>JASVER010000030.1:10232365-10878495 GCA_030449065.1 Oceanodroma leucorhoa
TGCTCCCTCCCAGCTTCTTGTGCACCTCACAGAGCATGTGAGCTGAAAAGTCCTTGAGAAAGTAGACTACCTAGCAACAACTAAAAACATCAGCGTGTCATCAACATTCTTCTTACACTAAATCCAAARCAYAGCAYTATACCAACTACTAGAAAGAAAATTAATTCCACCCCAGCCAAAACCAGGACAATGACTTAAGGATTCCTTCTTAAATATAGCAACTGTACTGTGCAGGTGCTATTGAAATCAAAATAATGTCATATGTTCATATATAGCATAGCATCAGACAGGAGCATGGATGCTGGGTTTATGCATGTAGTARTCATATATGGTGAAAAAATACTGGTATGGCTAGTTGGTCTTGCATAGTAATGAAACACAATCATAAATGTGACAAGTTTTTGCAAAAGAAGACTTTGTTGTTGCTGTTATTAAGGCCCAAAGCATGAAACCATAGGAAGCCTGGATATAGATTAAGCCCATCTAAATGGGATTTTTGGTTGGGCTGGTGTTCACTGAAATATTGTTTAAAGTTCCTTTGCACCTAGTAACAAATGATTCATTGCATAGCCCCAGCTTGGTCCTTCTAGGCTGTGTCCAAATAGCCCAGTGTTGTTTTTGCTTGATTGAAGGAGCACGTCTTACAAAGGGGAAAGCCCAAGAGCTGAAGACAGCCGTGTTTTCAGTTGTCATGGTTAACAGAAAGGTTTCCCTTTCCATGTCTTTTTTATTTTTTTTCCTGAAATGTAAGAGTCAAGTATCAGCTAAGTGTGAGCGTATTTAGAAATTGAGTGTTGTAAAAGTAGCTTACATGGTMTTTCATAATATAAATATTGCCTCTGGGTAAGGAAGATATTTGCAAAGCAACCCATAGCACAACTGCAGAGTTGCTGTCTCTAGAAGCCACACTACTCCTGAGAACAAAATGTACCGACTTTGGGAATTAGAAACCTCTTGASAAATCATTGTAAGTCTCTCTAGTGACTTTTGCTACCTGCTACCAGCAGAAGGATTTTAAACATCGACAGATTGAACCTCTGAGGCAGTATAAAGTGACATACGCATCAGATTTGGGTTTCAAAACTACTGATATTCACATTTAACCAAAACAGGCTTAATTTAATCTTGAAAAATGAATAGAGTGCAAGATTTTTTTCTTGTGAGGTAATGTCTTTTCCAAGGTTATATTTTGTGTGCAGATCATTGAATACTAATGCTAATGCATCCTGCCAGAACAGTGGAATGAATGTCTGTGCACTAAAGAAATGTGGTCTGTGCCAGGTGCAGTATTGTATCTGTCCTCCATACTCTCCTGATCCCCACCCCAAGTTATTCTTCTCCCTGTCCTGACATGGGATATGAATGACTGGAAAAGAAGAGGTGGTGCTTGGTAAGCAGAATAGATCCTGCTCTCTGGTGGCTGTAGCCAAAGTAAACAAACCAGAGTAATTGCCACCACAGGCATTTTATAGTAGATCTGCATTTTTATTGATGTTGTTATTAAACTGCTATAAATGTTGTAGGCTGCTGTTGGAGATGAAATTCCCCCTTCCCCCAACTTCTCAGTTGCTGTCTGTTACTAAATGCTATTAAGTTTATCATCTAGCAAAATCAGACAGTGCAGGAAGCAGTCTGAATGTTAATGTTAACCTATAATAGGTTTTAAATAGCTATAAAGAAAAATTAGACTGCAGTGGGACAGGAAGGCTAGTTTACCGTAACATAAAATAAAGGAGGACATGTTGACCTGATTTACTTAAATGTAGCTATTATGTGCTCTTTAGGGAGGAAACTGGTGTACCAAAGCTTATACAGGCAGGAAAAATGTCCTTTACCTCACTCTAAACAAATGACATAAAGGTTCATTCTTTAATTAAAGAGTAAATCCATAGGTGCTGCATGTATGTATTAATGCAGATGTCATGCTGGCTACCTTTATATTAACTCCTTCTAGAATAACAATAGTGCTGCAAAAAAGAGTATTCTGAAATGTGCTACATCTTATTTGGGTTTGTGGTGTTTTTTTTCAGCAAGTCCAATATGATTTATATTTGCAATGGAAATGTGAGGGTAATGAAAATGGATCATCTGTCATTTGGGAGTTCCCATACTGGGAACTGGGCTGGCCTAAAACTTTTATGTAAGTGTGTGGAAAAGTCATGTGTGAGCCCAACTCACTTCCTCCAGCTCTCCGTGTTTGCTTCCAAGCTCCTCTCAGCCAGCAGCTCCCGGCATGCTCTTCATGCCGGCATTTGAAATGCAACCACAACAGCAACTGTTGGGTCCCTTAATGTACAGGGAGGCATAACTGAACTGTGTAGGGAAGTCAAGAACAGGTCACAGGTATGTGATGAAAGCCCAGTGCTGAAGGAGAAATTAGTCTAGTTTTCTATGGTTGCTCTGAAATTTTGGAAAAGGTCATGGTTAATGACATGTCTGCTCAAAACAAATGCTCAGAACCATTATAATGCGAGGCTGCAATTTGTAAAAGGTATTGTTGGAGACTGGGAGAGGACTGGTTACTGGCAGCTTCAAGTGCCTCATTTTGCTCCTTTGGGACGTCTGACCTGTGAATGTCGTGGGATGAGCAGCGTTCAGGATGGGAGAGCTCTTAAAGCTGGGGCACTCCAGCCTGGGTCCAGGCGTTTGCTTTGGTTGTGGTCTGCTTGGGAGTTTTATATGCATTTTGTTAAGACAGAATTTTACGTGCTCTTTCTGTACCTTGTGAAAAACAAAAACCTGTAGATCTAAAAGTTTAAGCACAGTTGTAATACATTTTATTAAAATCATTAAACAGTTGAGTGTTAACTCATACTAACCAGTCCTAATACATTCTTTAACCAATTCTAAGAATTCAGTTAATTGATTAATTTATTCGTTTAAAAAAATCAAGTTAAGAGTTGTACCATGGTAAATCAGRTATATTACTTGGGTCAGTCTCCTTAAAGGAAAGTCAGATTATTACCTATGGTCTCAAACAAAGATTCTGAACCAGTTTTAAGTATTTATTCAGGATTGTATTCTCCTGAAAGAGAAAGCTTTTCATTCCCTATTTAGCTAATAGGCTTCCTTCTTTTGCTGGCAGTATCCGGCATTGCACACAACACACTAGTTTCCCTATTATTAGTAACAAGGTACTAAATCCAGTGTTTGTGTATCTGGGTGAAATTCAGGATTTGCRGTAAAAGGAGGTTAGACTAGATGGTTTGATTGTCTCTTCTGTAGCATAAGTGCAATCCACCTTAGATTTTGTGTTCAGTCACAATAGTCCACAAAGGGATAYGGGAACCTGCTGGAGCAATTCATCCCAGGGTCTGCATCTTCTGAGGGGGCCTTACTATTTCTTGAGAGATCCAGATGAATGATTAGATGCTAATTTAGACTCCTAACTTTAAAATTAATCTGAAATAAGGGTTATGCAGAAACTGAATGGGCTAATTTCTACTTTTGTAGGACTTCTGATYTTAGAAGACGTTAAAAAGAAGCTTTATGTGATTCTCTCTAGGCTTTTTGAAACTTCCCAGTGTTGTTTCTAGTGCTTTTCCTTTTGAGTTTTATGTACGATCATACATACACATATGCAGGGCAAAAACTGCTTTGGCAGGCTGTAATAAGACAGACTTGTATTTACAGTTGAATTGCAATTTAAAATGTTTGTTTGCTTTCTAGTCTTTAGACAGATAGTGAGGCCAGCCTTGAAGCAGAGTTAGATTGTGAATGACGTTGGCATGCCATCGCGTTTTGTTGTATAAGCTTCAAAATGTAGGCATGTTTTTCCAAGTGCTAGCAAAATGAAAGCAGGACTGAAGTACATTTGAGATTACATATAAAGCAGATTTTATTCACCCAAACCTACAAAGGTAAGAATGAATGAAAAAAAATGTGAAGGTTTTGCTCCTAAATCTGTGGAATTTTGAAAACTTACTTTTAGGAAGATAAAAGATACAAAAAGCCTTTAAAACTGTAATAGTTCGGGTAGTTTGTTAGCAGTGACCTAGTGAACAGCAAATAAAGGTGGTAGAGTCTTAGTAGTAGGTTAATCCATAAATAGTTTCAATCTAAAAAATCTCCCAGAGTAATGCCATTAGGGTCAATGGAGTTGTAAAGTCAGGGAAACTCAGACAAGCCAGTGTCTGTTCTCAATTACATTGACATGAATTGGGGGTTAACTCTGTTGAAGTGACTAGTTTGGTACTGATAATATGTCATAGCAAAACCTCACTCACTGAGAGTTGGTCATTCTTCGTATCACTCTGCTGATTTCACTTGGCTTTATGTAGGATGAATATGGCTTCCTGTTGCTTTGGTAAACGTTGTCTATATCAGATATATTTATTACTTCACAGTGGAAGAAAAATATGGCACAGGCAAATTGCTGACAATTTTTGTGTTTTCAAAAAAGCATCTTCATGGTAAAAATGAAGTAAAATATAACTAAATAGGATGATATTAATGCAAAATGAGCCCTCCTAGTGTGAAGAAACTGAAACTCTTAAGTTTTTTTTTTTATTCAACTTAAAATGTTAGGAAATATTTGCCAGTGAGCTTGTTTTTTGACATCATGTAGAGAGCTGGCTGTTGTACATTATGTATGCAGTATACAAACATACCTCTMCTAAGGTTTTGTCTTTAAAATACTAATGGATTGAGTAAGTATTTCATCCAGCATCCGATGTTAAGTAGTCTGGTCAGTATGTTTGCTTTTGAAATCAGATTATTTAAAATTGCAGGCTATATATTTTTAATTATTCATGAAGTGGTTTTCAGATCAGTGCCAATTTTTGTGATAGAGCATGTTTCAGGTTGGGGTATTCCCTCCAGCTCCTTAGTGATGCTGCTCCAAGTGTCAAGAAAGCTTGGGAAGTGGCAGGAGAAAGTAAAGGGAGTCTGTGTGGCAGAAAGAAAAGTGGATGAGTGAGTGGAATGTTATTTGACCTGAATTCTCACATACATAGTCTGTAGTAAATGTAGTTTTGAAAAAATACAGCCATGTATAACTCTGACGATACGTGAAATTTTGTTTTATTTTTCTTTGCAATGGAGTCAGGGAAAAGCCAAATTCCTCTGTTTATATATCTGTATTCCAACATCAGGAACTTTTGCATATTTCATGTATCCACTAGAAAAAAACAGTAATAAAAAGAACAACAATAAAATACTCAAGAAAGAGACATCAGGCATTTTGCAGTTAATTTCACTGCCAGGTCTTTCAGCAGGGTATGAAATGTATATGTTCTAACTGAAATAAACAAATTAGAGTGTATAAATCAATTAGTTATGTGCTTGCGTCATTCCAAGAGCCCATTTCCAGGCTGAAATAAATTTCAATAACACATCTGTGTATACTTTTGGTCACTTACTAACAACTTTACATTCTACCTGTTTTCTTATGATAATTAGAAGTGGTAATAATTTTCTGAATTCCATCTCTGTGTGTCAGTGAGAATTTTTTTTTCACTCTACAGCTTATCAGTTTGCATTATTGTATTTGATTTAATTTTCTTTCTGTAAGTTACTCTTGAACAAATGCACAGCTAAATCATGAAGCACTGCTAGAACCAAAATGAAAAAACCCAAAATATCTTGAAATTAATTGTACAATTTCTTCTAGAAGCTGGAAAGGATGAGAAAAAAGTGATGTGTTTATTACCATTTTTAAATATTTAGGAATTATTCTTCTTTGTGAGACTTAAATAGACATTGGTGTGATAGAAACCTTGGCTACTTAGTTTAATCTTACTTTTTAAGATTAGTTTAGTAAGTTAAGATTAGTTGATAAGATTAAAACTTTTTTACACTTTAAATGCAATTTTAGCTTTCTTGTGAACTGTAGAGAGAATGCTTGATTGGAATTGTTAATTTTACTGCAGCAGTAAAATTGAAATTAGTTGCATTGTTGTAGATTGTATTCTTTAGGATACTTGCACTTTTTTAATCTTTCAGTAGGTAATTTTGAAATTTTCTAAGATTTACATCAAAATGAGATTTTGAAGGAGCAAAAAGAAAATGCAGAACTCCYCAGCTTAAAGCTGTTGCACAGGGAAAACATTTAATTGGCAAAAGTCTATTTTCAAAAGTTAGCAAATTTTTTTAATACTATATCCACTGTGATGAACTTCGGGTAGAATATGACAGGCTTCCTGGATCAGGCATACCTCCAGCTGTAGACTTTCTTCAGTTTGCAGCGAGGTGATTGCCCTTCACAATTCCATTAAAAGCTCAGCATGTTATACCATTTTCCAGAAAAACATTGTTTGAGGAGACAAAATTAGAGTAATATTTGTGATTTTAGTGCATGCTGTCTTCCTTTAAGGTAGTAGAGTATAAATCAAATGTTAAAAAGGAAAAAGAGTTTGAGGTAGGCTGCTGAAACTACTTCTGCCTTGTTCAGCCTGATGCCCTGCTTCTGTGGCCTGCTACAGAAAAGGTGGCTCCACTTTCCACAGCAGAGACTTCCCTTGTCTGTTTCCAARTTGTGGAGTCCTGAATGTTGGATGGAAAGCAATATCGAATCATCAAATAATTTAGGCTGGAAAGGACCATGGGAAATTGTCTGGTCCAAGCCCAGTCAAAGCGGAGCTGACTGTGGTTAAATGCAACTTAGAAGTCAGCTGAGGTTGCTTTTCCAAACTTTTCCAAGTGAGTCTGAGTAGCCTCAAGGATGGACATTTCATAGCAAAGCAGCTTGTTCCAGTACGTGACCAGCCTTTCTGTTAGAGGTGGGGTTTTTTACCCTGACACCTAATAGTAATTTCCCCTTTGCCCTCTTGCAACTTAAGTCCATGGTCTTATTGTCCTTTCTTGTCCTCTGAGAAGAGTCTGTCCTTGTTTTCTTGTACCTGGTGCACTCCTTTGGCTGCCACAACATGACTGTACTTGTAYTGTATTCCCTTCTGCCTGCCTGCATTGGAAAGGATGGTGAAGGGTTAGTGAGTTAATGTCTGCACAGTGTTTCAAACGTCTGCAATACTTCATAAATACAGATTATTTAGCTGCTGTGTCGGTCATCTTGCTGTGGTAATTTGATATTACTCTTGAAACAGCTATTTTTTAGAAATAAATTCCTAGACTAACATGAGATGGGAAGGAATGTAACGTACCTTCCTGTGTAAAATGGAAAGCACACAGCAGTAGCCACGTGAATTGCATCAACATCAAATTGTTCTGCTGCCAGCATTGTGTATATCATTGCTCTGTAAATTATTTTACACTTCCATCCCAAATCTCTGGTACCTCTGGAGCTGTTGCTGAATCTTTTCCAATTATCCAGAACCTTGTAACTTAATATGCCCAASTTGTAAAAAATGGCTGTAAAATGCAGGTTTAATAAAGAATTACATAAATAAGGAGTAGTGAAAGGTGCCTGAAACTTGATATTCTGGCTAGACACTAGAAAAGATGCTGGAATTCAGTTTGGTAATGAGTTTGTAGACTGAGATTAGCAAAACCATTTTCCAGACACTCTGGGAAAGCAAACTCATTTAGACATTAGGAGTGTTATGGCTGGTGAAGTAAAAACATGGATGTCGGTGACTGGAAAAACAACTTCTTGTGGCTAATGATCTGAATGTTAGAGCTGTTCAACATGCACAGTATATATGAAAAGGTAGAATATTACTTTCTCATTGCCTCTACATTCAGTATTCATTTATTAACATGTTAATTAAATTGCAATGTACTGCTCCTATAACATTAGGGGATAAGAGAGCACTGAAAACCTTTTGCCAAACCGTAACAACTGAAGCCAAAAGTTATGTTTACTGTATACAGGCATTTTCCTGTGTCAGAAACTTTTTTGTATGTATCAAAAATTCAGTACTGAACTGAAAAATTCAGTCTCTTTACATTGTATTTGGATACAAGCATCCAAAATCAAGAAAGGAACTGAGACTTGCCTAAAAGCCTTGTGCTGACTTAACTACTACAGGATATTGAAAAATCAGAGTTTTCAGGGTATGAATAACACTGATGTTTCAATATTGGTTTTCTTCCAGAACTGGAAAGAAAAGTCAAGAGTAAGTTCTGACCTACAAATAATATGTTCAATTTTGTTTTGCTTGCATACTGCCCAGCACTCGTAAGACTGACGCTCCACCAATTCTGAAAGGTGGAATTTCCAGTCTCCGAGTCAGGAGAAAAAGTCATGGAAAAAAAGTCTGAAACCATCATAAAAACAATGAAAACATTTATTTTCCAGCAGAGGTCTTAATGCTCTCATCTTCATCATCTCAGAATCTGGAAGGCTCTTTGAGCATGGTTACCTCCAGGGCTTCTGCGTTTCTGCCTCTGAACTTTGTGGAAGAGTTAACACAAATGTTCATTGCCCCAGTCAGGATGCTTATGGCCTTCAGACTCTCTACAGTGATTTGTAACTTTTTATGACCTAATGCCACCAACATCAAGGCAGTCTGTATGGCAAAGGTGTTCCAGGTTGAGGACTCCAAGAGTCCTGGGCTCTTTGATTCCAGGGCCCTCTAGGTGGTGATACTGACTTAGAACTGTGAACCTGAAAGAAGCTTGGGGATTCCTATTTCTGGCTTACTAAGGAAACTAGCAGGAAACCAGGCAAGCTGCTGATATTCCCCCACTTTTTTTAATTTTTATTTATTATTTCAATTTTTTTAGAAAAAGTAATTTTTTCCACTCAGAACTTCTTTCCCGATGAAACTGTGAATACGTACCTGTAGGTAAGGCTAGGAAGAAAAATTTCAGATGCGCTTCTTTTCTTTTTAGAAATGTGCTGAAGCCCTTTTTAGCAGCAAAGTACAGCAGGCATGTACATTTCTTCTATGTCAGCATGAAAGGAAGGATGTTGGCCATGATTCCTATGTTAATCTGCAGTTAAGAGACTCTGGTTTTCTTATTAGCAGTTACAGTCTGTGATCTGGCCATGCATCCTCCCACTGAAGAATTACAGGTGTGTTATGATTCATCTCCATTTCTCATTTGTAGGAGTTATTTGATACGTGATACTGTATGTTCCTCTTTAGTCCCTTTATGTATTAGTTTGTTACGTTCTTTGATTTGTGAATGGGAACAATCAAAATGYCCATTCCCTAATTTTTCACCAGTATAGACAGCACAATATAATATGCGTTTGTGATAGGGCTACATTAACATCTTGATTTTTCTTCTTAAGGATTTTATTCTGAAATTAACCTCTGGATTTGAAAATGTGTGATCCACGGCCAAAAAATGTGTTTTGCCATCTGGATAAAATAATTCAAACCTGAAATGTCATAGTTGAAATAGTGTACTTGTCTCTTCTCACTATCTGGAGAATCAAATCCTGGCTTTAGTCAAAATGAAAATGAATTTGCTCTTTGTACAAATTTGTCACATAATTTGATATGATTATCCAGTTCTTCTCAAAGGAAGTTTTGCAGTGGGACTGTTCACCTTCAGGGCTAAAATCAGGGCAGACTGATATCTGTTGGGGGTTTTGTAAGGTATGCCAGCATCAACCCCTTCCTCACTATTTCTGTCTCCAGAACTGATAGATTTTTTTTTTTTTTCCTGTCGTAAATGTAAAAGAAACTTGAATACGGTGTTGAAGTCAGTGGATCTGCGCCAGCTTAACAGCAGCTGAAGATCTGGCATAGATTTTACCTAGAAATGCAAGAAGCGTACATGAAGAAAGGATTTGTGTTGCTAAATATAGGCTTCCCTGAGAGTTCTAACTCTAAATTTCTCTTTAGGCCATGTAGCAAAAGTAACAGGATGCAACATTTTTTTACTAAAGCTATCCACTGAAATCAATAAGCATTTGTAATGTTCAAGAAACACAGGACCAAAGACCTTTTATTTTCAGTTGTCTTAAGAAATTTCTTGAAAGAGGAACACTGCTTCTAGTTAGCAACATCTATCTATCTGTAGATATATTTTATATACGCTTGCATGTATAAAGATGTACGCCTGTGTGAGACGTACTCCCACAGATGTTCACATGTGTATAAAACATTTGCAGCTTATGCACAGATAGACATGATTTGTAAATGCTGAGGTACAGAACTGAAATAACAGAATTTTCATTATAGACAGTTTTATCACATCTCTTTACCTAAAATTTCAAAAACAAGTGCTAATGTTGAAACTGGCTATTAACCAAAATGTTTGCTGTCAAATTAAGTGTTCCCATCTGAGATGATAAATGGAGGCTACATGGCTATAAGCTGTGGCTTATGAAAAATAATTCTTTGACATCTGGCTCTAACATCTGGTTTTATAATTGATGTTCCAAAGCAAATGGAATATGTACTTTAAGGGTTTGGTTTTAATTAGTGTTCAGAAGTGTGTATTTCTGCATCGTGTAACTATCATACAGTTACAGAAGTCTGAAAGAAGAGACTTCAATTCACACCAATACCTGCAGGTATAAAAACATAGATACTAGTGCTTTACCATTTAACACAGGGCAGCACCAAACAATGTCCAGGGAGAAACAGGAGGGGGTGGTTTTAGTACCTGTACAATGCCTACCAAAACAATACTTAAGGGAATGCTCTTTTTCTACTTAGGATTAAAGAAAAATGAGCCTGGTAGTTTTATCATTACTGTTACCGTTTTATTTCTATATATTTAAGTTAAAGACAATAAGGAAACCTGTGTCAGAAGGTTGTCCAGGTCACTGAGCTGCAAGAAACTCTTACTCCCGCCCCCCCGCCTTTCTACTGCCAGTGTCTTTAAAATTGTGAACAATTTTAGAGATTCAAAATGGGTCTTCGATCTTGGCAGGACTTCTATGCAGGACTACTCTCTAGACTAGTCTTWGTGACTAATCACTTACCTTCCTTCACGACTTTTTCAGAATCGGTTCCTCAAGCCACATGCAAGCTGCTGGTGCGTTTGGTAAATTATTTACATCACCGTTGTACAGGTAAAGAGTTCTCGTGATACATTTAAACATTAAACTTATTATCAATATTTCTGTATTTTTTCTGCATTACAATAGCACCAGCTYCCCAAATGTGTGTGAATTGTTCTAGGCACATAGTGGGAGATCCACTGCCTTGAAGAGTTTACAGGGAAAGCAGAAAAAGAGAGATAAAACACAAGAACAAAGCACTTGTTACAACCATAGATACACATACTTCCAATTCTCCTTTTTTCCAGTCAGTTATCACTGCATCTAAAGGTATTTGGAAGAATAAAACCAGATTTAATTTACACATGATGTACATCACTTCTAAATGTATTTTCTACACAGGACACCCCTAATCTACCTGTTTATTTGTCATTTGGTTTCAGATGGAGGCCTAGAAGAAGTTGGAATTAAGGAAGGAGGAAATTCTGAGGTCAGTTTAGGAACAGTTTTTTTTATGCTTCATAGGTGACACGCAGAGAGTCAGAAAGAAATAATGCTTTCTTGATGTCCTCTTCCTGTCATCTTTGATTTTATGACTTATGTTATTCGAAGTATCCCCAATTAAAGGAAGAACAGAAAAGGCTGAAGAAGAAGGTAAGGCCAAAGGGGGCTGCCTTACCAGAATGCAGTTAGTAGATGTAGTAACATAGGAGCCCTGAAAGTTGTAGCGCTGCACGTGCCGCAGGGAAGCGGCGGAGGGCAAGCCGTGCTGCTGCAGCCTGACACGCTCTGCGGCATAAACTCGTTTTATTGGGAGGCTGTGGGAGAGTAGGTCCATACCTATAGATGTCAATTGGCAAAGACCTGCCAAGACATCAGTGCTATTGYTTCAGTCCTATAAGGTGGTGATGTTTACAACATCAGACATTTTATTGTTGGATCGGTATGGCATCAATGAAAAGTCTACATTATTATCAATATGTACCTCCTTTAAATAACCATTTTCCTCCTTTTCACCAGACAATGTTTTCCCAAGTTTTCAGTGACTGTTTTTACACAGCTCAGGCTCAGCCTGTGCTATAAATTTTGCTAGATTTAGGTATATTAACTGGAAACTGGGAAGACCATGTCCTTCCCCCTCCCCGTTACTAAGATCTTGTTGCCAGCAAAATGCCTTGGGTAGCTACATCTCAGCAGTGAAATAAGTCCTATTGTTACCTTTGTTTATATCTTTATGTGACTGATGTAGCTATTCCAGCATGTTGTCTCTCAACGAGGGAGTCTCCTGGCATAGACTTGTTGGCCGACTTCTTCTGTAATGTAGATACGCCTTAACCCATTCTATTTTCCACAATAAAAATGGCCACATTTTGAAAGCATGTTAAAACTGTCATGAGTACTCACACTGAAAGACATATGAGTTATAGATTAGAAAGCTTCTGCCTTTTCCTGTGTAAATTCTTCATCTTTGAATGTTTATTTGATCATATATTGAAAAGCTTAGTTTTTTTAAAATAAACTGGGTTCTTAGTAGTACTGAGATTTATCTCATAAAAGTCCACGTGCTGTTAGTCATGTGGATTTATGGGGAGTAGCTCGATACTGAGGAAGATCTCTAAGTCAAGAAAAAAACTGGACAGGACATACACGAGGATTTCATTTCAGTGMGGCTGGTCAGTGTTTTTTCTAATAGGTCCTTCCCCAGCTCCACAAACCAACCCAACAAATCTGAAAGGTTCTCAGGATTTCCACTAAGTGTTGTGCTTCTACTAAGAATGATTTATATCCTTTGAGTTTCCCAGTGATTATACTCTCCTCTTGTTGACTTTTATATTTTTGGCTTCTTCAGTGCACCTAAAAGCAGGGCTGGAAAAAAAGGGATGGTTTCAGAGAGTTTAACAAGGAAAGTGCTCTGTTGTGCTGCCAGCAGCTCTGAATAGTAGATATTGTTTTCCAGCTGTATGAAATATATACACTTTATTTTACAGTACACAAAGAGAAATTTTTCATAGCTTTGCAGACAGACCAATTAAATGCAGTTCAGACTTGCTGGGTCAAGGATGGAGGTTACATGTTACTGTCAAAGTCTTACTGGGATTGACAAAAGCACTTCCTGAAGTTTTCTTTCTACTGAGGAAAGAAAACCCTTCCCTGAACTGATTTCAGTTGCTTTTCTTTACATTTACAGGGTGATTACTTAGGATGAACTTTTAAATATTCCTGAAAACACAGAAGCTGAAATATTGCATTAAACTGACACCTTGTCTCCAGCCAGACAAAACTGGCTATTACAAGGTGAAAGTGCAAGAAGACCTATAGTAGGTAATTATAGATGACCTGCCTATAAGGAACTAGTTCTTAATCCTTATTTCTCTGAGATGATTGAAGACTGCAGAAGAATAGAAAGTCCCTCCTAGTTTTGGGTGGTGTTTTTTTTTGTTTTTTTTTTTTTAATCCTATGTAAAGATGTCCTTATTCTCCATAGGTTGTTTTTGAAAGATCAGTTTTGCTAGGATTATTGCAGAACATGCACCTTTTAAAATGGTTCCACTTCTTGGATATATCATACGCCGTTCTAGGTAACAGGATCTTTCCAGTAAATTTTAGCAAGAAACTTTTTAAAGAGGTTATAAGTATGTCATCAAATGGACAGCGCTACTTCTCTTTAATGGTGTGTTGCCTTCAAGTGCAGGCCTACAGTACAATGACCACTGAGTAGTTATCTTCACTGCTGTCTATTTTAAGAGAGAGGCTACAGAAAAAGATATATTTTTATTGATTATATGATTACAAATTTCATATTTACAGGGTTTGAAATCCTAACTTAAATAGGAAGTACAATAGGTGAAGTATATGCCATAGGAAGAATTGCATTCCAGTTGCATGTCAGGATCTTTCTAATCTCCATCCCCTCATCTACAGTTTTTGGTCATACTTTCTATTCTCTGGTAAATTTAAAATCTCTTTTCATAGTCTGTTCTTTAATCCAAGGTATAGCTGACTATAAATTTCAGAGAGTCTCATTTGCTTGTAATATACAGTGAATACAAAAGGAAATATAAATTATTTTGGTAATAATCTGGCCTTCCTACCTCCCTGTTTAATCCAGTAGACCATATGTGTAGTTCTCTTTTAAGTCAATCCAAGAATATTTCAGAGAAAGAGAAAAGGAGGTCATAAAGTATCATAAGACCTTGACTTCAAAATTATTTTCAAATTAGAACAGTTCAGAACATAATGATAACCATGATAGGTTTCATCTGCCTACAGTGAACTCTAGAATAGAGGAACAAAAATCTGAAGATTTTTTTTTTTTTTGGTTTATTTAACAACCAAAAAGCCCTCACTTATCCTGTGTGCACAGTTCAGTGTGTCTGAATAAGTATTATTCCGCTTTTCAAATTGGTGASGTTTTAAGTTGACAGCTACAATCCATAATTTATTGTTTTCATTAAATATTGAAATACTATTTTACTGTTGTACTGAATTATTTGTTTAACTTTCAATCTTATTTCCTGTTAGGGTACTATGCAGGAAAACCCACGGCAGTTCTCTGCAACCAGGCAGTGATCCTACATCTCTTAAATCCAAATTTTGCACTTCAGTTGCAAAACTATCCTTCCTAAGCTATAGCTGTTTTCTTCTTTTATCTTAATAATTCAGATGCCCAGTTTACCCAAAGGGAAGAACTGGTATTATGATACGTACACAAGTCCTTAGGGAGATGTTTTATATACATATGCTGAAATGATAAGTATAAACCATTTCTGCTATATAATTAAAGTCAGGTGATATGTGATTTTATACATCAAATATGTTGTACAATCGTGTACAAAATATTCATTGTTATCTGATAGAATTAAGAGCGATAAAGGAAATATGTAGGATAAGCATCAGAGAATAATAGCAAGTGATTGACATAGTGGGGGAAGAGACTTATGCGAAGTCAAGTACATGCAATATAGTTTTAGGTAGCTCAAGAAACAGTACTATTAAGGATTATTTCCTATGAGTTCAGCTTTTATTTGGGTATACTCAACTCATTGGCCCTTAAGCTAATTAAAATTCTAGTGCTTTTCATTTTGATTTAAGAAAAAGAATATATTCTTTTCTGATGTGGAAGTATTACACAGTACACAACTTTCAACCATGACAGAGGAGTCCTGGGCTTTGAGAATGTTTTTCACCGAACTGTAAAATTTTACAGTTGGGTCCAGGTCCTTCCCTGTGTTTGTAAAGCACCTAATAGAGCCCAGCTCTCACTCTCATTAAGAACTTTGGGCACTACCACAGTGAGAATAAATAATAAAAAGCCTTCCATCGACACAATGCTATTTTTATTCCTAATCTTACTCTGTGTATTCTATTATTCTTTTATGTTATCTGTATCCTATTCAAACATCATGACTGATTTTTCCTGTCTTTGTGCTCAGCACACAGAGGGAAGAAGTCTTTCAGGAACTGGCTGTTGCTTCCTTCAAAGCTAATGAAAGCCCTGAGAATAACAGCAGTTAAAGAAACTTAGGGGGTACATCAGTATAACACAATTGATTTAACATCTAAGGCTATGTCTGTTTTGCTCTCTTGTAAGCATTATGATCGCTTCCCAGCAGACTTTCCCCATGAAGGTTATCGAGCTATGCCTGAGAGAAGGAACTCTCAGAACAGCCACATCCCTCATGTTTTGGAGAGCTTGCAGTGACAGTGTCTGAGCCCATGCTTAGGCTCAGCGTGTGTACAGCTCGTGTATCTGCCTTTGCTCGTGTATTACCTATGCCCGTAATACAGGTATAAGACCACCTGAGAATTAGAGTATTTCCCCAATCGTGCTTACATCCCTGCGCATAGAGCAGGGAGTTGACAGAGATGGGCCCTAGAACTGCTCAGGGGACTTTCAAAGGAAAGTTTATTTTTCTCCCTGGGAAATGCAGGTCACTGAAATCTAAACTGTTTACAAAGAAAGGCTAGTTTTAAACAGTGTCTGATAAAACATGTCTTTTTAAGCATACTTGTATCTGTTTCTGAATCAAAATAATCAATATTGGAGGGTTGAAATTACTTTTTTCTTATGGACATGCAAACTGATAATAATGGACATACCAGTTCAAAGTGGAAGCACCAGTTTTCAAAAYGAGCTGATGAAATTTTTATTAACCTAAACCAATGAATGCCTCTGTTTACAATGATGTTTTCATTCAGCATCATTTTCTAGATTTTGACTTCTACGAATGGAAAAGGAAGAAGTATTGAACACCCTTGCTAAGGAGAAAAATGCCCTCCTGCCCAGCCATGACTGCCTGCCTTGGGGTGGACAAGTTAGAGCCACGCTCCCATCCTCCCTCCCATGACACAGGYAGCAGTAAGGGGTTTCAATGCGGGGCTACTTATTTAGCCATCAGCAGCTTACAATCCACCCTGCTGGCTCAGCATTCCTCTCCCTCTCACCCAACTGCAGCTGCTTCACCTGATGGGCCTGCACTTTTTCCTCCAACATTTGCAGTGCAGTTTGTTTTTATTTATAACCCTCCCTGGAACATAAAGTAATGTCCGTTGGAAACCAAAGCAGCTCAAGCTCCTCTGTAAGAACCCTTGAACATTTCCCTTTTGGACTCAATTGGAAAGTTGCAGTTTTCCATTTTAACTAAAAATGCTCTGTAGGGAACAATCCTACATCTGCAGGGGTAAACTATATGACTCAATGCAAACCTTTTCCTTCTTTAACTTCCGTTGTTCTCATTCTGTTTTGCTAAGGCATTTTAGTCTCGACTTTCGTCTAAATGAGGGATCATGAAGATGAGAACTTACTGTAAAAAGAGTAAAAATGTGTAAGATTTTGAAAACCCCTATCTGTTGTTGACCTCTAGATTTGATAGAATGAAGAAATAATTTTTTTAGTATTTCGTATTTATATTACTACTTCATATAAGCAGATGATTTATCTAGAACTGGGGTCCAAAAAATGCTATTAAACAGTTTGTCTGGGGAGTAGACAGAGCTTGAGAGGGGGAACATGCATCTAGAAATGAAAAATTTGCTCTTGGTCAATTTATAGGTCCACAGTTGAACAAAGGATCAATTCCTTGCCTTTGATTCTTCTATTATCCAACATGTTGAAAAAGTGGTAGCTAAATATTTCAGAAAAAGTGTAAGAGAGCAAGACCTGCACGCACTGAACAAGAGCACACGAGTGTGTATTAATTGTTGAATGAATAGAATTTTTAGAAAATGGAGATTAATCTGGAAGGGATTGTATAATCTTAGGCTACACCAGCTGGTGTAGCAGAGATGCAATCTTTGGATCAAAGTGTGCTGTATTGCCATAGGAAAAGGCACTTAGTGGAGCAGTTGCAGCAGCTGCAGTGATGTTTGGTGGGTGAAGCTGTGGCTTATAAAGCRTTAGGCAGTGCGGTGGTTCTGGGTCAGTCGCTCACCTCCAAAGCCTGAGTCTTTTGTGTTGTATTGAAAATATTTGACAGGTTGAGCTAGAAACAGATTMCAAAAAGAAATTCAGTTTTCGTGTTACCTTGAAACAGAGTTGCTCATGAATAATTATAAAAACAATAACCCACCTGAATAATAATTAATCCAACAAAAAGGGTATGTTTTGTCCAAAAATGTCATTGCCCGAAAACTTGTGGTTTAGCTGGTGTCTGATTTTTTTTCTTCCATTTCTTTCTGTTCTTTCATTTTTCCACTCTACCACTGAAGAAAGGAAGGGGTTGAAGAACAAGCTAAAGAGAACAATGCCTAAAAAAATAATAAATATGACTTTAAAAATGAGTTGTCTTTCTTAGGAATATTTGTTTTTGAAATAAGAAGAAACATATGAAAATACTTGAACAGCCTGTATGCAGTGATTCAATTTGTGTAATGTAATTGACTTTACTGTAGCTGCTGCAGTCTTCATTCAGATAAAATCAATATAGTTATTTCTAGAGATATGGCTGGCTAGATTAGATTTTAACAAAATAATGAAAGAAGGGCAGCTATTACTGCATGATAACTTTAGACTTACTTTTAAAAGTAACATGCTTCAGGAGATGTGGAAAAAGAAGGAAAATGGAACTTTCAGTAAAGGCACTATGGAGTCCTTACAAGAGTAGGGCTCAGCAGGAAAGAAGGAACTGATTAGGAGGAACAAGAAGCAGAGAATGGAAAGGGAGCAACAAGAAAGAATGAATGTTAATTAGAGCTCAGCACAAAATAGCTTTTTTTTCTGTGCTGTGAAATCTCTGACTTTATAAAAATGTGCCTGTATCTATGTTAGGATGACCCCAAGAGTGAAGCTTGGTGTAATCCTATTTAATTAAACAAATAAAAACCTAAATATAATGTAATCTTGAAAATTTACAGTCCCAGAGTTAGGGAAAATTTTGAGGGTGGGTTTTTTTGTTTCTTTTGGGTTTTTTGTTTGTGTTTTTGTTGTGGAAGTTCCCTGCCACAGCATAAGGAGAAGGAGAGCGTGTTCAGAGGAACATTTGATGCTATTGCTGCTTGAGTCTATATGATGGAACTGGAAATATTTAGCTATGTTCTCAAACAGTTGTGGAAACAGAGGGTCTTAGTTTGTGTTCACGTTTCTTAATCCCTTTGCCCATGAAACAGTGCTGTGGCTGCTGCAAAAAGAAACTGGAAMTAAGGGTCAGTAGTTTGCCTGGTCTCTCTTGTATTCATTTGCCACAGGGAGGCACCCTTCTCTTCAGGTTGTGCGTGTTCTGCTGCTCTGCGAGTTATTAAAAAGCATGGTCCTTTGGTGTTTTAAAACCCAGTGAGTATATGTCTTCATGTCAGTTGTGCTGCTTAAATTTACAGCTATACTGAATGCAGTCCCCCACTCTACTGTGTTGAAATATGTCTGTTCATTAGTTTGGTATCACAGGGATATACATTTTGCAGTGGGAGACAATTAAAATCTCGACATTCTTATGCAGATACACTTTCCTTTTAGTGTTCCTGAAATCAGCAACCTGATTTGTTCCCCCCCCCCCCCCCCCCCAACCCCAAAACCCCAACACCACCCCTAAGAAAACTGCCTGCCACCACGAAGGGAAAAATCTTATATGCTTGATGAATAGTTATCCTAGCAGATTCCTCAGACTGAAGTATAATAGCTATACACAAAGAAAAATTACTCAAGTACATAAAATAGGTTTATTTCAGGAGTTTTGGCATGTATAGCCAGGATTATGAACATATTCAGAAGTGTGAAGACAGTCTTTAAAATCTATTTAAATTTATCTTTTTTGATGTGCAAAAAAAATGAATCACAGGGAACTTAGTTTGTAGTTTGGAATATTGAGAGAGTTATAGGAGGCTTGTGTAAAAAAATCCTGTTTTTTTTATTCTTTCTTCATCAAAGGTATTGTAGTGAGAAAATGTTCTAAAGTCTGTCTCCTAATCCGGATATCCTACTGCATTTGAAATTATACAATTCAATTTACAGCTGGTGTAATATTTATATCTTGCAGGGAGTTATTTTAGAGGCAATTGGATCAGCTCTTTTTAATTGCTTTGAGTTTGCTTTAGTAAAGCAAATTATAGGCTAAGATTCATTAGTGTGTTAGCTTTTTATTGTTCTAAGTTCTATTCTTTTTCCTCTCCTGAGGAAAAAAGAAATTTTTTGGTTGCAAAACGCTGTGAGGAGATTGAAGTAGTGCATTCCAGTGTGAAACTCTAAGGCTCTTACTTTTTATTATATTTAAAAATGAAAATGATATATTTAAAACTGTACCACTATTATGCTTTCAAAATCCAGTATACAAAACTATCACAGTAGTCATTGCAGGGCTAGAGTATGAAAGGAGTATCATGGATGGGAAATCCTCTTCAGTTTTGGGGTTATTTTAGCACAAGCTAAATTGAGGACAACTTCATGTTATATGAGTGATGAAAAAATCCTTGTTTTGTACTATCATCATTATGGTGCAGTGACAATTGAAGAAAATGTTAATTCTATGATGGTGGGAACTAAAGTATTTAGAAAATAAGCTATGAAGTGTGAACACGGAACTGAGGTTGATGTTCATGCTTTTTAAGATCAACCCTGTGTGATCCATTCCTTATTTTTTTATTGACATTTTAATTGAAAAAATAGATGGTTTCAAAGTCATGAGATACTTACAGTATGTATAAAAGGACTCGTAATCACACACAGCCAAAAACTCCCAGTAGAAGCCTCTCCACTCTTTTTTCAAGAATATAGTGGTATTTTCACTAACAAAACTGGTTTAACTTCATTGTACCCTTCTGGAGCCCTGAAAGTATGGCTCATTTTTAGAGAATGTTATTAGTAAGTTTTAGTACATCCTTTGTAATTTCTACCTTGGAGCGTTGGGTCCTTAAAAAATGTTAACAAATTAAGTCTTGTGTTGCTGCAACAGAGAGAAATATTTTCAAACTAAAAAGTGCAAAAATGAATTTTCTGTTTTGGATCTCTTATCAGGCAACTTTCAGAGAAGATATGGAYTCACAGTCAATGGGAGTTGTAGGTAGTCAACTTTTCAGAAACCAGTCTCCAGTGAGTAGATATTCAGGAGATGTTAGTATTCCCAATTGGGACCAGATTTTTAGAAGAACTCAGCTGTTGTTTAGGTGTCTAAATATATCGCTAGGCTCCCAAGAGCTTGGTGTGTTGAGTGTGGTGAGAGCTTCCAGCTGCAGATCATTTCTGGAAATCTGACCTTTATTTAGGTGCTTAAATGTGTTCCGGTTGCTTCAGAAAGTCTGTCTTCATGCATCTATATATAGGCATCCAATATTAGAGATAATAATTTAAAAAATTGGCTCTCACTTCTTCCTGAAAAGCTATTACAAGTTAATTACAAAAGTAAAAATAGAATTCGAACCTTCTAGTGTCATGTGCTGTGATAACATACTTTGTGCAAAGAGCCAAAATCATTCAGCATAAGGTCCTACATTTGGAAGAGTTGCAAAGCCATGGCTGAACTGAGGTTTTTCCAAGTCTCCTGGAGAAGAAGTCTCATCTGAGAGGAGTGGACAAGATGAAAGTGAGCTTTCCATTCTCACAGTGGCACTGAATGGGAAAGGGAGGATTGGAAACCAGATTGTAATGTAATACATCTACTGGAGAATATCCAAAAGTAGTTCATGAAGTTATGATCTGGAAAGCAGCGTACAATGGGGTTATACAGTGAAGTATGGAATAGGTGAAGCTTGACCTCAGGTTGCAGTCCAGCAAAATAGTCTAAATATGAGTAGTTTAACGGAATGCCCCAGACTGCTCTTTTGCAGAAATGAAATCAGTAGGACCACTTCTGTGGTTGATTTGACCCCCGTGTCTTCATTTTAATTAATTTTCATCATCCTTTCATTCTTTCCCTGCATATTTAATGTTTTATATCCCCCATGCTTTATTTATGGTTTTCATTTGCGTAATTTCCTTCTTGCTTTCCTTCTTAAATGCAAAGCTAATTTTCATTTCAGGAGTAACAAAAAGAATTGATTAGAGAGAAAATCATAGAATTCAGTGCTCATGATTGTTCAGCCAGAAGAGACCTATTTTCAAGAGAACTTACGCGGTTGCAGCCTGAATTTACAAAACTGCARTTCCTAGGCAAGCACCATACTAAATTCAGCATCGCCATGATTTAGAGTAGATTACTGTTTTTCCTTTAAGAATATACCATGACATGTAAAGATGGAAGAAAATGTCAAGTATAAAATGAAACAATCTTATTATGTGGTTGTAAGAAATGTCAGCAACAGATCAAAATATTCAAGACTGGGGAAAAGGGAGGGAGGAACAGAGTTCTGTGCTAAATTCTGCGGACAGGGACAATGAAATATAAACAAGAGAAATAATGTGTAACAATGTTTAATGCCACAAAGTCTACTTCAGACTTCTCTCTAATTTCCTTTCTAGGTTCCAGGTAGGAGAATTCCCCTGAAACCCTGTTCTTACCATTCATCTATACCCAACACCATATTTCCAAAAATTGCTTTTGGATTCTTGATTGAGAGATGTCTTGTTAGTCTCGGAATAAGAAATCACATCATCGTTTTTTCTTTGCTCTTGAACTTGGATGAAATGGGAGCATCCATCAAACTGCTTTATGACAGGAGTAAAGGGGTGGACCGAATGTTTCAGAATTTCTCTCTACTGATATATTTGCAACTTTCAGGTACAGACTACCTGCGCACAGTTCTACATTTGTAGTTTGCTCTTTGAACACCAACSTCTTGATCGAGTCAATTGTTTTGATTGATTCTCTGTAATAATATTGATTTTTCTTTCACTAGTAAAGCATCCAGGAACAAATAAGAGGTACGTGGGGTTTAGCAAAAGGCCTAATGCCCACAACTTCCTTGTTCAGTGATTTTTCAGGTCAGTGGTCACAGATATCACCATGAACATCTGGGACTTGCCCGTAGCTGCTTGTACTAACATCCATATGATAGTATAGAGATGTCAATAATAAGGGACCCTGTGGCAATTTGGAGGTGTAGTAAGTCAGCTGGGCTGACAGGAGTATCTAAGCCATATAACCCAATATTTGGAAGAAGCTGTAGAACAAACAAAGGTACCTCCCTTATTACACTGGTAAGGAAGGGGCAGAGCTGGAAAATCAGCTTGGCCATGGGGTGAGAGAGACTAGCAGGAATTTGAAGAGACAAAGGATAGAGGGGGGAAGAAGAAAAGTCTCTACTTTGCAAACATACAGGACTTCCTTGACTGAAGAATTAGCYAAGTCTGTGTATAAGAAAAGAGAGAGAAGGGCAGAAAAGGAGAGGCTTGCATTCAAGGGGAATGTACATTCCCTTAAACTCAGGTTTAAAAGTGTGTCTCAGAGTGATGAGGGAAAACAGGCAAGAATGACACACAATTATCTCCTGACTTTATCAAAATCTGTTTAGTGTTATTTAAAGTAAAAAGTCATTGTATTGCATTAAAAACCCTTACAAGCCTGTATATCATATGTACTCAGAGAGGTAGATAGTAAATCAGAAAGCTCTTTGGGAGGAAGTTATATGATATGGCCAAGTCAGTTTAACTCCTTGATGTGGTAAAAGGAGAAGGTTCTGCGTGACACTTTTCTTGTCCTTCCCATTTATTTCTGCTACTTATTTTGTACTGCCTCTGGCACTATTAAGTTGGTTCAACTCACTGACTGGCAATGATTCTGTGGATTGTTTGTTTGTTCCCCCCCCCCGSTTGGTTTTCTGCCTGTTAGAAAGTTGAGTCAGCTCACCAGATGTATGATGGGCTCTARTTATCAGTGCAAAGGAAGGGGTTGAACCTTGTAGCTTGCAACAAGGAAGAGAAACCCAGGAAGGAGAGATGTGCTGAACTTCCAGAGTGGCTCGGCTGTCTGTTAGCTTCATCCTAACATCGAATTCAGGTTACAAGTAAGTTAGCAGGACTTTTTGGAGAGCTAGAACTCAATCCAGCGAACCTGATCTGTGAGGTCCTGCTTTTAAACAAGACAGGGGACAACTCTGCCAGAGAGGCTGGAGAATGAGACGATGCTGGAAGCCACCCAAACCAAAGGAGGAAACCTAAGAGGAGAGCACATTAGGACCCAAACAAACAGCCTGATGAATGGCCAGTAATTCTGTACCAGGCCCCATTGGTTTGGTTCTGACCAGACACATGAAAAACAACATCTTTGTCCTTAGTTATAGTTCTTTTTAAATGCTACTGAATYTTACCTGCCTCTCTGCCTTTGAGAAAATGTTTCTGGGTTCTCCGCTACTGTATTTACTTGCCTTAGTCTAGATTAAATATAATTTATTGTTTCCTGATCTTATTTTTAAGTTCTTCAGACTGACTCTGTCTTTAATTTCCTTCCAGAATACTTGTATTTGAYTTCATTCCCAGATCACATGTGCAAATGAATCATACCAAGTTCAAATATCTATTTCTACTATTTATTGTTGGATGATCTTCCAGAAGCCTCTGTTCATTGGTCGCATCCAAAAAAATGTGAAAGAATAGTTTATTAGCTGTACTTGCAGGTCCTTAATTTTCTGTAGTAAGTATGGCATATACTGTCTATTTTAGCCTGTGATACGAGTGCAGAGATCTGATTGGCATGGAGGTTAAATTGAAGGCTGAACAGCTTTCTGGAAGGTTGCTTTGTGTTCAGTGTTACAATTCCAGTTTGTTTCATATTTTACAGATGAAGTTAAGACAGTAATACTGAACTGTTTTAACACTCAGGAGGGTAGTATCTCAGCACAGTTATGAGTTCTAATATTGAAGGTAGAATGAAAAGAAGCAGTATTACTATGATGTAGGGAATACTTTTTTTTAAAAAATTCTAAGCCTTATATAATATTTTCCTTCTTGTAATATTTAACTGGAAAAATTAGTCTGTTCTGTAACTTCAATAAAAAAAGTTGCATTGGAATAAATACTCTTCAATGTTTCCATTGTGTTTTGGGCACAGTAAGCAACAGGTTTTGTAGCTAACAAAATATTTGTAAATTTTCAAGCACTGCTGGCTGAAATGTTTTGTTTTGATTGTTACAGCGTATCTGCTTTAGCTTGCCATCATAGTAAATTCCCATCAACTAGCTGTTATATTCTCCTTGATTTCTTACAAAAACCCTCCCTTTATCAGTAGAATAAATAGTGTTGTTTTCCCGAAAACAGGAAGATAAAAATTACTGTTGGTCTCCACAAGTTTTGCAGCAGAAAATACAGTGCCATMATGATAAGTACGCTAAAGAGTCTGTATTATTTCAGAGCAGCAGGCATGGCCATCTGAATGCTCCAGAAGAGCTGGGCATTAATCCGGCAGGTGAAGAGTGGCAGGAGTGGGGCCGCTCTGCAGGGGAAGGCAAGGCAGGAGCTGAGGAGAAGGACCACAGCTCAGGTAGGGACAACRTCCTTGTCAGCAAGCGGCTCAGTCCCCCGGCATTTGAAAAGACAGACAGAGCAGGGTGGTAGTGGTAGCCCAGTGGGTGTGGGCAGCTCAGCCTCCTGGCCCAACCTCTYTCTTGTAGGGGTTGTTAGACCAAACAGGGTGGCTCTCAACTGGGAAGGGACACGAGAAAATCTTTGTTGTGCGAGTTATCTTTTTTCTTAAAAATCTTTTTTAACTATCCTTTTCCTAATGCTCCCTAGTGCTTGCTTAGTTTTGCGGACTGTGGGCAYATGTCAAAAAGTAATTCTGCTGTGGTTCTTCAGCAGGATCTATGACAAACCCTAATACAAAACAACTGTGAATATTTCACAGTAACTAAAATGTTCTTTATTGCCTCTTTATTGGCCTTTTCTACTACATCAGGTTTTGGAGCAGAAATAGATAGCTCATTCATATGTCAATTAAGCTCTACCCTGTACAAAGCCTCAGTAAGTATATGGTTTGACAGTAGGCTGACAATAACTTACCAGAAGTCACTTACACAAAATAATGTGAAATTTTTAGTTTTCAATTAGCAGAGAACATTGTTTGGAGCTGACCTTTTTTTTTTTTTTAAATTTTGTGTAGAACCAAGGAAGCTGCTTTTATACATTTTCTGTGGAATACAATGAGATCTTCTTTGTCTTTTGACTGAGCAATAACTGAAAAACAAAACCAGTGGCTCATCATTGTCAGTCATACACGTTTTTTGCATGCTCTTGTCCGTGAGAAAAAACATGTGTTTCAACAGATTGCTGGGAATGTATTTTGGTTTTACCCAGATGTACTTTCTTTCTTCAGGCACTCTCCCTTTTACTATTGTTTGCAACAGAAAGGCTCTATCGGGAAACCTGGGATACAACGAATGCCGTGTGAACCGAAGACATCGACCTTACGACTGTTYGTCCCTGCGTGCTGTCACTATACCCCGTTTTGTCTTTGACAGATTGAGAGAGGTGGGAAAAGCAGTAACATGGAAGCAGCATGGAAAATTGTTTTACCCCTTTGCCTTAGAAGATGGCCTTGGTGAGAGCACTGGTGAAGTGCTGTGAAAGAACTGGCATTGTGGTGGCAAGGGCTCCAGTTTGTGTTATCTGCTTGCCGCTTTTGTAAGTATAAATGCTAACTTTGGCTCTTCTCGAGCGACATGAATAGCCTTGTATAGGACTTAGTAAATGAGCCATAGAGAAGAGGGAAGGAATCAAATCAAGTGAAATAATCTTGGTGACTGCTGTGAACTCCTAATAGGGATATAAACAAGAAACAGTTTGTATGAGCTTTCATGTGGAGGTGTAAATGTCTTATCTCTACATGCTAGCAATGGCTGAGGCTTTTAATATTTAAGATGAAGGAATTCCTGATGGTTTGCATGGTCAGGAAACAGAGCTCATTTTATTTCTTCCTCTTACTTTTGTTTTTCTTGGTATTTGGGTGTTGTGTGTTTTTTGTTTGTTTGTGTTTTTTTTGTTTTTTTTTTAACAGGGAAATGTTTAGAAATTCACATTTTAATTCACATAGAGGCATTTTAAACAGCCTCCAAAATTTGTAATGTTATTACTTAATTCAGATAGAAGTGAAGCTCTTGGTGAAAAGGCCTGGGGTATATTCATTGCCATAGTGATGTGAGGAGCACAGGAAGAATATACTTAGGGCTTTCAAATAATTATCTGTATTTTTTCCAGCTTTCCAACTGTTCCTCAWCTCCTCCCTCTACCTCCCCCAGTGATGCCACTGCAATTGTAGTGGGTTCTTTGTTTATAATAAAAATAGTGAAAATAAACCCTTGATCTTTGCATTCCAAGAGTGTCAGTCTAACTTCCTGAGGTTATTTCTCAATCCTCACAAATATTTTTCTAGGAGGTTTTTTAGCACTTCAGTCAACTCCAGAATCTGAAGAGAGCACGATAATACCACATGCATAAATACAGGAAAACTTAATTTTGTTAAAAATGGGAAAAATATGAAATATGTTTTCTGAGGAAGTATATGGAATTCTGGTCATTGAGCGTGTGTATGTACGTGCATGTAGTATTATATTTGTACCTATAAGTTTAATTCATGACTTAAAGCAGCTTTTGTTTTTCATGAGTTGTAGCATGTTAAATGAGGGATAAAGTGAGATAGCATTGGCAAACAGAAAGCATTTTTTCATGCCCTGGTTGTTTAAAGCTTTGCATTGTACTTTTGGCACATGGTAATATCCTGTGGTTAGTGGTTTTTAAACGTGATCATGTTTTTTTAATCATTTTTCCAGTGTCCTAAACATAGGTTTTGCCTCTTGCAGTCACCTGTCAAAAGTTAGTTTACTGCAGGTCTCTCTGATTTCAATAGCTGGATTAGCTGCAATGGTGAAAAGTCAGGCTGCRCTTTAACTGATCCGGGAGGCAATCTGTAACCCACCGCTATGCTTATTACCCACTTGCAGTTCTTCACTTCCATTGCTTCAGATTTTAAATAGGTTGTGTCCATTACTGCAATAAGTATTTCTTAGGACCAAGTGTTTCAGCTGGAAAGTCAAAAGGCTAGTACATGTCTGGAAGGAGACAGTGTATGCCTTTCATTAGTAGGCTGTTAGCAATGTAAGGCGCTTTTTTTTTCTTTTTTTTTTCCCCCTCAATTTTATGACTAATGGAAAAAAMCAGGGAAAAACAATTTAGTAATGTTTTTTTTCCCAGCGAAAGAGAAAAAAGATACATGGTTTAAAATAAAATTAAACAGTTGTTTTAAGATGATAGTTTTGGTTTGGGGTGTTTCTTACATAAAAAGGGTTCTTGGCTACATTTTTGAAGAAAATGTCATTTTGATATAAAATAATATTTCATTTTGGAAATGTGGAAATGAAAGAGTTAGGGTTTTTTAATTCATAGTTTTCAAATCTGAGGCCATTAGCTTGGTTCAGCTCACGTTTGTGAACAGTTACCCTTGACTCCAGAGTATTTCTGGCAAATACACTGTTCAGTCTTACAACGTGCCCACCCCTATGGCTTCTAATTCAGGCATCTAAGTTAAAAGCTGGAGCTCCTCCTCCCAGGATGGCGAGGGAGGGGTGCCCCGAGGCAGCCGCGCGGGGCGGTGGGGCACAGAACGCCCTCGCAGGGGTTTCACCTGCCTCCTCTGACCCGCCATGTTCTCTGCTCCTGACCGCGGCCACTTACCTCTCTGCCCGAGACCGAGGGCAGCTGGGCAGTGAAGTCTGGTTGTCTTATACTCCCTAAAAAGTCAACATCACCCAGAAACCCCCCTTCTGACGCTGTCAGTCCTTTGGGAAGAAGCCATCCTTTGCTTGTCTTCCTTCAGTGTCAAGCGCGCGGCGGTGCTGTTCTGCACGCCGGGCGTGCTACCAAAAGGCATACTAATACTAACGTTAGAAACAGCCTAAAATCCACCATTCTTTCCGGAGGTTGTCCTCCTCTGCCACTTCTAGACAGGCGCCTATCCTTGATGCCTGCTCATTCCTGGAGCGCTTGTCTTCARTCCATTTGAAAGCTTTATCACACTGGGTTATCAGTCACCCACCAGAAGCGGTGCTGAGCTTACCGCTTCCCCTCACACCGGCCCTTGGGTTCCCCTCCCGTGCCCSTACCACCGGTGATGGAGGGGCTGGAGTAAAAATGGCAGAGTCCTGAGCGGGTGACGATGGTCTCTCTATCTTGGCAGTGAGAACTGACAAAGAAGAGAACAGGCTGTGCTGTTTGTGACAGTGTGAATTACTTCTTACGGCTCTTGTGAATGTTCGGTCGTGTTCTGTCCTTGGGGAATTGCATCTATGGCTCTCAGTTTTGTTTTCATTGTAACCTTTTCCCGCTCTTTCCTGCTGCAGGGGTGAATTTCTACTTCTTTGCCTGGGTGCGTTACTGCACTGGTGCTTACAGTGCCCTTTTTCTGAATCCAAATCCTGCTTCACACTGGCACTTTTCTTTCTAAGATGTTTAGATGTAGATGTTTCTAACTAGACACCTTAATTCTTGAAGTTTTTATTATTTTTCAGTGCAGGGTGGCCTTATGCTGTTCATACTGCACTCTTTAAATTTAGGAACAAATCCTCTCTTTTCCCACATAAGTTTTATTTCTTTCCATTTCCACTGAAATAAAATTTTCCTTACTCTGTGTTACAGATTCTGCTTTTCCAGGGAGGAAGCTAGCACTATTTCTCTTACATATTACATACAGCTCTCTTATAAGCTGGACTTGTTCCTTCATGTCAGACTTCTGAATTTTACATGTAAGACACATGTCAGCTGGGATAGGTAAATGTTAATTATAGGAAAGAGAATAAAAAGCTGGAATAGGTTTCGACTTCCTCTTTCATCTACATGAAATGATTGAGGATGACTTTCACATTAAAGGGGAGAAATATTATTTTAAAAATGTGAATTGGAGCCTTCATCTCACATGGATCACTTCCTACTGAGAGGAAGTGGCAGCAACCACTTTATAATGAAGACAAGAGTTGGCTAAAGCCAATTATTCACTGTGCAATTTTGAAAAAAAAAAAAAAGTTTTTTAATTAGTGGTTGCAATGTCCAGTGACATTGAAAAGGGGATGCACACTTTGTAGTGTCTGCAGAGGGATGCTGCTCGCATTATTGTTTTAATTTCTTGTTCTAATGTCATAGAAAGCAAATAGATACAGATAAATGCTGAAGTACTAACCATACTGAAATCTGTAGATGTCTTGTCTGTGGTCCTTGCCCGAAAGATCTTATGGGCTTGTGTTTGATACATGAGATTTTAGCACCAACTATTTATTCTAGGAGTCGTCTTCTATTGGGCTGCATTACTGGCTAATAGCCTTGTATTAGAGAGAGTTGGATTCCCTGGAGTTAATGGTTAGTTGATAAAACAGAGAATGCCTGTTGCCATTATTTTATGTGCCACCATTAGTTGTTTCTTGATATTGACTGATTTTATTTCAAAGGATTARAAGAAATAATTTGCAATCTCCTCTATTTTACTTCGAGCTTTTTTTTTACCTTRGAATGGTTAGCCCAGCCCTTCCCAAATCACAAATATTCCTGTAATGCCTGCAATACTGTAAGAATGACAGCTGCAGAATGTAGAAAGTTGGTGGTTGAGGTAGTAATCCAGCTTATCTTTTGCAGTGGGCTCATTAGTACAGGTTGTTAAGGTAAGTAGAGAGACTCAGTAATTTGATTGTTCAAGAAAATGTGTTTAAGGACCAGCAACMCAAACAGTTTAGTTGGATATATTTTTAACAGCAGTACTTGAAGGAAGACCTAGGTTTATAAAGCTTGGTGAAGGAAGAGGAAATAGGTTATTTTAGTTTTCAAATGACATCATTAACGGGGGGTGGGGGGGGAAGTATTCCATGCCTTAGAAAAATAATACAGATTTAGGAAAAATATATACTGAGATGAATGAAATYCATTGGGAATGAACAAACTTGGCCAAATGCATCTATTTGGCTCTTCTGCTCTGCTTTGGAATATATATCAGTTTTGATAAATGACTTGTGCCAAGATAGATGAAATATAGCGAATCTCACAAAATRTTCAACTATGACAGCAGAACACTGTGTGGGACTCCACTGCCAGCCTCTTCACTGTCTAACGAGTGAGATTATGCATAGTTCAAGTTGTGTAATCATATTGATTTGGCAGAAACAAACATTGTGTGGTATAAAACCTGTGAGACTTATTCTCATTACATTCTTATGGATATAGAAACTCCACGGGAAGTACTAATGTACTTCTGATACTGTAAATMTGACAACTGTCTGATTTTTGTTATTAAAATAATAAAASTTAATAAGGAAGGGACGGAAGTTAGGTTGAATTTTATAGTCCATGTTAAAAATGTGGAATTCCGGCCCTTCCTCATGAACCAATACCTAGAGGCATTAATGTGTCTTTCCAGCTCTTTGGATATGTCTGTGGTTTCCAAAATGTTAAAAATGATACTTCTTCTGACTAGACAACTTTTGATACATAGGCATTCAGATTTTAAGCTCCTTTTTCATATTGTCCTTTGGTTTTGATTCCTATGACTTTCTTAGCAAACAAACATGAGGGCTAGAACATTCAATGATAAGGATAATTTAAAAAGAATGCACCAAAATAGCAATAAACATGAATTTCAAGTTTGTAGGCAAGTGAATCGGAACAGGAAATGTAATTTTAGGTATTATCTTTCTTCAGAGATAAAACAGAAGCAAAGCATACAAATTCGGTGTTCAAAAGAGATTGAGTTGTGAATATTTAATGTTCACTGAGATTTGATTGTAAATTGCCAATAGACCAAGTATCTTTTTATAAAACCTTTTTGGTGAATAAATTTAAATAATGAATACATTAGAGAATATCATGATCCTTTAGAATACAGCTTCAATGATAAAAGGGATCAGCCATACTTTCTTAAAGAACCACTCTGGTTTGTTAGTCTCTTGGTGATTAGTTTCTGAAAATTTCAACATTGAAAAACRAACATTGCTTTTCATCATGCAGATGAACCATGTTCAATCTTTAAAAATTTTGTTCTGAAACTTTCAGRCTTTGTTAATTTGTTTTTACATTTGATGATATTGCAGCATTATTTACAATGGTTGCCATCAGTTTTCAAAGTTGGAATTTACTTTCAAAAAGTGATAACTACTGGAGTTGTTAACTGACCCAAGTACCGATCTAAAATAGTTGGTTTTCACTCAGTATATTTCTGTTGTTTGAGTCTGACTTATTGAYGGGTCTACAATAAAAAAGTCATGTATATATTCAGTCTTCTGCTTATAACTGTTGGTATTTGCAAGAAATAATGAAAAACCTGTCATATTCTCCACGTTTCTAGAACCTGAACCTTTTCCTATTGGCATCTACAAAGATTAACTTCGAACAATTGCTTTTAAATTTCTAGGACCAGCGTGCATGTCAGATGTTTTCTGCTCCTACAATGATGCAAAGTAGCCATATGCCTAGTTAACCGTCTAATTAAGCTTTGCATCACTGAAGCAATAGAAAAGGCCTAGAGTGTTTATTGTTCAYGTATCCAGCATTGATTCACCAGATACACTTGTCAGCCTAGGAATTAGAGAGAGGAGCCAAAATGAGAGGCCAATTGTTCAATACTTTGAAGCAGACTTAAAAATCTCTTGATTTCCCTCAATATTTGTTTTTATGAAACATCACAGAAAAAGAATTCCCAGGGTTCTGTCTTGAATGATGGAAGCAATGTTTACAGCATGCCTTCAAAACCTGTTTTTTCCCAGATTTCACTGCAATTTTGTTGTCAGGTGATAAGATGCATGCGAGTAGTGAGCTGGGTATTTTGCTTGTTGTTAGAAATCTTTTCTGTGTGGAAGTCCTTCCATTATATCAGCTGGTTTTGTTACTATTGTACTGCTATCTATATTCTTCAATCCTAATGGAACAGCCTGAATTATCATCAGATTGTATAAAACACGTCTGATCAASAGTGAAAAATAGCTCCTTTTTTCAGGGTTGCATGGCAAAGAGCTTTTGCTTGCTTAGGAGGCAAAAGGGAGGCAAATTGCACTATAAGTGGAAAGAAATCAGATGAATTGGAARGTGGTGTTTTCTCCTTTTACATGTCCCTAATAAGTAAAGAAATGAATATATGAAAATAATTTGGTTTTCCTTTGTTGACCACTTTTCCTCTTTTTCCCAGTCCTTGAGTTTGACCATCAAAATCCAAACCCATTGCACAGTCACCTCTGATGTAAAATTAATGTATTTTCTTTTTTTCAGTTACCAGTTTAATGGAGATAATAGCTTCTTCCTCCATAGGTCTAGGAAAACTCGAAGATTCTTCTCATTAGATTTTGGGATCAGATGTGGCTTGGAGATTTCTTGCTCTCTATTTCTACCCACATATYAGTGTTGGTGAGGAGCGTAATGAATGTTGTGCTCTCTATTTCCACGTTTTTGACTTTACTTTAGTTTCTCCCAAACTAGGCCTGTGTAATTAAAAAGGACTAGCTTTGTACAGGTGGCCCCATAATGCTTGTTTGCTTAACCATGTCAATCTATGTTCAATCTTAAATAGTAACTAGTAAAATGAAAGCATTTATGTTTAGGATATTTTAAAAAAGACTTGAATAATGAAAATGGGAAAGGTCAGGGAGACTGAGGAAAAGTGTGATCCCATATATTGATTACAGATCTTTCTGTGAAGATTATCCAAATTGTTCCATAAACATAGATTGGAAACAACAGTGTATTAGGGGTAAGTGTGTTGGAAGGAATGATCTTCATTAGCAAAAAAGTRGATTTCTTGAAAGGCCTTTTCTGTCTCTAACTTCTACAATCTGTGCTGCCAAAGAGACAGATTCAAAATCAATTTTTTTTAGAAGTGATTTTCACATTCAGACTGTCTTTTTTCAGATTTGCAAAACCTACAATACATTATGTAGAGCAGAATTTCACCTTGCACTAACATCCTCGATCTGTTTAGTCAAAGACTTTGGATAACGAGTGGAGTGACCGACATTTGTTTTGGCAGCTAAAACTACTTGCTACATCTGTCATTCATCTCTTGGAAACCCACAAACTACACGATGGAGACAATGCATAAAAGAAGTGATGTACGAAAAACCTATTGTCCGTGCAGCATTTGCAGTAGCAAGCTAGCAACATTTTTCTTGGCTTTCCACCTGGTTCTAAGGYTGATGAAGTAAACAAAGCCACTGCTCTACTTCAGGCTAGAAACGTCCACCCATGACTGAATATATGCCTTCACCTTATCTTGGAAATTAATTCCTGAAGCATTTTTGGTCTTCACTCAGGGAGATGGGCTCCCAAGACAGTGATTATTACAGTAGTTGGTAGAATAAATGAAGAAATGGCCCAGGTAATAACATAATATATTTACCTTGTTAAATGCAGTAAGGCTGTCTTCTGACCTTCTTTGGCAAGGTAGGTATTTGGCTTGTATGTCTCTCAAAGTGCGCATGTGCTGGAAGTSGATGAGAGCATTAAAAATGCTAGTTTCTAAGTTTGTGTCCAGCATTTAAGTTCTCATGGACTGTGAAAGGTTAAATTCAAAGAATTTTACAGGTACTGGTCTTACAGAAACAGGAATTAATATAAAAGATTTCCTTGTTTATGATCAAGACCTGAAACCTATTGAAATGAATATCAGAACTTCATGGGATCAGGCACTCTTCAATTAAGCTGATGTCAAGGTATATGTAAATTAAAGTCTGCTCCTGTATGCAACTTGTTCTTTTTATAGGTCTCTCACTTGTATGACTTCTTTCGTTTTTGACTGTAAATCTGTTGTCTGTTAAGCACTGGCGCTCAAACGGCAGAATGAGTTACCAGGTTCAAACAGACGGAGGTCTCTGTCGTCTCATGGCTGTAGAGCGGTCCCTTTGTCTGACTCCTCAGTGTTGCAGCTGCTGCAGCCGGAAGGGCATATGGGTAACTTTCTTTTTTCAGAGCACTTCAAACAAAATACAATGGCTGAATGGAAGATTAACTGGGAAAACATGAAACATCTTTGTTGGGACACTCTGTGTTAGACACTGTGTGCCCATGGTATGGAGTGCTCTACTTCTTGCTACTTTCAGCAGATGAGTAGGTTGATTATAGAATTTAAACTGGGAATATTTGTACAATTTGTACAATTGTCCTACTGCTAACTTTTTGCTTAAATTTTGGAAGCACATCGAGGGTGATACTGAACAATTCTGCCTTTTATTCATGCTTGGTACAGGACAGGTATTACAAAGATTTTCCTCTTACAGAGCACCTCAGCCCAGCTTTGATCTAGGTCCCATTTGTCCTCTTGAACATGCCATACATTTGATTTCTCCCTCCTACAAACATGTGCTTTCATATCCCTTTGGGGTTTAATGTTTTCTTACAAAAAAAAAAAAAAAAAAAAAAAAAAAAGTTAAGGTAAAGATTAGCCAGTCACCGAGTCTGACATCGCTCTGTCACTTCTGTGTTCTGTTCTATGGCTGCATGTCTACTGCATGCCTCAAATTTGTTGTCCATGTAATACTTGCCCATGTAATACTTGATTGACTAGCCCACCTATTGGTCCACTGTACCCTATCTAAATCTTGTATATGGAAAGGATAGTAAGATTCTTCTTGCTAGCAGGCAACCCTGCCGCTTCCTACATTTCCAGTGTGCCTCAAATTTTGTCTATAAACTGGGTTTCAATATAGGTAGGGGAGGAATAGGAAAAGATAAAGATGCTAAGAAAGCCAGTGATGACTTATGGCAGTATGTAGGTTAGGCTTCCATACGAGACTAAAAATGGCTTTGCAAGTGCAGGACTGTTCAAAGGAGACTATTATCTACCTCATACTGCACGTTTTCCTGCAGTTGTTGTTTTTTTTTTTTTTTATCTTCTGTCACTGCCACCCGCGCTAATAGATTTGTGTACAGGAAGCACAGAATCTTGTGAAAGGTTTGGTTCAGCAATTTTGTGAGGCCTGTAGTCCATTAAACTGAGGGACCAGTTGAATCAAAGAGGCTGCACAGCCCCTAGTTTCAGTTTTGAAAGCACTGGCCCCCAGGAATTAAATGTTATAAAAGACGGCAGAACTAACCTTTTATTTTTCTACCTTGGACTGAGTTCTATTTATCAGCGACACGAAATTTCTATCAGGTTCCCTCCATACGGTCCTTTCAAGGCTCCCATAAAGGAGTGAATGCCAGAGCAGAGCCTTTACCCATTCAGTTTTCAGCTCTGTTAGCTTTCAATACCAGAAATGTATTTAGAAGTGGGTAAGGTTTGTTAACTCTAATATACCACTGTCACTCATCCTGCTCCAAAAGAATAAAACTATATATGTGTTGGGATTTGCAATTCAAATGAAACCATTTTACTTCTTGAAAATGGGCTACTGGTGGAAGAAAAAAAGGCTGTATAAAGGATCACATTAACCTACAGCAATAATATTATACCAGCACTGTTYGTGATACTATAGTTAGGACTGTGCCAACTGGTTAATTTATAAGCCTTCTCTTTCCCTTTCTGAAATACACAGCTGCTTCTCCCCCAGCTTTACAATTTTCTGATTAAAAGTCTCAAATAAAAATGCTCTGCTTGTTAGAAAATGAAATTCTGTAGACTCAGCTATCGTAAGTTTTATTTCAAAATGGTTGTGAGGTTTTATGTCCTTTTATTTATTTGTTTATTTTTAAACAGGGATATAGCCCTATTTATTTTGTTTTCAATATGTTGCATATGCACGATCATGGTGCCATACTTTTGAATTACTTAATTTCCTAGGGAACTTTACTATTTGGCTTATTGGCTTATTGTAGAGACTGGAAAGGGGCAGTTAGGGTGTATTTCAAAAGTTTGAAAACACAGGGTTAGTGAAAACAGTAGATTTCATCTGTGACATTACAAAAAATGTCACCACTAACTGAAGAGTTCATTGATAATGTGTCTGGGCTGTGTTTTGTGGGAAAGTAATTGTAGGAGTAGTTCTCTATCTGCTTTTAGCAGTCAATGGTAATTAAATAAGAGAATGTTTGGAAAGATATTGCCTTTTAGGCTAATAGTCAGTGGAATTGTACATAACTGAGAATTAAAAATCATGCTAATAAAATTGCAGTGGTGGGCTGGGTAAGAACGAAGCCAGAGGTATTGATCTTAACATTAATGGTTAACGCTATCACTGACGTTAATGTTAAAACTTTTAATACCAACACTGCTGTGTGTATGACAATAGGAGCCCAGGGTGTATGAGGAGAGGGTAATAGACCTTACAGCAGGAGTGAATGAGTGGACACAAATTTTAAAGCTAGGCATTCACTTGAAGGGAAGGGAATCGGTTTCAGTGTCCTTATAGCAAATATGCTACAGAGTACAAAACTGTGTGTGGTCAAGAAGGGGGAAGTATTTCCAATTCTAACCTGGTATCAGGCTAGATAGAGTTCAGAGGTGGAGGCTTCCAGAAAACCAATACGCTCCTGAATACATCTGTATAAAATATGAAGTATATTGGGAATAGGAGCTTGAAGCCTAAAGAAAAGGTCAGCTTTAAAAAATGGTTACTGTTGAGCAAAGCTGGAAGGTCTTGAAATACAGTGAATTCTTTTCATTTCTGAATGCGTGATTTAGTGCTGGAAAAGGTGATTACCTGACTCTATGTTCTACTTTTTAGTCTGTGAAAGTTTTTTTTTGTAAAAATCCAGGAGGAATTAGAATAGAATTCATCATGCTAGCTAGAGTGGTTATTCTGTCACTCCTGGAAATGACCCAAAACATGCTTTATTTTTGCTGAAATGCTCATAAAAGGGTGCTTCTGTATCAAAGTTTGTCCAAAGCTCGTGTTGGCTTTTGTGGGAGTTTTTGTGTGTGTACGTACATGTGTGTAGTACAGGCTAGCACAGGGAAACACAAAGTCAGGCCAACATTTGTAGGTACTTTTCTAGCAGATCACTATTCCAGTTTCATCCTTAAGAGTGCCTTTGCCAAAATATTTCAAGGTGTATGTCATGAACTGCTCCTCAACCAGTATTTAATGTATTTTATCTGTATTGTGTATGTGCATATGAGCATATGTCTAAACAAACTTAAATAAGTACTCATATATGTACTTAGATATTTGTACTCAGCATATGTTTAAGAAATTGGGTAGATACAAGTACACCTATTGTGTAAACACATTAATACATGGATATGTTTGTGTAGTGATATTTATGGAAATACGTGGGTGTGTGTGTGCTTTTGTATCTATATTTTGCCAACTCTGTGCAGTATGCGAAATGTGGGGGAAAAAAGGTTCAAGTCCAGGGCTAAGGATCTCTGACTAACTCCTGTTACTGCTCCTGTCCTCCAGTTCATGACTGAAGTCACTGAGCACTGATTGAACCTTAACTCCTGTATGCAACAGAAATTGCTGTTTATGGGGCCCTATTAATGTTGTCTTACAATTTTTTGAATCCCACTTTTTCACAGAAGGATTAAAAAAAAATTGATTTAGTGGCCCCTGTATTATGGAAAAACATTAGATCATTGTCTAAGAGGGATATTTTGAATGTACGTTTTACTGTGAGTACATCAGCTCAGGATCTGGGAACACCGAGTTCCTGGAACTGGAACGCTGTCTGTCCGCACGGTAATGCAGGCTCAGAGCAGCTTGCCTGGGAAGAGCCAAAGGGCTCCAGTGGTGGACGGAGCTGTGCTCTCCCTATGACTTATCCATCCACRCTGCGTGAACAAGAAGCTGGGCCAACATTAACACATGATGTCGTCTCGGTTTCTCTGGCTACTTCTACATAGTAAATATAATGCCTCAGGGATTGTTTTCTGGTCCTGAAGCCAACTGGCCCAGCCTGGCTTGCACCAGTACAGCTAAAGTCACCCTCACAGGAGAGAGTGACTGCATCCGAAGTAACAYTGGGAAAATGTTCTTTGTTCAGGCTCGCCCCTGAGAGTTGTCTTGCAGAATGCTTGGGTGCTCAGACCAAAGTGGTGTCACGTAGCACTGCTGAGATTTTAGCAGCCTGGACGATATGTCAGGACTTGGGCTCATTCCCTGGCCCCGTTTAGTTTGCTAACTTAGACATAGTCTCTGTCTCTGCAGAGACCTGGCTGTTGAGTTAATGATTTCTTGAGTGTGTGCTCAAGAGGGTTACAGTGTAAATGCTGGGTGAATCTAGTCTTTAGAAATGTCCAGATATTTGCTTAATCCATATTCCTCTCTTCCTCCACCCCAGGCTAACCTCCTTATTAAATATTAAGCTGATTCTCTAGAACTTAAAATCTCTGTCCATATGTGGATTTATGCATTACTTTACAATGACTTTTGAATCTGCTGGTTAATTCAGCTAAATTTGGCAAGAATTAATGGTTTAGAGGTCTTAAATTGCTGGATGTATGGTGAAAAACAGTAGCTGGTAAGGATGAGGGCTCCAAACGAATGCTTCCACCAAGAGAAGGCAGGAAAGCCTGCTTTCTCTTGGTGGAAGCAGTCATAACACAAGTATATCTTGCTGCCTGGCAGATGAGCACAGCTGCAACGGTGAGCAACTGCTGCTTGCCCATCTGATRAGATAGCTGGGAGTGCTGACTGGAAGAGAAGGGAAGCCATAGGGAACAAGAGGCAGGAGAAAAAGACAGAAGATGCAAATGTAGAGGAGAGTAGGCTTCCAGAGCCTGGCTGCTCAAAAATGTACGTTTGTTTTATTTTCTTGAGAGTGCAAAAGACTTTTTTCTTAGGTAGCAGAGATCTGCTATAGAGGTGAGGATTGTAACCTTAGAGTGTCAGGCCACAAAGGGGAATCCAGAATTCAAATGCTGAGTGCCTTGGTATCTTAGGGGAGGCATGCAGTGAAGGAGGTGTCTCAGAAGAGGAACATGTTGAGCGAGGAGATGCTTCAAGATAGTTAATAGAAAGATGCTGAAGGCAAAAGTACAGAAGATTGTGTCCATTTATAATCACTCTCTGAGATTTAGGCACCTCGCTCARGAGGAAGCCTGGTGACTTGAGTGGGTGCACATCCAGTGAGTGTTTCTGAAAATACCTTTTCTCTCAAAGAACTGCACAGAGATCATTCTTTTCTTTTAAAGAAAAAGTGGTGGAAGGAATTAAGTAGTTTTTAGATATAYTTTATGCAATGATGTGAAATACAGGCAAAGTCTTGGAACTAGAACCTAGGCTGTCCCTTTCTTAGTAAATGACATAACTATTAGACTTCAGAAACACGGTCTCTCCTATGCTTTTTTTTCTGGACCAGCAAGTCTCATATTTTACAGGAAAACATGGCAGTGATTCAACAAAAAGGCTGAAGAATGCCCTTTCTGGAGCCTGGTGGTTAGATCATTCACATGGGTGGTGGCAGATATAAAAGAGAACAACTTGGGTCTCCCACATTGTAAGTGCTCTGACAATTAGATTCTTGCATGAAAGCACAACTTAGAGTCTAAAGCAAAGCAGTTGTTACAGCTATGTTTTGCAAGGAGCTTTATCCTCTTGAATAGATATGTGAATTTATATATTTACTAATTAAGTATATCTATTAGATCAACTCTTTGAGGAGTGACAGCTTCATTTCTGTTTTCTAAATCCTGATTGATTTCATGTAAGCTAGGTTTTGACCTGTTTGACCTTGTTAAGACCATGGCTGTTGTCAAACGTTGACAGTTTGTAGCTGTGTAAGACTTTCCACTGCTCAGATAATGTGGTTTAAAGCAGTCTGTGGTACCCTGCAGTGAAATGGGCTAAGAGTGCTCACGTAAGTCAGCTACCGCATCTCAGAAGAAGACCAGCTTAATTGACAGTAGCAAACATTTGTTAGGAACTGYGCCTTTAACTGCTCCAGCCCCTTGCAAAATCAACGCTTGTCAAGTGAAAAAGAACATTTGCAGAGAGTATCCTTTCTGCTCATTCCACATATAAGCATCTGGAATGAAGGCACCGTATCTTGCAGAGGAACGGTGAAAGTCTTCGATTTRTGTCAGTGCAATTAAACTGGCAGGGAGCATCAGCCAAAGGTTCCCCTTGTTGCTGTGTCCTCTGTGCCTCTGAGCCCATTACCACAGGATTAGCTCAGTCAGGAAGACGGGTTCTCACAGCTCTGCTTCCTGTGCTCAGATGTGGYGTATTCCAAATGCTCATGAGGTTTTACTGTAGTTACCAAGGTATTGGCAAAGCAAAAGAAATTGCACCTGAAAATGTTAATGTACAATCTGATTGCCAAACGTGTGCATTTTAAAAGACATTAAGTTGGCTTGCTCTGCCTACCATTCTCAGGCTGTGGCTCTACTTGCCGCCTCCTCTGGGATTTGAACTGTGCTTCCTACAGCAGATTCCTCTCAGCACATCCCATCTAAAAGGTGCATAAGGATGAAATGTGAATGATCTAATGGAGCTTCATGGTTGTTGAATACCTAATTTAAAYGATTAGGGATTATGCTCCCAAAGTATTGAGTAACTACTCTTACCCAGAGCCCAATCATTACGGGGTTTTTCATCAKTTCTCAATTTTCAGACCTTTAAGTATTTCTTAGTGGAGTTACGGATCCTGTGGAGCAAGTTCAAGCCTACTGGCAATAGCTGTTTTGTAACTGAGTCTATTTATATGAAGAAGTGAGACAAGTCAACGCAGTCGTGATAAATCTGAGTTGTACTGCCCTACTGTGCTTTGACTAGCTTTACTGTTCCTTATGCAGCTTTGCCACGTCAGGTTCAGAAGTACAATACATACCAGATCTGGATTCTGCCTACAATATACAAATAAAGCCTTCAGCTCAGTGGCTGTGAATTCTATCATAGTACCCACACAACTGGATATATTTTCTATAAAAATACTTACTCAGTAAAGTGATTGGTTTGCAAATACAAAAATTATTTGCTTTTCTGAGTAAAGGACCGTTATAAGAAGCACTATTGAAAGTATGTCCAAAAACCCTACTGTATTACAGAAAATGACTCAGCTGAGCCTTTAGCCCAGTGGCTGTTTTCTGGAACGCCTCTGAGGCTGAGCTGTTATATTCTTTAAAATATAAATATTAAATCAAGCTTACCGTCATTTGGCAAATGTCACTGTAATTTTTAACAGTTTTATGAAACAGGTTTCTAAGACTACAAATTCATAACTGGCAAAATAACAGGCTCTATACCTGGTAGCTGTTTCGTGTGATATAATGTCCTTGTAAGTAAATATGGCACTTTTCTGAATATGCTGGCTTTGGACCTGAATAATGTATGCAACAATGTTAGATTCTAGCATGATACTAAAAGAGGTTACCAGTGACCAAGGGTATGCGATTGTCTTGCAGCTAGTTTACATCCTATATGTTACTGTAAACCTGATAATAAATCCTTTATTCTGCTATACATCAGAAATAATTAAGTTGAAGCCTGCAGAGTTAAACTGGTTTCAGGCAAATAAACTAGGAATTTGGGCAATCTTAACCCAGAAGCCTGGAAATCGATGACAGGACTGAGTTCTCCTGTGGCGCTCAGGAACAGCTCCAGGTCAATGTTTTAAGTGGTATGTAGGTGACAATCATACTCCTCATAGCATATTTGTTCATAATTCACCTTAATTTCTATCCTTGTGACTTTGGCACCTTTCCTTTACAGAAATAAATACTCAGGTTCATGAATATAACACATTTTAACTTTGAACTTACATGATTATGTAGTGAGAACATAACTAACGCATGTTCTTCTATGACCATATGGGTAAATAAAAGTAGGGAAAAAAAGACTGTTTTTTGGATATGTTAGAAACAGGAAAATAAGGTAAATTAATGTCTCTGCATAATTCCATGAGTCTTTTGTCTAAAATAACGTATGGATTATTATAAATATAACAAAAAGTCAGACTTATGCGAATGATGCTTAACAGCTGTTGAGAGAACCTGACAAACAAAGGCTTTGGGTTTGCTGCATTTACACGTAGCCAACTATGTGGTAGAGTTGCCTCACTGAACTAAATGGGACTTCTCAGATCTATAAAGTTGTTTATATCCATATATTATGTCATAATAGCCAAATTTTGTTATTCATTTGTCAATACTTTTTCCTTTATTTCTTCTTATTTTTTAAGAAATGAAGGGGTCAAACTGTTGCAATATTATGGTTAACTTAAAGCAAAAATGCTCATMAAAATACTTTCTCACTTGAAATAAGATGAGGAGCCGTGTGGAAGGGTTTTGTTCAAGTATGCATTTGAATTTGGGAAAGAATATGAGCTTGTAAACAGGAAATTCTCTTTTGCAAACTGCAATGCCAAACACATCTTGATACATACAGAAACAATCATAAACTGCTTTTTGTTTACGGAACTATTATAGCTTTAATAGAATGATTACATTTTGGAAGAGCTSTCTGGAAGTTACTGTGGAGGGCATCAGACATCCTACCTCACGAGTATTTCAGTTTGTTAGGAAACTTGAGTTTGGTAGGTGTCAGTACATTTTCCTGTTGCTCATGTGCGAGTGCATTTTTGAAATATACTTTTCTACAGTGATCATCAGTTTTGCTCTACATGCAGCAGAGGGAACTACTGTCACTATGAAAAAATGGACAGAAAGTAAATGTATGTAGTATTGTAATAAAMCCACAGAAAGTAGGAAACAGAGGGTTCAAAGCTAATGTAGGTACCTGAGGTGATTGAAGTGAAAATTATACTTTCTGAGTCAGGATGATGCTTATTTAATGACACTTGAGATAGTGCTTTTGAATTAATGGCTGAAATTGAATTTTGTTCAGGTAATTCATATGCTATCTTGAAGAATAAAAGGTCCTGGAGGGAGTTTTCACCTTTTACTTTCTTTAACTAGCATTAACATGTTCAGCTGGGAGGTTTTCTTGTGCCATTGTTTATTCTTTCTTGACCTAAAACCTATGCCAAAGCAAGATTTTTATGCCAGATAGTGTTAATACTTGCCCTGCTGAATAGCTCTTTCTTTCACATAAGGTAATTTCCATGTGTGCTGCCCAGCAGGGTATTTCAGATGAAGAATTGATATGATGTTGGGTATTTAATTTGAAGGTTCGTATAACAGGTTTGCTATCCATGCAGTTTTGTTATTATCTGGAAAGAAAGTTTTGACATATGTAATTGTTCACCCACCATTGAAATATTCAGACATGCTTTATAATTATATGGAGAAACCTTATGGGCTCAGCTGCAAAACGGACTGTCCAAAGCAAATAATGGAGACTTGGCTGCAGACTACGTTCCCCTCCTCAAATAAGACATTAGCGGAGAGAAGAGAATAAGACTCCTGTATGAAAAAGTGCTGTGGCATTTAATAGAAAATGATAACCTTTCTACATGAGTTATGAACCAACCTATAAAAAGGAACAAGAAAAGATATGCTTCTCCAATTCTGTCTGACAACTAAAAAGTTATATAGAACAGATGCTCAGGTTTTAATTCTACAGATTTTTACAGCAATTAGTTTAGAATTCTAATAAATGATCTATTCCTAAGGATTAGTTCTTATCGAATTTGAAAGGACTTCTATTTTATTCTCTCTTATGAAATTCTAAAAGGTTTTTCCATATGAATGTAAAGGCCATGGTTGGAAGGCCTGCTTTTCTTGAAAATCAAAGGAAAACATTGATTTCAGTGGGAGGCACTTATTTCAGTGATCTCAATCATCCTCTCTATATGAATTTTAAGTTTCTCAGTCCAGGATAGCTGCTGTTCTATAGGGACCTCAGTGATAAACTCGGTAGAGAAGCTTGAGTTCTCCTTTTGAACTGTGGGGCCACACTGTTTTCGGTCTTGTCAACGTAGCTGCTACRAGGAAATTCAGAAATCAGTGAGAGCAGGTTTTGGACTGCTACCTTTAGATTGTAATCCTTTGTGGATTCCTGTAACATATAATGGGATAGGCAGAAGGTTTYAGGGCAGTCATATGATATTAGGACTATAAAGGTTTTGGTAATGTTCTTAATTGTGTGGGGTCTGAACATAAATAAGTTTGTTGCTAAATCCAACAGTTAATGGTAAAGGTACAGGAGAATAGAAAGYCTGTTTTCTCTTAGATATTAATAAAAATATTTTTTCTGCTTTTTTGGTCAAAATTTACTTTTAATTAGAACTTCCTGGCAATTTCTGCTGCTGCTGTTCATTGTAGCTTATTGTTATATTTGATCTAACAATGTATAGCCTTCCTGTACCTACAGATGGCTTGCAGCATGCCGAACAGCATTCTGATTTTTATACATAGGGCTGGCACTTTGTGTATGTGTGTGCAATAGGCACAYGTGTACACAGATGCCACTGAAGCAGTGTTTACTGAAGTCATTGGTCTGTATTCCTGAGCTGAGCACCGTTGTCATGCACAACAACAATCTTCCATTCTTTGTTTTACGTAAGTGTGTAAACTAATAGCTTGTGAAGATGATTTTCCTTTCTGGCTTTGCAGGTCTGGCATTTCTTGATTATAAGAATCTAGTTTTACTCTGCACACAGTAGCTGTACTCTGAAAARTTTGCTTTGGTTGTTCCAACATATGTAGTTACATATGGTAATTGCAGTTTAGTTGTAGAAATTTATACAAGGGAATAWGCATAAGTCTGTGTGTTGAGTTGAGGGTATATTAGTCTGAGCAAAACCTCAGCTGAATAAAGACAAAGTTTCCAACTTTGTAAACTAAATAAGCACTTATCTGGATCCCAGTTTCCCACAGTTTTTRTTGTGTATATATAGCAGTATGTCTCAGACAGCTTGTCATGTGGAGAGAGGTTTCATGTGATGGGCTAGTGCATCACATGATACGGATTTACGTGTTCTTTTTTTCTTTKTTTTTAARCTGAGATTGAGACACCATTGCAAATTGAACTTTTGGAAGAGAACAGCAGCGACAATATTAATATAAATACTCCATAAAAAAAAAGGCAAGCTTTTGCTGCGGTTCACTGATTGTTGCCAAAGGCATACAGCTGGCTCTCTGCATCTTTCTAGAAAAGCTTAGCGATAGCTAGGCATCATTTCTGACAGACCATTGAGGTTTGGGACTCCTTGGAAACTCACAGGGATTGGTTTGATGGAGCAATTTTTCCATCAGCCTCCCTGGAGCATCTGTGCTTTCAAAGAGAAGGGTTTCACTCCTCAGGCTGACAGGCGGGGACGTGTGCTGTGCTTCCCTCTTCAGAGGAAGGAGCGCTAACGCACAGCTTGCTCATTGCTTGTAGCGAAAGATGCCGGAACCCATCTCCTCCCTGTACTTCCTAGGCAGCATCTCCCTTGGATTCAATGGCTTCTTGCATCTCTGTAATGATTCATGGTACAGGACTCAACGTGAGTTTCAGTTACAGGAAACGTTTTTGTTGTAACCCCTCTTATACGCTCTGTCAGTCTGCTCAAATCCACAGCTGACCTGCCTCAAGCTGTGGTAAGTTGTTGCCTCCAAACCAATAAGCATTTACATGAAAACTTACTTTTTTGAATTTTACAAAGAAATCCAAAGCCAAAGCACATGGAGTACACAAAGACAGTTTGCCTGCACTAAAAGCAGTTCTGCTCTCTTCAATTCATTCTTGTCGAAGCAGGGTATGGGAAAGGAGGCTTGTAATTCTGAAAGACTCCTTTCAGAAGTTTGCTTGGTCAAAAGTCATCACAAAGAGTTTTTATTGCAGAGGCAAGGATTTATATCAGAGTAAGTCCATATAGGATAAATCCCTCTATCCTCCTAAAATAACTGTTTGGAAATAAGATATAATTCTGTCTATCAGAGGCTAGGCTCAGGGAGCGGGGAATGGTGTTCTGGCCAAGAGGTACCCGAACAAAGACTTCAGTCAGACTTCAAGATACTGAGCTGTGGGTGGTTCTTAGTATTTTACCTTCTTACCTTCAGTCTGTGCTAAAAGATTAAAAGGCGCAAGGTGTCAGATTAGGATTTATTTGGCCATAACCTTTTCATTTTATTGTGCCTTTTTTTCCTGTACTTTTCTGTACTTTTTTCTGTACTTTTTTTGTAGCTCGCTTCAGCTGTGGTATTTGTTTATGCCGTTGCTATTTTGTGTAGGACTAATCAATGTGATTGAAGAGTCGGGGAGAACAACTTGAAAGCTTAGCCTTAGTTCTTGGGGGAAGTAATTACATTTGGATGGTGACAAAACATTGGGGAGAGAATAAAGCTTGTTTTAGGCAAAGGCTAATTAAATGTAGGGTTTTTTGTGGCTTTTTTTTTTTTTTTTTTTAAGATTTTGAGAGGGATGCATGTTGGGGTAGAGTTCATGTAGCAGAGTTCAAATCAGCAATTCATCTTTACCATCTGTATCTTTTATTTTTTTGTACTATTAGGGAGTTATCTGATATTCATAAATCTGTACCCTAGCCCAAGAAGTTACGTTATGCCCGTGAAGTGAAGGGGGCTCGCGGCTGCAGCAGCGTGTCCTTTCCACCCTTGCGGGTTAGGTTGTTCTTGTCTTTCGAACAGGCCCTTCCATTCTCGCTGTGAAATACCTGCTCTATGCTGGTTTCATACTGGCAAGTGAAGCTCTGGGTGAGCTGAGGGGATAGGAAGTGGAGTGGAAAATGAAACTTTCTCAGTTGTTATTGTAATCTTGGTGGTGTTTTTGACTGTAATGCTATTAATTTAACATTGTATATCCGCAGATACTGTATCATGAAGTGAACATGTAGCACTGCTTAGGTTCTCTGCACTGTAGTCTGCGTTATTTCATTATATTTATAATTGTTCCAGTTCACTGTTTTGATTAGTTGTGTTATTTGGGAAAGTACTTTCGATTGAAACAAGGTTCTGTGTGGTAAGTTGGAAGTCCTGGATGATTCTACTGATAGTATTAATGGGTAGCCTGGCTAGTAATGTCTAGAATGGGGGCCCATGGAGCACCCCACTTCCCGGAGGACAGCAGGTCTATATCTGAATTGCATGTTGGAACAATTTTTCCCACCGGTCTGTATCTCCTGATTTCTGTTACAAAGGAGCCTTGGATGAAGGGTTAGGGAATGAAGTATCTTGTTCTCTACCAGTCCCACAGCCCAGGATAGCAAAAGCTCAGGACTGCAGTGTGCACGGTGAAGAACAGCTGAGCTGCCGCTTAGAGACAGCCACTGTCACTAGTCACATCTGGAATCTCGACTATTTGAGATTTCACCCCAGCTTTGGGCTTGGCTTTCTGTATGAACTTGAGAAATTTACATAAGAAATGTAGTTTAATGCATAAACCTGCTGCACAAGCATGCGTAATGTTTTGGTGAGCAGTAGCACAGAGGAAGATCTAGGAATCAGAGGGGATTGCAGACTGAGCAGTAGTCAGTATTGTCATGCTGGTGCAGAGGAGGAACCTTGTTCTGAGGAGTATTTGAAAGAATAACTTGTGAACAGAAATTGCCATGGTTGACTGAGTACTTGTGAGGCATCAGCTGTAGTGTTGCATCCACGTTTTGAGGCACCGTGTTTTAATGATGTAATTAAAAAAAAAAAAAAAAAAGGAGAAAAAAAAGGAAAAGAAATAAATGAGGGTATAAGAGAGAACTGTGAGGATAGCAACAGGTATAAGGGGTTTGGAAAGCATGATCTGCATGGAACGGCTAAAGGAAAACTTCAGCAAAGTATTTTAAGGAGTAGCCTGCAGGCAGTGGGCCAGACGAAGCTTGCCAAAATAATTCATACAGCTTCTGTCAGCTCCTGCCTACCCGCTTTCTGAGCCATTAACTCATGGACAAGACCCAGGTTGTGGTGCCCACTTTGCCAGTTTTTCTTCAACATGTGCACTGTGGGGTGCTGAGGGACCTGCCTGCCAGTCATTTGGTGAGCCCTGTATGTACACGTGGGAGGACACTCCTGCCATATATCCAGTAATGTGGGGAGTACCAGCATGGTTTGCCCTCGGGTGGCTGTGTGATCGACCTTGCAGGTTTTTTGGGGACAGATGGCGCTTCTGGATTAGACAGACATCTGAAGTGTGTTGCAGAGTGATATTTAGTCCTCCTTCGGAGAAAAGGAAAGGTATAGGGCGGTTGTCTTGAGGTCCCCAACTGATGATATTTTCCTATCTTCAGTTTTGCCTTTTAGGAAATATAGTGTGAAGGGGGGGGGGGGAAGAGTAGAGCACACGGAGAGTGAAAGGGGGAAGGATGTAAAGTGGTGATCAGACTTCACAAGGTGTGAAATATTGTTAATAAGTTCTTTTTGACAACTGCCTCTTATGAACAAATTCTTCTTCCAAACGCCTGGGCAAATGCTTGTCAGATGCAAGATACAATACCAATACAACTGTGCTGCTACCCGCAGAAAATGTCACACGTCTTGGCTGGGAGATGCAGATCTGAAGAGGTGGGAGTGAAGCCTTCTTGAAATGCAGGAACAGTTATTTCTCCTTATGCTGACCTTTTTCTATTTAGCGTATGGTTCCTTCTCTTTCTTTTCTTTTTTCCTATGGTGGTATTTCTAAATACTGATGAAACAACACATGGCCCAACAAGGATTCATTTAAAGGATTTTAAACTTCCTAAAATATTTTGGTAGAAGTCGTAGATCAGATTGCTCTTATTCTAGTGAGAGGTTTTGCTAATACCTCTGTACAACTGGACAGTTTGGAGATTTCTGTTGGTCCATTTCTAATTAAAATAGTGAACTGCTGCCTACTTTCTGCTTTCTGGCCTTTAAGCCTTTTACTACCTGAATCTGGAGAACAGGCTGTAAAACATTAAATATGGGAAAGCTGGGAAATGTAACACGCTATAAATGCATGAAGGTAGGAGCTCAAATATGTGTGGACATAAAGATTTTATTTCTTTACATAAGGTTTAAATGAAGAGTCTGCAGTATAAATCTCTGCTTTCAAAGTGAACTATCACTTTTCAGCAAGAAGGAAGGCAAAAATTACTATTAAGAAATAAAATATTATGCCTTTAGGAAGCATCAAAGCAATCCTAATAAGGCCATCCATATATGCAAATACATGAAGACCCCACCCTGCCCCCCAAATATATCATAGGACTTTTTTTTTTTCAATCTTTTTATCTGCTGTCCAGAATTGTATAGTTTTGCTTTTTTTTTTTTATGTTGTGAACAAGACATGCAAAGGTCACCATTATGCAATGAAACTGTCAGGAGACAGCTGGGAGGTCTTCATTTAATGCCCATTATGCCTCATATTTGATATCTGTATCTGGCTACTAATGTGTGGTAGGCGGGGGTGGAGGATGATTGTAGTTTGGAGGAAACAAGATGTAGCAGCTCACTGGAAATCGCTGGGGGGATAGGGTGGAGGTGATGTTTTTATAAGCGGAGTGCTGCATTTAACTGAAAAGTATTACTTCAAACCTAATGTATTTATAAGCAGAATTTCTGAGCACTGAGAAAACTGTTTTAACACTTACAAAGGAAAACTGAGAAATCCTGAATCATTAGTGTAAAAGAGTGGCAGTTTAGATCTCTGGGCTAAATCTCATTTGATTTTCTGAAACGTTTTGTCCAGCTGGATCGATCACACTATTGACTTTTTAAACAGAATTCTCCATTATGATCTATGAGATTTCTGAACGTCATTTTTCTCAGCTGGTTATTTAAGTGGYGAGATTGGCAGCACTCCCCAATATGGCTGCTCTGAATATTTGTTAGGTAGATGGACCTTAAAGGAAATCTCCTGGATCTTTCTAAGCCTGGAACAATGGAGCACTCATCAGCTGATGGTATGAGGCCTTTAGACTTTCACGGTCCACTGCTGCGAGTGGAGATTTTTCAACAAGTGAGCTTGACTTTTCTGTATTCAGTTGTGTTTTTCTCTTGTGTACTCAAATAATATTATCTCAAGTTCATTGAAAAGCCACCCCAGTTGAAATAGTAGTAAAATCCATGTTACGTACGGGGGGTATAGTCAATTAACCAATTATGTGTTTTGTTAAACTAATTTTTGATCTGCTTGCATCCTGTGTAGTGAAGCATCAGAAAGCTCTGTTGGGTCCAGGGTATGTAGAACAAAAAACATCATTGTTTTACCGAAATGATGAACCCCAGGCAAGGTAGAAACAAGCTTTAAGCTGAACTGAGTTACTATTCAGAAGAAACATGATGCTATCATACCTCATACGAAAACCTCTCGTGGTTGGGGGAAGGCAGCTTTTTCCTTCTCCCAGCAAGTCTGGAGTTAGTTTTGGCTTGAGATGGAGGCAGAAGGTTGAGTATCTCCCAAAGACGTTTGCTAACTTCATATTGCTCAGTCAGCTGTCTGAAATGTATGATTGCACTGAGGTGGGTTTCTGCACAGTATTGATGTTCTGAGTTGTTGGCATGGGGTGGATCTTGAAGAAGGAGCCTGCATCTCATAAAGATCCTATTGATAAAATGTTAATAAATGACCTCTGCATCTAGCTGTTATTGGTATTCTGGGGCATATTAAGTGCACCTAAATTATTGCGTAGGAAAGACCTATAAAATTTATTTGACTTCAATGACCTCCTTAGAGAATGGGCTTTGTAATATGCTGAATGACTTTTTTTTTTTCCCAATATACCTTTATGAGGTTCCCTGTTAGGAGCACTCTGTCTGATAAAGGTTTACTTGATTTTGGCCCTTGCCATGGGCTTGTAAATTACTTTCAGCCGTATACAGGACTGTGTAATACCTCCCAGAAGTCTAGAGGGTAAAAGAAATGAAGATACAGTCTGGCCTGTGGTATTAGACTATGGCTATTACATTTATTGCTCTTATATGTTATCAGCGTACTTCTCAGATTCTACCCCTTCTCCCAAGATCTACCATTTACTTGTATAGCTGCCTCTGAAATACTGGTCTCTCTCAAATCCTTGTTTATTCAGACCTACAGTGTGGGTTCTGGGACAGAGAGGGCTACTCAAAGCAGGCTAGCGGTGCCACCATGGTGTTTCATCGAGTGAATGTGACCTCTCCTCTGCAGCTCAGACATAGCCACTCTCAATAACATTGTGGCACATCTTGCCCTTACATTTCCTAAATCACTGTCACTGTCAGAAGCTTTTCAAAATCAAGTCGTCATGGAAAGCTTATCATAAGCAACTGAAAGAAACAGCAGTGACTATAATGACTGCTTTTGTAGAAGCCGTTGAAGCTTATTTAATGCAGATGTCATAGGCAAGTAATGAAGTCGGTGACTGTTAATTATGTTTTAATAGTGTCACTGATTTTCTAATGCACATAACTTTGCATTCACAGAAAAAAAATCCTCTCAAAAAAAGCCAACAGACCATTCTCCTATGGGTAATTTACAGGTATAGCAGTTATGCAAAGTGAATAAATAATCTCATTACTGTGATATGCTCACACATGCACCGCCATGTTAACTGAAATTTCTTCTTTACTTTGAAGACCTGTACAGCACAGTAAGAGCCGTGAACTGAAATCATCTTTAACATTCTGCTAAAAATGAAATAAAGAGTATAACCAGAGCATTACTGTTAGGGTTATATGGATGTTGGAGTCCCATTCTCAAAGATAGGTCCACTAGATGGCAGCGATATACAGCAAAGCTGCCTTCGGCACTTCGCTCCGTAGTGTGTGTGTGCCTCGGAAAGCTTGCAACAGTTCGAAAGGAGAAAAAATTAAAAATGGATCTGTGCATGCATTTAAAATGCTACATTTTAAATTGAAACCATTGTGTTATTTTTTTCCTTAATAGTTTTGACTATAGAGTGAGGACACATTCTTACTGGAAAACACACCTAGAGCAGTCAGTAGTTACCATTGTAAAAGGTTGGTGTTCAGAAACGTTTAGGTAGAATAATGCAAGAAAACTTTCATTTTTCCAGCGTGTTCCCTAATTAGCTCAAATGTTTGCTGCTGATGCAGCCATGGGTCTTGTGATCCCTAGGATGCAATTACAGGGCAGAGAAAGGAACCACAAATGCTCTGGATAAATTTTGATTTGCAGGGTAACTGTCAGACAAATGCTGTTGTAAAACCTCTACAGAGTGCTCAGAGCATCTGAGTATGCTGATTTTTGTCTGTTTCTCCATTTTCTCTGAAGTGTACTTGCGCTTTCATTTGATTTTTGGATATGCATGTTTTCTCCAGGTTATTTACATTGTGATAGACTAAGTGCAAAGATTTTCTTCCTCCTCCTGCATTCCTCTGAAGCTGTTGGGTTCCAACGCATTTTCCATGCACACAGAGCAACTCTGTACATCCTTAATATAAAATAAGTTGCTTTCCACTGGAAGACAGTAGGAAAAACAAATGGTGAGTTTCTGAGAGAAACCAAAGTGGGTATGTCTTCTAAATAGGCTGGAGTAATTCATGGTGAAAGCACGGACTAATCTGGCTGCAGAAGTTTAAGAAATTATCCCCACAGCTGTCTGCCTCATCCTTCTGCTGGAGACAATCATCCCTGGAGCAGAGATAAACATATGTCTAGGGCTGAGCTATCTCACTGCACCATCTTAATGTGAATGGCTAGTAAAAGGACCGAATGGTCTTTGTGTTGTAGATCAGAAAGATCCAGTTCCAGCCCTACTAATAGTAACTGGGAGGCAGTTTCTGAGTTAGTGAATCAGTTCTGGATCAGACCCACAGTGAGTCACTAACTTCCCATCTCGTTTTATCGTTCTTTCAGCCAAGGTTTGCTGTTTATAAGGTACCTGGAGCTCTATTTTTGTTTACACATAATCTGTACATGTGAGAAGTAGGCAAAGATTCCATTTGTTCAAATACATGTTATAATTGGGCAGCTCTCGGCTTTTCTAGGGATTCTCCTTTCCAGATTTTCATGCAGCTCCTCTTCCTGTTTGGTTGTGGGTTTTTTTGGGGGTTTGGGGTTTTTTTGGGTTGTTTTTTGTTTGGTTGGTTTGGGGTTTTTTGCATGTGTACTTTCCAGGAAACTCTGAGGAAGACTTTAAATTGCAATGTCATTAAACTAACATTTTGATTTTTATCTTCTTTTCATAAGAGAAATTCTCCGCTCTTAGTATTTTCCCTGAATGAAGTTATGGTCTCACAGTTATAGTAAATCAAGTTTATGTGCCCAGAGTTGAATTTGGCCATTACTTTGTGACCAGATAAGGATCTAGCTGAGAATGAACTGTCTGTGATTCAACATGGATAAAGTAGCAGTGATGCTTTTTTGCTTGGAGAGACATTTGAAAGAACGTGTCGAGCTGGGGTGTGATTCATCCCTACTGGGAATGGAAGTTGACTTAGCATCTTGGAGGGGACAGGACTGGGTGCAGGTTAGCACGTCACGGGTTGAACAGTAGATAGTTTATGCATTTGGTGTTTAGTTTTGGTTTTATTCCTAAATCTCTTACTATTGTGTTCCATGAGCTTCAAAAATGCAGACTGGGAAATTGCTTCGTATACTCTATAATAACAAAACAACTTCTAGCTGTGGAGAAGTACTAGTGGAATAGGACAGCATCGCCCGCTGTGCCCACGGTGACAGGCTGAGGAAAGGTAGGGGACGCTTTCTGGCGCTACCATGGCTGTCATTCAGAGAGGGCGTGATGTCTCCTTTATGGGCTTCGCACCTGAGGTTCCCATGCCTTGAAACCAGGACATGGAAGACAGGACTGGTGCATGGATGAGCCTGCCGTGGTGTAGCCGGGATGCAATTAGGGTGCAGAACTGGGAACAGAAAGTACTGCTGAATTTTTTTAGTACAGATGTAGCCTAAGTGTCCATAAGATGTGGCTCTTGCGTTACTGTAGTCTTTATATTGCATGATAAAATCCTGTGACCATGAATGAGGAAAGAGTTTAAATGCCTGTGGTGATTTGCCAGAAAGGCATTAGGGGAGGCCAGCTCAGGCTGATTGTAGGAATTCTCAGCCGCCTCATGTCGTAAGCATTCTTCTCACCATGGTGAAGTTTTGCAGTCTTGGCTTTTGTTACAGTCTGTCACTGCCCTTGCAATCTGGGATAGCAGCAGTAAGCAATAGTGCCTTTCATCATCTACAGCTAGGAAGGAGACTGGGATCACTCCTGCAGAGTGTGTAATGGCCCTCCATCCCTCTCATGGCAAGGTTAGACTCTAATTAAAGCCAATTTTTGAGGAATTTACAGCTATTACAGAGCACTCCCATCTGCGAGGTGAGCTTCTGAGAGAGGATAGTGCTTGTGCTCATGTTTCTGCAGTAGTTCCCTGTTCTCATCCAGGTGCAACTCAAGCTGTTGGTGATTATCTTTAAATCCTGGCATGTCTGGGACCTGTTATCTAAGACACAGCCTCTCACCCCATACTAAGTTGTGGACATACAACTGGCTGTTTGTTCCTGAGGTGAAGCTTTCCATGGGAGGTTATGGGGTTTTCCTATTAGAAAGCTTCTCATCTCAGGAATTTGCCCCTTCCCCTTCCTCCCTTCTCTCTCCTTGACAGCCTGCCAACACACAGATCTTATGATTTTCCAACAGACTGTCTGGATTAGCTGTTGTCCCTTTTCCTCTGTTTTGGTACGTGTCGTTTTCTAGTTAATATTTGTCTGGTAGTAGCTTTMTCAAAGTGGTTGTTTGCTAATGTCATGCATTGTGGGTACTTTGTGGAGTGATTCTCTACCTCTTCTTCCCTACCGCCTAATTTTTAAGAGGAATAATTTTTGTTGCTGTAGCCATAGGAACTATACAGCTCCATTAATGATAATACGCAATATAAACATACCTTAGGGTTTAATAAATGATCAATAATTGGTTTATGAATGGCTTTAAATAGTTACACAATTCAGCAGTTAGGTTGTTTATAGATATCCTACCTTCCGATTTTTAGATTTTTAGCTATTTGTAACACATATACTGTTCATGTCTGCAATGTGTATCATTCATTTCTCACTATCCCTTTGCAAAATATCCATAGAAGAGCATTAATAAGAAGCATCACTAAACAGGGATTCCTACTATATTTTTGTAGGAGAGGAAAAATTTCTTTTTCCTGTGCAAAAAATCATCACTTGCACTTAGTTTAAGAAAATAAAAGATGTTTGGGATCTGGTGGAAAGGCTCCTGAAACTTCCTTCTCCTTTTGTGTTGCCCTCACTTTTTTTTGTCTGTTGGCAGATCTTGTTGTGATAGAGCGCTGTTTCAATGTCCTCATTAGGATTCTCCAGAAAACTGATTTCTTCCCCTGTCGTCTTGAGGTTGATGGCTGCCTTCCCATTTCCTCTTCTGGAAGTTGTCTGTTCCAATACCACAATAGTAAAGATTTGGATTCATTGATACAGCACTGGTTCTGGTTCCAATAAGTTTTAATTGTAGTGTAATGGCAAGATGCTTCATGTGATTTGTCCTGGTCTACCCTAACTGCCGAGTAATGGCCAGTATCATATTTGTTCAGTCAATCCTATAGGGTCAGGCTCAGCCACAGACACATTTTGGAGTGAAGACAAATCATGAAAAATGGGTGTCGGCACCCGTCCATTTTTCTGTAGCTGAATCCAGAAGAGCTCAATTATATATATTACTGTAAAGGGAAGAATCTTTCTGTCAACATCTATAAAAACTGTTGAGGTATCCAATTATGTAAACTATTACCCCTCTAGAAAACTGTGAATATGTAAAGAGCACTCTTTGCTTGCAGAGATTTCCCTTACATGAGGAAAAGTGAACATTACCATGGTCGTTCCACTGGCTCAGTGTCTTGTGGTAGCTTCCTTTTGCACATAATTTGTAGGAGGAGGGTGAGAGGGTGCTGAGTGAAGCTAGGAAAGATTGGAGAGCTGTGCAAGGACATAGCTGATGGGTCCATAAGTGGGTAGACCACCAGCCAAACTCTTCTGGGACACTGGAGGAGATAAACAACAGCACAGTATCTCTGAAACTGAAGTAATAAGTATGGGGCATGTTGAGGCTTCCCCCTTCAGTCAGGACAGATGTCTGGGTTTTCCACACCCGCTTATTCCTTGTAGGCAGGATAAGGAAGGAAACTTTAAACTATTTCACTCGATGGAGGTTGGTGAAGTATCATACTGGTTGGATTGCTGTGAAAGGATGACTAAAGTACCCTTCAAAGCTTCACTCAGAACAGCTTACGTTTGCTCCTGCTCCTGAAACATCTGGTCTTGCCTCAATTAGGCAGGACTTAATGAAGAAAGGAATTAACCATGATTCTTCGGCAACATCATCTCCCACGTTGTTATGCTTGTAAAAAGAAAGTAAAACAGCAGTGTTAGCCACATCTTTTTAAGAGCCTGTGAATCCCGAAGTCTCTTGCTGTTGGTAAGGGATACAGTTGCCTCTTCCAAGGCTACACTGACGCCCCTTCCATCTGGATTTGTCTTGAGCCATTTGTACGTGAGAACTGGTCCTTTGTGCTGTTGTAAGCTGCTGGACAAATATTCATGARGATAGCCTTTGTCTGAAGAATGAGTTACAGTGAAAAGGCATATTCCCACCTTCAAAATGCCAGAAAAATCATGACAGCTTTCCAGAACTCTTCCTGAATCTCRGATATGTGGAGGTTTTTCTGCCTCAGAGCTTGAGGCCTTGTCCTTTCAGGACTCTAATTCTGATTGGAGCTATTGCTGTATGAACATTAATGGATCTGATTATTCTTCAAGAATGTACTCACTTTACATGTTCAAGAGCACGTGACTTGTGGCTTCGTTCCCAGGGTCACAGTCAAAATTCCTTTTGCATTCTTTTTTCCACACAATGCATGCAGCGGCAATGAACATTCAGTATTCATCATGCCCAAGGGAATAAACCAAAACCATCAGTGTTACAGCATTTTTTATGGTGGTTGTTATCTCTAGAAAAAGGTTCTATTTCATGAAGATAAGCTCACCAAAGAGTAATATATGATAGGATAGACTCCTTTAATCAGTAACATGCAGTTAAGTACCAAGATGAATGACAACCAAAGAGGGCCAAAAATGTAATCACCTAAATGACAGATAATTTGCTTAGGAATGGCCTTAAACCTTAGAATAACTATGAAGACGACATCTTATGCTTTTGATTAATTCCTGAATATTCTTACCTTGATCTCTCCCTTTTCTGTATTGTCAKCACCAAAAACCAAATGGAGACATTCTGCAGATGTGCTCTCCATTTCAAATCCAGGATGGCTTTGACTTTAGGGAGTGTAGGTGGGAGAAGAATTTGGCTCTCCACAGGTAAGGTTCAAAGTTTAAGAAACAAATGCTGTGGTAAAACTCTGATTACCCAAGGAACAAGAGAGGCCCTGTGATAACTGGAAGGTTGGGAGAATTAGGGAAGCTGGCCAGGAGACTTCAGAGGTGACTGACGGCCTCCCTGGGTTCCCATCAGTCAGCTGGGGTCCCCAGGGACCGCTGCGTTAGTGGGAGGTGGCAGCTTTGCTCCACGACTTCTGCTATAAAACAGAAAGATAGTCTTTACGCACTGGTCAGACTTCAGCACATAAAACTTTAAAACTGATTTTCAGTATTCACACTTTTCACTTAGGCTGTGGGAAAAGCTAGGAAATTATGACAAGCGGGGGTTTCTTATAATTTGAGCTATTAGTAACCAAGAATTTACAAACTCTGCCGTATGCAGCTGCAACAAGCGATCCTGTAACTGCGAAACTGCAAATATGTCAAAACCAGCAATAAATATCCACAAGTTTCTATAACAACAACAACATTGCTCAAACAACACCGCAAGAAAATGCTTGTTAAGGCCTAGTTCTGCTTAAAATAGAGAGTTAAAGAGGCTTGAGCAACTTTTTTTCTGAGGCTGAACTTGCCAGAGTTGATTCAGTTCTCCTGTAGGCTTGAAATTGCTCGGCCAGAGGACTCCCATTCTCACGCAGGAAGCTACTGTCTTAAAACTACATGTTTAAAATATAACAACCTGTAATACTAAATGCCTATGGCAGCAGAACTCTAATTTACAAAGCTTTATAAGAAACTTCATTTACTGGGCCAGAGGTTTCTTACACTCTTTGGGAGAGGAAGCAGGCATCCCATCTCACTTTAGGCAACTTATTTACAGTCTGAATGAATTAAAGAAATGCAGTGATTGGCACCATTCAGAGAACAGCAAACAGTGGCACAAGGTGAACAGCCTGAGCCTGTGGGGAGAGCCAGGGGAGAACCTGCAATTCTGCTTTACTTCTGAAAACAAATACATTGTGTGAACAGAGCCATAAATGTCTAAGGTTGAACTCGGAGATTACTGCCTTTTCGTATTTCTTCTACTGGGGTGAGAAACAGGAATTGGGATGCAGATAGTTACAAGGAGATATTGGAAGAGTGGGACACTGGTTGAAATTGGTGATCTGTAAAACATTTATAGGAGGGCTTCTGTTAGTGTTAAGTGGTCACAGTGTCTTCAGGAGGTCCTCTGGGGACACAGTTGTTTCAGCTGCCTCTTACGCTGAGGAGGCCTTTAAATATTCATTTGGTTTGTAATCTGAAAGTGTTTATTTCATTGCAGTACTTATTTTAACAAAATCATGACAGAATACTGAATCGGACTAATGAGAACTCAAAGCTTTATTTCCTTTTCAGGGTGTAGAAAAAGTTCCCTCTGTAGCTTCTAAGATACTGCTTTATCACTGTGTGTCTTGGTGGTTAGAAGATGATGATCATTTCCATTTTAAAGCTGAAGGGCTGAGGCAAAAAGAAGGCAGCACTTATTTAAATTCACCCTGAAAGTCTGTGGCAGAGTGAAGAACTGGTATCCTAAACGCTAACCTGGCAGAAGGCTACATCTCTAAATACTTTGTAAATAATCATGTGGATTATGCTGTGGATGCGATAAGTGTGCTGACGGACAGATGAGTAAGCTGAGAAATACAGTCTTTAAAACGCTTGTCTCATAGGGAGCCTCTGGAATTGAATCCGATGTCTCCAGGGAGTGTTTTGTCCTTAGTTATTTGAATGTCCTTTTAATGCTGAATTCATGAGACTCTATATTGAGAAAGCTCAGTGGTGTAAGAGTGCATTTCCACATGCAGAAGGCATGTGGTATGCACATCTCAGCCACGTGTGCTCGTGTGGAGCGTGAAGGCAGTAAGAGTTGCGGGAAAAATACGACGTGTGAGTTTAAAGTTCGGTGAGAAAATACATCGTTGTGCCTTAGACCCTTAATTGATGTGGTTTTAATATCTGCGTTCTGAACTTTCAGAGGTAGACAAGAGTGAAAAGAAAATAGATTTTAAATCTCAATGAATATCAGGCTTTTACAGCTAAAAATGAAATATATCTATATATATTTTGAAAAAATGAAATATATCTATATGTACATGTATATAGGTAGTGAATAGCAAATAGTGCGAGTTCTTTGAATGAGATCATATTAGCGTCTGCAAGCATGTGACTTACATTCCAGATGGGAATCTCAAATTATTATTAGAGGTGTCATTCAGTTGCATGTTGTAAAACCTTTTCTGTTGTTAACTGGGCTTTTAATACTGTTTGTGCTCAAGGGAAGGTATAATGACTTTATGGGTCTGGACATTAGGCAGACATTAAAGTGGTGTGTTAAAAATTACATGGAATGGAATTTTCACGAATCTGTAGTGATTTCTTCGTAACTTAAAGCTTTTAAATGAGGAATAGACCTCTTTCTGAAGAACGTGTCATAACTCAGATGGAATCTATAACCTTGATGCAAAACTCAGAGTCATGTTCAGTGGTCTGTCTTGTGGAGAAGGTCATATGGGAAAGACAAATTGGTTCCTTTCAGCTTTACGAATGAAAGAAGCTCTTGACTTTTAGGCCCGTAACTTATATTTTAAACATGTCTGCAAGAAAAAGTGTGCGGGGATGTGTGTGTTAGGAAATAGGAAAGATTTCGGAAAAAAATGTTTCTATGGTGGACAGTAAAAGACAGATCTCTTCTTTATTTTCCCAAAAATTCCAGGCGAGTGCAAGCTAGAAGGAATCAGCAGGAAAAAGTATGGATGTTTGCAGAAACTCACTGCAGCTAGGTACAAAATCTCTTCAAGTCTAAGTACTTTTTTGCCAAACAAGGCAGTAAATCTGTAGCTTGCAAAGACTAATGGAAACATAGCATTAGGAAGGCAGTTCTTGGTCCAAACAAACCATGTCTCTTTTTGAGTCCAGTGTGGTTAAAGAACAGTTCTTGCTGTAGTTCTCTGTGTGTGTGGAGTGATGAAATGGATACAGCAGAATATTATGGGAAATGTAGCTGCGAGAGAAGGTGGGAGGACTCAAATACTAAGTAAATCTCAGGAGGATGGGCCTTCATCTGGTGAAATTTAGCATAGATCCTTATAAAGTGTTCAGTGGTCTTGCAGTACAGTTAAATGGATTTACACCACATTGTGTCAGGACTAAGAATGATGAACAGAATTCAAAGGGAGAGGGCTCACCTATATGCTTGGGACCTTTTTTCAAACGCCTAACAGGAGCTGATTAAATGCTTGTCTACTGCTGGAGGCAAAACAAAACAAAAACCTCCCCCAGAAAACAGTCCAGATAAATCTAGTGCCTTAAAAGGTAGCTTTCCTCAGCTAGTCAAAAGGCATATGAACAAATGGGAGACACGGAATAATAGCCCAAAACATGAAACGACAGGCAGATGACTCGCCATTAGAGGGCAGGAGGAAATGGGTTAATCAAAAAGTGGAGCAACCACAACATTCCACCTATGATAGAGAATGTAAATCAGTGGTGGAAATGGTATGCAGAGCTTCAGGGCTTGCTTAAATATTTCTTTGTGCAAGAAAAACAAAAAAGGAAGAAGTACAGTGTACATTTGAATCCTAAGGTGCATTTCAGAGAATGTTTCATAAGCAGCTCATCCAGGGAATAGAGTCAAATCTGGCCCAAACAATGTCTATTTTGATTGCAATTAAATACTACTTTGCTGTAGTTCTGCATATATCCAGTACAATAAGTCCTAGAAATAATAAGGAAATGTAGTGGTACCGTAGAAATACCTTGGTTAAATTGACATATGAGACAGGAGTACAGTGAATATTCTAAAGATTGTATCCCAAGTTATGTGGKATAACCTGCACATTGCCTTTAAGAGAGAGACATGAAAGACTCTTGGTATCAAAGGATCTAGTGTATCATGTCTGTGTAGAAAATGATTATATGAAAGTTGTGGCTAAAGCAATCATAGCATAATATTTCGTGTTCTAGCCTCCAGAATTATGATGTGATATGTGTGTGCAGGAAACAGATGGGCATTTAAACACACAAATCATCTTAGGCAGGATGAGATCTACCTGCCCTAAATTAGATGGCTAAGTCTAAGTTAGTCAGCCTAAGCTCACTTCATAGTCAGTGGGGTGTAATATCTCAAGGGGCAAGTCATTTGAGCTGAGATAGGCTCTGCAGTAACACAAGTGAGTTGTTTTCTACAAGTGCCAAGCTGCCTGGGACTGCATTATTTTGTCCCCCCTGCCCCCCCCTTTTTTTAAACGGTTTTAATTTCTCAAGTGGAAAACATGAAAATTCACTTCCTTTTAGTATATTTAAAAGCTTGAAAACAGAAGGAAGCATTTTGCTGTAGGTCCTGCCATTTTTTTTCTCGGTGCCTTATTCTAAGCCTTCTGGAGAATCAAAATGTAATTTTATTCATACAGCTCCCATGGAAGGACTCTCAGCAGTTTCCTTTTTTTTTTTAAGCAGCTCTGAGTGGCAGTGAGAAAGAAGAATGAAGAGTGCCTTGCAACTTCATACCTCGTGTGGTACTCCTGAATCAGAATATTCGATGGATTTTTTCTGGTGGGTTTACCAGATGAAAAGCTGTGTAACTTTTAATAACCCTGTATAACAAACAAGATAGTGTTTCAGTCAGAATAGACAAACATAGGACAGATACCTCACCATGTTCTTGTTGCTGCTCTGTGGCACACTTCCCATTTACTAACTGCAGATCAAGCCCTCAGTTTGGATTAAAAAAATCCTAGGTACTGGCAATTGCAACTGAAAAATCAATTTAAAGAAAATTAGGCAACTCCATCTGAAGATGAATGAAGGTAATAATTTATAGCCTATAACTGTACACATGAAACTGGTTCTGTTAACTCTGGCAAAATCGGATTCATTTCCAGCTAGCTGGGGTATTTCAGTAGAGCTCACTTATCCCTTGTTGTCCAGATCAAATAGCAAAAGTGGAAAATTCCCCTAGTACAGACTTCAAAGAGCTTCAAGAAGAGACGTTTTGGAAGGGTTTTTTTTTTTTTCCATTCATTGAGCAAAGAGAAATGATGAGCACAGTTGTCCTTGGCTATAGCTTAATAAAAAGGATTCGATCTCATCAGCCAGTTAACACCACATGAGTCAGGACACTACAGATCTTGCGAGTTAAAACACAGCACCATACAGGGTGACGCTAGTTTTCTCCCCATCCAGAACACGTCATCCATGCATCTCTGGGTCTTTCCTGTTATGACATAACCAGCCTTCTCCCCTTTCAGAGGTCTTTTACTTGAGCACAACTGCTTTCTTAAAAATTATTATTTTTTTAAAATTATGGCACTTCTACACTTACGCTAGCTGTGAGCTAATGCTGTTAAAGGAACATTGTATTATATAGACTATTCTGTTAAAAAACAACACCATCAGAAGCCTTGTAAAAAACCTGTTCAAGTGATGAACTTTCAGAAGGTGTTAGTTTAGAGAAAGAAAAGTGTGAAGTTGTGGCAATCATAAAGAGAAAAGTTTTAAAAGATTTGGTGACTTGAAAGATGAATACAATACAGCTAAACTGTCTGTCTTTACTCTTTTCTGGGTTTCCCTGATTAGTTGCATGCTATTTCTTCTTTTCTGTTGCATTGCTGCCTTAATATCCCTCCCAGATTAAAAAAAAAAAAAAAAAAAAATCACCCTTAATCCCTTATCTTTTGCACCACACGATTGGTGCTCAGTTTTGCAATACATTTATCTGACTTAATTAAAGTAGCATATGTTTGATAATAGAAGGTAGCATTTCTCAGACTATATTTACACATCGCCCTTGAGTGACATGTTAAAACCTTGGTGTCTGTTCAGGTCCCTGTTAGAAGAATGTTCAGATGTGGCTTTCATGGGATGTTCTGGTGTGGGATGGGCTTTTCTGAGGAACTTTGCTTAAGGCATATTCCATCCTTTCCAGGTTGTGTGGTGACCTTATATAGCCATTTAATGTCAGCTGGATTAGAAGAAAGTACTGATGTGATTAACACCATTTATCACATTGTAACTGTAGACAGTTGAGCTCATCACTTGTCTGTGCTTGATGGACATCACCTTGCAAAAACCCCTGTTTGGAAAAGAGGTCCTGCAAAAAGTATTCTCTTTAAGCTTTTTAAGTCTGGAGATTTATGTTCTTGCTATTTGGCCTGCATGACCTTGAAAGTGAAAAAATACATTAAGACCTAGCTTCTCTACTGTCTGTCTGAGGGTAGATACTAGAGATGTCATACTGTTCTGTTAGCAGAGCTGCCACAGGTGAAAACCTGAGCACTTAGGCAGGTCTTAGAGGAGCCTGAGTAACAAATTTGTAGGTGATGTTCATTAAGTTACAACCCCACTGTGTTCCTAAAGGGACAGATTATTGCCAAAAATGCAAAGATACAAGCTTTTCTTTGCTACTTCAGTATGTGTCTGTACCACTGGGCAAAAAAGCACCAGTGGAAAAGAAGAACCAGCAGGTTCTTTACTTTCCATGGGTTTTGAATTAGGCACACTCTAAATTTTAGGTATGTTATGTGTGTCTGTAAATACGGTGCAAGTAGCATGCTTATCTACTGGTTGCCTCATGTTACTTCTCTATTGCTTTTTCTACAAGTTCTTTAACTGGCCTTGCTTTCTCTCTGCCCTTCCTCTGAGCTCTGTGCCTGAGCAGCGTTATCCTGCTGTTTGCCCTATTGATGCCTTATTGGGATACATGGGCATTACTTTCCATTTGATTTGGCTTTCTCTTTTGCATTTACTGCCGTGTTTTACCAGTTTAATTCTACCCTGGTACAGAATGTGTAGCAAATCCTAAGACATCTTAGTACTTACGGTGTGATGCTATCCCCATCTCTCTGCTTGTTCTCTATTCCCTCTGCTTAGACTGAGAGAGAACTGAAACCAGCCTCAGTAATTACTGAGGCCACGATAGCCTTTCTGCTCAGTCCTAACTGGTGGCCTCCTCTTGTCCTAGGGCAAAGAGCTGCAGCTCTTTGGGAACCCCAAACTCTGGACAAACCCTTTCTTTTAATAAGGATCACTAAGCACCTGGAGGAGGATTTCTAAGTCTTGTCTTGTCATTGTGTGTGTATATATATAAAATATATACACTTACTTGCCACCTGGGACAGGCAAGGTTGCCACAAACCAGGAAGGAAAACACACATCGGGAAGTTATCCTGGCTAGTGTGCAGGGCTAAAACCACTTGAGAGAAGTACTTTGGAGGAGTGGAGAATATYGCTCTAATAATGAAAAAATGAGTGAGTTAGTCAAAGCCCTGAGTCCTTCTGGTTTGCCAGCTCAAGGGTAAGCAAGTGGCAGACTGCCCTCGAGCAAACAGCAGGCAGCTGCTGCCTCGAGTAGCTCAGCTACCAAAGACACAGGTACAACAGTCATTTTATCTCCTGCAGAGTCTGCTTCTTCCAGATTCTGTCTCAGGAAAAGACAGCCCTGACCTGGGGATGCAGATCTTACCTATCCTGTCAAATAGCCAACCCTGCTTTGAGCAGGACGCTGGACTAGATGACCTCCTGGGCTTCCTTTCAAACTGAATTGTCACATGATCCTGTAATCCTAATCATTATCGAACCAACCTTTGCCATAAGAAAGCTAACAGTGTAAGGAAAACTGTCAGTAGTACAAGAATGGAAAGTAATTGATGCCAATAGTATTTTGGTAGTTGGAGCCCGAACGTGGATTTACTGTATGGTGGAACTACTGCCTAAACATTTTCTTCTGAGTTGAAAAGGACAATGAGAGAACACATTGTCTTCGAATATGTTGGAATAAAACCAGTAACTTTCTTAGCACTGAGAATACTGTTGCTCCCCTGGAGTACTTTTATTTTTTATGACTGCATCCTGGAGCATCCTAGTGTGAGTCAAATGTTTTATGTTTCCCATTGTACTGCATGGATGGGAAATGCATTGTTTTATCTTTCCTCTTTTGGATTTTGATTTTCTCTTGCATCCCTTTTTGGGTGGCACAAGCAGTTCAGAACAGGCGCTTCTATTTTTTTGTGCTTTTACAAAATTTTATTGCTAAGAAATGTTACTGATACACATGAAAGGCCAGCTTTCTGGGGAAAACAAATCTTATCACTTTCTTCGGTTAGTATCTCCCGTCTCTACCTTTCCTCTTATCTTTCTTGACCCAGTTCTTTCTGCTGACCCTGTAAAATGGCTGTGGTGATATTCTCTTGAGTGTTAACGACAAAATGAAGGACTYGTAGCGTTGCAGCCTGAAGATCTCTTTGCTGATCTGCAGGCCAGGTGAAGTTATGACAGAGAAGTCTGCAATGCCCTTTCCCACACTGTTCCGCCAGGACAGTTAGTACTTTTTCCATTTGCGTTTCCCTGGATGGGCTCTGTGGACTTTTGTTCATTGTACCCACAGTAGAAAATGTTTTAGACTAGACATTTTAATTTTTTTTTAATAAAAGCAGAGAAGAAATGTTTTTAATGCATTTCTTCCAGTAGTTTTCTGGAACCATCCATTTAGGAAAAAAGAGCAGAACATTTATTTTCTCATTATTTAATATTATATTTTATATAAAATACCAGAGGATTTATTAGACTGAATCCTTTCATTACCTTTTTATAATGAGAAAAGTTTATTAGAGAACGCAGGGTCATAAAGCCTTTTCCTATAAACATCTTAAATGATCTATTCGGGCTTCAGTCTGCTCTTTCAACTCCTTCAAACACTATCACCTCAGTCACTCGCTGCCAGCCCGCCTAGTAATCTGTTCAGACCACTGATAAATGTCTGTTTCTCTTGCAGACCTCCCTGCGCCGCACCTTCTGGCTTACTCTAACTGTTCCCTCTGGCACAATAGCTTCAACCTTTTCAAGTCCAGAAAGGATCCATTTCGGGGCTCTACACTGACCTTTTCTTTAGCACAAGGAGAACTCCAAAATGTAAAGGGAGAAATATCCGTGTCTCCTCTAGCACGTTTGCCAGGGCTGAAGTCAATGATGTCCACAAAGAAAATAAGCGCCTGCCTGCTACTTTGTCAAGCTGCGTTTTCACTGCTCTGACCTGCTCCTGGTGCCCCAGGGGAAACTCACGGGCAGAGGAATTAAATTAGTATCGGTGGGCTGTGAGTACAGCATCCTACTGGAGTTAGACCTGTTGTCACCTGATGGCAGTGCACGAGGATGGGTGCTCCGTATGGCCCTCGTGGACTGATTGTAGCTAAACAGTCCTGTCGCATGAATTAATACCCCAGCGACTAAATATTGGTTTCCATTTACAGAGTGAATGTAACCTTCAAAATCAATCTACGGTGAAGAACTGAAGCGTTCTTCTACTTCTGTTGTTTCTTGTGTTCCTTGGAATTCAATTGAATTCCAAATTTTATCTTGACAATTAGTGAAAACCTGGTCATGAAACTCATCATGAATTTTGAACACAATGATTTTGCTGAAATGGTTAAGAAATTTTGTAATTTTCAAAGGAAAGGGTCCGGACTAAAATTGTTTAGGTCTGTTGCCGAGTAAATCCACACAGTTGTTGTATACTGTCCTGGTTTTGGCTGGGGTGGAATTAATTTTCTTTCTAGTAGTTGGTATAGTGCTATGTTTTGGATTTAGTGTAAGAAGAATGTTGATGACACACTGATGTTTTTAGTTGTTGCTAGGTAGTCTACTTTCTCAAGGACTTTTCAGCTCACATGCTCTGTGAGGTGCACAAGAAGCTGGGAGGGAGCATAGCCAGGACAGCTAGGCCAGCTGGCCAATGGGGTATTCCATACCATGTGATGTCATGCTCAGCATATAAGGCTGGGGGAAGAAGAAGGAAGTGGGGGACGTTCGGGGTGATGGCGCTTGTCTTCCCAAGTAACCGTTACGCGTGATGGAGCCCTGCTTTCCTGGAGATGGCTGAACACTTGCCTGCCCATGGGAAGTAGTGAATGAATTCCTTGCTTTGCTTTGCTTGCGTGCGCGGCTTTTGCTTTCCCTATTAAACTGTTTTTATCTCAACCCACGAGTTTTCTCACTTTTACCCTTCCGATTCTCTCCCCCATCCCACCCGGGGGAGAGTGAGCGAGCGGCTGTGTGGTGCTTAGTTGCCGGCTGGGCTTAAACCACGACAGTACACATAATTCTGTCATTAATTGTTCTCCCCATAGGCCTGGAAGACATGTTCGTATGATATTTTTCTCTGTTCTTATCACTGATACAGCTATATCCATCAGAAAAATGTTAACAGTACACATGCCCTTTTTCTGCATGATTCAAAGAGAATTATATTGTTTCATGTCTCTCAACCTCCTTTGGCAACTATAACTTCTTATTAATTTATTGAAATTGGCAAATTGACTGTGTGGGAAGAGGTTCAAGAGTTGCATCAGTTGGATCTGGATTAGTTCCTGACTGGATGTGAGATATTTCTGTTGTAGGCAACATACACTCAACTTGAGATGCTACCTGCCCGTGTTTGGAGCTGTCGACCATTTGAAACTCTCAGAAGAATAACTGCAACTAGATCTCAATTTATAGCCTAGAATTAATGTAGAAATACAGTGTTGAATAAATCATATATGCTTATTAGGAAAGATAGCTGTTACTGTAATCTCCAAAAACCATGTTCAGGCCTTAAAGGTTAAAAAAAAGAGAAAAAGGAGGGAAGTAAAAGCAGAGAAGTGATGAAGAAAGTTTGAAGGTGCTTTAAAGACTAGTTATAATGATTTTTAATTGATTATCAAGAAAGAGAAAATGTAAATGGTGAGGGTATGGAAAATAATTGCAACAAATCTAAAAGTTTAAAATTAATTGGGTTTGAGAATGTCCAGAAGACTTTCTAATGATACATTACATATGTAAGGCTTCATTATTAAGAGTTTAATTTACTAAGATTAATGAGGTGAGGTAAAGATCTTTTTCTGAACAGTTTTGAAACCTAAGGAAACAAAAAAGTCCTGAACAGATCATTGGAAGAAAATGTTCATTGATCTTTCTTCCCCTTTTTGACTTCTTTATAAAATCTGTAATACAAATGATAGTATCTACTCTTTGAAATTATTACATGAAATAATTTGAATAGACTTGGATTATGGGGTTGTTCATAAATGGTCTGAAGCATATGTTACTTTGACTTCTGCAAATACAGAATTAAGTAGTTTATTGTAGTTTTTTTTTTAAAGACACCTTAAGTAACAGAGTATTATTTCTGTTTCCTAATTGGAAAAAGCAGCACCTGAAAAAAATCAGTGGAAGGTAAATTATCCTAGGATGAGAGTGTGTGACACACCAAAGACAAAGAGAGAGGAGACTAGCAGGCCTTGGGAAATCTTTAGAACGTGTAAAACCTTTTCCTGTCGTCTTCTCCAGCAGAAGTAGCATTTGTTTTTGGCTATGTACCTGGACACCAGATTTAAAAATAGCTGGGTTCCTTCCTGCCTGAGGAAGAGAGAAAGACGTAAGCCAGATTTATTGGCTGACCTACAAGCTTTACATTTAATTTCTTTCTGGTCACATTTCATGAAGACATTGCTTTACAGACAGGGTGGTCAAAGCAGCCGTTCCACTRCTGATCCACATTAATCTAGATATTTACAGGCTTATATGCAAACGTATTTGTTCAGGTGCTGCATTCAGAGGAATACATGCTCCCTCCCAAACATTTATGTACATAAAAATACTTTGTACAAATATTCCCGGAAAAGCAAACCAAAATTAATGCTTGCTTAATAATACAGGGGGGAATTTCCAAAGTGCTTAGCATTGCTTGGATTATGCTCCCCGATGTTTGTGCGAGTTTTATCTCTGCCTGCAGTGAAAGAAGAGTCAGAGTTAGCTTAACCCTTTAGAAAATTATATTAATTTTTGCTTGCACTTGTTTTCTTCAGAATCGGTGGAGATACATTTATGTGGCAGTTTCTAAGAGGTAGAGATTCTTCTGATGTAGGATGCAAATACCATCGTATGGCTTCCTTGGCATTTCATCGTGAACTCGGTATTTGAGACAGGCTCTGCAAACTGCGTCATCGAGGAGATGGTAAGCGGAAGGACAGATACGAAGTAATTTTTGGACCTGGTATATTTATAGTGCATAAGAAGATGGTTCATTCCAGAAGAGTTGTCCTGAAGCATCTTCAGAGACACGGCCACAATTGGCTTGTTTTTTGGGGGCAGCTGAGGAAGTGTGGGAATTGGTCTCATTATATTCAGGGAAATTTAGGAAGCATATGCTCTTAAGTAAAGCTGCCCAAAATGATAATGCTTTTGCTACCATTTGTCCCTCAAAAAATAAACTTTTATCCTAACAATATTTGACTTTCAAAAAAAAAAAAAAAAATCCACGTGTGACCTTAACTCTGTGATYTATGATAGTTACTGTAGTGCTGATATAGATTAATGTAAGTTTTGCAACATGATTTACCTAGTAATGATGATGGCATCCAATAGTACGACTAAAATAGATGTCTGAAATTTATATAATGACTCACCATGTATGTCTACACAGTTGCAGATACGCACACTCTATATAAATATGTATGGGATTTTGTGTATCAAAGACATACGAACTTTACAGAACTTTCCCATTTTGGGAGATGTTTCCAAAGGCTCTCGTACCCACTGGGCTGCATTGGCTTCCAGCACCTCAGTCAGTGTGACTTAATTTGAAGAGTAAATCCATGTATAAAACCAGGGGTATTTGGCATGTGCTTGCATACCTGTCTTAATTCATTCTACTTAGTGTGATAAAATAATAGCGAAGCTGAGATGGCATGAGTTTTTATATATATCAAAAACAGAGTACAAACTCTCCCTCAGCTGTGGTTACGTACTGTGATCACAGACACAGGGCAGAACCCATAATGCTATGTATTCACTGCTGTTGGTACCTGGATTAGTTTAAGCTAGGATGTTTACTGTCATGTGTGCTGCAGTCACCATTTAAATTTCTTTTTTTCTTTCATTACATCTTCAGTCACTGTAGGACTTTCAAAAATCCTTCTCCATACCACTGAAATAAGAGGAAGAAAGAGAAGATACCAACTTTCAACATTTCTGTTAGAAGACGGCATTTTTGCGAGCTGGAGGGAAAGTACTGTGACTAAATGCTGCTGATTACACTATAATTCATGAATTATTAAGTAATGAAATAATTTGCCGGGTAAGCAGTTAAAGCTCCTGTCATCTTTTGCGCTGGTGATTCCAAAGCCACATTGATGTCTGTGTGACTGTTTATGGAGCCACACAAAGTTTTTTGTCTGTTCAGATGGCGGGCTTCTTCATTTTCAGTTGATCCACATAAACAGGGTGGTCAAATGACTAGAAAGTGCCTGAAGTCTCAAAGAGGATTTCTCAGTTAGTCTGAAGTGTCATTCACTGGCTGCAGTAGAGGTGGGGTTTGGTGGGGTAAACTAAATACTGTTGTTTGCTGGGGTCTTTCCATAGCAGTGGGGCAGATACTCTTTAGTGGCTCAAGCCAGTAACTTCTTAAGTGAACTTGTGTCTGGATATGATTGAAACAATTTCTTGTGTGGAGAGTAAAATTTATTATCTGAAAAAACTGTAAAATGGCTGCATGTTCTGCACACCCTGGTATTTAGGATCTGTCAAAAGAGGACAGATCTACTCTGCAATGACATGGAAACAGGAGTATTAAAATAGCTGACTGTTGAAATAAAATAGCAATAGTGGGATGAGATGACATGGTCAAAAATCTTTTAAAGAACCAGCACCTACTTCTAAAAATGGATTTGCCCCTGGACAATTGTTTTCTTTACAAGTAGGATCAAAAGCTTACATGACTGCAGAACAGATCTGTTTTCCTTCTGATTCTTAATTTCTTGTTCTCTGGGCACGTGAAGTGTCGTAGAAAGGCTAGGAACTTTGCATCCAGAGCTGAGTATCAGTTGTTTGGTTTTACTATATGAATAAATTTGCTTTCAGCTGAGAATTTATTTTTAACAAATAAACTGGTTTACAGCTGACCAAAATCTATAATCCCAAGTGCTAAACTATGAGCGACAGTTTTTTCAATGCTTGAAACACTTGAAAAGTTGGAAACAACACAGATTGGTCGTGAAATGAAATTACTCCGCTAACAGTAGGAGGGGTTTTCAAGTAATCCTTGGTTTAGTCACGAAGTTATGGTAACTATGGCACTCTGCTTCTGATGTAGATATTTCCAATACCAAAAGGAAACTGTGAGTAGAAGTCTTAAGATACAGTGTGATTACGTCAAGGGTATAAAGACGGATCTCTGAGCACCAAGGACATGAACCCAAGTAGGATAGATGTGCTTTCCAATCTTTTAAGAGCTCATGTTAAAACACACAGCTCTGTCAATAGAGCTCAAGAGATAGCTTTTACATTGTAGTTACACGATGTCTGTAATAGGGTTCAGTTATCGTGCTAACTGTATGTGAGGGATCTGCAAAAATTTTCCAGATTTGTAGGAGAAAAATAAAATGAATGCAGTCTGCTTCACAAAACTGTCTGCAGTGAACAATAAAATGGCTGTAACAGGGATCATTTCTTTGCATATGGAAAAAATTCAGGTTTTCTATATMTTTGTAATATATTTGCTTAAAATTTATTGCACGTATATTTAAAATATATATCCCCTGTATAAAACACTGTATGTTTAAAATGGGACAACTTTGCCAATTTTCATAATATTTCAAATATGTGGTATAACAAAATGCATTCAAAGTATCATTAAAAATTGATACTTTTGGAACATTTAAAATGTAGTTATGTGTTGTCTTGAGTATTTTTAAAGAAGCGTGTGTGCAGAGGATTTTTCAGATATAACTGATAAGCAGAAAATGGAGATTGCCCTCCCCTTCTGTGGAACCTGTGACAAGATTTGGTCCAGCAGACTGGAGGTATGTTCGTATGTTATCTCCCTGTGCTTTGTGTAGTAGCAGTGTCATATTTTCTATCAGCTAGACTCAATAGAACGTCCTGACTTTTCTGTACTCTGATGATGCAAAGTATCCATAGGCTTGGCTAAACCCAGATAAACCAGCTTTACAGCTGTTTTGCGTTGCCAAAGGAGTGCAAAGCAGCTGGAACTTATTGGTGAATCTGGTCTTATATCTTTTCAGTGCATTCAGAAACCAATGTGGTTTTTATTTTTTTTTTTTCAAACATAGAGCAGGTTGCTGTGTGCAATGCTACTCTAAAATGCTGTGGGAAAGGCTGTTTTGTATCCTGAAATGAGAAGCCAACATGGTTCAGAACTAACAACTCCTTGACGTGCAGTACTCGGGCCAAGCTCTGCCTTCAGAGATAGGATATAAGTAACTGGGAGCAATACACTTGCTTTGACGGACACATTTTATTCTTGGAAGTCGCTCAAAAATGAACCTGGAGCACTAATTCCCTGACGGCGTTTTAACAAAAATAGAGAGAATAACTGAAGGTACAGAAAATCCTACGATGGCCAAACAGTGCGGGGGTGAGTAAGTTGTGCCTAAAGCTGAACAGGAAATAGATTTCCTGGCCTGCAGAGGAAAAAAAAAAAAAGGGGGGGGGGGGAATGTAGAACTTTTCCTGCTTTGTATTTGGATGAAAATAGCAATTAAGAAAAAAAATCATGAACAAGACCCTTCTATCCTTAGGTTTACCTTATAGCTTGCTTCTGCTTTTCGTGAGACTGAAGTTCAAGACCTCTTATCTCTGACTCAAACCAGGACTTAAACTTCAATCTATATACCTGAGATGAGTCTCCTGATGTCTGGCCTTTCAGATATTGGAGAGAGGGGTAGTGGTAAGAAATCTTGGGGTTTAAACAGAATTTCTCTCTTGGACGTGGAGCACTTTCCTTGAAGTTTAAATTGATACACTCCTACAAAAGGTTTGGTTTTGGCAAATCTGCACTATTTGAAGAGAAACACTTTTGTTTAAAAAAARAAAAAAAGACGACAAATTAAAAAAACCTGAACAGCAGTAGTTATGTGGCCATTTTGGGCCAAATCTGCTTTGGCACGCCAGCACCTAAATCCTGTGATTCATGTTCTAAGCATCTAACGCCGAAATTCCACTCCTCAGGAGTCATGTTCRGCTCCTGTCCAGCACCAGCGTTTCCAGCAGCCTTGGTTTGCAGCGCCGAAGTTCCTCGGGTGCCAAAAGCGTTACGGCTTGCTGTGCCCGAAACGCCTTGCCTGTGGCAGCGTTAAGTGCCCGTGTGCCCGCCAACAGAYGCCGTGTCAGATGCCGTGCTCTGGGTGTTCTCCCGCCCGAGTCACCAGTGGAGTGCAAATCCACCTCATAAATAGTGCCGGCTCTCTGAGCAGAGGCGGTGCTGCCGCGGCAGCTGCCATCTTATTATCTAATTGCTCAGCATTTTGTCTTGTGTCCAGGACGCCGATTCATTTTTATTTTTTATTTTTCCTCTACCTAAAGCAAATCAAAGACACGCTTCTATGAGGATGCCTCGCCACTAGGATGTGGGAGAAGGCAGATGATGCTTTCTGCCCATTCTGTGGATGCTGTTAAAGTGCGCAGAGCTCCRAAGAGTACAGAGAGCCTGCATATTAGTGCTTCATCCAAGATTTTGAAATGTTCACTAGAGGAAGGATTGTAGCTCAACTTTCCCTCATGCTGGGAAGGTGCCGGATGATTTCACACTCTCTCTTTGCTCCGGTTACTATTTAATTATTCCATGTGAAACATTTAACAGGAGGGACTGAGCCTATTTCTCTACAAGCTGTAGAATATTTTGGAACGGGCAAACATCTGGCGGRTATTAGGGCACAGGAAAGCTAAGCAGCTTGTGCAAAGTCCCACCAAGAGGTTCTGACAGCTGGAAATGGAACAGACACCTTTTGATGCTTCATCCTGTATTTTAGCCATGAACTGTTTTCTGGGTCCTTGATAGTACCGTAGGTATTTCGAACTGTAATGTTTTCCCGTAAACTGAGCATTTGCTCTCTTCATTTTCTCCTGGATGTGACACCTTCACATGGTACTAGGTGTGCAATGGCAGTTGTGATCATCAATCGCTTCCCTTATTTTGCAGGAAGGAAAGGTAGAAGGGATGGAGCATTTTATGATTTACTACAACGTAGGTGCAGCCATTCGTTTGATTTCTGGATCCTCATGTGCCTCCCTTGCTTGTCAAGGTAATTTGTTCTCATGGTCCTGTACCCCCTCGTTCATCCTGGAAATTCTTGTTTCCTACTTCCCTTTCATGCTAAAGTACTTTTTCCTTTAGGGAAGATGACGGACAGGCAGTTTTTCCTTTTGAGATGTTTAGCTCCTGTAAGTACCTTCTGGTCAGGTAGACATTGTTCTCAGCTGTTTTCCTAGACATAATCACCCAGACTCTSCCTGAAAAACACTGGGGCCGAGTCACAGAGTATTTCTGAGGAGAAGGGAGGTTGTACTGAATGTGTACCGGGAGCTATTAGAGCTGCCTCAGACAGGTTATTTTCCCCTCAGGATACTGAACAGTGTCTGTGGCTTCACAGCTGTTGAGCTCTGGTGGGCTTCACGCTATAGAGCTCTAGTGGCAGGGGACAAACATGGCTTTGTTCTTTGTTTCCTACAAATTTAATTATTTTTAAAGGATTGCGAACTTGATTGTGAACATGCTTTGACATATATTCTTTGTTGATTTTTAAATTTCCATTCTATTAAATGGTTTGACAGTTAAAAAGTTAGCCATGGAAATCATAATCTACTGTAACTAAATACATAAAATCCAATAATAAAATTATGGGGAAAAACCCTGAAGACATTTATAAAGTAATATAGAAAAATGTAAATCATTCAAAGAAACACCAAAGCATGGTGTAATTCATAATTATGTTAGTCAAATAACCATGAATTGTTTTTATTAATAGAAGAAAAGCCAAATTATATCTTACAGACTAAGCAAGTATCAGAAAACCCTATCTCCAGAGATCTCCATCACGTGCAGAAGTACTTAAAGCAGTATCCTCCATGAAGAAGGTTTCCTTCTCTAACTCTCTTCCAAGAGCAGGGAGGAAGTGTAGGTATAGCATCTTCTCAGGTAATAAAATTTAGGTACAGAATTGTTTGGAGGGGAAGGGGCTAGACATAAGCATTTGGACTCGGTGAACTGAAACTGTTAATAGAYTTATGCTTCTTAAGTAAAGCTCGTAAAGGACAACAAAAGACCTAAAAAATACATGACACTACTGGATGAAATAGTTTTAAGTGGTTTCTGAAAATGTATTTTCATTCAGAGTCTCAGTTATCTCTCTTCCTGTTTTCTCACTGTTATAAACAGTGTTCTTTAAATTAATATTTTCATTTTTTTCTCCCTGCAGTTTTGGATGGGTTGTATAGATGTTGCTTATCATTAAATGACATCAAATGAATATACAACTTATAGAAAGAAGATTGCTTGCTCTTTTTTGTGCTTACCATTAATTAACTACAGGTTCCATTAATTGGAAGTGAAACCTGGAGGCATTCTTCTAATTGTGGCCAATAATATATATTCCTTGAAAACCTTGCCTAAGTTGCATGAGTAACATAATGAGCAATATATTTGAACAGAATAATAAACAATCCAATCGGATCAAATCCTTTTCAAGCAAACCAGATGCTAACACTTTTCAGCAAGGTTCCAATGAAATGTTTGACTTTCTAAGGGSAGAAAAATATGTGCACCTTTACTGTTTGATTATGATGATTAAACATAAAAATCCAGAATTATTAAGGGAGCAATCTTATGTCTCTTTCTACCCATCAAAATCCTGGACTGCTATAAATCTCAGGAGAAAGCCTTTTCTCACAAGAGTTATTAGAACAATTCTAAATCAGCTGCTGGCCAAAATGAACCTCTGAAGTTTTAGAAGTTCATAAAATGTTAAGTACATATTTCTTAGGCTGTTCCTGGTTGTTCTGGAGGACAGCTTAATCTGTCCTCTCRTCAGCATTGTTTTTTGCTCCCCAAGGGAATATTCTACAATATGTTTCCTTTGACATGTAACACGACTGCAGTTCAGTGTAACCTCTTGCAAGATGATAGCGTGAATTATATAGAAGAAAAGTTTTGCAGTAAGATTTTGGTTATTTCAGGAAAAGTTAACTGTTAGGCCTAGAGACCAAAACCTGTAAAATTCCTGAAAGTTGGCTGAACTAGTGCATGCAGGACCCTTTTAATGTAGTTCGAGTTTTGAGAAAGAAAAAGCAGAAGCCTGAATGGAATGCTGAAATGATTATTTGAGCTCATATGGATGAAGAGCTGCTATAAGACCCATCTCAATTTTACCTTTATTTTGCTAAACTATATATAGATTAGGCACAGTCATGTCCATTAGTAATTTCTGTCTTCCTCTCATGTAAGCATAAAACTAGTTTAACAGAGTTTCCTGGGAAGAGCATGATGCATCCAAAACACACAAGTCCTCATCCAGCTTCCTGTCTGTAGGTAATGCTGCAGTCATTTTGGATTAGCGATAAACGGTCATGAAATTGGAAACAGGTTCTCCCAGCTTTACACAAGAATCTGCAAAAACATGAATACTCGTACCCAGAAAGTGTGATTCCAATTCAAACATCATAAAATAATATACAGTGCATGCTTAACTGCATGCAGGGCCATAAGAACATATTAAATGACATTGCCAGATGCCAAAGACAAATACGGTTTCAGCATTCAGATGTATAGGAACCTGGAGGAGACTATGGCTTAACTTGAACTACTGTCAGGGCTTTATTTCTGTAAAATTATTTTCTTACCCCATCACTTTTTGCCTTAGTTTCTGTTATCATTCCACTTGTTCCTGGCACGTATGTTGCAACGTTATATCGTGTGTCTGAAAAAGCTCCGATACAGCCTGAGCACTGTTCAGCTGTGCTGGCTGGGTGACCTCTTCTCACCATTCCTTGAAGCTCTTGAGTGTGCAAGTCCCCTCCTGGAAGTGCCGAGTGATAGAGGTACTGGGGAAGTCCTCATCAAGTTTAATGTAAAATGTATGGTTTTCTTCACAGGCTGTGTAAGTGAATTGCCACCCACGTGCTTTCAGCTGAACAGGTTTCATTTCTGCAGTCAAGTTATGCGAGGTGYGAGATGTAAGAGAGGAGAAGGTGGATACAATCATCTTCAGTCCTTCATACAGCTACTGTAGTTTCTACGGGGTACTACTGGGATCACAAAAATGACAATTAGAAATGTTGATCTGAACACCAGCCCCGTGCAATTTGAGAGAAAAACACAGGTACAGTGAGTAATTAATATTATTCATTATSCTAAGGACTTGGAGTGTGAAACTGTATTCAAATTTAGAATCCAAACTAAAGGCATACGACATAATTCAATGGTGCAAGTTGGGAGGGAATAATCTGAGAAATCACTTACTCTGGGTATCTCATAAAAAAACTGGGGGGGTGGGTCATTTGCCAGCACATAAATCTAAATCTGGYGCTCAGCTGAAGCAGTCCAATGTGAAAAATCAACATATTTTTGCTCATGCTTCCTGAAAGGTTTAGGCTGCAAAAGATGAATGCTAACAAACCAAGCTTTTTCAACCAAAAGATAAAATAACAATGAAAGATGGCTATGAGGAAGACCTGTAAAAATGACAAAACTAGCCAGACTGCTGTTTTCCAAAATACTGTCTCTCATGTTTGAAATGAATTAGGGRTTTCTGTAGGCTTTTAAAGTGGCCTTGAATTATAGCGTTGGTGCCAGATGATAGCATCTGTCCCAGCAGGAACTGAATCGGAACAATATAAACCAAAGACCTTCAGCTGAAAGCAAAAGATCCCCCATACTTACCACTGCAAATATGGGTCAAAATTTTATGACTTTGAAATGAAATTTTTTTTATCACTATTGCTGATATTGTTGCCTCTGTAAGGGAATTGCAGACTTGCCATCGCAATTTCTCCGTATCCTGTAATTTGTCACACCAATGGAGTTTTTAGGTTTTTACACTTAATGCCAGTTTTCTGGTACTGGGGCGGTCACCAGTTTGAGAGAGCCCACTTAAAGAGTCTTGCCCTCTTAAATGATCCATAATGACCATTCATCATACCTCATGTAATATGCTTTTCCTAGAAGACTRGGGCAAATATTTCAGCTCTATCAGCAGCCAGAGGTGGAATTGAAGAGCCTTACAGTCAGAGTGCTTGCTAGGGGTTTGCAACTCTGAGGTGCAGGAGGCTTGAGCAGGGATCCAAGTGCTGGTTATCCACATCCCTGGCAAGCACTCCTGCAGGCTGGTAAGTGAGTAAGTCTTCAGCCATTTGATTTTCCTTCATAATCTGCAGTAAGAGCTCTTGTACTTTGCAGCAAAACTTTGAAATTTCTTGCCAAAAGCTTTCAATATGAATGGAAATTTCAATTGCTTGGGAATAGACTCATATTTTGTCTTGGACCCTCCTCCTTTATAGATGCAATCTTGTCTCCAAAAGTTAGTTGCCAAAAAAAAAAGTTAGCTTTGCAAAATATGTCCCTAGTGGTTTTCTTACGAAGCAGGAGGAGAAAAGAAATCATAACAAACCAAATCTTTACCACCACGTACTTGAACACTGTGAGATGGATTTTCTGTACCATTTGAATAGTCCATTTTCTTCTACAATATCTAATTTCATAGATACAGATGATATGGGAGGAATATGGAAGACTTGTGGATTTACTGGTAAAACTCCATCTCTCAAATGTACCTGTCATGGTACTTGGGAGAATCATTCTACCATTGTTATATTTTTCTTTCACGTACAACAGCAGTGGCAGAAGCACATAATGACATTTCACAGTTACATTTCAGATTTACTTTAATAATCTCAAATTAAGTGTGATGTGCTGSACAATTCTCCCCAGATAATGCCTTTAGTTTCTGCCTGATCTCGGATATTTATCTTTAAAATGTTTTTTTCTCAAACAGGCATGCTAAAGCTTTGTGGAGTTAATAAATAAGTCATTTTATACCASGTTTCTGTTTTAGGTATCTTTGATTGTATTTCTGCCCTTTTTACTATTTCAGGCCCGTTCTTTTTACCTACCTTGTCCCTTATCTGTGAGCAAAGCAGTTCAGTTTYGCAAGAGAAACAGAGCCCTTTCTCTAGGATTTCATTACTCAGATTTTCAGATTCCACTCTCCATCRCAGAGAAATGAGTTTGAATGAGTTAACTGTTAAGATGCTTATAATATTATCATAGTTCTTGGTTCCAATGATGTCTAAATATCAACTGTAGATTGAGTTGCATCACTATTAATTTTACCCGAGGCCCTTATTTTAAACCTAGAAAAGAAAAATAAAAATACAACACAAGCAAGAACAACAAAAATCCCAACCCCTAGTTGCAGGTAAGCTCTGAGGGGGCTAGGTTGCATTTGCAAAGTTAAATAAACAAACAGAGGAACTGCTGGCTAGGTTCAATGAGCCATAGTTAGACTTTCACAAAGCCACCGTTGAAGTGCTGTTTTTGCAGAACCAYCACACTCTGCAGGTCATAAGGACAAACTAGGTCCATAAGGGAAAGCATTTTAGGTTTAAAAAAAAAAAAAAGAAGAAAAACTGTGCTGATCTGGGCATGCGTAATCTTTATGGCACTGCAGACACAAAATGCAGTAGCTCAGGCAGCATGCTTTTTGTCAAACTGCTGGCCTGCTTTTCTTTAGGGGATCTGGAGACATACGAAGCTGTGCGAATGGAATTCCTCGTATCTAAAGCTTTCGTCCTGCCCTGCTGCAGGTGCAGTTTGTACTTACTGCACTGGTGTAACCTGGAGTCTAAATGGATGGACTAACCGGTCAGGAGGGTGTAACCTGGGGTGGGCTGGGAATTGCCCTGGGGTACCAGGTGCTGTCTCTCAGCTACTTGGTCTGTAAATTGCCCCAATTTCTTATCCATTGTGAATCCCAAAGCCTTAATTAGTGACACCCACATCAGTGAGAGRTGGGCTCCATCTGGGTCTTAAGTCACAGCTGTGACAATGACAGTGACAGTTATTAGGGAGAGATCAAGAGAGCAAGGTCAGTGAACCTCCTTGCTGGATTTAGTAATTGCCGTGAGACTTTTGTGGGCTTCTGTCATTATTCCTAGATCTTCAGCCATAGTAGCATTTTTCTTGAAGATCAGAGATATGGCAGCAGGTAAGGATGACCAAAATTCAGGTCTGCACTTAGGGTTACCCATATTAGATGTTCTGGTTTTGAGGTCTCTGCAGCATTCCTTCCTCACAGGAGCTGTTGAATAAAAGAAGATAATGAAGTACTTCAGTCATCCACCTTAGAGAGAGAGAGAGATTTCTTGATTGTGTRAATTTTGTTTTCCATTCCCTTGGGACCGGTGTAACTAACATTGATTTCTTTTGCTTTGGGTTTGTAATCACTGGAGAGGCTCTGGCAATGGAATTTTAACCCTTCCTTCTCTCAACAGCCTTTACACTGACCTTAACGTTTCCCATGGGAAATAAGAGAATTTGCTTAATCKCTTTGTATGGGGCTAGCCATGGGTTATTGAAAATGACCTGTTGTTATTGTGCCAATGAATAAAATGTCAGAAGTAATTTTGGCAGAACTAAAGAGCAAACTAATTGAAGGACTAGTCAGTGAAAGTCAGAAAAATTTCATCTGTTTTTAATATCTACCAAGGCTCAAATTCAGCTTTTATTTCACATATAAAGAGGTAAACTCTGAAGTATACACACCTCTTTCTAGTATTACCTATGGCACAATTTTTTATAAAGTTGCATTAAGCARTCTGATCAATAATCAAAGCCATCAAGGTTAAAACTTAAAGGCAAATTACATTGCTAATTTCTGCTTTGGAAGGAACCTTAGACTTTTGAAAGGAACAGGCTTTTCTTAAAAAGATTATTTTTAGGGGATATCTAGGAAAAAAAGATTAGCAAAAYCATTTTGCAACTGGTGATTTAGGATTATGTATTTATGAATCTCCAGGCCACATGCTGCATGGAGTTGCAGCAGTTCCTTATCCTTAGAGATGGCTGCTCATAACTTAAGAATGTGTAAATAGAGAACACTCCCTGAATAAATACTATTGTTAGGAGCCAAGGGCTCTGCAAGTTAACAATGAGTTATTGTTGCTGTTATTGTTTATGATACCTTTTAATGGAATCGAAGAACCAAGGCACAGCAGCTCTACACAGGAACGGACTTCTTACGATGGGGAAAAATTGCACAGAGGCTGCACTCGGTCTGCAGATTGTTTACTGGTAAATGACATCATTCTGCTATCTAYGCATTCCCCAGCACCTTTTGGTTTATAAAATCCCAATGGACTATGGCCTTTTATTTCTGTAACAACTTTCAAAAAGGCCCTGGCTAATGCAGAATTGCAAACTTTCTTTTCATGTGAGGTTCCGGCCAGTTTATACCCTTTATTCTTTTAATGTGTGTCATGAAAATCTGCTACCTCCATCAAGATTTTCTCAGAACAAAGTGTGAGGACAAATTCTTTTCGACGTTACACCAAGGGAATGTGACTAACTTTTAAAGGACTGTATGATATAACTGGGAGCAGTCTGGCTTTTGCTGTATAGTATATATATTCAATAGAGTTGAATGGAAAAGTCAGCAAGGGAATATTTTAGGCTGAGTGGCAGGAATTGTTTCTTTACAGTGAAATCTTTTATGATAGAGAATAGTCTCTGGAGGAAAATGGTGGGAGCTCCTTTAYTCGAGTCATTAAAGACTGGACAAACCTCTAGGAACACAGTGTGGAGCAGCCTTGCATTGGCAAAGATATGAACTAAGTACCTACGAGCTCTTTTCCGTCCCCAGTTTCCATGAAAGACAGAGGGATAGATTGATAACCCTTGGGGCRGTTTTAGCACTGTACTGCTAATGCAGCTCTTATATTTGCCAGACCAGGTTTTCAAAAGACATTTGGACAACTGTGTCTGAAGTTAATAAATTACACTGCATTATGCCAGCAAAACTCTTTTTACTTCAGGGAGGTGGCTTCAGCAGCAAGCAGTCAGCACGTTCACCATTGTCCTCACCAGGAKWTTTTTTTTTTTCTCTTGGGCAGCTATGTCCTAAGAAAGACCTTCCTGTGAACTAATGGAAAAGAGGTCACTAGGTACCTGTTAAACATCACCCAGACTGAGCCTGCCTATTGCCTTCCCTCGCAGTTGCTCTAAAATGTGCCTGGCTCAGAGAATCTCTTTAGTGAGTTTTAGAGTAGTCAACGTGCCTTGGCCCCACCAACATCACCTTCATAGTAGAGAGGATTTATTTACTTGTAGGGGGAATGGGGAAATATTAGAATTAACTGAGAATGAATTGGAAAGGAGTTTCTACCTGACCAAAAACATAAGGAAGCTTAGAAATTAAGAAAGAGCATACAGATGGAAACATTTCCCATTGCTGGTATGGACCCTTTTGTAGAGAATTTAAGCCACATAATACTTTCTTGCTTTTTTTGTTTGCCTTTCACAAATCCTTTAGAAGTAGTTCATGGGTACTGATGAGAACTAGTGGTCTATGTTSCCAAACAGACATGAAAGGAAACTGTTAGTAGTGGACAGTTTTTCCGTGTAGTGATTTTTGTTTATCAGAAGATGTCTAAGTTTCCTTTTCTGTCTTCTCACTGCCATCAGTTCAAGTTTTTGAAGTTGACAACTCTAAGTTATATTTAAGCAGTATGTCTTATCAGAAGAATTCTGGGCAGCTGATGCTTGTTTTTGGTCTCTGCTCCTGGCTGAGGAAGTGCTCTTGCTGTAGTCCCAGCTGAGGAGCCCCAGCAGCAGGCAAGGAAAGAGAGAGGAGTGTCTGCTTTCCCTTCAGTAAAGACTGCTCATTACTACAGGACAATAATTAATGTTTTATGCCGTGTGATTTTTCTGTACTTATTAAATATTTGGCAAGATCTAACTTCTTTTCAGAGATTTGTATGACACACTTGGATTTGAGGAATCCTTTTGGAGTCTCTGAACACACTACAGAGCCGCTGCTAAGTTCTGTCCTTCTCACTAATGCTGAGTCAAGGGGCATTTGTTTGGTTTATGTGTGTAGAGAGCACAGCAGTGTTATGTTTGTAAGCATGGAGGGAAATAAAAGGTAGTCATTGCCAGTTGTTCTGTTGAACGTAATTATTTCAGAAAAAGATACCRAGAGGTATATGATACACCTGTACAGTAATTATCTGTCAGAAGCTGAATAGGAGCTACTTCAGCACAGGTGTTTCTGATCTCTTACTCGTTTTCTCCTGTTCCACAGCCAATCTGGAAATCAGGATATACGCCCTAGCTGAAGGTGGCTAAAATACCAGGTAAAGGTGAAATCTATTTTATTATTTAAAACATGTTTGGCATTGGCAATCTGTAAGTTAGGTTATTTAGTGAAACAGTATGCTGGGATCGTACTGTGGTGGAACTAGCTGTAGCCAAAAAGGGTCAGGTGAAGAGTCCGAAGTGTGGGACAAAACAGAGGCAAGGATGTTTTCTGCAAGACACAGTGTACTGGGTTAATCTTGGAGTAAGATTTCTTACCTTTTTTTTTTTTTAAATGAGAAATATAGTTAATGGTAACTAACTCCGTRTTTAAAATGAAACCAAAAGGGGAAAAAAAATAAAATTGCAAGGAGCCCAAGTTAAAAAGATGTGATTATTTACTACCTTTATTAGAAATGTTCACAGAGCCTCTAATTAATTAAATTCAAGGTTTAGAGCCATAATTCAGTGTTAGCATGGTTTCCAAGAAGACCACTGCTGCTCACTACTGTCACTCAGGCACTTTTGGATGAGCTGAGAGACATCTGCTCATCTTATTTCATTGAATTCAAATGAGTACTTTTTAGGTAAAAAGAGAAAGAAATTTGGAAGAGGAAGCAAAGGTCTTAACCAATGAATAATTATTATTACAGAAATACTCAATAATTATCATGCAAAAGATCTGACAGGACATAAACTGTGCTGAAAAATCCCCTCATCTTGTTAGGTAACCTGCCAAAAGCTGAATATATCCYAATATGTCATTTGCCTTATTGTACTCATTTAAATCCCATGAACTAATACGGGGCGAGGGGGAAATCTTAGGTCAAACTATTTTTAGCTGCCAGTGTGTGACAAGGAACTTTTTCCAGTGCACTGGGGTAAAGAAATGGGCAAGGAGAAGGGAAGCTTGGTATAGCTCCAAAAATTCTTTTTTTTTTTTTTTTTTATGGCACAAGCCGTGGACTGTGGAACTAGTTGGGAGCAAGAAAACCGGTTAACCGATTGCCACCCTGACTGTCCTGGCAATTGTGTGTTTTGGCAGAGAAACTGGGAAAGCTTTCCAGCTGGGGAATCACGGGGCAATCTCTCTGCCTGGGAAAAGGCCTGGAAAGGACTAGCACATGTGAGGGGGAGGGCCCTACTCTGTAAGAGGGCATCCTTGGAGGGATGGGCACAGCCAGTCCCACCGCTGCGTGAGGTTATACTGGGAATCATGCTGTTTATGCCAACAGGTTAAAAGGAGTACTCTTTGGGAGGACTTCTTCAAGCCTCTTTGAAAGCCCTTACGTTTTCTTGGGGCAAAGTGATCAAAATATGTTATATTAAGCCAATCAGCTAAGGCAGCAAAATGAAGTACTTTGAGCCTGTTTTATGAGCCATTTCTCTCTCCCTCTGGCTCTCTCTCCATACGTATCTGTGTGTAACCTATTTTGAGTACACAGTATTTGAGCTGTAACACCATTTGAAAGTGTTACACTTGGCTTAAGTTAGAATTTCTAGCATGCCAGATAAAGCCTGGGTCTTTTGGAAGGAGGAGATGCCAGTCAATCTGGTTCGCAGCAGGGGTTACGTATCATTTGTAAGTTTTTAATCATATCTCAGAGTCCTTGGGAGCTCAGCCTGTTGTTTTCATCAGCTGACTGGCTCCGTTTGAGCACTGGGAAGCCAATAATTTGGGGATCATCACTGACTCCTTTGCAGAAGGTGTTAGGACTTATGAGAATATGAACAGAGCTTGATAGGTTGCAAATGGCTAGAGTTCCATTTTCAGATGGGCTCTGAACTTTGAGTAAGATCACGATAAACAGACAGCGGTCCTGGTGGGCCTGGTTTCACAGAAGTGCCTCAAGTGAGGCAGGTTTGTAGAGGTGTAAGACTCTGATCCTCAAAATGTTTCCTTAGCTGATAAAATTCCCTTGCTCGTCCCAGCTGTGCCCTTCTACGTGTCCCTGAACGTGTAGTTTTTTGTGAGTCCTGAGAAACTCGGCGTTTATGGCGCCCAGGGAGTCAACCTAGTGATCCGCGCGGGGCTGCGCTGCTGCCCGGGGCGGCAGGGGACGGCCGCAGGCGGGGTGCTTTGAAATCAGCCGGCACRCCTGGGCCCCGCTGAGCCTTGGGCAAAACACGACCCGGCCGCTGCCCTTCCGGACAGAGCCTGTGTGGTATTTGTTGCCCTTTATGCAATGTCTGCCGGTACGCGTGCCTTCTAAATGGGGAGGGGTCTTCCCCTGGGCTCTCTCCTTCTCACAGCCATCCGCTGTGCTAGGCAAGAGCGTTTTCTCCCCTTTCTGTAGGAGCTTGGACATAATCGTATGAGAGACATTGGACTGGAGGGACTTGCTCATCTGGAATGGAAAAAGTTTAGGTTTTGATCTCTGCTTTAAGAACACCTTATAAATGTTCTCCAATGACTGCTTAATACAGGATGCATAGGTAGCCCTCAGCRTGGGAGTTGGAATGCAGATCTCCCCAGTGCCTGGTGGCTGATAGAGGAATAAATTCATTAAAATGGGAAGAAAAAGTGCATTGAAAATTGTGAAGCATTCATGCGTTATGGTAAGAAGTTTAATTAGGGCCAATTAATCAACTAGAGAGATCAAGTTGAGAGTAATCTAAACTAGGGATGGAAAATAATCTGAAATAGATTGTTGAAAACAAAGGAAAAGTCTTTAATTAGGCTATTGGGCAGGGAAAGAAAGCTTGTAAACAGGTCTTATTGCTGAGTTAAAATGACTGATTCTAGCATTCACTGATCCTAGCATTTATTTTCTTTTACCTTGGAGAGGATGTGCGGAGTGAAGAATTAGTAAAGTTCCATAATCTGGTATTTTATTAACAGCTGTCTGAACAGTTGGGGACTGTTGTGCCCTGCATGAGAAGGAAAATGATACTGCTGCAAGGAGAAAAGAAATACTGCACTGAAGAGAAGTGTTCTCAGCTGGAGAGCCAACTTGATACCAACAGCCCACAGCCTCCTCCAGACTCTGCAGCTGATGATACCGTTACAGTGCAGTGCTGCCACCACGGCACTGAAATCTCTGTTAAATGATTAAGAAAACATAAATGTCAAGCAGATAAACAGATTTTTAGAAAGCTGTTTAGAAGTGGAAGTGCGTATTTAGAAATACAGGAGTACCTTGAATATTTGCATTGGTAACTTCTGACAGACAGCTCTTCTCATTACTGCTGATCTAGTATTCCTTCCTCTTTATTGCTGTTGAAAAGATTATTCTTAGGAAATAAAGACATACTCTGGGATTTCTGGAGGCAAAAATAAATACACAGTGTCCTCATGAAGTAATAAGTGAATAGGATCCTATTCTAAATATTTTACAAGAGGGAGATGGGGTAGGAACTGAGGCGCAAGGAGCAAAACACGTTTCCTGAGGTCAGCCAAGAAGGAGGCAGCAGGAGGTCTGACGAGGGCTCCCTGCCCCGAGAGACCAGACCCTCCGCAGAAGATATAAAATTTTACTTAGGATTTAGACTAAAGTTTGTACTTGATGTGGCAATTATAAGTGAGGCTAATACATCATGAGATAGATTTAACAAACATGCATTCTATGGCAATATAAATAAATGTGTAAATACACAACTTGTAGTTATTAATGGCCTTATGTCCTGCCAGACTCTAAAATAATTTAGCACAATAAAAAAAACAAACAAACAAACAAATACCTAGTGATAGACTTCTTCCCTACTATAGTGCATTTATAAAGATACTCCTGATGCGAATGGTGATTTTTTTGGAGTTTAATGTAAAATAAGAAAGCCATTAAAAATTCTTTTTTCTAATTTTTTTTCCTGCTTTAGAAAATAATATTTTCAACTCAGCATTAAACTGTCTTTATCCAATTCTTTGCTGCATCACTTTACATTAGTGCTTATCAACACGAAGAAAGCTTTTAGTGTTAACTGCTGCAATTTGTCAAGTGATTGTTTTGTAAGACAAGCTATTTTTCAAAAATACAGTTCAACTTCCTGCAGTGTGGCTATCTAAATTTTGGAGGGAATCAGGAACATTGACTTACATGGGAAATATTTTACAAAAAATAGTTTTAGGGTGTCCTGGAAGTGCCCAAAAAAATCATGAATTCAGACCTGTTGTTTCTGAACAAGAAAAATGTGAGCAAATTTAGATTCTGTGCTTTAAAAAAAAAACAAACACAGAGTTATGCTTAGAAAGACAGATGAGCTGCTGAGGTTTGCAAGGAAGGATCTTAGGTGGGCAAGGGGAAGGCGCTGCTTTGGAAAGTTTTCTTTAGAGCTATTAATGGAGCTTTAGCTACATTGCAGCAGAGGGGGAAAAAGGAAGCCAGGACAAGATACTATATTGTAAGAATCTCAGGCAGGTAATGTTTAACTGAATGGTATTTTCAACACGTTTGTAAAGGCAGGTTTTTCAGTGTCCCAACCTAAATTTATCATAATGCCATGAGAGAGGGAGATACTAAAATACGTAAGTGTCATATCAAACAGATGAATCTGTATGCCATGCTTATACTGCCAGATTGTCGGGAGCTCTTCTAATCCCTGTAAGAAAACCTTATTTTGTTAAGCAGGATTGACAAACTTCCTCTGTGGGGATACTGTACTGTATAAACTCTAATTTAATTTTTTTATATATATATAATGTAAGGTAACATAATTCATATTACAGTAGGCTGCCCAAAACTCTGTCCCCGCGTGGACTTGTGTCAGTGTAAAATCAAGGTGGATTCTTTGGGGAAACTTTACTCTTTGGTTACTCCAAAACAGTTTCTAAAAGATACAAACTTGCTGAGGATGTTACACAGATATTCTAGACACACATCTCTCAAACTTCTAGAGCAAGAAGCTCTGAAAACGGAGCTAGGCTGAAGGTATATTTTCTGGTTTTCAGCAAGTTCATTGAACTAAGATCCACCTCCTCCTGCTGGGAGTTGGTAAGGTGCAGAATTAGCAGCAAAATACATTTTCTTCACAGGCAGCTGAAGCAGAGTGTAAGGAAGCCCGAGGTGGTGTGAGGAGAGCCTCAGATGTGTGTGTGGTACTTTGATTTAGCAGGAAGGGTGTGGGTGAGRAGGGCAGTTGAGGGCAGAGAGTACAAAGTGTAACTAAGACAGGAAGGAGTGKTTTTTAAAATATAGAGACCATAACAAAATTTCTAAAAAATATAAAGTTTAAGGATTACAAGGTATATAGTGTTGATTTTCTTTTTTGAAGACCCCCTAGGACTTTTTTGAAGTTCCCCTAGGAACTTTTTTAGAGCATTTATCATCTTGGCTATAACTTGAATACATGGACTAAACCCATGTTTTAAAATTATTTTGTAAATTATTTTCTCTCTCACCAAATATCCTGAAAAACTATGTGTTATCACTGCAGGAAAGTGGCAGTTTTTCTTCTGGAGTTTCTTCATAGGCCAAAATGTGCTAGCTTTTACTTAGACCTGATTAAAAGGAGATGGATATATAATTCTAATTAAAAAAAAGAAARGTAAACTTTTATTAGATTTACCACAAAATGACACTTGGTTCGCTCAGATGTTTTCCATGTGAAGTGTCAGCAGGGGGTCCATTTTTTAATACCGTTTGGCAAATAGCCAAGTGTTACTAAGGATGGCATCCAGCTTTCTTGAGATCAAGAGATCTCAGATCACAGGAGAGAAATGGTATTAATCGGCACTGCAGAGACTGTCGAGAGACAAAGTCACTCGGTAGGTTACAAATTGAACTGGAGGTGCTGGATAGATACAGTGAAATTTAGTCCGCCTAAATTGCCATAATGGTAGCTTCTGAAACAAATCTTTTTAGCTATGAAACTAAATGATATCCTAGAAAATCCTTCTCAGCCTGACTCCGGTTTCTCTCCACTTTGGATTCTGTGTGCTTTTTTCTTTTTTTATCTATGGAACTACAGTGCTACCGAATTACTCTTCAGCCAGTAAACAGCAAATCTGCTGTGGGAGCTGGCGGAGCCASCAGGGCCCAGAAGGAGGTGCGCCGGTAACGACCTCAGCAGAGCAAGAAGGACAAGACTGACGCCCGTTTAGTATCCTTCACATGGAACAATGCAGCATCAAGGTTTTAAGCGCGGCTGTGGCAAACCTCTCTGGGATCCTAACTCATTTTTTGGGCAATGAATCTGTGTCAGCGTTTGATGTTTTAAGTTAGTAGGTTTCAATTCAGCTCCTGGTTTAGTGAAGGCATTTGTGCCGGAAATTTCAATAAAGCTTATTTCGCTACTTGGGGAGGAGGAGGAAACCTATACAAGAGTTAAGTAGATAAAGAATTCCATACATCCACCCACATTTTTCTCGTTCCTCAAGGGTATCTCTTTTCCTTCTCTTGGTGCTGGGAATATTTTTTCTTTTTACTGTATTTTTGAGCAACCCCATCTAGTACATTTTATCTTGCTAATAAATTATTTTTCTGGTAGTTCTAATTTCAAGTGTGTTTGAGACACTACCTGTGTCTTAAAATTGGTAATAAATGACCACAGTTCATAAAACGTAATCCTAGAAAATGAGAAACACAATTCTCATCTAAGTTCTCAGATACCATGGTGAAGAGCACAACATAGATAATGATTATGTGTAATTTTGTAATGAATAAAACAAGAAAGCTTGAGTTTGAATTCACTTTCACTTATGAGAATCAGGTAGGACTCTTGGAAGAACTCTACGGAGTTGAGGGATTTCAGCACTAGTTGAAAATGGCATAGGTATGTTGCCACAAAGGCTTATTTTGTTGCTTTTGAGACATCTCCAGTAAGTGAAGAGTAAATAGAAAATATTGCCRCTACTCACCGTGAAGAACTATATTAAAGTTTTCACTTTTATTCTGGAAAGGTATGTAAGAACAGTCAAGTATTTCCTTTCTGTTTCTTTCTGAAACTGGGCAACTTTATGCCCCTCTTTACTTCACCATGGGGTGCTTTTGCTTTGGCAGGAGAAAATGCAGATAAATGAAAGCAGTCTTCACATCCCTGTGAAAGCTTTCTATTCATTTCCCTTCTGAGGGGAGAGGAGGACCTAAGAGCAGTTTAACCAGGTCAGATCACTTAGCCAGTATCCTGTCTTTGAGGCCAGAAGTAGGTGTTTATAGAAAAATGTAAGAGCAGAGCCTGAACAGTGATGATTATATAAAGGCTGACTGATATTCACCTGTGGGTTAAAGTCAAGCTTCTGTGTAAGGAAAAGAGAAGCAGCAGCTCTGTCCTCACTAGTCAATCTAGAAGGGTTTTCAGGTTTTTCCAAGCATGTCTCTGAAACAAATTTTGAGATGAAGGAGGTTGCTTTTTTTTTTTTTTTTATCGGGATGTCCAGCACCATGCTGGCTTGGTGAGGCTGTTCATTTGAACTTTTTTTTTTTTTTTTTTAAAGCTACTGAGCTGATATTTTCATGGCACTGTATATGATGACTCCAAGGTCTCTGTTCCTGACTGCTAATCACCACTTCAGAGTCCATTTTTTGTGAACAAAGTTAAGATTGTGTTTTCTCCATGTGCTATATTCCACATTTATCTACATTAAATTCATTCTATCACCTTATTCCCTAGTCATTTAGGCTCACAAGTTGGCCCTGCATAGTTGGATCTCATCTTTATTATCTTGGATAAGAGTCCCATATCGTATCATTTCCCATAACAAGCCAAAAATTTATTTGGGAGTTGAGAGACCTGTTTGTTTTGGAATAGGAATTTGAGTTTAGCTCTTCAGTATCGCTGCTGTTTTTTGAAATGGCACATAGGTTTTTCATTTTTTATTTTATTTTTGGAGGAGAAGAGGTTCTGGGCTGGACCCAGGCTGTTACATTTGCATCTCCATGTCAGATGCATCTGCTGTTGGCTTGAGAGCTTTGGTCAGAGCGGTTTGGGTACTGCTGTACGTGTTAAGTCGTTCAGCACATCCTCTGCCTAACGTTGAATTTGTTGGTACCAGCACTCYTGCTTCCCCAGTATCTGAAGCACAGTCCTCTGTGTCAGACTTCTATTTCTGTTCTATTTCTCTTCTCAGGCTGATGTGATAGCTAAGGAAAGAAGCACTGACATCACGGCCTGTTTCTAATACAGTCACAATTCACTTCATGCAGTACTTTTGGACACATATACTCGGATTGATTGTATTTGTGTTATTTTCATCTCTGTGATATTCTTGGCAAAATTCTCGGTGAGTAAATGGAAGGGAGTAGGAAAAATAAGAAAAGTCTGCACTCAGATCCATCTTTCAGTTTCCTTACCAATCTTGAGCRTTATTCTTTACAGGACTCACCTTCTTAGGCTTTTTTTTCTGATTTGAGTTACTCTTCAATTTCTGCATTCAGTCTCCTCTAGACCTAGATGATCCCCAGTCAAAGGCTTGCCCTTCTCTCTAACCCCTGCCTCTCTGTTTATCATCCTATTCTTCTGCTTTTCTAATGCCAACAGCAGAGCRTACTCTCCTCCTGAGGAAATTGCTCTGTGCCACACGTTCACTGAGCTACAACTTACCATCATGGCAAACATAGCGAGACTATGGAAAGCAGTGGTCTCGCTGAATCTAACACCTCTGTTGATTCTACTGGGGTCTGGTTTTCCCCCAGTATTAAAATGCCAGATTAAAAAAAAATATTAGTGGGTGGATGAAAGCCAAAGAAATTAACCCAAAGATGCTAAATTTTTTTAACACCCACATYGGGAAGTCAGAGCAACAAGTGAAGTTAAACAATAGAGATTTCAATACTGATGTGGAGGGCAGGAGGGGAGTTAGGTGCAATTTAGGAATTGCAGTTCACTGAAAGCCTTGGTGGCTGTGGCATCAGCTTTCTTTGCCCTGGGCTGCCCGTAGCCCTCGCAAACCAGGGATGAGCAGCACCTCTGTGCAGAGTCCTCACTGGGTAAGGAGTACCTTAACCCAACCCGAGGTTGCCCGTACACTGCAACATCTATTCTACTTTGAGGAGCGTGACTTTGGTTTAGGAAGAGAGTAGCAAAGAATTGTAAGAAAGGCAGCTGTTACCACTATAATTATTTTTTTAAAAAGGATATAAAAATTGCTTTATCATTKCATAGCATTGTGGAATGGAGAGAACACATGCCACGTAGTATGGATATGACGCACCAGTTAAATGCAAGCTGGTCCTGGTGCTGGGTCTCATTGTGAGCAAGGACTGGAATAGAATATGACAATTTTTAGAGAGCAGAGGAGAGTCTTGCCAATAAGAGGTCTAATGCTGCAGAGGGCCTATCTACCTATCTCGGAGACTTCCGGCAGGCATGACTGCCTTTTGGGAAGCAAGAAAGGGAAGTGGGTTATTTCCTGATCACGCAGACTTGAGATCTAAATGTTAGATGGTATGAACTGGCATAGCATGACCGACAATTTATCCAACTTGCTGTAGATGCTGTTAAAAATGTGGATGTAATCAAAAGTCTAGTTTGTTTTTAAGAGAGATGGCATAGAAGTCTCTCAGTTTCTTTGGGCATCTACTGTACGTGTTGTAATTCGTAAAAGGCAGTGACCTGGCCCGGAGATATGGTGCCACACATTTGGCTGGGTGTTTACACTGTATTTTGTTAGGAGATGCAAACAAGCCTATTAGTTTATGTTGAAACACAGCACGGAGACTTCTACAAAGTGTTTTCTTGTTTAGCTAAACACTTTGAAGAGTAATGAACAAAGACAGACAACTATTAGAGGATTTTACATATTTTAATGTTACAAATGGGAACTACAGGATTAAAACAAAGACGTCAAAATACCATATGCAGGTTTTTGTCTGTTACAGAATCAATTCAGCTGCATGTAACTTTAGGTTCTTATTACTGCAGAGGTGAAAAATGCAACCTTACTGGGCCTTGTAATCAAATCCAAAACCTTGGATCCCAAGCCACCATGCACTTAAATGCTCTGGAATCTTGTTCTTTATCTTCTTGGAGGTAAAAATAAATCCATGAAGAAAGTGCAGTAATTCTTCCATATGTTTGGACATGCTCATTCCCCTACTGTTCATGAATGTTCTTTAATGTTTTCCCCGCTAGTGGGTTTCCTTTAGTCTTGTGCAGATACCTGATGGATGATMGACGTCCTGGAACCTCTATTCTCTTGGGCTCCTGGCCTAACCTTGAAGCCTTCAGGTGTCACATATATTCAGGGCCTTGGAATTTTTTTTCCCAGCCATTTTAATCCTCTATCATCAATCTGTTAACAATCGCTGTATGTTTTGTTTCATCTTAAGAAACATCTGGAATAGTCATACATATTTAGTATTTTTTGTTGAAAGGATCTTTTTTATTTGGTCTCATATGTCATTTTTCTTCTTTCATATACCTTGCTTAGCTACCTATTTTCACTTAAATATACTGGGTCGTGAATTTGTAAAGTGGATCCTTGGCCTGCCATCAAATAATGTGTCTGAGCAACTGATTATTTCTGCAGCTTTTTAATAGTAAGTCTTCTGTAATATCTAAGAGATGTTTGACACACCTCTTCAAAMCCAGTAAATAAACCAAAACTTAAAATCTTTTCTAAATGACCAACTATTGTGACTAGACACAMACTTAATAGTGCAAATATTTAAAACAAAATAAAAAATAAACAATTAGCTGCCAGATAAAAAGCTGACTGAAGGCAGAAATGCAGAGTTTATCTAACAGCATGGCAACCATAGTTATTTTAATAAAAAAAAAAAAAAGATAGTGCAAATCTGTGGTATAACATCCTGTTGGGTAGAGCACTTTGCTGGGGAAAAAATAAAAAATAAAAAAAGAAAAAATATGTAGATTCAGTGCTCATCTCTGCTCTATGGTCTTCAAACCACATTTTTGAGGAGGACAATGCTTCAAGCACTAGGGTAATAAATAGTAATAAAATGGTGGTAAATGGGCAGAGGTGGAATTATCTTTACAGTGTGTCAGCTGCCTGTGCTTCTGATGTCATGGATATACATCTTAAACAGAAATGCAGGCCTTTTTTTTTAATTTGTCTGAGAGCTCTATTTGTTGTGTCCCTGCCATTTGCTGGGTTTTGGGGTTGTTTTTTTCCCCCATTACTACTTTGAGAAGATGATTTTGTCATTTGAACCACAAGCAAATTAACTATCACTCTTGGCTAGTACATTTAAGGACTTCACTTTCAACCTGATGTTAAAACTTGCTCATCTGTACTGCTGACTCCTGTGTTTTAGGAAGGAGATCTAACGTCCCTATAAGCATTAAGATTTGGCCATGTTCTGTTCCAATGTAACAGTTCCTCGGAGCTGTAGGAAGTTTTATTTCAGTTGCACATCTGCAGTAAGAACCAGGCATTTGAAATCTGAGCCCCGTAAGGGCCCAGGTCTCAGAGATATTGATCATCTCCTCCAACTTTTTGTCTGCTTTCAATTCCCATTGCAGTCGGCAGGAGACGAGGCTCTCGGCACCTTGCAGGATCAGGCTCGCAGAGGTTGCTTTTGGAGAAGGTTGTCTGCCCATGTATTCAGCTGGCTGGATGATCTCTCATCAGATGGCTCCATATGTTACTGCACATCCCAGATATTTCTGCTGTCAGCTGAAGGTAAAACAATGTCTGCATTGTCTGGACTCGAGCTGAAAAGTTACTACGTGAAAGCAAGCTAGAGTAATGGATTTAARCTTTTTTGAAAATTAAATTAGATTTTTTTTTTTTTAAAAGATCTTTTACATATGAGACTTCATTTTAGAATATTGGCTATATTCAGAAGGGAGGTATTTTCTAGGAATTTCTGTGTTCTAGTCATTTTAATGTTTAATAATTTAATAATTAAAGCAGTTTAGTAATTAAAAAAAGGAGAGATTAAGTCCCAGGTGGGACTTCCATCCATTTCAGAGTAACAGGTAGCAATGAAGCAGGTAGGTGACTCAAGAAGTCCAGCTCTCTGAGATGGTGGAGACAATTCATATGTCATGAGGTCCCCAAAGCATCTTCAAGTGCAATAGTGAAAATTTAGTATGACTGGAAATGAAAATTACAACTGAACCAATGGGAGGTGGGGAAGAAGAAAACCTCACCTGCCCACAGTGTTTTCAATGGAGGGCTAAGGAAAAAGTTTTTTGAACCAGGCCCCCAAATTTTAACACTTTTGAGGATTTGCACAGTCCTTTTTAGCTGCTTATCATTTATGAATAAGGCAAATTATTGACCTTAATGCAGGAGCACTTATACAGGAGGTGGCAGTGGATAACTTCATGGCTCCTTTTTCCTTACATTCTGTGAATAAAAGATTTTCTGGAGGGAGACTATACTAAAGTAAAAGCCAAGTTCTACTTTCTTCAGAACTCTAACACTTTAGCTATAAATTGTCATATATTAAAAAAAAAAATAAATGCTATGGCTAGCATTTGAGGCACTGAAGGAGCTCATTTTTAGAAATCTGAAGCACCTGTTAATCCCATTGAAGTCGAAGGGAAATTGCACAGAACCTCAAAAAAGCAAACCCAAACTACCTTAAATTAGGCATAAAAGTTGAAGGAATTATTAAAATGTTGAGCTTAACACTTAATGAGTAAACCCTTTTTTCTCCCCTACTTGCACATAGCTATTTTGAGTATACTTAACATATACTTTCAGTGTACTCCTGGCCTCCATTCTCAAATGGGACAGAACACTGTTAGTTGCCTTCCCASGCAGAGCTTTGGTCTTGAGTTTTTCTGTTTTCACTGGAGTCATACTTAGGCTGTATTTAGCCAAAGTGCACAGAGTACTGACAGGTGAAAGCTGGCAATTTCAAAGTATTCCGTCTTTTCCACAGACTAAGTCTATCTTTACCCTGAGCAATTATTTTGGTAGTGCAGTTTCCATTTTCCAAGCAGCAACACTGCCAAAGATTTTGGTCTGTGCAGTGCAAAACACTCTGCCTAAAAAAGTTAAAGCTAAATCAACAGCATGTTGAAATCAACTGGTGGATGCGGAACAGTAAACATGGAAAAGGCAGAAATGTATCTGCAAAAATCCTTGGTTTATGTAGTTCAGTTTTTGAAGAAAAGCAGTTATGTCGGGAAGACTGTTGCTGGTTCCCTAGGGCAGGGGCTGCTTAGGTGCTAGAATTGCTCGGGCAATAGCGGTCACGGGCAGTAGCTCTYGGTGAGGAGGGAGGCTGTACACCCTGTAGTCCCAGAAAGCTGTAGTCCCAAAGCTCCTCAGTAATGCAGRCAAAACTGGTTGTTCTGTGCTTGTGGAGAAAGGTTGTGGCAAGGGTGCGAGAGGAGGCTGTAAAGTTATGGAGGGTGCCGCAGGGAGGCAGGGACCTCTGTGCCGTGGGCAGTTGACTACCAGCACAACAKCCCCTTCCTCCAGATCCTCCTCTTTCTTCCCTGCATCCTGGAGCACAATGGCTTGCTCTCTGTATTCTTCTGGTAGCTGTATACGAGGAARTACAGGTAACATTAAAGGTATTAAACTAAAATGTCTTAGTTGAGCGGCTTAAGGTATGAGTCCTCTTGTAGCTACATCTTCCTAGATTTAATGGGTTTTTTTTGGTCAGTGAAAATATCTAATGTGTTTGCGTGTGTTCAGWATAACTCATTGTCAGTTTAAAAGGACAATAATTTGCCTGCATAATACACAGTTACCTGAAGCCCAGTGTACATGTTGTCACTAACTGGCTCTTGTAAAGGTTGTTGCAGCTGATAACCATTTTTCCAAATAAGTTAAAGAACTGGTACGTATTTAGTAATTTTCTGAGACCAAAACTCTTTTCTCAGAGCGAAAATTACTCAGTTATGAAACCTCTTAAGCCCAAACTATGTGCTTGAGTTTCCTTGGTGTGGAAACCAGGGTGTGGGAGGAGTAGAAAGGGGGAATGGTGCATGTCTGGCTCCACATTATGAAGTTAGGGCATTGCCAGGATGTGTGTCTGGGGCCGAGGATGCTCCTGAATCCAGTACTGTAGTTGTAGTCACAGTGACCCTGRTGTGGGTCTGCCATGTCCTAGCTATTCACGCTCTTTCGTCTGGAATAATTGTGCATGGAATATAACCAAAGACAACACAAATCAGTGTTGTGTCCTGTACTTCTGTTAAGCCAGCTCACTCCTGGGCCATCAAATACTCAAGTATATGTTCAATATTACCTTTCCTTAATGTTAGATTTATTATTGATGGAGAACATGGTTTCTCACTCRCAGTATTGCTGTGGCTACTGTCATGACCAGGCAGAGTCACCCTCTGCCTCTGGTGTGCTGGTTCCCTTCCCCAGACAGCTGCGAGGGGGTGAGCAGCTACCTTACAGACCTGAGCTTTTTTGTCCATCCAGCCTTTCAGTACCCTCGCTGCAGGTAATCCATCCAAGAGAGGAGATAAGAGTACACCCTGAAGCACTCGTACAGTCTGTCTTTACATGTGAGGTGTTACTGTAGCATTGCTAATGAGTAGGAGAGCCTGTCTAACACAGCACGGAGCTTGGCTAGTGCCACTCCGAGTAAGAATTTGCAACTTTTATGAGAAATATTGTTCATGTAAGTTCAAATAACAAAAGGCGTTGAAGAAACTGTTCTCCATGGGATTAATCTCATGAGCAGGGGAAGAGRTTACATACAAGTAATTTTGAATTATTCACTCTACAGCACACATTAAACCAACCAAGTTAGATTAAAAGGCTGCTTCTTTATGAGCAGGCAGTGCTAAGTATGATCACGAACCAGGTCTTTTCACAGTGATCGTATGATTGGTTCACTCTCTGAAATAGTTATTCTAGACTCTCTGAGGAAAAATTTATTTGTGCTTTTATTTAAAGAAAATATTTGAAAACCTATGTCCAGCTTGGTCTTSCTTTTCCCAACCGGAAGAAATATTCCTGCTTTTAAACAATTTTAACAGCTGCAAGGAAGCCACAGTCATCTTTGATCTGCCAGTGAAATTAGTTTTCGTTGTTAGTAAAACCTGATATCTTGGACAGGATGTTTAAGAAATGATTGTGGACCAATTGTAACCGTCRATGTGCAAACAGGAGTCAGCATTAAACTTTTGTGTTTAATAGAACAGACACACCACCTAAGCACATAGAGAAAACTGAGTCCCTCCAAAGAAGCACGCAGTCCGCCTCACTGTGGGCCTGCTGCTGCTCCTGCTGAGGTCTGCCGTAAATCTCCTGTTGCCTTTTCAATTTGGAGTCATTGGCTGTGGGTGTGTAGCTGCCTTTGGGAAGCTTGGGTTCCTCTGCGCAGCTGTCTGGAGAGTCTTAAGTAACTTACTGCTGACTGGGGCAGACTTCTGCTGAAATATGTCATTATTGGTAGGAACGTGGGCACTTCAAGGGTTAGATATGGGTTTTCTGGATGTCTCTGTGATCCATTTAGGTTCCTAAATGCCTACCTTGTTTTAGGTTGTGTGTAACTGGATTCATGTGTCTCACTGATGTCAGTGGGACTGTTTACTTGGGTTATTCATGCCCTTAAATATTTTAAGAAGGAGGCCTCAGTGAGGTGTATCAGTAACTGTAACCCTAAACCAGATTTGAAATAAACCTAATTAATTCAGAATTCTGCTTTTCATTACTTTGTATTGAACTAAGTCAGATACTGAACAGGAGTAGAAACAAAATGGTAGAGGTGGTGGCATTTCCTGTAAGGTTGCTGGTACACTGCTTGTCTTCAGATAAGGGGGAACAAAAGTTTGGCATGGCTAAGTAGACATTTTTAATATTTAAAAGGCAATTCCAGAAAAATATAGGGGGGGAAAAGAGATGACAGCTTATATAAGGAATCTGCCCAGTATTATATCCAAAAAGACAATATAGCAGAGAGTTGTGTTTGGGAACTACAAGAACTGTTGTTGATTTTACAAAGTTATGTAGTACTTAACCTGGTATTCCCAGAAGAGAAAGAATAAGAATAAATCCATGGTTTCAGCCATCCAGGTGAGGATGGCTGAAAAGAGGCAGTCTGGAGACGTGAAAATGTAATTATTTCCTCCAGCAGCAAACACATTGGAAATGAAACTCATCTCTCTATGCCCTGTTACCCTTCGAGATATTCTAGAGTATTCTGCAGGGCCTCCAACTGCAGTTCCAGAAGAGCTTGGGTCTCCTGTAGGTCCTGTGCAGACATTTCAGATGTCTTTCAGCAACCCAGATGTACTGGGTGCTTTTGTTTAGGCAATGGAATCCCAGCGCAGTAGACTTTGGTTTCTGAGTGCTGACCCTTACATGTGAAAAATTAGGCTCAAAGAAGTACTTATGCTCCTAACTTCTTATTCATTTTATTGGCAAAATAGGAGCCTAAAAAGCAGGTCAGGTACTTAAGTGCTGTGCTTAATCTGGGCCGTGGAAGGAACTTCATCCCACGCAACAGCTAAGGAYGGCTGCGCTCCATGTACTCATCCAGCCTTTGTGGGAACACCTTGACTGCATGGGGTCTTGACTGCATATAAGGAAACAATACAGAATAAGGAATTTGTCTGGACCATAACGGGGACACAGATCTACTAAGTGCAGGTAAGAGCTGTGCTTTTGTATATCATGGGAACCTTTTGGTGATGCTTGCACCATTGATCTTGGTCCCCTTAATGCAACTCTCTAGGAGACACATGTATGAGTTGGTTTTCCATGTTACTGTCCAGTTGGTCTGACTGCAGAAAGGTGATGCTGGACATGGGCACAATGAGATGTTTTGTTGTGCCTGAGATGAGTCATCTCAAATAAAATAAAGAGGGGAAATACGGCCTGCAGAAAATGCCTGCTCTTGGATTGGTAAATGTAAGAAGCTGCCTGTGCATGTGAAGTTCCTGTGGGGAGCAGAACTGGATTTACTGTGTGTTTGTTTGTTTGTTTTTTTAATAATTTAATCCTGTTAGTAAAATGGCGCTATTTTAGTGTTTAACTTTGCATTTCTTTAAGAAATATATGAATGTTAAAAAGTAGGAGCCTAAACAATGGTGATGACATGACTCTGTGGATTGTGCTTATTTCTCCTGAATGTGAAGGGAGATGATTATCTACAAAAACAGCTATTAAAATCCACTGTTGAGTACAAAACCATGGGTGAGCCCCAGGACTCACAGTTGTACCAGGCCAGAAGATGCACTGAACTAGTATAAAGTCACATTCGTGTCTCCGCACCTTAGATTGGTTCTGAGGAAAGCTCTGCTCTAAGTCCAGGAGCATCTACTGCAGATCAGAGCTCACTTAAGCTTTAGGCAGGCAAAAGTAAAACACTTCCAAATATTTCAGTATTAACTTTGTGGTATATTAAATATCTCTTGTTTTTTTCTTCTGTCAGACAACACAGATCATCTTCCCTCTATGCTTATGAAGTTTAGACTTCTATTACATACTTGGGTTGTTCATACTTGTTTTTTAAAGAAATCCTGACTGTGGTTGTTCATCATACTCATATTTTTAGTTAAGATGGTTGCAATGTGAATTGAAGATGCTTTTCTTTGTTGGAAAACCTTTATTTGTCTACTTTTCAACTCTTGTTTAAAACAAACACTCATTTACTTCAACTCCAGTATTTAAAAACAAAACAAACCAAACCGCAAAAAAAGCCACCCCTCAAACCCAGAAAGGCTGATTAGTCCTGCTTGTATGTGTGATCTTATCAGACTGGCCTTTTCCTTTCCAGATGTCACAGTTTTATGTGGTGTAAATGATACTCTCATTACCCAGATGGCCTAAGAAGGGAACAGCTTCTGGGAGGTATATGCTATTTAATTCTGTATATCCAGGGTCTATAAAAAAAGAAACTGGTCAGTAAAGTGTCTGAATATTGCAGTATTCATTTGGGAATGGAAGCCCTGAACGAACTGGCTGCACACTTGACCAGATGTGGCCTCATCTTTATCGACAACAACCAGACCACCAATAAAATTATTCAAAATAAAACTCAGAGTGGCAATCACAGGACTGCTATTCTCATCATAACAAGATCAACTGTGCACAAAACAGTAAAGGTCAGATTCGGTTCTCATTTACACTGGAATATAACGGTCTTGAAGGGAGGAGATTTTTTCTGTTTTTTTTTTGTTGGGTTTTGTTTGGTGGGGGGAGGGTTGGGGTTTTGTATGGTTTTTTTTGTTTTGTTTTGGGTTTTTTTGTTCTGTTTTTTTTTTTAGTTTTTGTTTATTTTTTTCAGAGAAGTAGCTGACAGTGAATTTAGTCCTAATTTTCTGTACAGACATAACACGTTTTTAGGAAGCAGATAGGTAATTCAGCACATATTAATAGAACCAATAATTGGACACAAAGGGCTTAATTAATTTTGTTCTTGGATGATGGTATACAGTGCAGGAGTCTCACTAAAATGAAAGGCACATACCTGAGGGCAGAGCTGACCCATATAAAGCCAGTGTGGCCTCCCTCCTAAATGCCAAAAGCTATTGGATAGCTTTCAGAACGTCTCCTTGGAAATTATTTGAAGTCAGCAAATAATCAAACAGAGAAGTATTTCAAATTACCTTGTTTTTGTAAATGCTATGTTAGTTTTCCTGGAAACGGTCTACGTGTGGCTAAGTTTGCTATTTAACTGAATTAAGTTAAAAATAGATTGAAGACAATGCTCATACAGTGCCATAGTCTAACCTAAGGTAAGCAGGTGCCATCCCAGTGATATTCTTGAAATAGCACCCGAGTATTCTAGTTTGGGGTTTGATTGCTTCCACTGCAGTTCCCCAGAGCCTGCTTTCTGCAGATCCTTTGATATAAAGCTCTGCSAAGGTTTGCTGCCTTGAAGACTTGTAGGTGATGCAGAAGTGCTTGCCCATTCTAGTGAGTCTCAAGTCCCAGGAGATCCCCCAGAGTCAGGGGGTCTGGGGAGAAGTCCCCTGTACTGCAGCTCCCCCATTTGCCTGCCTGGCAAGATCTGTGCCGGTGGTAGAGAAAAGCAGGCAGCCAGGTCCCAGCTGAGTGCCTGCCCTTGAGAAGCATAGGACTCRGTGCAAGTCAAAGAACATTCCTGCTTTTTCTCATCTATGCTGGATAGGAGAGATTCACACAGAGCTTAGTGTACTCCCCAAATGCCACCCTTTCTGCCCTTTGCCCCAGCTCCTCTGTACACTGTATTTTCAATTTCGGGTTCCAAGTGCTCTTTTCTCTCTAATAAGGCAGGTGGAAGTGTGGGATATTGATTCAGTCAGTGCTTGTCAAAGGTGAATTTACAATGTAGAATTAATAATAAACGTGAAGTAGAGTTCATGTCTTAAAATATAGGATACTTTTTCTGAGGTGATTTTTAAGTATAGTATATTCTGCAAGAATTGCATTTTTCCAGTTCTCAATTTGGAAAAAATATCTCTCTTTAAGGTGAAGCATCAAAGAAAAGAAACAAGCTTTTGGGTTTTTTGGGTGGTTTTTTTTGAATACTGAAAGTCATTAAAGTTGGCCTTGAGGCCTTATTGACACCAAATTCTAATGCTTCTCCTGTCTTTGATTTTCTGGTAGTCTACTAGCCAGCTGACCTCTCAAACACCTAGCCTCTGGAATATTTTCCTGCTCACCATCTGTATTTTTTTAAGTGTAAAAGTGTGAGAAAAATTGCCAAGAAATGAACAACAGAAACAYGAAGCTGAAATTTTATTTAGGTTGCTAATCAGAAAGAGAGCCTTTAACGCGTCAGGGAAATAGAAACACTAGCAAAGCGTAACTTTAAGATACACGCATTTGAAGGAAACTGTTAATATGACAGCATAACTGAACAAAAATCCATTAAAAGCTGTGGAAGAGACTGTTRTTGATGCTAATATAAGTTGATAGCCAAAGCCTAGAACTAATAAGAGGGTCTAGCAAGGCAGGGCTTCCAAATTACTGAGAAGGCAGAAGATGAACAGAGAGAAGAAAGTACTTTTAAATCAGCTGATCTGCTTTAAAGCCAATCTGCATACAAACGGTAGGAACTGAAAGTAGGAATGAAAGTGTTTACTAAAGTGTTCTGAAAAGGTCCAAGTAAGTTATGGCTAGGTTAGGTCGCAATTGGGAGGGAAAGAGGATGAGTCCCTGATGAAAAGTCAGGGTGTTAGCAGACAGTCCAAACTGTTTAGGTTGCGTAAAATGTACATGGGTGGCTAAGGAGTTGGGAAAACTCGGAGAGAGCTGGAAGGTCTGAAATTTCAGGAAGAGTATAGTGCAGTGACAGAAGTAATTGCCACTTACCTTGTTGAGCTCTGAYTATCTTCTAAGAGGCAAGTGAGATACACTTTCATCTGTACTGCTGTAGCTTGTGCAGCAGCTATGGGCAAAGAGGAAAAGGTACAGTCGGAAAAATATAAAGATACACAGAGAACGTCTGAAACTCAGCTAAATTCATTTCGCTTCAGAAAGTTTTCAGCTTCACATTCCCTYTGACATTCCCCATCACTGGGTCTATTTCTTTTTCTCCCAGTTTCTACCAGGTAGCGGTTGCAGTTGTGTTCCCATTGCCCGCTAGGAASGTTTCTGAATCAAATCCCAGCTATTGCCTTCCCTCTAAGTACATGGCTGTTGCTTTTTGCTGTGTCCTGCACCAGTGGAAATTCGGGGGCCCCAGATATTATGACCAATGAAGTTTATACAGATAAGGTTCAATGCTTCAGTTTTACTCTGAAACACCTGTCTGAGCCAAACACATATTTTCACTGCAGGTCCTGAAAGGAACCAGCCCCGAGCCATGCAGTATGCTTCCATTATGCAGCTTCTGTCTCACTTTTTTTTATCCAGCACAAGGTAATATCCAGATCAATGTCCTCTGGTGAAGACCATATCCTACCCAAAGGACTGTCTTTCCCCTTCTAATCCAGTGATTAAACTGTAGTCTTCAATGAAAAATGTCACTTTTCCACTATAGGAAACTAGAAAACCTGTCTCAAGACCTCTCTTTAACTTATTGGTGGAGATATTTGTTTTATTTATGCATTGTCTTTGCCTTATTGCAGTATCTGAGCACTCTTTCAGCATTATTTAATCAGTAAAAGCGAAGCAGGATGCTTTTATTAACTCTTTTTGTAATTGCTTAAGCTTTGGAATGAGATAGAGAATTCTGAGATAATACAGGTTAAAAATTATAAAATTAARATTTGTGTATATTACTCTTACTTTTAACTGAATCTTGCCTATTTCGATGTTGGGAGTTGGGGGAGGTCTCATTGGAACTGATAAGCATGAGAGGTCATTTAGCAAAATGTCAGAAGCAGTTTATCTTGTTATTGTTTAGGCAGCCTCTGCCTATTTTGCAAATGCCCGGGGCACCAGGCCACATGCAACACTGGATACTGAAGTTTTCCCTGGGGTCTGAGTACATGTAGCCTGAACATTTTTAGTGGAGGAGTATGCATATACAAGAAAGAGACAGAAACTGAGTACAAAAAACAGAAGTGCAGAGCAGTACATAGAGAGGCCTGTGTAGCAGTTGAAAGAAAGCCAAAGAAATGCTTGGACTTGCTTCTTCCTTTAGAGAAAAAGTAACACATGTGAGAGAGGTGGCCAGAGACAGTGAGCATGCAGGGTAGCGTTTGGGGTAGACTATCCAATGGAAAGAGTCTTGGAAGTATAAGCAAACACCCCCTATCACTTCCTGATGGATCTGTGCAGAGCTGGGGGGAAGACAGGACTTTGTGCACATTTACTGTAACTTGAGTGGGATCAAAGAGGTGTCTGATGCCATTGCCAGTTTCACCTCCTAATGCAAACARTATGAAACTCCACAGATATATTAGCTATATGCGTAGGTCAACTGGAGTAGTTTTTCAATTTGTATCATTCAAAATTAAATACAAGTGAGGAAAGTACTGCTCACATAAGAGCTGTGTACTTTCCTTAGCTGTTGGGGAACCTTACTGTAACTTACTGTGTTTTGAATTCCATTCTCAAAAATCTACCAGTTTTCATGCTGCAAAACTAATATTCCTCTTTCCAGTTTTATGTTCCCTAACCTCTCCTTTTTTTCTGATCAACCTAGTAAATGTGGTGGGCTTTTTTCTTATGTTTCTTTATGCTTCAGAGCTAATAATTCTTTAAAATAATAATTTATTTTTCCAACCATAAATACACCACAGCACAGAAAACGCTAAGTCAGAAAAAATGCATATTGCAGCTGGAACTGATATTCAGTGCATTAATTAGATCCTTCCTCCAATCTTATGAAAATGCAACTGGACCATAAAAGAACGAACACTACACTAGCTCAACTAAACATACATCAGTTACTCATCAAGGAGGGACTCTTAAAACCCTATTTTCAATTCTAGTCTCCAACAATAAAAGTAAACCCAACAGAGAGCTTAGTATGGTTAGATAGTTGATTGCTAGTGCACTCATACAGGAGGAAACTGGACAAGCCTTTAAAATATTAACTGAAGCAACACTAGACCCCCCGCTGTCCCCAAACAAGCATTTAACAAAGCTGCTCGGATAAAGGGATAAGGGAGAGAAACAGAGGAAGAATTTTCTCCAAATGTGGAGAGAATGAGAAACAAAAAACACTTTACGGATTGTAAAATAGGAAAGAAGCAATGGAAGATAAAAATAAGTACAAATAATTACAGTCATTAAATAACAATGACAGAAGAGGTGTCAGGGCAGAGGAGAAACAGTTTGGAAATGCCAGGCTTGGTTACAAAGCCGTGGTGTAACCTAGTCAGTATTTGAAGGTTTGCTTATGGACAGGACTAAATCATAGTAAATGGATGTGTGTATTAGCACTCAATGTGTAATTGATGATTCTTCAGGGGAAGTCAGGAATTGAGATCAGAAGCTGTCACCTGGGAAACACCTACTTGCCTAGCACCTGATTCAGGAGGTACCTGCTTTAATAGGGGTTCTTAATTTTTAGCTTAATTTCCTAAGAAGATAAAACTTTGGTCACCTTTTTTTTTATGGTTACTTACTGAATGTCTGTTGGTAGGTCTCCAACAAAAACAAATAAGAACACCCTCTCTCCCAGACTTTTAAACCAATTACCCACATTTGGCAGAGAATTAGGGATCTAGAGAGATTATTATTCCAAACAAAAGATAGCTGGGACCCAATATAGCAAAGATATTGTACTAATACCCCTGTTGAGGGGAAAATTCAGGAATAGCTCATCTAGATACCAGAGAATCCGTGTGAAGGAGTAAACACAGAATAAGAGGTTATCCACAGAAAAACCTTTCTGTGACAGTTATGGCCTATTAGAAAACAGAATCCATTCTGGATTCCTTCATGTCTTATGAGCAAACTCAACCTTCCTACAGCACAATCACAAAAACTGGATTGCAAACCAGACTTCTGAGGAAAATCTCCCAAAAGCCTACACCCTATTAGTTGCACCTTGTTGCATGCCTGAACTTGACTGTGGTGGGTGACTCAGTGCCTACTATGTGTGTAAATCTGAGCCTCCAAACCACGTTTTCCTACATGTGAGATCTCTGAAAGGCTCCGATTAGTAAATATTTTTTAAAAATGGCTCAGGTCTTTCCCCCTACCAAATACAGTAGTATAAGCCTCTGTTCATGTTTCGCCTCTTAATGATAAGTCTTGAATTCTCCAATTCAAGATAGAAGAATTAAAGGACTTAACTCCCCTTCTTTCCCATGCAGCCATGCAGTAAGGTGCTCTCCTGGGAAGTGAGAAATGTGGAGCTGTGGAGGAAAATTAATACCAGTCTACCATTTCCTACATACATCTTCTGAGCACTAGGTTAGTCGGTAAATGAGGGGGGGTCAAGACTACTCCTTAGTGAAATGGGCTCTTCCCTCTGAAAGGAATGTTGTAGGTTTTCACTTTGAAGAGAGACTTCATGCTGGGAATCCAGGTAGAAGGACCATCCTCAGAACTGCTGTAGGGCCGCTCTAGGTATTTTCCTGCGGAGTGCCAGATTAAGAGTGTGCCCTTCTCAGTACAGTATATGATCTTGTTCCCATTCTATGGTACCTGCCTGTTTGCTTGATTAGGAATGTTAAAAAGGATTTAGGTACCAGTCATCCAAGTGTTTGGTGTGCTGTTCTGGTCACTTGTCATACTTGTGAAGCACAGRCTATATTCACTTCACGTGAAGTACAAAAGGGCAGACATGTTCTATATATTGTTTGTTCTCCAGCAAGTCATAGGATACCAACCATAAAGTAAAATGAGGCCAAATTAATAGATGTGCACTAAGCAAATTCATCTTATCCTGATAAAACTTCTCTGTAGAGACACATAGAAAAAATAAACAAGAGTGTCGTCCAAGGGATTAAACTGCCAACAGTTAATATCAGAGTTGCCTGTAGTTGTAGAAGGATTTTCTATCACCGCTGTTGGAGGGCCAACAGAAGATGATATAATCAAAGCATAAGGACCTGATCCCTAAAGTAAAATCTGTTTTGTTTGTGTAAGTGGGACCTAGGATCTGTCTTCATCATTAATGTTACGCAGATGGTGACACCCTAGGAAAGAAGACCCTTGAACCATATGTGTCCTAAGGTATTTTTAAACTCAGTAAAAGCCATCATTACTTACTCTGGGTGCCATACTTCTATATTATTGGCTGCCAAGTTCCATTATGGCTAATTGATTTACTATGTACAGATGTGGTGAACTTTTTCTTGTCTTTGGACCAGATGTTGCTGAACCAGAGGTCAGTTGTGGGACTTGGTGTATCAATCCATTTTTTGTGTAGCAGTATAATAAATCAGCTCTGCTGAAGCTCTAGGCACCAGGAAATTGAATAAACTGTTTTTAATGTTGGAGAGAAAGTAAATCTCTGTCAGTTGTCCTGTTGTGTTTTTCCTTCAGACAAACTATGCGTCAGGAGAGATGTTCACCTTGAATTTTAGACTCACTCAGATGCCTTTGTAATGGAGAAAAAGGTAAATTGGAGTCTGTGGCATTGCCACCAGCAGCACTTCTCTGTGGACCAATAGCTCGGGAAATTCAGGCACAGTTTCAGGTCACCTCTTTCACTGGTTTCAGAGGCAGGATATCCTCAGTCTTGTTGGAACACCCTGATGTTGCGAGCAGAAAGAGAGTAGATTCAGTGTAAGTGTTCCGTTTCTAATGATGCTGATTCTAGACAGCCAAAGGAATGGAAGAGCAGTTGTAAGTCCATGGAGTGACTCGCTGCATTTTCAAGTGATGAGGAAAATGGTATCCATTCCACTTGTTAATGAGAGTGCTAGTGAAAATTATTTAATCAAATCTTCTTCAGACTTCTTGAACTAGGAGTGTGCCTCTGGTGTTAATATTTTGAGAGGATCTTGAAACTTGTCATAAATATCAAAGGACTAAGCTCTAATAAGACTTTAAAGAGTTAGGAGAAAAGATAAACTGAGTATGAATTGGTAATTTCAGAAACGGGAAAATGTGAAGCTCTAAGGTATATTTGCTAGTCACTTGTGCGGACCATCTCATTTCCGTTCTGGTACTTGCAGAAGTCAGTTGGTCCCTTTTCTATATGAGCTAACATTAAAAGCATGTCAACATCGAATGAATTAAAGTTGGTTGTTTTATAAACCATATGGTCTAGTTAAATCAGAAAATAAAGGCTTGATGAAGAAATCACTTGGTGAAGGTCTGTACAGGAAGTTATGTGTTAACTATTATACAGGAAATCAGACTAGATAATCAAAATGGTACTTCTGGCCTCAAAATATACAAATCTGTCCAATGAACTTTTTTTTTTTGCCCATGTTTAATGAGGTAACTGGTTGTTCCTTTGAAMTTCCTCAAACTGAGAATAGATATTAGTTGTGTTTTAAATCAAATGGGAATAATTCTTTTATATATCCAAGTACAATGACAAAACCAAATTTCTGCATTTAAGAGCAAATAAACACTTATCTATTTAATTCAAAGACAGGGTTCTTTAAATTTTGCGAGGCAATATTTACAATCATTTTCTCACTTCCTTAAGTGGAAGTGGAATATGCTGCTACATATGGCATAAAACTTCTCTCTCTCTCTCTTTCCCTTTGTGTGTGTGTACAGTAATATAGATCAAACAGGATTTAAGGATAAACATGACTAAATTTTTTAAAAAGATTATGGCATTTCCAGATAAATGCTCGAGTGAATACTTAAATATACCCATTTATGACATTTTTGTTCACTACCACCAGGCTACTTGTCCAAGATCATAGTCATCATAAACAAGATCACAAGACTTCAGTTACCATTTGATTCATTCATTTTCCTTCTGGGACTGTATCCAGTTAGCCTTAAATAAAGTTACTCAGGAATTGGCCTGCTTTATGTATACATATAAATCAAATGGAAGCTGGAGTGCTACGTTTGTGATCTTGCGATGGTAGCTTAATGTTGGTGACCAAAAGAAGGAAAAAAATCAGAAGACAGCAAAGGTAGTGCATTTCTTAAATATTTATTTGAACGCTTATCTAAAACAAGATTCTCAGGACATATAAATATCCTTGAAGCATGTTTGATCTTAATTACTTGCGGATACTAACTCTGAAACAAAATATTGTCCTTCTTTAAAAAGCAATGTCTTTTTTTGGAAAATGTAATTTTGCATTAAATTTAGATATGTATATTAGCTCTGTTTAAGGCTTTGAACAGAACCTTGAACACTGAAATATATAATTAACTCTTTGTGATTTGTCCCCCCCAAAATCTACAGATTTCAGTAAACTTACCAAGAGCTAAAGCATAAGCCAGCTGAGAAGTACTGCTGCTCTAGAATTGAGGAGCTCACTGGTCACCCTAATCTTTTTTGGGTGAATGTAGACTCTCTGTAAAAGAGTGTGGATGACACAAAAATTATTAAATCCACATTCCTTTTATCTAGCTCTTTCCATTTGGGATTAGAGCTCTAAGAGCCATGGAAGTGCTTTCTAATGAGATTTTGAAATTCTTGGATCAGTCTTTGTCTGTGAATTTGCTGGGCTTTAACTCTTTCCTGATTTCAAATAATTCTTTAGAAACAGTAAGAAATTTACATCTCAGTTCAAGAAATAATATTCTTAAATCTGTCAGTAAAATTGAACATTAATTTTATGTGACTGTGGTAGCATGTGGTTGCAAAGTAAAAGGTTTTTGCAACAATCAAAATTTAATTCCACATAATTAGGAATTTCATCAGCCTGAATTGTGTTTAATATCAACTGTAAGTTTTATGCTCAAAGGTATAATGTGCTGGTATCAAGTTAAACAGCATTGTTGCCACTGAAGTTAGTATTGACAGTAACCTTTCTGTCTCTGTTGTGTGTCGAATTCAATGTTTGTCATTACTTGTAAAATATTTGCAGACATAACCATCTGAAATACTAACAGTTCAGGGGATTTAGAATTTGTGTTCAACTGTTTGCTAAATTTGACATGTGTGCCTCGGTGTTAGACCTCCTGCAGTACTCCCAGAATTGCTGTGCTTTCTTTGAATTAGTGGCTATGCCTACCTGTTGTCCTTGTTTCCATTCTTGCTGTTATTCAGGAGTGATTGCCGGGCTGTCCGTGATGCCCCTCTGAGGGAGGAATACCTAGTGATAGTACATACAACCAAACCTTGGGCAGAGACTGGGTAGGCTGCTGCTGCAGGTCTTTGGTTGCAGGATTTGGTGGAAGCCCAATAAGGCTGGAAGGAGGCTGAGTGTGGCTGGGACACCTTGTGCATCAAATGTTTCACCAAAYGTCTGGATAGTTTAAAGTTTATTTTCTTGCTACAGCTGAAAACCTGGTCCTGTATCTGGATAAATTATGGGGAAAATTATTAATACGTATTCTCACAAACTGAGAATTTCTTTACTTTGACATGCTGGTTCTATTTTTTTCTTATTTTTTTTTATGTGCGTGAATGAACCTACATAGTAGAATAATCCACCTCTGGGCTGGTAACCTAAAGCTGTTTGAAGGAAGACATAAATTGTCAGTTTAGGATTATGCTTCTTCCCAAAGCCAAAAGACTTGAACTGTTTCCAGCAGCAGTAAACAACTCCAGAGCATAGCACCTTGCTGTGCGAGTAGTCAGGTTAGCACCGCGATCCTGTATGGTAGTAATTTCATTCCCCCCAGCCCTGGCTTTTATGCCATGCTGATATTACAATCAGGTTACAATTGTTACAATCACAGATGCCATAACAGAGGGAGAGTTTTATGGAAATATATATTTTTGCTATTGCTTTGACACAGCAAGTAGCTCTGAGCTCTCAGTCAGGATGACAGCATTTAAGTATACGTATGTGTATATGTTCAGAGCAGTTACTTATGTGTTTAGTGACCAAGAAAAGACAAAGATTATTCAATTTAAGCACAATACCAGCATATACTGTTACATTTCTTTTTGGGCCTGAATGGTTAGCCAGTGGTGAGGAGTCCATTTGGGTGATCAGAAAAAATCCACTATTTCTTTACTACAGAACCCTTCAATTACATCAAACATGAAACATTTTATTTTCTTGCAAATCAGAGCAAGAAAATATTATTTTTGCCTGCATCTCCCTCTAGACATTTCTGCCCCCAAACCTCTGTACTTCAGGTTTTCCTGGAGGTTGTTTCCACGGTCCTACAGACCTGCTTCGTGCTTCTGTGGTGCCACCCTGTCCCTTTCTTGGTTTTGGCCATATTCGGGGTTTTTTTTGTTATTTTTTCCTGAATTTCACACAGAATCCTTTCTGAAACTGTACTCGGTGAATATTCATTCACACACAGCTTTTTTGGGAGTGGAGGCAGTAGCTGTTTCTGTTTCTGCCCACAAGTGCCATGTTTTCCTGAAGTTGTCTTCAGTGAGCATTGCCTCCCCAGTGGTTCCACAGCTAGTGGTGGTAACCCGATTTGTAGTGACCAGAAGTTGAAGCTGGGGCAAGTCTGGCTCTTCGATGGCTGTTTGCAGTTGGGTCGTGCGCAGTGTCCTGTCCTTCCCCATGCACGCGCTTGGCTCTCGGGTGGCTCGTGTGTGGCACTATGCCAAGCTGTCGGACACGCTTGCACACGTGTCCCCTGCACATCCTGCAGGCCAGCCTCTGCCAAATCCTCCAAAGTTTTTAATGAATTGGACATTTTTGTAATGAGATTTACCTCTGCTGCTGTATTGAGTGTGGGTGCCCAGGCGCTGATATTGGGGGGCTACAGGGCCRCCTCTGTGAGGAGCGGCCGGGGCTGCCCCGTGCTGGACACAGCTGGTTCCAGCCGGCTCTGACGGACCCCCCTCAGGGCAGCCCCCGGTCAGCCCCTCAGCCAAGCTGATGGCACCTGAGGGAAAATGTACTTAAGAAAGGGCAAAAAATGCCAGACAGACAGAGAAGGAGAAGGGAAAAAAGAGTAAGAAACAGCTGAGGGAACCCTGAGACCCATGAAGAAGGAGGGGAGGAGGAGGTGCTCCAGGCACCTGAGCAGACTCCTCTCCAGCCTCTGTCTTCTGGAGATTTTTACTCTTGGAAATTCAATTAGGATATAAATTATGAAGGGATTTACACAGAACTAAGTTAGTAATAGTGTTAATACAATGTATGCTTATGGAAGTTTATATTTTTAAATTTTAAATAGGCCACACTGCGTAAGTCCTTCACATTTTAGAAAGTATGTATCTTTAGAGATGGAAGAAAGAGTTGTGTATTGGGCATAAGTATTGTGAATTTTTCAGATGGATAAATAATGGGAATGTGAACTATTTTGTTTACCACTTTTGCAAAACTTGTCTTGCAATGTAAAATCATAACAGGTTTTAAAACTCCTTCTCAACTTTCATCGGTCTCCTTTCTCCTATTAGTTAATTAAATGGTTTATTTAGATAATAAAAGGAAAGCTCACTGCCATCAGACAGACAAACAAGGTAGGTAAGAAAAATACTCTTCTGTGATTCTGGTATCTGCATTAACAATTCTGCTGGTTTTGACAGTGAACTGACAAGAGAGTATTTGCTGGTAGGCCCTGTGTTAACCGACGCTCCCCTTCCACAGCTCCTTTAAGTGGTGACGGATTCGCACGTCCTCAGACCTGATGATGTTCTGCCCCAGAGGTGGCTTTCCCAGGTCTCCCAAGTAGCACCTGTGTTTATGAAAAAGGAGACGGACAGTGCTTCAGAATTTCATGCACGGTTTTGGTGTACTCACAAACTATTTGCCATAGACAGGTACTGTCAACTTCTCTTTGGGTTGCCTCTAAAAATCTTCTAAGTAGTGCAATCAAGGGCAATTACTGCATCATTTGCTTGTGTTTATAACATATTAGAGCTTTCTGGGCTTAAGCACTGCAATCCATCCTGATTGCTACCAAGTAATCCTTTGCAGACTTGTAAATCAAAACTGTGGCTGATTTTCAGCAGCATGATTGTCATGTTTTTGAAACTTTGCTAATTAAAACTTTATGAGCATGCAATTAAAAAGCAGACAACAGTTTCCCTGCATTGCAAATGAAAATAAGCCATMGTAGTCTTGGCAAAAATAAGCCTCCTTTATATTTGCTTTTCTTAAAAAAATAAATGACATTTGGTGGTTTCAGGCTTTCCAAACCATTTACCACGTTTGTCTTTGAAACTCTCTCTTCTGGTTGACTTAACAGCATGAACTTAACAAATCAGACTGCTTAGTTGGACCTTCTAACTGTGCTGCAACTTCAGGTGCAACCTTTGTCACTGATTTTGTGTGCTTAGCAAAAATAAGTCTTTTAAATAGAAAACGTAATATTCTGAATTATAAAATACTGTTTAAGAAAGGTTTCTGGGATCCCAAACACGAGCAAACATTACTCAGATCTGTAAAGGCAAGGTTGCTGGAAATCTACAATGAAATTCAAGATAAGAACAATTAAATGGAACAGATTTAGTAAGTTCTGTTAACTTTTAGAATATATCCCTCTGGTGGGTTTCTATAAACAATATGAAAAAAACCGTAAGGGTTCCTGTTGAAGCTATTAGGCTAAGCTTGTATTTTGGGTCACTTGATAAACCCTACAAATCACAACTGCTCTGGTTTAAATTTCAAATTGGGTCATGTGTAGAATGCCAACACTGATGGATTTTTAGTGATGACAAATAATTAAATTCACTTTAATTTTGGACTACCGTTTAGAAGACGCACAAAACTCCAAACCAAAAATTAATTCACTTTGAAGTGCTCCACCCAGTCTCAATAAAGTCGTCAACGTAATGCATAGAAAAATGAACATATATTAAGCAGAATAGTTCCTCTTTTACTGCAGTTTCCACTTGAGCAATCATATTCCTGAATGTAGAATTTGGAATCATAAGTAAACAAGAAGACATGTTGAAGAGGCATGGTTGTCTGGAATGAGCAGGTTATGCAACAATCTTGTATGTGATGTGATCATTTCCTTTGTTTGCAGTAACTGAAACCCAGATGAGGGGTAATAATTCTTTAATTGTGAGATCTAATGATCACTCTTTTTTTTTTCTTCTCTCTCCCCCCCGTATACTATACTAGCTTTGACTTAGACATACATCTTAATTTCAGATGTCTGTAGTTTGGTGACGTGAATCTTGTATCTATCTACCTATTGCACTAGTCTTATCAGTCTGTACTTTTTGTTTGTTCTTTGCCTTACTGTCAAACAACTTGCGATTTTCTTTTTTTTCCTCAGTGATTTTCCTGGAAGTCTTGCTAGCGTAAATGCTCAAGGGCTACGTAAATACTATATAAATACTGAAGGACTATAGGGTGTGGCTTAGAAGAAAAGCATGATTCCATGGATGGGTCACTGAACTGAGGCTTTCTGGACTTTCTTCTCAGTGTTACTATTGGCTTTTTGGATGCTTCTCATCGTCTTGTGTGACCTCTTATCAGTTGAGCTGGCAACTGTTTTGAGGTTCTTATCAACAGTATTTTTTTCTTGTGATAGGCACTGAACAAAGAGAACAGCTTGTGACTCTAAGCCCTGTATCACAGACTTGTTTAATTCTCACCATAATGGGAATCCCTGTGCATAGTTGAACCCCTATTCCTGTAATAAAACAAACAGAGTAAAATGAAGTTAAATTGTTATGACTTTTCCAGCTGAATAATTAGTTTGGTGTAATGCAGGAAATACATATACAGGAAAATATAAATTTGTTCACAAAAATAATGGAAAGCAAGTCAGAGCAGAAGGCATACTTTGACATTTATTAACATGCAAATTAAAGATATCATTGCATAGAAGAGAGAGTGCCAGAATGCCAAGTGGTAATTTCCCAGAATATGTTATGGGAAAGCAGTACTAATTATCTGTTCGTTCAGTGAGAACCAACCAGTCTGGAACTAAGTAGATGGTAGTTGTTTGGAAAATGTATGTACATTACTAAAAAGTGCATTGTTCTAGCTATGCCCTTTGGTAGGTATTAAAATACAAGCTTAATTTCCTAATTTCTCTGTGCTTGACTTTGCATATTTAACATTTATATAATGCATTTTTTATCGTCATTTCAGAGTTTTATAAAATGTTACAAACCAGGGAGTGAAGAAGGGGTAAAGAAAACACTATGTACATCCTACATAGGTAACTGTCAGGTTTTAAACTTCAGGTTACTGTGTTACCTTGAGCACCACATCAATAAAATGCTAACTGAAGGGTGTTTTTCTTTAAGTGTACCTGCCACTAGAGGGGAATGGAAGCACATACTTTGCCCCTGGGTTTCACAGCTATTTGCTCAATAGAAAAGTGATGTGATTGCACAGTCTTGGGTCTTGGAAGAGCCTTTTCTCTCACGCTTCTGTTCCTGCTCTTTCCAGTCCATGTACTCTCCCCAACTTTTGTCCCTGCATCTGTCCAAGAATGTCTCTTCCATTCCTCTATTGCTTCTTCTCACAAATCATCCTTTTGTTTGTCACCTGTGATATCCTTCCTCTTGTGTCAACTCTTCTTTCCTTCCATTTCTGCCATTCTGTCCCCAATGCCTGACTCTGCTCTCCTACCCGTCTTGTGCTTCCAAAGTCATTCTGCTCTGCATGGCTTTCCTTTCCTTTTCTCTCCCTTCCTTTGCGTGTAAATCAGGCCACTTTCTCCTGTGTTTCTTTCAGGTAAGCACTTGGAAATGAGAAGACCACAGAGATTTTTTTCTCTGTTTTTTATTCCGATACTTGATACTGTAAGATCCTCTGGGAAGCTGGAAAAGCATCAGTGGAGAAAGATGTGGTGAGTCCCTGCAGTCCTGGAGTGGAAAGGGTGCAATCCAGTTGATAGGAGCTGTGTGGGGCTAGAGCATACTCAGTGCAGAGACCTTCTCTGGAGAATTGAATTGCCAAAATCTTTCATGTCTCTACTGAGTGACTGAAATTATCTGGATAGATGTAACTCTGTCAAAGTAGAGTGGGTTTTGAACGGTATGGGGAAAAATATACCTCTGATCTGAGAGGAACATTGGAGAGGTCCTGGAGCTTCTTAACGAAACAGTAATAACAATGTAATTAACCTGGCTGAAATAAGTCTTCTGAAGGGGTCTGTTCGTACCATCTAAACTTAAGCACACAATTTAAGGATTGCTGCGGGCTTTTTGTAGTTAGTGATGAAAAATAGATCCCCAGATGATGTTTCAGATTATCTAAGGTAGATTTCTACTCAGGATAGTCTCTGAAATAGTATGTCTTTTGGTGTTCACTGTATATGGAGCTTAGAGCGACCAGCCTTCTCATACAGGAACTTAAATTAGAGGTCTAAAGTGGAGAGGTATGAAAAAAGCATAACTTTGTTCAGGGTAATAAATGTATCATTTTTTAAAAAAACTAATGAACTGTGTCCTGTATTTTACCATGAGGCAGATAAATGTCCAAAAACTTCAGCCCAGTGACTTACGTTTGCTAAACTGATAAGCAAAACCTTATGTAGTCTTGTAAATAAGAGTTAGCATTTTCGCAACCTAATATATGCTGTTCACTGTCTGTGGGAAAAAAGTTGCTGGATAATTAATGAAGACAAGTAAGTAAGGTAGAAAAGGCATTTGTTAAAGTTTCCTTTGAATTGTTAAGTTCAACATTTGTTAAGACAGAAGCAACATTAAAAAGAAAGTGTCAGGATCAGCAGTTATTAATCACCTAATCCAGGAATTGTGCCACTATTTACAAATATTAAAATTAGTTTTCAGGACATACTGGTCAGGCTGAGATTACCATCTGGTCAAATTACACAAATTTAGAAAATGAAACAAGCTTTTTCTTGTATGTGTGTGTTTAATGATTAATAAGTTAGCGATAGCGAGCTGTGAGTTACACTAAGCATATGCCAGAAAGCCTAGGGAAATCAATATTACAATCCGTCCATTCATTTCATCCATAGAATTTGCTCACAATGATGCAGGGAGGGATGAGGAATGAAAGGCTTTTATAACGACTGTCTGTAAAAAGCATTAATTACCTCTATCATGTATAAACAGACCTGTATTTTTGATTAATTTTCTTGACCAGAGTGATTGACCTAAAACTACTTGATCCCAATTAAGAGTGGTGAGAAGGAAGTGAGTAATATTTTTCTGTGGCGGATATGGTCTACTTTGCTTTATCATGAAAATAGGCTGCTCCAGAAAAAAAAGRAAAAAAAAAATAATACTCCAAATAAACCTTAGATGTTCTCACATCATGTCTATAAAATAGCTGGTTAAAAGTGATTAATCCCAGTTTGAACCTTAATCAGAGACGTTATATGACAAAAGAACATGTTTTATAGCTGCTAAGACTTTTCTGAAGTAATTTCTCCAAAGAATAAAGTACTGGGCTATATAGATACATTAAACTTGAGACGAATTAATTTTTACCAAGATCCCAAGTGAAATGCATGAGAAGGGAATCAAAATGCTTTTCTGGAATTACAGTGTTGCAAAACATTGCTTAGAGGTTAAAATGAAAAATATTCTAAATGTCTAAATTGTGTAAATACTTTGAAAAATAGAAAGATAACAAGTGCCTTAAGTTAATCAGAGCCGTCTTTCAGAACTGATCTCTAAAGTAAGACAAAAGTACTTATTTATATGATCATTTGCTCCTTACCAAATTAAAATATAAAGATGGTTTAATTCTGCATACTTATGTCCATAAAAGGTTAGGTAACAGGCATTCATTAGAAACTACTGTCTCTTCTGCCCCACTCCTGCATATTTGCAGTCCTGACATGAAGAATAGGATTTTGTAAACTAACACTAGTGAGACAGGCATTAGGTATAAAATGAGGTTTAAAATGTTTTATATCTGGCTTAATACATGGATGATCATTAAGGCAAATTAAGTAGGATGACAGGTTCAGCAGTTATACGTACTTGTATCTACAGAAATTCAGTTTTGCCTACCCTCAGAGGTGTGTAATGCTTTTAGGTGCCGAAGCTTTCTAGGGAAGTCCCAACAGTATCTCTGTTTCTGTTACTAGATACGCACACAGCCACCTAAGTTGGAGGCAGCTGCCTCTAATTCCTGCCTAAGTCGTACAGGACTCTCAGTGTACAGCTTTGGTACTTCACACACCTCACCTTCAGGATTTCATCTGGCAGGCATACACAGAGTATGACTAAATTTCACACAAAGACTGTTTATATTTTGGCATTTCGAAACAGTCATATGGAAGGAGGAGACCCATGTTACAGCTCCTGGCTGAAATCTGATATCTCCCCTTCTAGGAGAGAGCTATAACCATTAGATTATGTGTGTTCTAAAATTGCACTCAATTAGATTCTTCTGCCTAAAAAAATGAATGGGCAGTGAACAGCAGTGTGAATTAGAGTACCCTTGCTACGCCCTGCTAGCTCCCCACACGGGAATTAATTTACACATTTCAATTTCAGTAAGGTGCCTTTTACAAAGGCACTTCTACTGCATGCTCTGGTTATATACACAGAGCCTGTGCCAGCATCTTGAGCCGTAACTTACTGACCAACATATTAAACTTTGCATCCCCTTACATCACCCCCGGAGCTAAAGGAAAGCCAGCTAACGCTGGTGAACTTGTGATTCCTCTGTCCTTCAGGTTAAACAGTAGTAGATGAAAAAATTGCAAACATACAGAAACACAGGTGTGGAAGTTGGTAATTAAGAGGAAGAGAGGTAACAGCTTGTAAAGCTGCCTTTTTGGTCTAAGTGGTCATCTGTGGTTTAAGCTAACCATTTTGACTTTACACAGAAAAGGACTAAGAGTTTGCTGAGAGACGTTTTCAAAAGCCAGTACTGTACAGTGGAGATGGTTAAGTGCGTGAGCTCTTCTACTTACTTTCATTACAAAGCCAAATACGATAATGTAAGCATCTTGAAATATAATTTTTGAATCTTATGGAATGATTTTATTTTCCCTGAGTGAAACTGGAAAAATCAACATTTCACCATGGTATGGCCAAAATGGCAATTTCAATAGGAAAAAAAAAAAAAATCCTACCCGATCATATTGGGCAAAATCTGGGGCTCAGTAATTTTGCAAGTCATTCATTTATTTATGAATGTAAGTATCAGAGCCATCTGTTAAACATTCAGTCTTCTAATACATTTTGACTTTAAAGAGTTATATGCTACTGTGAGAAATTAAAATGTTTTAATTATTCCCTTCTGTCTAATCATTGTACTTTCAGTGAAGCTTCTAAGAATTTTGGCATCTTTTAGAGCAGGTAGGCGGCAATCTACTTTTCTTTTTACCGTGCTGTTATACACATACACTGTCACACAGATAAAATCAACATTCTGCAATTATAATGAAGAATATAATTGTATTATGATGTGCAGTTTTGGGACCATTACCAGTTTTTAATTTTGCTCAGATAGTTCACTCACCTGTTACTCAATCACATTGTTAGTCTCTTGCCTTCCTTCTCTTTCTTTTCTCATACATTCATACATTTCTTATAGATGCATCTGAAGAATAACAGTCTACAATGGATGCATAGTGTCCTACCCATCTCAGTTGTAGCTGAACATAATTCAAAGAATTAGCATTTAAGACTGCAATACTTAATGCAGAAACTATGAACAGCTTCCCATTTTACTAGGGTCTGATCACCTTTTCTATACTATGATATGGCAGAAAATCCTGGTGACTTCTGCTATGTGTTCAATAAGGCTAAGGGGCCTAATGTCTGCTTAAGACTCATTTTTTATGATAGAGGGGATGTATGCTCATTTTCTCATCTGCTTTTTGTATATTCACCCTCATAAGGGAGGTAACCATGGAGAAGTCAGAAATCTGTCTCTTAGAGCTTATATTGCAGGGTAATTGTAGCTCGGCGTGCACTTTGCTTGATGATAAATGCTTTTCTCTGACGATTGAGCAGGGGGCTTTGGCAAAATGCTGAGATAGCTCCGTAGGAGGTGATTATTTGGAGTGGCTGCAGGCATGGGAGCTGATGTGACTGACCCCAGTGGCATATCCCACTAAGCACTGGGAACTGTTCAGACATGATGGTGACTGTCTTACAACAGGGAAAGCACCAGCTCAGAAGGTGGGTAATATTCAGGGTTGTATTTGGTGGGTCAGACTGGAAAGGTGGTAGAGTTCCCTTGGTGCTCGGTGACAAAGATAAATAGTGGGTAGCAGTCTGTTAGACCTTGTGCTCAGGGGCAGCCCTCGGAAAGAGTCCGGAAATGAGATGGCGGTCTGTGAGATTTGGCAGAATGTAGAGACACCTGTGAGTATTTACGTATAAAGGGACCCTACTGAGGAGTTGTCCTTGTCTGCTTGAATTGGACTGAAGGATTTGGATATCTCACAGTCTGGGTTACAGAGAAGGGTAAAGGAGTCCTGTATCTGTCCCTGGAAAATACATGGTTAAGTAAGAGCTGTAGCCTTCTGTTCAAATTCAACTATGCCCATGTCATCCTTTCTTCTATTGTAAGAATCGACGTGGGATGTGATGATTTAGGAAATGGCAGCAAATACTGTGGTTAAAATGTTTCTAGACTTCAGTATAGGCTCTGCAACAGATCATAAATGTCATGATCACGTATCAAGTATTCTAAAATAGCAAATTATTTTAAGAAATAATATCAGATCATGTATTTGGAGATCAGCACTTGCCCAGAAGAAAAAAAGCACACTTATGGCTGACCCTCCAAATTCTCCTATATGAATGTCATATGAGTAATGTTCTTTGCATGGATAATCTCAAGAATGACTCCTCCATTGTAATTTGCTGCCACACAGTAATGCCAAAATTTAATGTTTAAACTGGGACTATTTTTGCAGTGAAGCTGAGTTAGTCCCTAGCTCTGTATTGCCGCATCTGGCTCCTGACATCTCTGCGTCTTGACATCCCGCAGAACTGGAGTTCTCCAGGGACCCTGGGTAATACGCCTTCCCCAGGGGGGTGCGAGGCCAGGGAGGAGGCAGGGCCCAGCAGGGTCGTACTGCCCCGCACAAGCTCCATCACCTCGGCACGGGTGGGCAGGGAAAGCTCCCCTCAGCTGCAATAGGCAGTGTAACACACTGTCGGCATTGAGGGCAGCAGGAGTTGGAAAGCACTCGGCACTTAGCAAGGCGTGAGTGTTCATGACCCTGAGGTACTGGAGTAAGTAACCCTCCCCTCCTACTCCTCCTTGGAAATTTGACCTCAATTTTTTAGAAGTGGGGAGCGTGCAGACAGGAAGACGAATGTGTACAGAAAGTCTGAACAGACTGGTAGCACTGCCCCAGTGTTCTGTGTTATGGGTCCGCTCCTTGCACGGTGGTGTTGCACCCGTCTGCACCCGTGGTTCCCGTTAGTGGGAATTCTGCAAATCTAGTGAACATGGCCAACAAAGRCAAATTAAGGGAGAGGAGAGTTTTGCCCACAGCTATGGAAGAAGAGAGTTACATCTTGTTGTTTTAGCTCTGTGGGACGCCACAGTGGTACATACAGCATGTTAATATTAGGGTGTTTTATTGTATCTTTCTCTCATGCTGTGTTCATTTGTAGGGACAACATGACTTTCATAATATTTATTTTAGGGTCATTTTATTACATTAATAATGCAGATTTAGATTGTAATTAAAGCCTGTGTGATTTGTTTTAATAGCTTGCAGCTTGGTTCAACATATGTTTTGATATTATAAAACTGCTTCAATAGACAATGAATTCATTTGTCCCTTTTACTTATTAAAATGCATGTGTACTTCATCAGGTTTATTCTTTGTGAATTTTATGAGTGTGGAATTAAATAATAAGGTCACATACAGACACATGCCAAATTTTGGACTTGATTGATTATGACTGCCCTTGTGAAAGAAAGAACTGAGAGAACAAGTAATCATAATTGTATTTAATATTAGAATAATAACATTTTGCATATTTAACCACATCTTAGGAATTATTCCACTACTGAGTCATATGGCACTGTTAAAATAGATTGCTGACCAGAATAAATGTATATGGCATTATGGATTTCATGCTTTTTTCTTAATAGTCCTATAGATGAAGTTCTTCCCTTTAAAACTGCACCTTTCAATTAAATTTGGTTATTCCTTTTTTCATTGTTTTCTATGTGGCATTCTCTGTCTTCTGGCATAATTCTTACCATCCTTTAGCACACTTTATACAAAGGAACAGTTTTGCTTCCCTTTCCTTAATTTCCAGTATTTTCTGACAATGAGCTTATGTTGTCCACATCATCTGCTACAGAGATTATTTTCACTTCCAGTTCCTTTAAACTGTTTCTCTTGTAACAGGACCCAGACCCATGAGGTGTTGAACTTTTCTGACGAGGAATCAGGTACCTTCAACATTATGTGACTGCAAAGTGTACTCCTAAGCAGCTGAAACAATATTTGGTGAGGATTTAATAAACCTTATTGTGACACCTAAATATCATACACCAAGCCAAATCCCCCTTAATCAATTTTGTTTTGCATCTATATATTACAGTGAAGAGAACTTGGAAAAGCATTGAACTAAGGGGTTTTTCATTTCCTCTCCCCCTCTCCCTCTCTATCCATCTTTCCCATGTTTTTTTGTTTGATTGTTCTTTTTCTTTTTGTTTTGGGTTCTTTTTACATTAGAGAAAGAATGAGGGAATCCTGCCTTGTTCCTATTTTGTTTTAGTACTGCTCATTCTAGCACACTCTTTTGTATCCCAACAGATACAGCATCAGTGGTAGCCATCAATTACTTTTCTTGCTCTGGAACATCTTACGTATCAAAATGTCTCATGAGATAATGAGGTAATTACCATCATCTCCAAAACTGAGAGGGTAGATATTTGGAAGCTATATCTGCTTATTGGTTGAAAGTCCTATCTGCTTATTGGTTGAAATTATCTTGAATTTTGGGATTGGTAAAGTCAGAATCCAAATTTGAGTCTTATACAGTCAATGCTTTTTATCTGTTGCGTATGCTGCCCCATAAATTCCTCTTGTATATTACTAAGAAACTAAAAGACTTTCTATGGCATTTTGTTTTCATGTCATGGTGGGCAAATTGGGAATTTTTTAAATGCATTTGACCTGGGTGAAAAAAAATGTATGATTAACATACAGTTTAAACCTTCAAATGTTTCACTGCAATCTTCTGAGAATAATCAGGTTATCCCTGTACAAACACACACATTTATTCTTCAAGTTATGCTCAAAAGGGTCTTAAATATACTGTCCTTGTTTGCCAACACATGCACGTGCTGTTCTAACAAGAGTTACCAGCTCTGAAGCACCTCAAAAAAGGTTTAAATTTAATATGTTTAATACCTTCCTGAGTTAGGGCCTAAACTGTTACTGCTCAGAGATATTCAATGCTATTCATCTATATAACTATTTATATAGCTTAAGAGTTGGAGGGAAAATAAACCCCCCAAATCCAGAAGCTCGTGTGGTATAACCAATCAGAAGAAATAGTGAGGAGGTGAAGTGTTTCATGGTTGGTGACCGTGCATTTGGAGTCTACCACAGAGGTCTGGCAATAGAAGTCTTCATTGGAGGAACTTCTACACTCCCTGGGAAGTGTGAGATTCAGTACTATCATTGGTATGGTAAAAATTAAATATTCTCCTCCATTTACTTTTAAGATGGATTAGAAATAGGTTATGAGGAGTATTTTATGACATGGTTGCCTGTGGTAAGAAGCGACTGGATTCAGTAGCCCCAGAGGCCTTTCCGATTTCTGTGGTTCTAAGGAGGAAATATGTTGGAGAGCCAACCATCTTGCCACCTCATGTTGCTCTTCACTTTATTAGGTTTGACTTGAAAAAAAGAAGTAAAAAGGAGCCTTTATTTGTTTTGCCACTGGATTTATTGAAGTCTGGGAAGATGGTGGGGTTAAATCACTGATGGCCTCATAGGTGCCAACCAGTTTGGAAGGTAAATGGCTACTGTTGGGGCATTCACTTTTGAGGAAAGGGCTTATTTCTAAGGCAGTCTTTTCCAAAATCTGAGCTGGACCCTGGGCTTCTGGTTTGGACACATCTCAGATCTAACTTTGTCACTTCTAGCTGTTTCACTATCTAGGGGTGTCATAGTCATATAACATAAACCCATGAGGGTGGTTTGGTTTTTTTTTTCTTTTTTTCTTTTTTCCCAGAAGCAAGAGTGAGGAACCAGTTTGAGCCACTGGCTATCAGTCAGAATGGTTACTGTGCTAATGAAAATTTGGAATGCCATTGCAAACTGGAGTGCTTGGCAGAAGCAGGAATTTCTCTGTGCTGTTTATGAGGTATATAAAAAGGTCAGTGTTACTTTATAGATTTTTAGCCTTAGCAGTATTTCCTTTTTTTATGATTTACTTTTTCTTGTTTTCTAACAGCCATGATTTTTTGTTCTGGATGTGGAATGTAGCTTTTTTGATTGGTTGGTGTGTTGTTGGAAAATATATTGTGTTTCTAAATTCCAGACACATTTTGACTGTATTATTAAGAAAACATTGCTCCTGGAATAATAAATGGCAGGATTATTTTAAGCAGTTGTCGTACATTTTCTAAATCTGCAAAAGAAAGAATCAGAACAATAAAAGAATGATCAAGGCTGGGTTTCTTTTGTTTTAACAGGCAGGTCATCAGTTGGCCTATTGGCAAAACTCCATTCATTGTAATGGACCTACATGAATTTCCAGAGTTGCTGTTTGGACAATAACTTCTTAAATGTTTCAGAATCCTTGACTTCTCATGTGGCACTGCCAACATTACCAGTTACAGGATCGTTTTTGTGACGCTAACTTGCCCCTCTGTAAATTAAGGGGAGAAAATGATTTTTTTGGCCACTGGACAATGGCATTGGCCAGTATGAGCCAGCATAAGATAGTGAAGTAAGACTTTAGATATGCTAGAAATACACTGAGCCCTATACGAAATACAGGTAGTTTGTTCCTCAGTTGAGGATGTTTTAAGTGCAATATTCAGTTGGGAAGGGCATGATGTCTCCCACTTGAAAAAACTGAAGTCTTAGAGTTTGGACTCATATTTTTTTCTTTATCTCCTTAGTGATTATTTAGAAAAGAAAAAATATTCCTGAGGTGCCATTTTGCCCCACCAGGTACTTAGATTTTGCGAGGCATTGATACGTTCTGAAACGCAGAGCCATGTATACACTGTCAAGTACAGACAAAGAGCTGCAAAGTGTTGGTGGTTTCATAAGATTGCATTCTTTTCTGTTCTGATTTCCCCCAAGGAAATCTACCTACTCTCCTTTTCCTAGCAACTCTTTTTTCTAGGTACAGAACTCAATGTTAAGGAACACAATTAAAACCCATTGATTTAAACGACATCTTATTATTTTAATAGTCAAGTGACTGTACTCCCCCTGTGTGGCCTACAGTACATAGGTATAACACGGTAATAGCAGCTGTGAAAACAGTCTGCCTTCCCTGTGTTTAGATACCTATCTGTGGCTAGGGAGCAACAGAGGAAGTCAAAACTCCAAGAATATAATGAGGGTAGAGAATGTACAGTCGGCGCATTTCTTCCAAATCTTGCTAAGTAAAGCAGTTTGAAGACTTGTCCTTTTGTTCTGCCAAGTTTACCAATCTGAACTTTCTCAGACAGATTATGTGCACTTAATCTCATTCTTTCAAAGACAGGCCCTTCCAGTGCTGTGAGATTGTGGGTCAGGACTTAAATCTTCCTCCTACAGAAGCTGGTGCAATTTAGCCCATACAGAGGCATAGGTAGCAGGGTTAAATATGAAGAACACTGCTGGTTCCTCAAGAAATAGATCGAGTTCTAATGTCTCTTTGTGAATTAGCTCCTGAACATGCAGTAGGTACAAAAAACCATTTTCAGACTTAAATTAGGAGGTAGGCTAAAGTTATATACCTGATTTAGTAGATGGTTGTGGATTTAGTAGAAGGTGATCAAGTTAATCAAGATTTGAAAAAAATAAAGTGTAGATTCTCTTTACAGTGATAATGTACAACTGTTTCTGGAAAAAGGCTTTCCTTTTGTTTTCGCCCAGTGATATATTTTGGCTTTTTGAGACAAGTGATCAGTCTGGAAAAATTACAAAGCTGAGCACAACCTTGACAACCAAGCGTACAGATGTATTTGAAAGGGCATCCCTTATTTCTGCCAAGATTTTGCTGCCTTTTGTAAATCAGGCATTGGAGAAATGCCTTAAAATCATCCTTGCTTCTTGAGACTAAGAACTGTGTGGCACAGGCATCCTGATGGGATTTCAGTCGTCTGATGTGGATGTTAAATAAGGTGTCAGCAGAGTATGCAGCCTTCCCTTTAGAGAGGAGCTGTTGTCAGTACCTGCCTGGAGATGAATGAACAGATCATCCAGACATTTTGGCATTTGTCATCCCCTGGGACTGTTACAGCATGTTTGCATTTACTATTCTAGCCATTTGAAAGTAGCTACTGCTGTTCTTTAGTTCACAGCCTATTTATTGCTAGGGGAAGTTATGTATTCTCTTTTCATTTATTTTAATTTGTTTACTTTATGGCATTGGAAGCAGTAGCAAGGCCTATAAAACAGGCAAAAGCTTAGATAAACACCACAGCAGGCTGGTAAACTGTTTTAAGGACCCAGTTTTCTTCCATAAATTGTAAGTAGCTACTCAAACTACAGAATTTTGGTAATGATCTATATTATTTTCTCTCTCTAGCTGCAGATGCCCTTCAAATCACTATCACCTTTGTAGTCGGACCTATCACCTATGCTGTTGGAGTAGATGATCGTTGTAGGTCCCTTCCAACTGAATTATTCTATTCTATCTTCTGTCCCTGATGGTGGCATTCCTTCTTTTGTCTCTGACTCTTGTGCTCCCAAGTTATGGGCTTGATTGTCAGTCACTTTAGTCTCTCCATCATCATCATCATCATCTTAGAATCATAGAATCATAGAATCAAAGAATCATTAAGGTTGGAAAAGACCTCTAAGATCATCGAGTCCAACCATCAACCCAGTACCCATGCCCACTAAACCATGTCCCGAAGCATCTCATCCACACGTTTTTTGAACACCTCCAGGGATGGTGACTCCACCACTTCTCTGGGCAGCCTGTTCCAATGCCTGACTACCCTTTCAGTGAAGAAATTTTTCCTAATATCCAATCTAAACCTCCCCTGGCGCAACTTGAGGCCATTTCCTCTTGTCCTATCACTTGTTACTTGGGAGAAGAGACCAACACCCGCCTCTCTACAGCCTCCTTTCAGGTTGTTGTAGAGAGCGATAAGGTCTCCTCTCAGCCTCCTCTTCTCCAGGCTAAACTATAATATATTTTACTATAATAGTATCTTGAAACTCTAATTAGGATAAAGCCCTACTGTGATAAAGAGAAGAATAGAGGAGGAGCCAATGATTGATAACTGGAGCAGACAAAATAAATTGGAAATTAATTGGATTGCACAGGTCAGAGGAGAACCTGTATGGAATTATAATTCATCCAGTCCCATCTACTGGCATCTTCACTGGTGCTACCCATTTGCCTTACCTTTTTCTACCTTGCTACTCTGTTAATGTTGTGTTTCTTCAATAGTTAAAGTAGTTTTGTAACTTCCCTATATTTTAAGAAGTATCCATTTATTAACAGCTTCTTGGTCACTCAGTTACCTTTTAATATAATTCCAAATTCTGATTGCAAGTTTATAGTTTGGTAATTATTATTTCAGAGGTTTTCCAGGCTGTGCAATTTTTGTTTTTAAAAAAAAAAAAAAAGGCAGAACACCCAGAAAACAACCCAAGCCCTTTTGCTCCAACAAATAGACCTGTTGAGAGAAATATCTTGTGACTATGTCAGCCAGAGAATGAATAACCGTTTTTCTGTGTTACCTTGCTGATGAGTTGAATAAAACAAACCATTTTCAAACCATAGGGATTGGATTCTTACTAGGCCAATCTCACTGTATTTGTTGGTGCTTGTTCACTGATTTTTAGAGTCTAGGTACTACTTTTCAATAGCTAGGTATTTCACATGTCCTTATCACTATAAGATGATATGAATGTACTTTAAAGGTGGCTACCTTATATCTTGAGAACATGGTGAGGTAAATAATCTGATGGTATTTGCTTCATGCAGTAAAAATTAGAGCAGCACAATGTCTTGGAGAATGCTGGCTAAGTAACTTCAGAATGACCTCAACATTTAATTAATAGTCTGAGCGGGTGCTTGGAGGGGTAACACAACACAGAAAGGATCATCTTAGCCTAAAATGGAAGGGTGTCTGCCCTATTCTAGAAAAGATGCAAGGGGCTGAACCAATTGTCACTGGGTCTTGAAAATCAGTCTGTTTAGGGGTATGGATTGCCCTGAGTTGTTAGCTGCATAAATTGTGAAATTTTTTGTCCATATAGGAAAAAAGAGGCTGCTTCAGTTGTTTTGAACACATAGATCTACAAAGGTTTGCAAGATTTACATTCTTTTTCATCTCTTCATCTTCCCCAGATGTCTACCTTGTTCTTGTCCTTGTATGCTACCATGAAAACTGCTATGTTAGCACATAGCATAACATATATAGCACATAACACACAGTTTCAGCAGATGAAATCAGCAACATCTTTACTCCCCGCAACCGTGCTAGCCAAGACTCCGTTTGGCTCGTTATGTCCAAGTTGGTATTCCCTCATCTCCTTGGTATTCATGTTTTAAAAACACAGAAGCTGATTTTAGAAACACTAAAGCCAATGAGAACTGCAAGAGCGCTGCACCTCTGGGAATCCGGCCCACATCCCTTTTGTTTTGAGTGTAGGATGGATCCTAAATGAGAAAACTTTTGTATTTTGGAAACTAAAGAAGGAGCTGAAGCAAATTTCTTCATACTTGGCAAAACCAGAATTACTCTTGATGGAGACCAAGCATGGAAAGTTCCAGCCTAAGAGGATTATTTTTGTCAAAGTTATGACAAGTTTGAACATAAAGTTTTGTGTAGAAATCCCTCTCATTTTATTATCTACAGTGACAGTAGAATACTTCTATATAAAAAATAAAATATGAGAAGTTAGATTTATATTCACGAAACAATTACTAGTAAGCAAAAAACAAAACCAGATCAGCATAATGATGTTTTTGTCAAGCGTAAAAATTTTGGTTTGGCCCAAATACACAGATACAGATTTGGACTTTCTGTCACAAGTTGCCAAACATTTGTTTTCATTTAGATCTGTGTATTTGTGCTGTGCATATTGACAAAGGGGATTTGACTCCAAGAAGAACAGAGGTATGATCCAAATCCCAACACAAATCCTTCCATTGACTTCACTGGCAGTTGGATCAGCACCTTAGTGAGAATGTTCAAAAGAGAGTGTCCGGAGTTAAACTATCAGTTCTTCATCCAACTCTCATTGAAATCAATTAAGTCTTTCCATTAACTTCAATCACTCTTGGATCTAGCTTTAAAACACAAATTTTGTGTAATGGGACATATGGAGGCTATTCTATTAAGTGTATTTTGAACAGACGAGGGCACGAGAATTTAAGGACAGAGGGCTAAAAGCCAATATTAACTGAATACAAACTATTAGAGGTTAGAAAAATGCGAAATTAGTTACTTTTAAAAGGGCATGATTGTTGAAATAAATCAGAATTCTTCATTCTCTGTAAACCATTTCTAGGGTTTAAAGAGGATTGAACTGTGGCTGCCTCTTTGTTGGTTCTGGTTCAGAAAAGCAGCTCCATTCAGACAGCAGTTAAGCAATGCAACTTAAGTGTATGCGTAACTCCTTTCTTAAGGAGAGGTGGAATTAAACACATGCTTTAGTGATTTCCTGACCTGGGGCTTTTATTTTCCTTCTGTGAATATTAGTGAAAGTACCTTTTTGTTCATAAGAACACTCATGAAAAGCACATTTAGAGCCCCTGGCTCAGATTTGCTTAATCTAATCAGGGAAGAGAAAGTCACATGATGTGTATTAGGTAACCAGTTGCACAGTTTGTGGGTGACCGTTAAATCATTTCAGATAGTAAAAATTGTATTAACTTGCAGTATGCTCTCAGATAATTCATAAACATAAGAGAGAGCTGTTCTCTAGTTCTGCATGTTCTCTCAGTGAGGAACATTGCAAGATAGGGAATATTTTTTACTAGGAAATAGAAACACCTGAAAGAAACTTCAGATGGACTGTTTTCTCGTAAGTCAAAACAAAAACATAATTTCCTCCAAATGTGGAAAGATCTTCCATTGTCTGCATTGCTCAGAGTTTTCCTGATTGGAAAGAAATACATACAGGCTAAACAGACTTGCTAAAAGTTGTGCTTAAAGTACACCTGTGGAAATTACAAAAGAACTGACAACCCTCACAGATACCTGCAGGTACCTTTCAAACAATACTACCAATTTTATTTATGCAAGCTCAGATGAATATGGCATTTGTGTGGAAAAAAGTGCATACTTGTGAAAACCCTTTGAGAACACATGGGAAAGCAGTTTTTATGTTTTATATGTATATGTACACATTCCATATGTTTTACTTAGACAAACTTTTAAGCAAAGATTTCTGGGTCAAATGACCTCATTTATTGTTTGTAAACTAAGCTATCTAATCTGGCCCAGAGTCTTTTTATCATATCGTGTAAGTCAAATAAACTCATCTGTTGCTCAGGCTTACAGTTACAGGGAATTTTCAACTCAACAGTTAAACATGAGCTCTGGTCAGGACAGGGCCATAATAGAGCAGAGACACTACAGAAGAGTGCTTCGGGCCCCAGAACTCAGGACCATGAGATTACTCATTTTTCATTCTTCTAAAGGAAGTTCTTAGCTCAGTTTATTTCAACTGGCTATAGCTGATGCCAACCTGGCATCCAGAATCCATAAACACCATGAAAAAGGGGTAACTCCAGGAGTTGTTAACTGGCCCAAGCATTTCTCTGCATCTGTCACAGAAGGGTTCTCTGTATTATTGCAGAAAAGCACTCTGCCGGGTGAAGCAGCTGTGTCTCTTACCCCATGTATCTCTCCAGGGCAGTGCCCACATCCCTGTCGCCAGCACCTTTGTACCACTGCAGAACGGTGTGAGGGGGAAACTCCTCATTAGCTGTCTCTGTCCTATCGGCTCTGATCTCACATTTGCCAGGAAGCCTCATCCAGCCAAGCAGGGGAGTTAATGCAAAAGCTGATGTTATGGCAGTAGGTAGAATAGACTGAGGACACAGAGAGGCACAAAGATACTGATTCCCTTTTTTCTTCTGCTTCTACCTAGAATCCTGCCTGTGAAATACCTGGACTGCTTCAGTCTCCTACCCGCATGTGAGCAGAGAGAAATACTTTCTTTATTCCCTGTTCAGCAGAACTCAGTTCATCCAGTGTTTTGGAAAGAGGATATAGTAGTTTGCTTGAAGCAGAGGGTAGGGTACCTCCTTTTACTGTGAGGCAATCTTTTTGCACTTGTCAACTTCTACTGACTCCAGCAGTGGGATGGTAACTACTGGGACCAGCTGTGGTTACTGAATTGGGTATGTTTTTTGAAGAGTCTGTCTAGATGCAAAATCCATGGTACAAGTATCTACTGAAGACCATTCTGTAGTTTTTCTTCTATTCAGTCCGGTATTTTTTTTCCAAGGTATGCAATTTCACATTAGTTTGTTGCAGCTACAGGGGATATTCAGTTGATATTTCTCTGAAGTTCTGTCTCAGTTCAGAAAGACTAATCTCCGATTAATCCCTGTTGAGGGTGAGGTGTTTTTTGAAGACTTACAGCCAGCCACTAGAAAGTAGCAGGCATTGGGACATAGAGGACTTCAGGTTCCTGCTCCTGGGCCATTCTTTTCAACTGCATAGAAACCAGACATTTACATCCTTGCCTGTTGGGGAACAGAACTGCATATGGAGGCCACACATTTTACTTTACATTCCTCTTTGGACATTTTAACAGGTACCCTCTTAAACAGTGTCATTGGGTTTGATACCATAGTCTATAAGGAGTCTGGAATGAGACACAGCTATGTTTGGCCCTTTACCAAAAAAGCTGGGTACTGCTGCTCTATAAAATGCATAAAAAGTACTTGCATGCAAGGCTGGCCTTGGGCTAGACTCCCTCAGGAGCTAAGGAGATTGCAAATCTCAACACATTATAGGTACTGTGTGCATTTCTTCGACCTTCTGCAACATGTGTCTCCCCCTGGATGGAGTATGAGGGAGAGGTCATGCACTGTTACAGCATGCTAACWTACTAGTTGATGTAGGAATAGACAATGAGGTTGAACATGGACAGACTAGCTAGAAAATTGTAGTGAACTAAGCCCAGTGGAGAGAAATTTCATGTACGTTAATTCTTGAAGGATTGAGATAGGATCCTCTTGCTTTAAAGTGCAAGAGAGGCAGATCATGATTTGAGAGTGGAGACAGGACGAAATGTGGTGCGTTGTGGTATACCTTCACTGAAGTGCCTCAATCTGACCCTAAAAAAGGCAGAGCTATGTTATCCAGAACAAGGACCGGGTTGAGCTAACTCCTGCCAGCCTTGCAAATTGAAACAGATTCCATCCAAAAATATTCATCTGGGGCAGAAATAAAAGCTGTTCCTGGGAAACATGGTTTTATGGCCAGAATTATGTGCTTTTTTAGCTAAATAAAGACACAGGGTTTCAGAATTACAGTGACTGAGCAAAGGGCATCTACAGTAGACTGTATTATCATCTCTATTTCAATAGACAGGGGATGACTAATCATTTATCCCCTTTCTTCAATTTGAAAGTTTGCTTTTGAACAAGTTTGGGTTTGATGTCAGGTTTTGCTGATGTCGCAGAGTTCAGTGAACCAGCATTTAGCTCATTTCTCTGTGCATCTCATAGCATAACTTCAGTATAATGTAACAACACTGTCATGATACTGATGTCTGAATGACACTAAAATACGTGATATCTTGTGTGTTTGGTTTAGCAGGCCATGATGCAGGTATGGGTTTGATTTCTCTGTGACCAGTTTACTTAGCCTGCTATAATCTAAGGGCAAAGTATCAAAAACAGGCACGGAGATAAGGAATTCAAATACCTAGGCACAAGCATCTCTGAGGGACAAATCCTTAGAGCATGTGAACTTGATTGCTTATTTATACCAGCTATAGACCTCACCTAGTGTATGCTCATTCTAGTTTGTAAATTTTAAAGTGCATAAATAGGTGATTTGCTTTCAGGCATAACTTGCCTTCACGTGTTCTGTTGTTTATTTTGCAACAGTAAGTGGATATTTTGTGCCCCCAGCTGTGCAACAGTCTCTAAAACATCTCCATTGATTTTCTTTTTCTATTTGTAGTCATTAAGGTCATGGGAGTTTTTCGTTCTCCGCTTTTGCTAGATTCAGTATGCTAAGTGTGGAATACTCTGTGCAGAGGAAAATTCTTTTCCTTGAAGCATTAAATGAGCACTAGAAATGACCTCTGTCGTTTACATGCTTATGAAATAAAACAAAGGAAAAGCATGCTTTTCCTTCATTTAGTGGAGGAAKCTGCAATTTTGACTCCATCTTCAGTCTTCTGGAGAGTTAGTCTTCTTGAGGAATGTGCCATTGTTTGTGATTTATGCTTCCAATTCCCATTAGTGACTGGCTATATGTGTGAAGGATTCCTTTTCTTTAGTAAAAATACAGAAGAGTTTATATAATTGTTTTATTTTAATTACATGCTGGGTCTTGGATTTAAGGAAAACAGAACAAAAAAGAAAACCTTTGAAAAATGCTGCAATTCCAGCTCTATTTATTACTCTGTTTATCAACAGATTGCAAGAAGGAAAAAGTGAAGCATCAAGAGCTGACTGAAACTGTGCAGAGAACAGAAGCCCAGATCCTTGCAGGTATCTGACAGGTAAATCTCATGGATTTCATTAGGAGCCTGGCTTATCCTCATTTAAATAAGAAAGCTGCAGACATGGATGAAAGTTATGCAATTCTTTTGACATTCTTTTGTATCGTTTTTTAATTGCTCTGCATTCCTTGGGGTCTAGCTAGGATTGGTGTTTTCAGTGAGAAATGTTACAAGTATGTCCATGCATATTTAAACTTTTAGTGCTTATCCCTTATGAACATACCTACTTTAAATATGTGGATTTTTTCTCACTGATTGTATGTGATGAAGCTAATTTGAAATCTAAGATTCTACCATCTCCCTAAGATCTGAATACTGTTAATGGAAACCACTCCCTTACAGAAGGTCAACAAACAATCTGTGAGTTTTAGTGAAGGAAGGTGTTAATATTCAATAACAGAAAAAAAAWATCTTTGCTTTATTTTAGGAAGCAAATACCGTAAAATAGAGTTGACGAAACAGAAAATGCAGAATACAATGAGCAAGATTCACAAGCTTTCTTGAAATCAGAAGTCCTTATGTAGCCACTGCAGGTATACATACATGTAACCAAGTATTGAGATTGACATAAATAGCTGATGTGAATGTGGTGATGAAAGCAATAGAGATCAATAACAAGTCACGATCCCATTATGGAAGTAATGTATTCTGCATAATGTTCAAGCACATCTGTCACCCCAAAGAATGAAAGCTAATTTAAGTCATTAGGCAGAAGCTAGCATGCTTGATAATGGCAGCACTACTTTGCTTCCCAGGATAATTATTAAACTGACCAAAGCGTTTCTTGGATTTGATGGTCTGCTGAAGATATAAACATACAAGTGTTTCTGCAAATCATCAGTGAAGCATTATCCAGCTTCTGCAATACTAAGCCACCAACGTTGCCAGGAATACCCATATCAAATTATTTATGATAATCGTGAAAACACCACCACCAGAGACCACACAGATGGCTCTCGCTGCAACACGTGACTCTAGCGTGATGATTCCACAAAGCTAAACTCAATGCAATTCTATGAACAGCGTTATGCATTCTTGTGGGTTTTTCTTCTTGTTTCTTATAAAACTACATCTTGATCAGTGTCGGCTTTCCATAGCATTTTCTGTAATGGGCTTTTGTCCTTAAAGTTATTAGCTTTGAACTTTTCAAATTGCTAAGGTGTGCTTGTTCTCTTTGAGGACTCACGGAGGCAGTTGATCATTCCTGGAGGTGTTGCACATGACTTCTGTGTATTGCCATGTTGTCTGTCAAACACATTTTGGTGGGTAGGGAATATGCATCTCACAGTGAGGCCAATGTGAATTTTCCTCAAACATACTAATGGTGCTTAACAGTGTGTGGAGGACAGATACGCAAACAGCAAAGCTACTCTGTGACTAGGGAGAATTGTGCTGAGAAAGTCCAGCTTGCTTCCTCAGGTTGCTCTACAATGGGAGATAATTGGCAATGAGGCAATTTTGGAGAAATCACTGGTTATGGTGGTTAATGGACCRCGTTTTGCCTTCAGAAACCAAATGCATGCTTTCTGAGGACAGGAGAACAAAGGAGGGGGAAAAAGCTACATTTTTAAAACTGTCTCAGTTATTCCTAACCTTATTATGAAGGTCTATTCAATACAGCTCCACTTGCAGAAAGAATCATGGCATGTGTTAGAGATGGCCATGAGGAACTGAGAATGCTGGCAAGCCAGGTGCTGATTCCTGAGCAATGTTGTTTACAGTGCCAGATAAAAATGCAATTTTATTTTACTGTGATATACCATGATGTAGACAGAAAGTTTAAGAAAAGCAACTCTGCCTGACCATGAGGACGTGGATCTTGACCCCTTTTTCACCTCAGTGCTCTCTGACCCTGATTTAGTTTTATGAGTTTTTTTCTCAGAAGGTGATAACTCTGTGAGGAAGAAATAACACAAACCATTAGGACTTTTCCTAGCAGGGGGAGAAATGTGTATAATGGCATGTCTTGCATTGTGGTCTGTTACTGATGGTTTCATTGGAAGTTTTTATTGGGAAAGCTATGTAGGGGAAATAAAAACTCCAGCAAATGCTTGCCTAATACTTAAACTGTAAAGCATAAAGAGAACAAGTCTCTGACTGGTTAAAAATGTTTCTGAACTCTCACAAGGTGTGTTTTGTTTGTAATCTTAGGGTCTAGAAAGACCAAATCATCAAGTCTGGTACTTAACACTCCCCACCCCAACAAAACAGGCTTTTAGTCTAGGATGGATTTTTTCATGAGAAGTTTATAATCCATATCAAAATAAGGGTTTATAAAGGAAGTGCTGACACAACTTTAGAACAGCATCCAGTAAAAACGTTGTATGGTTTCTGGAGTGCAGAAACCTGCACAAGGTCCTGCACCCTCGTCCTCACCCCTCCGCCACCCAAAAAATTTGTCTTAGTGGGATGTACCTGGATTTTTGTGCTGCCAAAGCCAAACAAAAGAGGCAATAATTTAATTGGGCCTCTAATGACAGCAATGCAAATGTGTTCCTCTGTGTGGTTTAGAACCTTTGCTTGTACAATAAGTGACATGATATTACATTCTTGAGAGTAAGAAACAGTTTTCTGACATAGAAGGTTAGGGAGAGAAGTAAGATTTTATGAGTTAGGTTTGACTGAGTGACAGATGGGGGGAGAAAAACTGATTTATTCAATATTATCTGCATTTAAAAAAACATAGAAATTGGGATGTGTCTCCCCGCTGATTTTTCAAGCAAACACATCTGTAGCAGTGGTGCTATGTGGCAGGAAATTATCCGAAATAATGAACTGGTCAAGTACGCTAAAACTGATACTCTTCTCATCAGCATCCAAAATATGAAACCTGCCAAAAAATTCTAATTGCAATATACTCTGTCCAAATTATTTTACTACTTGCCAAGAAGGGCTTTGAAATATTTGGCAGAGTCTTCTACCAGAAGAAAGTGAAACAAAAGAGAATGAAGTGGAGCACAATAAAGAAATACCCCCACCCCCTTGAAAAATAGCAGGTTCGGGGGGGGGGGGGGGTAGCCCTTTCATGAAGAGCTGATAACTCTATAACTCATACTAAGTAACTAATCAGAAATAATTTGTCAGAGATAAACAAAATGGACTCATCTAAAAAGCCTTCCAAACTTAAAGGTGTTTCTTGTTAGAACAGCTGCTTGAATACTGTGATATTCACAAGGTGTGTTGATATTAAACATCAAATGACGTGTCTTTCCATTCATTTACTTTGGTGCACAGCTATGATCCATGAAATAATGTACAGAAATGTCACTGACTCAGCCAATTCTAAATTAAGCTATCATGAATAACTAAAGTAGAGTTTTAAAATAGTTCCACAAACTTGCTTCACATCTCCAGGTAACAAGGACCATAGTCCTTGTCTCATTTGTAAGAACAGTGAGTTAAATTGATTTTTCACCTGGGACTACCTCACAAATAATTAAAATCCAATTCTTTTTTCAATTTCCTTTTTGTTTCTTGTGCACACACAGCAAAGTACAAAGTATTGTTTTGCCTTCATCTACAGATTTGTGACATGGGAGTAGCACAAACAGTATGCATAGGATATGTCTGAAACGCATTGTGAGGAGATTTTCATTTCAGTTCACAAAGTGTAACCTGAGAAGAAAGTTGCTAAAATACAGCTAATGGTTCTGTCTAATTGGATTCAAGGCTCTATTTGGTATAACTGTTCTTTTTAATGTAATGAAGTATGCTGAAAATAATTTTCAGGCTTTCATACCTATTAAGCCCTTGATGGTGTATTCGGGGGATATCTTTGACGATAGCATGACAGATCAAAGGTGTTCTTTAGATAAGGTGATTTTGACTCCAGACATCATTACTGCTTGTGATTCTCGCTTACCAAACAAAATTCACAGGAGGTTTGAGCTGCACAGATACATTTCAATCCTCCAAGTGGATCCCCTGCCTGAGCTCTGCTGCTTTGGCCACAGCCCTACTGTGTCTCCCATTTTCTCCGACACCTCTTCCTTTGTCAGGGCTGACAGCGGGAGGCACAACACATTTCTGGATCTGGCACAYGCATGCCAATGAGGACTCTCCTGCAAAAGGAGGGAGCAGTGCTGGCCGTGGCCAGCTCCCTCCACCTTTGCAGCTCCCAAGGGAGGCAAGAGGGCCAGAAACTGATTAGAGGACCCAGGTCAGAGATTTTTGAACTCTGAATTTGGCAGGCAATGGAGGAGGAATGGATTTTACAGTATTGTGTTTTAAGATGCATTTATTCGTAACTATGAAAGCTGCAGACATATTGTGTTACTGCATCAGGATCTTAAGCAGATGTTTAGATTTTACAGAAAAGGGCATATGAGAAGTTTTCTGTTTTCTTTTAATTTTAAAAAAACTCATTGTTGCCTTTGGTTTTACACACTAATGCCTACAGGGAGACAATCTACTTAATTGCATCAGATTGCTTGAATATCAAAATTTTTTTTTTTTTCTGATTAGGCTAAGTAAATCAAGGTAAATGTGTAGTCTCCTGCCATAACACAGGAGCCAACACACGTCATTTGCGAGGAAGCTTGAAAGGAAACGGTGTAGGAATCTCTTAGGGTAAGATTTCTCAGAGTTTTCCATAATGTGATCATAACTTAACAGAAGGATTACGTAACTGATCAGTTTATTCATTTCATAGTTGCTTGGACTATCTCTTGTTTCCATTTGCATTTACACAGCAGACCTGTTCGTGAAGCCAGACCAATTGGTATATGGAAAAACTGTACTATAGGGAAGAAATAATGTTATCTTAGTTTTCTATTCATATGATTTATTAGGGTTTTTTTTAACTAGGAAGGCCATACCAATGATGGTATTGTCCCTGCAAACCACTAGAAAAGGTTCTGTGGGCCAGTGAGCTCTGCCAGTCTCCACATTTGCAATGTGTTTTCCAAAGAATATGCACAGGGAGCATCTACCTGCATGTTTTAGTTCAGCTCAGGAGTGGTCTTTTGAAGAGAATCTCCCAGTTGTCCCCATTTACCTTGCTTTGATATGCATTGGCAAATGATCTTGGAGCAGATGAACTGGATTCCTTTCAGATGAAACTATGCTGTAAGATACACTCCAGCATTGTGGCTAATGCACTCCAGCTGCTGTAGGGCTTTCAGGCTATGAGACCTGACTGGTCTAAAGTTTAACAAACAAGCAGCCAAACAAAAAAATCAGAAAGTCCCACAGTCCTGCCCCTCAAATGCTCAGTATGTGGACTTTGGGTCCTCAGCAGCAAATTTTCACCCTTAAAAACTCTTCCTGTTGGTCTGTAGTGCATGATAATGTAGTTGTACATGCTTATCCTTCGTAACGATTGTTTTTAGAAGATTCTAGCTTCAACTTGTGAGATTACTTATTTGTACCCAGAGTCTGGGATCTGTATTGCCATTTTTTCTAATGTGATTTTTAATGATTAAGAAACTTGAAGCTGTCTTAAAGAAAAAAATCCTTCTTAAGGAATATCCCCCAAGTCATCTATCTCTATTTTGCCACTGGTTTGCAAGACACAGGAAGGAAACCTGTAGAAAAATATAAAATCAAAGTTACTCTGTTCTCCATTAAATATGTAAGTGGTAGTTTTTTGTAGAATCTGATTCGAGGTCTATATGTACACCTTGATTAGAGACAGGTCAGAGATAAAAACTCCAAACACTGGAACAGTGTTTCCAAACATTGGGAAATTCTAAGTRCTAATCTGAATCTATCCCTTGGTCTCATATCTAACATAAACAGAACAAACATTCCCTTCTTACATGGGCCAGTTCAGTTTTCCTCATCTGGCTACTAAAGGAGCTCTGCCAGCTTCCAGGAGTTCTTTGCTGAAATACTGTTTCAGGTGAAGAGACAGGAACACATTCATTACTTGTATGTCGAGACCACTGGGTTCTTCTAAACTTCTGCTGTTGACTCTTTATGCATTTGATCGACATTGTTGTGAAAAGCATTGGGAGAGTGGATCTGAACTAGTGGGCCAAGTGGTGGGTATTCACAAGAATGTTGGTAGATTGTGACCAGATCTTTGTAGAGGAATTTTAGACTCTCTCTACCTGATTAGTGTGTTATCAACATTCTTCTTATACTAAATCCAAAACAGAGCACTATACCAACTACTAGAAAGAAAATTAATTCTATCCAGCCAAAACCAGCACAATGATAAACAAACAGATTCAGTCTGCTTGCTAAATCTTCCATTGTGTGCAAATACATAGGTAGTGAAACCACCAATGAGAAGCTATTTTCCTTGGTTAAATGGGTATTCAATGARTAACATCCCTGTTTCTTTGATTGTCCCCTCTACTGTCAAACATTGTCAGCCACTTTGAGAATTGTGTATACAGGAGGAAATCCTGACTGGGTTGGATGCCACCAAACTCCCTGGATTAAGTTTTATCTAGTAAAAAAAGCTGATATGCATAAAGCTGGGATACATTGCACACACGGATTAGCCAATGCATAATGGTATAGGAAAATAATACAAATCTGGCAAAATGTTAGGATAAGTATGCTTTACGGAAGAGGCATTTTTGCTGCTGCTGTCTGATATGACCTGTATGGTTTCCAGTAGCTACATATATGGTAGTTGGTTACTGCATCCAACACTGCTGTTTTTCTACTGAATGCTTGCATCCACTAGCCTTACGTTTGTTTTATTGCTTCTGTTGTCACTTTATTTATTATGCTTTTATATAGCTTTATAGATGTTCACAACACTTTATAAAACATAGAATTAGACAACCTTGTTGCCGCATAGAGCTTGCAATCAAAGCTCTGATGTTGCACTGAACTCTTATCCAATGCACAGTCCCATTGAACTTAATGAGATGCCACACAGGAATAGGAGTCTGCACAAGCAGATCCTGCTCTAAGGTCTGAGTTTAATATACTGATGACTTGATGCTGATCCAGAGGTTGTGGGTGAGCATCCAGGCAAAAATGTGTGTCCTTACATCTTGGCCTATGTCATAGCCGTAATCTCTGCCATTCATGTCACAGTGCAAAGGAATCTGCTTTCTCTGGTTATGGTGGCTGTTAATCTTTCTGAAATAAAATATGGCACCTATTTCCATGTCTGCATGAGCCATGTTGGCCTCCTTTTGCTGGAATCAAGTAATGAGAAAACATTCAGGACTGTAACTTAAATGGTTTGAGAACTGGGATCTCTTAAAATATTTTTTCATTTTCTCCTCATTCTGGCACCAAGGCAAATGTGTAGGTGAGTCCAAGAAAAATATGAAATATCCAAATATTATTTAACATAAGTCATGCAGGTCCCAAATTCCCAACAAGATACATCAGACATAATAGTTAGCACTTTGTATCCTTACAATGGAAAATAGCAAGAGTTGTAAAGCTGAGATTATCCTAAATAAGGATTATTCAAGTTCTCTAGACCTTTATCCGCAGAAGAGTTTGTGGATTCTCATTGCTTCTGAAAGTAAGTGCATTGTGTTTTAGTAGTATAAATATGGAATTAGGAGTCTCACAGCAGGTATCTGAGACTGACATTTTTTTTGTCTCTAAAATTTGCCAGTTACAATTTTGGAATAGTGCTATGACTTCTTTTGTTCGAATTCTGTTCTAATACGGTTAAAAAATCTGCACTTCTAGACATGGGAATAATTTGGTTTTAGCGAGTGTTTGGCTTGAGTTGTTACTGATGGAGTTTTATATATAAAAATATAAAGCATGTAGTTTATTATAAATGTAAAGTCCAAATGATTTAAAGCCTGTGTCTAAAACATGATTTAAGACCTTTTGATTCCTTACCAATTCTGGGATGGTTTGGCAGGTAGTCAAGTCTCTGATTAAAATTTGAGCAATTCATATTCTTTTAGCCTATACTTCTCTGCCTATGGCCTAGTGAGCATGGAAGGACCACTAAAGGTAAGAAACTGTCAGCAGAGGTCTTGTCCTCAGCCCTCCAGAAGGGAGCAAATGMAATAAGAGAAGGCATCCTACAGTTCATCTCTGGAGGAGGTTGGGTTTTGTGAGCTTTTTAAGCTGTGAAGCAAGAGCATGGTCTTGATGACCCAGCTGTCTGTACTGGGGTAGCTACTGGAATTCACTGCAACACCTTTTGCGTCCATTTACCTGGATTTCTTCCCAAGGGGAGTTCATCCCCGGTGCTGTCTTCCTGTGTGGGAGACCAGCTCTCCCAAACAAGAGAGACAGTCTTTGAGATTTGTGTCACAGCAAGACCATTTGAGTAACTGAACATGATGAAAGAAGTAGGTGTGATGCTGAATAGTGGGTACTACAGAACCAAATAATGGAGAACTACATTCATGACCCATGTCCTGACCATGGATTGTAGTTGTATATATGCTTACGTTTCAGGTGTTTTATAGGCACTTAGCCTGTGCTTTGTTATGTTCTGTTACTTCCTAGTATTTGTAATTTTCAAGTAAGGAAGGAATTTAGTTTCCAGAGCCCATCAACTAGAATTGCTTATGAAAGTGTTGATCTCACACATAAGAAACCACAAGAATGATACTCATGTTATTAGAAAAAAAACTGTTCATTTTTTGGGAATTGTGGTACATTCTTTGTGTAGAGGGACAAAAAGACAAAGGCCTCATCATTTCAGAGCTTAAGCCTATCTCTAGCAATTGACCTTTCTGGGGAGTGGGTTAATTCATATTTGTCTAATATAACATCAAGTGAAATTTGATGTTTGAAATGGCCTGAAGTTTGAAATGGCCTCAAGTTGCGCCAGGGGAGGTTTAGATTGGATATTAGGAAAAAAKTCTTCACCGAAAGGTTAGTCAAGCATTGGAACAGGCTGCCCAGGGAAGTGGTGGAGTCACCAACATTGGAGACATTCAAAAAATGTGTGGATGYGGTACTTCAGGACRTGGTTTAGTGGGCATGGGTGCTGGGTTGACGGTTGGATTTGATGATTTTAAAAGTCTTTTCCCACCTTAATGATTCTATGATTCTATGAATATGGCGTTATTTGCATTTAGTACTGAATACTGTGAGAGGCAGCACGCTGAAAAACTTAGCTTGGGATTTGGTCCATCATAACACTTCGGATAGACCTGAAGAAGCTAACAAACATCACATGAAAACAGATGACAAGAATGTTACTGATATATTTGGGCTGATATGTAACTGCCCAGTTTCTTGTTTTCTCTTGTCAAGCTCCTTGTACCAGCGAGAGTTTTAAATGGCAGAATTTTAGGACTCACTTTGTGTATGTGAAACTTCCACAGGTTGAGGAGATATTTGGTGTAGCTGCAGAATTCATCCCTACATCAGTGAAAATACGTGGTTTGGGTCTASAAGGACAGATCAGCTTGAATCTAACTTTAGGCAAAACAAACTAATGCTTCAAGAAAGACAAAGGAAAGAGAAGGGGGTGCAACTGATATGCCAGTTTCTTGTGAAACTAATAAAAATAATTCATTCTTAGATAGCATTTAAAATACTACTCTTAAATTTTAGTAAGTTGGTCCTTGGCTTTATGCTAGCTGGGACCAGCAGAGATAGATGCATTTTAACACCCAATGAAGCTTATCACCCAAATTCTAAAAGGCAAAATTTATCCTATTTTTAGATGGTTTTTGTTTGCTTAACATCTCTGAAGATATGATCATATAATACTGATTGTACTGTATGCCAGAGTTGTGGAATCATTCCCAGTCCTTTTCTTACATCTTTTTCTTATGCCTAGATTCCTATTTGGAAGAAAAATGTCCCCAGATTTATAAATGTCTAGCCCTGAAAATGGTTAGCGACTGCRTGTAATCTCCATTTTTATCCTGCAAAGGGTAAGTAGAAATCCTTTGGGGGTGTGTTGTGTATGTTAATGCTTTGGGCTATTGCTTAGCACTTCAGAATAGTTCCTCACTCATTTTCTGTAGCCAACTACTTGTAGATCTTTGCAGATTTTAGCGCTAAAAAAAGCCTGCAAAATTGTAAACATGTTAGTCATGTGAGAATCTATCAATCTAGTACATCTTGGAAATGCAAACCATATTTTGAAGGAAAATGATAAATGAGAAGACAGTATGAAGCTAAACCTAAGACTGTACTTGAGGCTTGCTTAGTCCTTTCTTGGCAAACAAACCTTTTCTGCTGCTGCTCCATATCTAGGGTGCCAGCTGTGTGGGCAATGTGAATACTTCTTTCCCATGTTGCATATTCCTCCTATAGGTTGGCATTCTTTTTAGAGAAAATCAGTAGAACTAAAAGGGGTGAGGGGGAGTTATTCACTTGCTTTCTGATGGCAAGGTAGGACTTCCATGTGTGTCTGCCCAATCTGAGGAATGACTGCTTGGGAATGGAAGGGTGGATAAAAAATACTAAAGAAAATTTCACACGGCATGGGGAACATTTTAGGCCATTGCCCCTGGAAAACACAAGTTATAGTATGTATCACCTAGCCTCTCCTTCTCACTTTTTCTTTCTTTCTTTCTCCCTGAATCTCTCTACTTCACTTTAGTTTCTTTGCTCATTTTATTATTAGGCACATTTACGGGAAACAGAATTTATGGTCTCCTTCTGCTAATAAATGTTAAGGAATATGACTTAAAGTGGGGAATACACAGCGGGAGATGATGAACTCTTAATAAACAAATATCCTGTTTTCATGCAAATATTCTTAGTAACACAAACAAAACAAAGCATAGAAGGAAATGCAGCCAAAGTGTTATACAAGCTGTGGTGTAATTAAATAGGAGGGATTTCAGAATTTTCCAGAGGCAAAGAAGAGTTTCAAGTTATCCTTCAGACTTTTCCAACTCATTCCTTCAGATGGTTTCATCCCGTAATGTTGGATGGAGGGTTGGAAAAGGAGAATTGGAAGAATGACAAAGTAACCTGAGAAGTTTGCAAAATTCTCAGTGCCTGTCTCGTTCCATATCTTCTTCTCAATGAGAGACTCTGACCTTAGAACTTGGCAGACTATATTGCTTGAGGGTTTTGGAGTTTTTAAAAAGTTTCTAAGGTCATGTTGTTGTCCTCATTCTGGTGAAATCTTTCATCTTCCTCCACAACCATAAACATGRTATTATCTGCAAAAGGTATTAATCCTAGTTAATTGGCATTAACATTATGTTTAACATTTATCCATATTAACATGCTGGAATAAAACATACAAGTTTTACTGATGGTGTAATAGTGGCATAAAGACTGGGGAGTGATTAATGAGAAAGGAAAATCTAGATCATATGGTCATCTGGATGAAACAAATAGTATGTCTGAATATGGCCAAATACTTCCTACATCTACTAGCCAAGGGGACAGCTGTAATTACAGGAGAGGGGTCTCTGACTTGGAAAGAGTGAATAAAGAACTGGGAATCAAAATGGATAATAACTGATTGCTACCTTCTGGATTACTGCTGTGGCCTAAAGAACTGATATGATCTGTACACAAATAAGCAAAGGAACCTCAAGGCACATTTTATTTGGTCTTGATGTAGTGGCTATTGGGCTTTAGTTTGCCCAAGCATCAAGAGTTCAGCTTGTATGGTCAAAAGCTGATCAGAAAACAAATGTCAAGATCAAGGAGGGATTAGGAAACATATATGTTTTATATTTATGTTTATATGGTTTAGCCTGACTATGAGAAGCTTGATGGGTACTTCAGTCATTGCTGATGCATACTTATAAGGTGAATAAAACTTTAAAATTGGGATCACCAGTCTAGCAGAGAAAGCTGTCGGAAGATCCAAAGACTGCAGGTTGGGACCTGGATAAGTTTAGATTAGAAAGAAGATGCACACTTTTAGTTACCATTGGAGCAATTTTCTAAAGGTTGTTGTGGAGTCTGTCACACTGCCAATTTTTACATCACAATTGTGCTCTTTTATGAAAGAGAACCAAAACATTCACATTCATCCAAAGTGTATTTTTTTTGCTCTTTGGGTCAGCTGCACCACAGAGCAAATTAGTGTCAGTTTTTGCACAGTTAGGATCAAGTAAGTCTTGACCCAGACTTTGGGCCCAAATTCATATCTAAACTTTTGTGGCTAGTCTGTATCTTGCTCGTGGATCAAACCAAAGCCTAGTTTATGAAGACACTTGAATTTCACAAACAGTCATTTATATAGCCAAAATTTGAAGCTGGCTCCAAACCGTCTATTGTATTGAAACAATATCTGGCTTCAGCTATCTTTAAATTTGGGGGAAGTCTGGATTTGAACTTTACAGCTTAGGAGCTTCTGTTTTTCCTTTGTTACACTCATGGGATTGCAGGCATGTACTATGTGTACTGTTGTATAAATGCCACATGGTTACTGACTTTGGCAAGTGATGAGGTTTTCTATCTGCTGAAATGATACAATACATTTACCAGGTTATTTCCGAAACATTCGTACCATCCTTGGAAAGAGTATGGGACAGATATAACTCATTGACAATTTTATATCGTTACAATATCATTTTCTTTCTTACTTTTACTAGCTTTCATTTACATTTAGAGAGGGAAATCTCTCTAAAAATAACAGTTTGTTGGAAGGTTATGTTGGCAACTGAAGTAAATTTGTTTCAGAAAATACCGTGATGGGCACACCACCTAGAAGAGCTTAGTGGTGTGGTCCAGGGAGGAGCAGGGCTGTTCAGAGGCTCAACTCCTCTGGAGCATGCTGGTTACAAGCAGTTGGAAAGCACATGAACAGCCATCATGACAGACACATGCACAGATCCTTCTCCCTTGCTTGGGCACTCTTGCCTCTGAAATTTGTCGTATTTGTAATATTAAGAATAAATCATTGCTTGACTTTCATTCTTCTCAAGAAAGCAGCTAAGAATAATACAGGCTGGCTGACCTTGGCCAACAAGTCCAGGCCCCTAAAACTGAAAGCCAAATATATGGTAGAGGATTAGTTTAGATAGCTTAAATAACATCTACTATGTAGGCCCCTTTGCTGCGAGTGCCATAGCCTCACCACGAGCATTAGACCGTACGGTAGAAAACAGAATGTCACAGCTACATGATATCTTCTGTTTCCTTGGTGTCTACTTGTCATTTAAGTGACACTTAGCCAACACTTGCTCTGTTAGCCTATAGATAAGCTTTTTAGCCTGAGTTCTTGAAGTGAAGATTGACACTTCAAAAAATTTTTGTTACACTATCAGATACCAATAGTCATGAAAACACTTCTTGGGAACATTACTTCGGCAGTTTTGAACTTGTGAAAGTACGCTGACCTCTAAAGTTTCGAGAAAGGATGACTTGGGACAAGGTTCCCCTTTGCAATCTGTGACTTAAATCATTTGGTACTTTTCATTTAAATTCTAATTAAGAATCCTCATGCTTAGCAGGCTTCCTTGCTTTTCCCTTTTAAAAACTATAAAATCCATTTAATTCCTTTTAATCCATTTAATTTCTTTTCTTGCAGAAAAGAAATACAAATATACAATATATTTCATGATATATTCTTGATATATTTTATTTTCTCATGATGTGTGTTATTGATGTATATTGATTTGTATTATATAATCCTGCTTGAAGGATCAATATTGTTTCCTATGTGGCATGAGAAGATAGTGAATTTTAATTGCCAGATACAACAGTACATCCAGTACTAAAATGTTGCCATACAGCACATTCAGCTTTGTTGTCTTCCCTATTAGACTGGAAAATATTTTAATGATTTCAGTTTTTTAAATACCACTAGGACAACTATGGGCATTGCATGTTTTCAAAAATTCAAATAAAACACACAATTTCAAGTTAACCCAAATTTTAGTCATATAAACATTTGATTAGGAATGAGTAAATATAAAGCATCAGTTACACAGTTTATGTAATATGATCTTTCTTTTCTATGCAGAGGTTTATATAAAATTGTATGGTCCAATTTAAAGGGGCATTATGCACTTTAAAACACCTAGTTTTGCAGCAATGCAAGTAACATCCCGATGTTTCTGTATTATCAGAGCTTGTATTGTAAGTGCCAGGTGCCAAGGATTATTATTTTCTCACTTCAGTGTGTTGCCACAGTTCTCCTCCATATTACTATTTGGCTTGCTTTTGTGGAGGAAGAACTCTGCCATTAGCTTTTTTGTCCTGCTCCCTCTGTCAGAGGATGGTAGCRCAGCAATATACCATGCAGTAGGCAACTTCTTCCCCTCCTGACAACACTTACACCATAGTCTTCTAGCCTTCTCTAGATATCTAGAGAACTTTTTAAAAGCACACAGTGGAAATAGGTAGTCAACTTCTGCTGAGTCTTAACAGTGACTGAGTACTTCTTTGCACTTTTGTAAATCATTCCCCAAACACTGGCCTTTGCAGTAACAGTAAAACATCAGCTGAAATGCTACATCCACTTTCTCCAAACCTCTCTGAAAGATTTAAAATAAGTTTTTAAAATTTTGGATCAGCACGTAAGTGGATTGAAATTTCCTGAAGTTGAACTTCATGAACTTTTGGATTATTTCCCCAAATATTTATACTGGAAAAGATGCATTCAGTATTTGTTTGCTATCCTTTCAAAAATTTATTTATCTTCTGGTAACTTGGAAACATATTCCAGAATACTTTGTCCAAATATAAGGTGTAAATTTGGCCCCCAGAATAGGCATTCCAGTGTAACTTTTGTGTGACGGCTTTTGTCGTTTGGTATAATGGCTTCCGGAGCTACGCTTGGAACCCAAGACTGATCTTGTTGTCAGCGACGGAAAATGTACATAACTCTTGAAAACAGATGAAGATCTAAACTGGCCCTTTGGTGAAAAGCTGCCTGTTTTGGAGATCATTATTTTTTCAGGGTTGTGAGGTATTTTGCTAGCATTTAATTTCTGTTTAGGGAATCTGTAATAATMTTGTTGTTTTGCTTGATCTGCTTTCTCTAAGAGTTGTTATACTGGCTCTCTAGAGCCCATTCAAATGCTTTTAGCACTACTTGTTCCAGATTTTGCTTGTTAATACGATGGTCCTGCATGATCGCAAGGCCTGTAATGTCTAATGTTCAGGAGTGCGGAACAGTTTGGGTAGGGTTTGATTCAACGTGTCTAATACCTGCCTCTTTCTTCACCCTGCTTTCTAATTACCTTGAAAAACTCCCTATTATTTGAAATTTCATGATATGATGTTGCTGTTTGCTGAGCAGTTTGGTACTGGCAAGGTCACCCCAATATGCTCTGCCCCAGGTCTTGACTGACGCTGAATATGTTTGGAGAAAGAGAAGGAAACACACATGCACACACAAATATCTTAAATTTTGGAGCCTTGTATTCTGTTTTTAGCATTAATACTTGTGCCCTCAGACACACCAAAGCTTTTTTACAATACACACTTTTATTTATTATTCCTGTTAGCCCCTCTACTATCCCTGATTCCATTTCACCTCTCCAGAATGAACATAGTTGTTAATCTTTGAGTAATTGTGCTTCCTTTCTCACTGATATTCTCAGTAAGCTTTCTGGCACCAAATTAAAATTTCTTATTCTTGCTTTGGAGGCTCTGTTTGTTTGTTTGTTTCTCCTGTCAAAGCAACCATCTTCCTTTGCTCCCTCACTATGCGAACCTGGGCTATACATTTAACATCTTCTCTTTCTGGAGCTTTTCTAGAAGGATACTTATCTCCYCTCCCCTTAGAAAAATTTTTCTTCAAAGCTCATCTGTAACACCTGTATGAAAACACTGAATATGGGGCACAGCTGCAAAGAGCCAGAATTTTCTTACCTGTTTAGAGTTATTCAGAAAAATGCAAATCTTTGTGTCATATTTATGCATTGTATCTGCATTTATATAATTTTTTTTTTTAATACTGATCGGTGTTCTGTTAAATAGGATGTAGGACTGGAAGAGGGAAAGGCAATAAGGAGTCATTTTTGAATGAAGAATGATTAGATAGGTACAACTCTGCAGATCACTTAAGAAACAAAAGGACAAAGGTCTGTAAACTGATAAATGTGATGGAGAAGGGAGCGGAAGAGGGAATGATTGCTCGTTGTCTCTTCTAATATAAGAACGAGGGCTTTAAATGCAACTGGCCAGCAGCAGGCTCAAAACCAACCAAAGGGAGTAACTTCACATAAAGGAGTACTCTGGCCTGGGACACTGCGGATGTTTACAATTGACTTGGCTTCTGAAAGTAATCAAGTAACTCATTGAAGAAAAAGGAAAGACACAGCACTGAGACATTGGATTTGGGTCAGGAAGATCCTGTTTCCCATATCACTGGAGATTGTGAGAGTGCATTGGGGGAAATATTACTTCATGCTTCCCTAGATATCTGCTCATGGCTACAGGAGGAGACAAGATGCTGGGTTAGAAGGGAATATTAGTCTCACCTGGTTTGTGCATTKCCCAGAGAAATTTAATTCTCTCACTACCTCTGCTGCAGAATTTTCAAATATTCAAGTAGCCTAAGCCCAACTTTGCTAATAGGCACTGACTTACCATGCCTAATTCCTGTTGTCTGGAAGGTAGATGTCTCATACAACCTTGTGGTTTACGCTGCTTTTATTGTTGGTGGAAACACCTCTGAAGACGTCTCCACATGTCATGGAGTAAGTCAAGTGGTAAATTTGCTCCTAATGACAAACAGATTTGGCAGTCTGGAGCTGTGTTCCTGCCCCTGAAGGGATGTATCAACATTTTGTTGCCTTTCCCTCTCTGCTCCCACACATGTTTCCACAGGGCAATTTCCCCCCACTTGCTGTATTTGTTTCCATCCTTGGTATTTGGCCAAGCAGGCCCAGTTGCACTCCTGATTCCTCTTACAAAATGTCTTCACTTCTCAATCTCTAGCTGGTCTCCATCCTCACAATTCCAGACTCTGCATCCAGTCACAGCTTCCCTCCTTCAGATTTAAGCCAAAGTGTCACGGAGGATAAAAAGCGTCATTACAAGTTCTCTTCTTATACTTTAATTGCAGGAAATGTTTTGCTCAGCTGCTTGTTACAGTGAGCTGAGAATAGGAGGAGTCTTCAGGGAAATTTGCAGTTCAATTCCAACTTCCAGTTCATGCTGGGTTTGCTTAAATAGTCTTTTTTTCTGTATAGGAGTCTGGGTGGGCCAAGTATAGGCAGATTTTTACAGGTGTAGTTGAAAGACTATCCTTGACACAGAACAACTTCCCTGCCTAATCCCAGGCTTTGTTTCACAACCAAATTAATAAGGGAAGCTTATTCATACATTACTTTTTCAGCAGGAACAAAAATCCTGTGTTTTCCTCTGTCTGTTCCTTAGAAACAGGTAAATGTTTTTGGCTGAAGCTTCCAGAAGAAGTCTTGCTAAGCAGACCCCCCTGCTTTGGGAATCATCAGGCCAGAAGCCACATTTGGCRGAGTCATGTGAGAAGCAACACTATTGTAGGAAGTACTGAGCTGCTTTAACATTAAGCAGAGCTTCAAGTCTTACAAGTCTCACTTAGTAGTAGTGTATTACCCAGAACAATATACTGTCTGGAGCATTTTTAAAATTCTGGGTATAACTTTGAAATTAGGTAGAACTCTAGTAAGAACTCTAGTAAGCTAATTCTCTATAAAACTTTTTTCTTTTGTAGGTTCTGCCTTGAAAATATTAATATGACATGAAGGTGTCAGCCATTTGTAATTCTGGACAACTTGTAAGCAGGGTGCTTAAAACACTAAGTCCCAACATTGGTTGCATGCAGAGATTGTGCAGGAGGGTTAGTCAGTAGACCAAAATAAAGTCACTAGATTTTTTTCTTATATTCTGTTATGAATCATGTCCTTATATCAATTAAAACCATCTGTGCATGTCCATTTTCAAATGATTTATAGATGTGCATCCTCTTTCTTCTCAAACATTCCAAGGAATCTTAACCTGGTATGTAGATGCTCTATATTTCTCCATAACTGGAAAAAAATACTGAATTAAGTAAGTATGGGACATTCATCCCAAGGATTTTATGTGACAGAAGATAATGAGAAGCAGTTGTGAAATCGTATGATACTATGGTTTAGAATTATAGATGGAGCAGTGGCAAGGCCTTTAGCTGAGGTTGCCTGAGTGTGATACAAGAGTGATGGAGCTTATCAGGAAATGTTTTCTAAAGAAAACTTTTTTTTGGAGAACTGAAACAAAGCTAATTTCTTGAACCTTAGCATTCATAAAACTGGCAAGAAAATTCTTCAAAAAAAGGTACATATCATCAATTCTGTCTTACTGTTTAGCTCTGTTCTGTGATAGAAAGAAACAGATAGCCTTTACGCAGGGATGGCAGTGGCTTTGAGAATGTTCCTGTTTTGAACACGAGAGAAAAGTCAAACTTTTTTTTTTATGGACACACCTGGCATTCCATTTTTTTTTTTTTTCCTGATAGAAATGTTTTTTGAGGTGTGGAGAAGCCAAGGAGGGGGATTTTCTAGTGGAAATTATTTTTGCAATTTTGTTCTGGGAAGTTAATTTGCCATAAAATTTCCACCTGTTTTTGTTTGTTTGTTTGTTTTGGTGGTTGTTGTTGTTTTTGTTTGGTAGTGGKTTTTTTTTGTTGTTTGTTTGGTTTTTATGTCCTCTGTAACCTATAGAGACAGAAATACGTGGTTCACTCATGAATCAGCAGCTGGTATTTTGCTTACTATCACTGTCTGATACAGTCACAACTTATGTCAAATATGACAAATTCTTCACTAAGTGATATATAAATAGTAATCAGACCAGCAATAGAACAGGAATTATTTCCTTCTTTCCATCCACTGCCTTTCAGTGGGTTGCAGATGGTGTCTGTTTCAGCTTTCTGATCTTTTAGTTTCTTTCTGAGGACAGCTTCTGTGTGAAATTTGATAATGTAAGAATCCTTGTTTTCAATTTAAAAGAGGGGAGGAGAATGTGACACCAAGCAGTCAGTCTCTCTCTCGGGGAGCAAGATTTTTACGTGTTTCAGTAGTTTGTTGGTCACCAGAACAAGACAATCATATAGATCATAATATCAAAAAATAATGTAAAAATTTAGGCTCCTGAATTTGGCCATTAAAGTAATTCATAAGGTTTGCCAGGAGAACTGTGTTCCTAAACTGATCCATTGATTTAAGTGGAAGTTTTAAGTGCCTGTGGAAAACTTCCTAATAATAATAATAGTTACAGTCTTTTTTTTTTTAATAAGCATTCATGATTTTTTTCACTTTTGTAATATTTCACTTATCTTCATTCAGCCTCCTCTGTGTGTCTTTTGTCAATACATGCATTCTGCAACAGGAATTTATCGCTAGGAATTTGTCCAGATTCACAATCACAGTTAAGGCAGTGCTTTTATCCTTAATTTCTTGAGTCATGTGGTAGAGGACCTTATGTTTGACATCTCGGAGCTCAGTAAAACTTGGCCATTGGAACACTGGTTCCATTGAAAAACATCTGGAGGGAAACCAATAGTCCAATATATCCTGCTAGACTACACTCAGCATATCCAGCCTCCTGGTCTTTCTCTTTGTGTTCTGCCTTGCAAAAACCTGGCTATGCTTACAGAAATGTACAAACACGAGAACAAAATGGATGCACTCCATGTTCCTAAAAATGTCATATCTTGGCTGTGCTGAAAGTGTATGTATGCTTGCTTGGCTGTAGCAGTGACTGGTTTTTATGTTGCTCTTTATCGTACGATGCTAAAGTTAAAGACTGAAAAGCCCTACGAAGACATCTGGTTCTTTTGCTATTACCTCTGCACACTTTTTCCATATAGTGTATTTCTCATGTTTTACTTAGTTGAGTTTTAAATAGCTCAAATGGTCAAGTTTCTGTAATTTCTTTTGGACCTCTTCAATAATGTATGAAATGGCTTGCTTAAGACTAACAAATTATATTATCAAATTAGAGTTTCCTTTTCCGTTCACCATGTTCCAAGTTTTAAGAAGAAACCCTAACTCCTTTTTCCTCTGTAGGTCAGCATCCCTGTAAAAAAAGTTTCTTAAGGGATGTGTCAATATATTAAACTGCAAAGAAGCTATGTAGCATCATCTCAGAGTACATGTCCAAACTTGGAGAAAGTTAATGATGTGGTAATGCTTACATTCTTTATTTTAAAACAAATCAAACAGTTGATTGTGGTTGTAGATTTTTTGTTCTGTTTTGTTTTTTCCTTAAGAGCAAGAAGAAAATAGGAAGTAAAATTGTTCTTAACTTGATTCTGTTCAACAGAGTTTCTGGTTTTAGTCTTCTATCTAGTGAAAAACATTGAGTTTAGTCACTGGTTCTGAGAAACAAATGTCTGCCTTTAAAAGTGCTTGTTACAGCTCTTGAGTTGTACAATTTAAAAAGAGGGGCGGGGGTGAAGTGACAGACTACTGTTTAATCTTGTATATCACTGTGTGGCACATGATAACTGGAAGATATTCAGAGATATTTAAATTTCTTTGCTGATTCACAAAAGCTGACAATTACTCAAAGTTCTGTTCTGGAATGGAAAAAAAACCCCTAATGCCTGGTTTTCTTTTTAAAATTAAGTTAGTATTTATGTTAACATGTCTCTTATTTATTTGATTACCTGTAAATATCCAGTGAGGATTAAAGAGGAGCCCTTACTCTGTGCGAAGCATCTAGCCCATCTCCTCTGTCCTACAACATAGATTTGAGATTTTCCATTCTCTCTTAACAGCTCTCAGCATATCAGTATCTTACTTAAGAAAGGGAAAAAGAGAGACTTTAACAAAACTTTTAAAACCGTTGATAATGACTTTAAACATTTTCCTTAACTTTACATGGTCTACAGAAAAGTTAGCTAAATACTATTGATCTATCAGTGTGGAATTCAGTCCGGATCCATCAGGTGTCTCTGACAGAAGAAAGGCTAAAAACAGACATCTTGACTTTCAAGCCAGAAGCAGCTGATGTCTTTTCATATGAGTGAGACAAACATTTCTATTCATCAGTGGCACTACAGTCATCCATATGCATGTGCACGTACATGGGATTACAGGCTCTAGTTCTCATACAGTGAGTGTTGGTGGGGAGCTGGCAGCAGCCAGCTTTCACTTTTCTGTTTTTTGTGGTCCTGCTTCATCTGCTGCTCCTCAGGCTTCTCTCCTTTCCACTGGGTGCAAGGGACATGGGAATGAATAGAGGGAAAGCACCAACATGTGTTTAGTTTTTTTAACCAAGCACCAAAATCACAAACCTCATGAAGTTCTCAAGAGCAGCTGGAAACATCAGGACAAAATTAAGTGACATGGAAATACCAAAACTGAAAAATAATACTAATTAAAAGAAATCTGAAGGGAGAACTGTTGCTTTTCCCTCTGAATCAGTGACATTTGTGTCGATGGAGTGTAGGCCAGAATTTGGCCTCTGTACCTTATTAAGCTATCAATTTTATGTGTCACAAATCCAAAATTAGCGTGAATGTTATCCTTTCTTCATTACCATTCAGCATTATGCTGAGGTTTAAGATAACTGAATTTCAAATTAGAAGCAAAATCTTAGCTGATTTTTTTTTCCTGAAGGCAGATTCATTAATTTAAATCCCATTCTGACTTATTTACTTTCAAGATCTGAAGCTTGACTCCATAAATAAACAAATCAATAGTTTTATTTTATAATGGACAGTTAAATGGGAAAATATCATTGCTGTTCAGTATGGTAAAAAATAATACATATATTGGCTTGATAAATATGTCCATATGCATAACCTCTCTGTTCAGTTCAGCTGGAAGAGACATGCAGGGAGATCTCTCTGTGTGAAGAGAGGTGGCAAATAGCCTTATTTTCAAATGTGACGTAGGCAGCTAGGAGCTGTTAGTTCTGGTCCTGCACCGTCAATATCGGTAGGGGTTTTGCCACTAACTCTCCAACAGGCAGTGAGAAAAGTGTTTGGTTCCGAATTTTTAAAGAAAAATCAGTGTCTGTGTGCCACAGCCACTGCTGACACCAGTGTAAGGATTCAAAATCAGGCAATGATTTCTGCTCATGCTACTTTTTTTTTTCTCTTTTTATCCCTTTGCATTTCCTGGTGAGATTATTGCTGCTATAATTTTATCCTCTAATTGGTAGATACTTTGAAAAGCAAGTTCTCATCGATGAGAAAATGACCGCATGTTTGAAAGCCCCTGTATTGAGCCACAGCTGAAAATTTGACAGTTGAGGGCAATAGAAAATGTGACTTGTTTAGGCCATTTATAGACTGAGAAGTTCAATCAGCAGTAAATTTTGGATACACTAATATGTTAGCATCAAATCTAACTTAATGGCTTTCAACTATGTCCAGGATATTCTGTAGTTAGTTGTTAATAAGCTGGAGACATGGTTACAGCAACATGCACAGAATGGCATCCATTCTGTTACAAAAACAAAGGTAACTAAAAGCGTAATGGGCTCCTACTTCTATCTGTGGTCTGTCTGGAAAGGCAGGAGATGCAGTGCACAAAACAGAATAAAGAAAGATCTACTGGAGTAGAAATCTCTTAGTTCAGTTTATTGATAATCAGAAAGAATAGGAAACAGAGAAGGCAACACGATGAATGCAGCTTACTCAACGAAAAGTGAGACTTTAATGAAAAATAGTTAAACTATTGTCTGTCCTTCTAATTCCTCATCAGTATTCTGCCTTATGCAGTGGGAACATCTATTAATTACAATGGAATCATTACTAAGTAAAAATTGTAACCATGGCTATGGATGATACACGACAACTTGCAATGCTGCTCGCGCAGCAAAACCACACAAAGAGGACCGCCACTTATACATGTCATCACTGCATTCATAGCCTGATTCCTGAACTCTGTGATTAAACACTGCTGAATATCTTCCCCTACTATACTCTCTCTTGCCTGCTTTTATTTCCTGTGAAGATTTGGACCTCTGTTCTTTGCATCTCCTGCCATGGCTCAAAATCCTGCTTTTTGGTTCTTTCAACCTGCCACGTCCAATAATCACGCACAGAAAACGTTTATGCAAGCCAGTTGGCTTAGATTTCTGTCTTAAGGGAAGAGTGCATCTGTTTTTTGGATTAAATCATGCTTATAAAGTCGTGCTTATTCGGTTGACAGAAAAAAAGTGCATAATTTAAAGCTTTCATTTGCTCTTGTGCTAAAAGATTTCAGAGCCTTAATTCACCCTCGTTTTATCCTTCTAGAGCAATACAAAACTAGAGTTCATTATGGTGATCCAATCTCTCCTTTTGTCTTGATTGGAGACACAGTAAGCTCTTTGCCAGAGATGTCGACTTTCCTGAACAAGCCTTTCAAGGCTTGCAAGCTATCTGTTGTTTTCCCAGTGGGCTAATTAGGGTAGATTAGCACCCATCAGATATACCCTAGGGATGAGCCAAAAGCTGAAGGGGAAGGTAAATTGCAATCAAAAAATTTCCACCTTTGCAAGGACTACTGCCCTGAGACACAAGGTAAGATGCTGGAGGAGAGCAGGCTACAGTTGCAAAGGCGATTCTGTTCTGCGGCAGCACAACACCCTAAATGTGGAACATGAGCTCATGACTAGAGCTGTTGGTTTTTTGGTTGGCTCGTTCCAATAGCATTTGTTTTGTGATTAAAATGCAGGCAAATTGCAAAATAAAGCGTGGCTTTGAATACTAAAAGTTTCATTAGAAAAATGTCAAAATGGAAATGTTGTCTTCAGAGAATAAGAGAAAAGGATTTTATTTTTCTGACCAAAAGAATTAATAGAAACCATCATTKTTTTGTGATTTATTTTTTATTTCTTGACCAGAGTCTGTGATTTCTTTCAGGACAAATTTGGCTAAGAAAATTTCACTCGGCTCTCTTCTCAATGAGACTGAAAGGAAGACTTAATGGAGAGACCCACACAGCAACTCTTCTAAAATATGTCTGTATGGATCCTATTCTTTTAAAAGGTAGGTTAGCCATGGTAGGATTTAACTGTCATTTAGACTGTCTTCATGGTCAGCACAGGAAAAAGTAGCATCTAGCACACAACTAATCTCTGCTTAAGTTAGACTTTAAAATAGGTCAAATGTATAATCTGGAAGGGCAGTTCAGATGACTGGTTCATACATAGACATGAAGTGAGGTGAGAAGGATCCTGTTTTTAAATCCTTTTGAGGCTTTGGGTTTCAGAAACAAGCAAAGAAGTAGAAAGAAAAGTAGAAGTTTGGATAGGCCTCACACTCAGGAAAAGCCAGTGCTGTCTTGTGACAAGGATGTGAGAAATTGGAGGTCCCTATATTCTGTAAGTAGAGACTTAAAAGATCTGTGCTGCTCTGAGGGAGTCACGCCTCTGTGCATTAGCTCCAGCGGTGAGTCTGGTAACCTGGTTCTCGCAAATGAGAGTGAAAACTCTGTTGTGGATAACTGGAAAATGTRTTCAGGGTCCTATGCTACATTTCAAATAGAATTAGTGGAATTATTCACTAATTACTAAGAATTATTCAGAATTATTACATTATGTTTAATAACAGCAACTAACAAAAGAGTTAGAGAAAGCTTTTCCGTCCCCTTCAAATGCCTGTAAGTTAYTGAACTACTCAAGAGACTAAAAAAAGTTTTGACAGAACAAAAGGAAAATTTCCTCAGCTCTGATAGATATATTTGTCTTCAGGAAGCAACCTAAAGATTGACTGTATCTTGGTTTGTGTATGCTTTTGATAGCACATAGATTTGACTGAAACATATGGTGACAGGTAGGGATTTACGAAATATTTTGTATAAAGTACATGCATAAAGGTAAATCTTCCAGACTGATCTTGCACACTGAGCCTTTGCCACTGCAGATTCACTGAACTTTTCCTCTGACAGTCTGGCTCCCACCCCAGTCCCGAGGTCTGTACCTGCCATGGGAAAAGATTCATTAGTCTGTGATGCGCAGTAGCTGTGGGATCCCTTTGTATGGCCTCGCAGCATCCTGCCTTGAAGTGCGAGTGCTGCAGCGGTTAAAAGCTCTAAGCTGGGCCTCTGCTATTGTGAATGTTTTATGAAGAGAAGAGTGTCTGTTATGTTTTTGGGCTTGTTTTGGAATCTCAAGGACCTCTTAATTTGGAAATTCCCTCAGTGGCTGTATTTTTTTTCCCCCTCCTAGTGATTTTAAACAGTGGTAGTTAAAAGGAAAAAAAAAAGAAGTGTTCATTGCCTATAAGGTATATAGAGCCAATCATCATGTTAATTATATGTCACAGAGTAATGAATAATCCTGCACTTTTATCATGTGGGGAATAACCTGGGGTTTGTCAGATGGAGCTTTGTGTTTTAAATGAACACCCCCAAACAAAACTTTGCGCCACTCCAATTATGTGAAGACAGACTCTGGTTCAATGCTTTCTTAAGTCTTAAAGCTTTACAGCTGTGGGAACAGCAGTTTGACACACTGTTCTGCAAACACCAGAAGTCTAAGCTAAAATGTAAAGCATACATTTTGTATTGCTGATTGGCTTTGTAGTATTCATCCATATGCTCCAAAAGCCTAGTAGTGGTGAGAATAAGTAAAAAAAAAAATCTTCAGAGCTGAAAAACTGTTATGATTACAATGTATTATTGTATAATTGTCTAATTTTGCAACTTTGGAGAGTGTTTATGTTCTCAAAATTAATTAGTGTGGAGTGTAACTGCTTTTAAAAATGTCATTCCTCTCAAAACTATGTGGTTAGAAATGTATGCCTCAGTGAATATACACTTCATTATTATTGAATATAAAAGTTTATTGTTCATTACATGGAAAATTGCAGTTGAGTCATTTCACAGCTTCAAGAACAATTATTATCCCTGATGAAATTATGGAAAGATTTTTCACGGGTCAGTAAATTGAAATAATTTTTATTTGAAATGCATTCAGAGAAATATTTATGCAAAAGATAAGTGAAGTCAATGATTTAAGGRGAAAAATCAACAGACAATTTAGAGAAAAGCAGGACAAAAAAGAACTTAAGGTACATTTCTGGAAAATACTTATTTCTGCAGTGGGGAAGAAATGTGCCCCCAGAACCCTGGCCCCAATGTGATTAGTTTTGTATCTTGTTAAACAGGCTCATTATAGTGGAGCTTGATGTTAACCCTTTTCCTTTATGCTAACCTATATGCAAATTAGATTATGATTTCAGATGCATGCGTATGGAGGGCAGTGACAATGCTCTTGCATCATCAGTTACATATGCAGTGKTTAGTGGTGTTTAGGATTATATGGAGTCCCGTGACTGCTTATTCCTCTCTCCAAGTCCTGTAGGGAGTGGGCTCCTTAGTGGCTGGGTTGGTCCACACAGACCTTTGTGCTGCTAGCAGCCCTGAGCCAGCCAGTCTGCATATCCCCACAGCGAGGAGATGGGTACAGGCTCGGGCAAGGTGCTCCAGACTCAGCTGCTGTGTTTAGTGTCTGCTTCCAGTTGTCTTCGTGCTACAGATCTCTCCATTTCTTTATGTGGCCTCAGTGATCTCTGAGCTGTTTTGTACTGTGTCCAAGCCTTACCCGTCTCCCTGTGATAGCTGTTGGCAGCTAGCGGTGCTGTTGGCAGGAGGCACGACATTTGTTCCTTCTGGTGATATATGATCTGTGTGTGCCTTGGTCTCGGTCTGCTTTTTGTCTTCCCTCTTGGAGGACTCCTGGACCAGAAGAAAATTTTCACRCTGCTGCCCGCCTCACTTCTGGGAGATGGGAAATGTGCTGCCAGTTCCTTGGTTTAAATGAAATGGCAACTTCAACAAAGTAGACGTGCTTTGGGACTGCAATTGCAGATTGTCATATTGTTGCCTTTGTAGATGTAGAATCATAGAATCAATTAGGTTGGAAAAGACSTTTAAGATCATCGAGTCCAACTGTTATGTCTCACTTTGAAGTAATGGTAACTCCTGAGGCCTCAGATCAGGTTGGTTTTTCTTCTTTGTTGGCCTACCTAAGCTCTCTACATTTCTGCAAATCCCTAGTTCCTCTAATGTCAGCTCCTAACATTACAACCATTCATTTTCTTGCTTTTCAGTTAAATAAAAATGTCAGCAGGTGATGACCTGGGCTTCCTTGGTGCTTTCTTATATTGGATAATGCTAAATGTATGGATCAGTGCCTGTAGCATTTGCAATAGGCGATTTACTATTTTGACACAGTTTTGCAGCATCCTGTTTTGATGATGTGGAGTAGAAATTGCATGTCTAAACCCAGTCTTTGCTGCAAAATGCTTGAAATCATGCTCAGACATCTGCACCCCATGCCATCAAATTTAACTTCCTTAGGAAGAACTGATTTCACGTACAGGTGCATGGGGTAGGTAAAGTATTCTATACCAACCCAAATAAATCAGAATTACAGTCTAGAACAACTTCTGCCCAAGGTAAGCTAGTTGGCCAGCTTTGCTGCACTGACTTAACTTTTCCTATTCCATGAATAGGACCTGGCTTGTGTTTCTGGCATAGGAAGGAAACCTTGGCAGTTTCTTCACTATTGCTGCTCCTTTGAGACCAAAATAAATGTTGCTAGCCCTCTCTGTCCATTTTCTTCGATCCCTAAATGACCTGCAGAATTTGTCTCTAATTCTTCTTAAGCAGAACAGTTTTCCTGCAAAAATGGACAAATGAATAGCTTAAATCACTCTGGTACAGTTTTGTCAGTCTTTTTCCTGTTAAATTGCTCGCTGTGAGAAAACAAAGTAACTATCAATGGAAATGTACTTAATTATGCTTTTGAATATACAGATATGGTTTTGTTTTGCCTCAGTTATTCATGGTTGTTGTATCCAGTCTCAGTTAAATATTGAATGAACCAGAAATATGTAAATGGACAAAGTCTGGTTTATATTTGCCACCTAACAGAAAGATGGTGTTCACCAAACCAATACACTTTCGAGCACAAATTTCAGGAGCAAACTCTATAATCGGGGCTGCTTTGTTTGTTTGGTATGTTTTTTGTTTAATGTGGGTGTACCTTGAAGGAGGCATGGCACATAAAGAGGCATTATTAGCCCTTAATTTTAGGAAGCTATATTACATTTCTGCTCCTACTCACCTTCTTAAAAAACCTCTGCGATGCAGAAAGCTGTATGCCTAAGTCAGTATATGTGAATTAATTCTTTCCCTTTTCCCCTCTCATACGTATCTACATAAAAGATGTTTTAAGACTCTGATTCAGAGAGAAAAAAAAAAAAAAAAAGGAGGAAAAACCCCGTAAGAACCATCTCAAAAATCTTGCTTATGCTGTAATCATCCGCAGAAGTCAACAACAAAACCCTACTAGTTTTTTCTGTGCAGTCTGTGGTAAAAGTATGAGACAATTCACTAGCGTAATCATCCTGACTCCATCTCTCTGGAAGGTCTTCCTGTAGTTGTGTCACATTTCTGCATTGTCCCATAGGATGTGGCTCTCATGGAAACCCATTGGTTAATTCAGCCTCTTTAAGGCCTCTCAGCAGTTTCTTTTCCCCTTACAAACATCTTGGTACATTTGCTGGTACTCTACATGTGGGCTGGCATCCTCATGCTTGGTGATGCACAATTCCTTCCTGCTGTGGCCTTCCTCCTACTTGTGCTTCTTGGATAACCACTGACTCTGGAACATCCTAAATGGTCAAAACTTTCCAGAACAGCAGCACAGGGAAACATAATTATAACCATTTTCCTATTTATGCTGGCAAATTGGCAACTTGTCATGGTCTGATCACAGAAGTCTGAACGGAGACGAGCCTCATAAATTGCATTTTATATTTATTTTTCCAAAACCCCTTCGAACTTGATTTTATGATACACATATAAGTTAAGCATCGTGACCTTTCGGCTGCTGCTGCTTGAATATGGCAGCTTTCCAGAATATGTGAACATGTTCTAGAAATTTCTTTTAAAATTTGCTAGAACAAAGTCAGGGGCTTGGGGGGCCAAAAGCAAAGGCAGAGCCTGGATTTAGCTGGCACTGATGCTTCCAGGGAGAAGAGACTTTTACAGTCCAAACAATCTGACAGACAAAGATAAGCCCTCTGCTTAATTTTTATTCTTAAAGGAAAATCTGTGCCATAACAGATACTGAAATTATATTAATGTTTTAAAATCTGTCTTGATGAAAACCTTTAATACACAGATATTTAAAACATAAAAAGGATGATTTTCTAGAAAAAGAAAAAAGATCATCTTTGTTGATGAGAGATACCTGTGATGCACACTGAAGCATTTGGAAACATCTGATAGTTAATGGTGAGGAGTTGGGTATTTCCATATGGGAGTACAGCATGCCTATTTTGGGGTGGGAAGAATTGAAATTCTGTACAGGCCACTGAGAAAGCCCGATTTTCCATCTTGTAGATTAGGGATAATGTAAGTAAAGTGTAAATTAGGTGAGATGAGTCCTTCCTAAAAATCTATTGCATAAAATTGTCTCTGTATTTTGTCTTTCCTTTTCTAAATAAGCAAAACAAGAAGTCATTCCTAGTATCTTGGAATAGTTTCAAGTCAGGCTTAGGTATTAAGCACACAGTAATGCTGGTATGTTACCTCTTCCAGTCCGTAAACAGGGAGAGTACATAAACGTTACTGAACCTGTTGCTGATTTTTAATGCTTATATGTTTTACTTTCCAGCTGTCTTGGAAAAGCAGTACTCCATACTAAGAAAAATGTTCTGACAAAACCTTCAATATTTTTCTTTTTTCTCACAGAGATTTGAGCTGTATTCTTCTCTTCCATGACCTTCAGTGTCTCCATCTATGTGAAGTACAGAAGAAAAAAGGAAAGGTAACATGGGTTGCAGCATACTGACAACAACTCTTTCTAAATCTCATTCTGTAAATTGGAAAGGTAATTTACGCCATCTTACAGATTTCTCAAAGCTTTGTTAAAATGAGCATTTCAGTGGAAAGATGCAGAAAAAAAGCTGAACCCCGTTTGAGACTGGATTAATGCTGACCTAGATTAATGCTCTTTGGAAATCCCTTCAGAATATCTCTTTTCTAATTACAGCCTGTTGTCTGAAAAAATCATTTTGCAGATATGGCCAAGCCTCAGAAATGCTTCCTGATTCCAACTAGTCACCAAACTGACTGTTATACTGTTTCTGGCTGAGCACATACCTACATCAGGATGATGCATACGTACTGAGAGTGACTGCCATCTTTTGTACGTAGAAACAAAGCCAGGTATGTCTACTGAGCATCTTGACACAAGACAAAATGCAACAGTCTTTTTGCTAAGCTACCATAATCAAAGATCACTTTTTTACCACCTTTATAAGATCACTCATAAAATCAGTCTTATCTACTGGGGAAATTGCCTTTCAGTAAATCTTCTCCTCCATTTATTCTTTATAAAAATAGAGCAGGACAAATATTTATCCCTGTGCTAGAAGTGCTGGTGAAAACATTGTGAAATTTGGACTAAGACAAATGTTCGCATGTTTAGCATAACATTTACATATGAAATACAGGCCGTGGACCTCTAATATTTTTAATTGCACAGGTTGGTACAGGAAAATTTCCCCTATTATGGATGTTACTTATTAGCCCAAGATTTGTTTTTAAACAGTTAGAGTCAATGCTTTTTACTCTGATGTTTTAGCCTAGATGAAACCAAAGACACCACCTACCTATGTAAAACTGAACATGCAGATATTTGTTTTCACATTCTTTGCTCATGTGGTCTTTATTTTGTTTTAAATACCTTCCTGTGAAACCTGAATGGTGCTATAGGGGGTCACTCTGCCATTATATTGTCCTGAATCCTTCTTGTGGTCTGAGGATAGCAAGGGATGAAGAAGAGAGAATGCACCCTTGTGAGCTAGCTGTTGCCTTTAGGAGTCACGTACCAATCCAACAAGAGCTGCCTTGGGTTGGGGCTGTGTTGAAACTGGGATGCTGTTATTGCTAAACACATGCTCTCAGGAGTAGTCTGCTTTGACTTAGAAGAAAAAGAAGAAAACATGTACAGTCATTTCCAGTAGATTAATGTGGATGTTCTTTGTTTCTTCTCTGGTGACAGAAACATTTTTGTCTGTTTTTTCAGAATGGAAATAGAGTTTGCATTTGTTTGATCTAATGCAACGTGACAAGAGACTTGCCTATGAAAGATGACTTTTCTTTATGCAATATAGAAAGGGAAATCTCCACGCATTTTGTAACAGTGTCACCCTGGAGCTTGGAAGAGGTTTCTACCTTCAGAATTGCATTATCCTGCTCTTTAACATAGAGAGCTAGTAGAGAGAAATCCTTAATCATACACTTGATTTGTTTTTATCTAACTGGGTTCATTTTGGATCAAGGGCTCTGACGAATGCATAAAAGCTTTGTTGTTCAGGTCACATACTTTATGATGTGTTAGCTCTGTAAGAAGCATCGATTTGTATTTTGATTTTGTTAAAAAAAGTTGAAGTTCTGAAACATGTTATCGATTTCAATTAAACATGTACCATTAGCTGCTCTTCTTTTTTTTTTTTTTTTCCTCCAATATTTTAGCCTGCTTTACAATGTCAATATGGTAAAACTGTTTCATTCTGAGAGAGAGCGGCTACATTAGTTATAGTAGAAGGAATAAAGTGGTAGTGTAGACACATTGCAGGTGTTTATGTTAGATGATGCAATGTTAAAATACCCAAACACTCTTTCTACTATTGCTTGACTCCTGGTAACACCTATGGAGCTCTGTTGTGGATGAAATTCATTTTGCTAGTAATTTGTACCACCTTTCACAGATCTATATGGCTACTTTCTGTGTTTTTGTAGCTGCCTGTGTATATATCTGTCCTTCCATTTCTGAGTAGCACCTTCTATATTTGTAATTTGTGTACACAAATTGAATCTGAATTTAGAAATGAGGGATGTGGAATGTAAAGTTGTACAGTTGGATTTTTATATACCAGTTTTCTTTATATAGCCTTCAAACTCATAAAGGTAAGTGCTTGGAATCTTCCTACTTATAAAATGTTTTTTGATATGAGATTACTGCATCAAGTGAGTGGACAGTAGATGCAGTTTAGTATCTCAGAAACCTTCAGCATAACTGAATTAGACTTTATAGGTAAAGTCGGTTATATACTTGATTTGTCCTGGGAATCAAGGCGGTGCATGAACATTTCCCTTTCTTAGTATTTTCTATCAGCTTACTACCTGCCTCTCATTTGTGAACACCATTCTTAACAATGGTGGCCTAGGGGATAGAGATTCTAGGAGGGAAGCAAGTTTAAACAACAAAATACTCCCCTTCCGCTCCGCCCCCCCCCAAATGACTAATCACAGCTATACTTCAGGGATCACAATCTATTGTCATTTTCTGCATGTTAAAGCAGTTACTGCAATTGGTGGCATGCTGTCTTTATAATAGAATCCAAAAGAATTTCAAACCATTCATCTATTTACATATGTTTTAAATTATTCCATGAAATTTAACAGAGGATTGGCAATGTCTCATTTAAGATTGTAAAGGGCTCTTTTATAACAGTTGCACACAATGCTTTTGTGTCCCATGGCTCATGCACAACTGAAGGTTGATTTACCTGTTAAGGGGCACACAAAAGTGAATTTGGAGACTACATTTACAGTGGGATCCCATTAGGCGTTTGATTATAGTGTTTTAATCAGTCAACAGTTGAAGTGAGGACATTTTTTCTCGACCAAGGGGAAAACAAGCCATTACCTATCAATGTGTACAGCCTGTAACTTTCATAACTGGCTCCACATGCAGAGAAGAGTGAGTAAAGCCCTAGTTATTTGCCTATTCATATTTGCCCTGATTATTACCCATCTTACTTTTTCGCATCTGAAGCAATTAATTTTAACCACAGGTGTCAGGGAGAGTCAAAACCAAAGGGTTACCAGCTCGGACCTGCCGTGAGAGACTCATTTGGATATATTTGTCATCTTTTTTCCTTCTCCTATGCCATCTGGAGGTACCAATGAAGAATTATCTTTGGAGGAGTTATCCAGAGTGGCATCCCAGAGCAGAAATAAGGAAGGGTATAACAGTTAGCTTCACACTTCTCCAAGGTGAAAAGCATGACCAAATTTTTACTGATGACTGAATGCCTTCTGACTCTTTCCACCAGAACTGGCACCTGAGCTCTGAACATGCTTCAATTTAGGAATCAAAGACTTGAGGCTTGGTAGACTCTCATCTAAGGACTTGGACTTTCTGGCTATTCTAGGTGAAAAGGAGTGGAGAAAGTTTGAATCTGCTATGTATGTCATTCAATAGGTTTGGAAAAGGCTAACTCTGCAGCCCACCGTATAGATCACCTCCATAGAGTGTTAGTGTCCAAAGTTCAGCTCCCTTCTCTGAGGAGCAGAGCAATAATGGAAAGGTTTCCCTCTACCATTGTCCCTCTGCTGTTTTATTGGGAGACGTGATGAGGGCCTTGGGTTTATACTGGTACAACATAACAGTCTTCAAATGTTTAAAAGTTTCATGGGGCAGGCAAATTACTTCGTGCCCTGCTTTATCTTGAAAGCTCTCAGAGCTGAATCTGTATTTTCATTTCTGAATCGTCACAGACATAATGGTGAATACACATTGCAGATCAACTGACACGTATCTATTTCTGCATGTGTTGGTGCAAATAACTGTTTTCAGATTTGCTGTTCTTACTCCTCTGCTTCTATAAATCACATCATATAAAGAAAAGTCTGATTATCATCTGCATGAAAAATACTTCAGTCTACTGTATCTGTAGTGAGTGTGTTTATCTATTAATACATACCTGTGCATATATTTATACAAAATATAAATTATAAATACAAATCTGTGTTTATATTCTGATGTGCTGTCTAAGTAAGATTTTTTTTAAGCAAAGAAATATATACTTTAGATTCCTTTTTAAACCTGCTCACAACGATCTAGTTTTCATCTACCCACCCTTTTTTCACCGTGTTTTGTTAAAATAGAAATTTAGATTTTTTAGTTTTAGATTTACGTAATATAAGGAAATAGCAGGTTCCTCTTTACCTTTTCTGTCTTTATGAGTATTCTCTCTTATGCTATCCATGCTGTTGCCAGAGGGATGGGAAGCTGTTCCTCGTTTTTCTGGGCAGAGGAAGACATGACCTTACCCACTTCTTATTTTGACAGCTACACACATAGGAGACATGGTGCTGAAAAAGTTTCTGTTTTTTTCGGGTTAAATTTTGATTCAATGCCCAAAACTCCAGAGGCTCGTTGTTTGAGTCAACTGTAGCATTTGAGTTCGTCAACATCTACATGGATTTTAAGCTTTTTTTAATGTAGAAATTATGATTCTGTTTAACTCACAATTGTTTAATAATGTAAGATGTTAGTTGCAAACATAACTTGGATAAAATTTCAAAACCTATTGTTTTTTGTAGTTACAGAACATAAGACCAGCAGTGGTGAGAGGACTGAGGACAGTCTTACAATGTGGAAACTCCCAACAGTGTAGAATTGCTCACAAAGGTCTTTAAATATGATCCATTTGGATGAAGATTAGAACCTTTTCAGAATTTTAATGTCAGTTTTCTTAAATGTGCAAGGACTGAAACAGTCTTTCGTTAGCAAGCCCCAATCTGATTTTTTCTTTTCAGATGCTATCAGCACCTCTCCACCTCCCATACATGGGACCATAGATGCCTCATATTTTCTGATGCAGGAGCACAAGAACTTCTGTGAAGTTCCTAGGTATTGCTGACCTGGAAATTCTCATATTTTGGGATTCTGCTTTTTTTAACTTACTCTTCTTGAATAGCATTTTCTGGGAACACTGAACTTCATCTGGTAGGAATTGCACCAGGGTTACATAGTAGCAGGTTCTGTGACAACTGGAGAAGATGTAGAATAAGGAACTGTGGCAAGAGAGGAGAAGAGGAGGAATATGTTTGGGACAAGAGAGGAGGCTCTCTTCACATGAATAAAAAGTAACTTTTGACTTTTTTGGGTTCAGACAGAGGTTGCAGTGTAGATAGATTCCTAGATTCTTGTAAGAACTGATTTGCCTAGCCCTGGAGAAGCTTACTGCAGGGCTTCAACTCCAAAATGTTTCTAGCCAGATTCCATTTATTATCAGCACATTTTGAAGTTCCAAGTAATATTATGCAGGTTTTATTTCTCACTTTCTATTAGTGAATTCTGTAGAGTTTTGAGCTTTTTCATTCTCGGTTTTCCAAAACTTCCAACAGATGTCTTGCCAGCAGCAAAGATGATTAAAGGTTTCTGAAGAAGTAGACTGCTGCTGGAAATCTGAAAGGGATCCCACTGCAGTGCCAAAAATCTTTGGAAAATATGTATGGCCCCCTTCTTACTGGAAATGTGTATAGYCCCCTCCTGAAGAAATCTTCCACAATAGAGCTACTTCATTGCACATCTGTGTGTTTTTTCCTGAACTAGACAGAACAGGTAAGTGAAATTCCTACAGGTAGGATGAAAAGAAGGTGAAGAAGGATGAGCTTGGGCCTTAGTCTCGGCAAAGTGTTGGATAGCATCTACAAATATGCTGAAAATATGCATGTAAACCACTGAACGTATTTCCACAGATTCTCTTCCTGTGACGCTAGTTGGTCCCCAGTTAGTTTTTAGAATACTGCTCTTGAGCATTTCCATCTGGCTAGGAGTTTCCAACATTTTTTTTTTCATAATGCAGACTTAATCATTATAATTAATTTCCTTGTCACCTTGAAACTAAATTAATGCAATGCACTCTGCTTGGTATATGAAGCATTGTTTGATTCATATTCATCATCAGTGTCTACTGAGCTGCAGCTGAAAAGTTCAAACATTACACTCATGTATGAATAAGCAAAAGGGTTAGTGTATTTTCAAACAGTATGTTTTGATGACAAAATATCTGTGCTTCAGTTTATTGAAAGGAATTAATGCAGTTTTGAAAGGGTTATGTGATGTAGTGGCTGGCATTATAAGGAACTGGATTTAACCCAGGAGATAGTTTCCTGTGCTAGATTTCTCTCTCAAGTGTTGGGCATCATACAGATAAACCACGCATTTATCTGGATTGAAATATTCAGATGTGTTCTCTTTGCCTTCTTACTTAAGGCAATGGAAATGTCTTCAGGAGTATCCAAAAGTTTATAACCTTTCATGACCTCTTTTTCTTGCTTTCTGCAGAATGTTTTAGAATTGCAGATTTTTAAAAACTTTTCCATTTTTTTTTTCCCTATCAGTGGCAGAGAAATGTAGCCACAAGCCTGTGATCTTCATCTAGGCATTGGGGATGTGGAATTAGCAAAGCTGCAAAGCCAGATGGTGATTTGCTGATTTTTTTTCTGAACATTTTTTCCCTTGAAGGGCCAATTTCAATTATTACCTTATGCCATTGAATTGCAGATGATGACAGGAAAATTAGAAGAACATTTTTCTTAGATAAAAGTGTGTTTTCAAAGGATGCTACCTGAGCATTGTATAAAAAAAGGTATCTATGTTCTTTTTTCCCTTAGGTCTGATCCTCCTCTGATTGGAAGTCGAAGACGTTGCTTGTAACTCTGAGATGATACTTGACATTTTTATTCATCTTGAAGTATCTTTTCCTTTTAATTTTTCATTATACTTGAGAATGACCTTTAGGAGTCAGCATATAAAAAGCTTCTTGCCCTTACTCCTATGGTTGTCTAACCAAATATTTAACTTTTCAAAGTGTCTTGAAAAGATAGAGAGAGATGGTTCTTTTGTTATCAAGATTTTACTGGCCATCAGTTAATACTCTTCAAGGACATATTTTGACCACATTTTCTATTSAAGTGGCTTAGAGAACTATGCTGAAACAATTATCCAGTGTTACAAGTTGATGAAGAGAAGCTTAAAAATACCCCAGTGCAAGCCACCTAAGYAGTTAAATGCTCCTTTTTCTTTTCTTTTCCAGATAAGTCTCAGTTAAAGTCAGCTTTGCCTTACCCCTCAGGAATGTTCTGTTTGAAGCAGCCCCAGCTAATCCATGAGTCATTATGGAACAATTTACAGTATATGCCGATCCATGCTACACTCATTCCATACCACAGTATGGGACAGATGTGTGCGGATATTTCTTTCAAATGACTCTTACACAGTCCTAATGACACAGATACAAATTAAGTCTTTAGCTAAACCACTCATATAGTGAACAATCTCTTTAGGGTCTCCTGGAAAAAACATGTATTCACAAATGGTTTTTGTCCTAGGGCTGCAAGAAACATAGGACAGAACATCCCAAACCCTGCAGTTTTCACTATATTGATATTTAAATTGATCCAGTTGCTGTGGAACTCACTGCTGTTGGAAACTTTTGCAGTGAGGACTATAGGCTTTTGACGGCATATTGAGTCTAGCCTGCCCAGATATTTTCAAAGTTACTATACTTTTTCCGAGATGCAGATGTATACATTAGAGTACTTAGTGATGTTTCTGCTGGAATTGAATTTGAAAATCTCCGACTGCCACACATTAATTTTATTTAATTGAAAACAAGTTTATTTTTCCCTGGGCTGAACTGGAACTGAAAAGATTTGGCCCTTGGTATTTGCTACCAAAATCTTGTACAGGTAGTTTTATGGCAACATTGTGATAGAGCCAAGCTTGTCTTTAACATTTCTTCCTGCAATTTCATAGAGTTAGGGCCAGATTTCCAATTGCAGAATTCTACTTAATCAAAGCAATTAGCAGCAKCTGAAGATCTGTCCAGTAGTCAAAAATAAATCCTGGGATTTTTGTCGCAGTTTAAGTAACACTTTGCCTAGATCGGAGAAGATCCAAGTGGTGTTTGCTCTTTGAACTACCCCTGCGCTTAGGACACCTACCAATAGCTTCAACTCAGTGTGTGCTATGCCTGATCACAGACTCAAAACACAGTCCCTGCCTGAGGGGACTTACAGGCATGGTACAGTAGATGAGTACAGAGAAGGGGAATATAGGGATGTCAAAAAAATAATGCCAGAGTCTTAGAATTTTTTAGTGGTATAGGGATTCTGGGGCAGGATAAAAGATGTAAGCACGCATAAGTGAAACCAGGGGTTCCTGGAAGAGTGAGAAAAGTTGAATACATGATTTAGAGGGATAATAGGTAGAAATGTTGCATGCCAGGAGAAAGCCTATATTCTCTTGTATGAGGGAATTGTGGCTCCAGTAATCTTGTTACAGAGTTACCAAGTCTAGTGTCAGTTTTGGTATTGAAATACCTCAGAGAAATTTTGGTGCACCTTAGGTTTTTCATCTGCAAATGGAGGCCAACATTACTTTTAAATGCTCTGAGGTGTCTAGATAAAGAGCCATATGAAAGTGAGATTTACAATAATGGTAAAAACAACAAAGTTGTCATAATTTGGAAAAAGGAAATTAGTGTTAATTTTTCACTGTGACAAAAATACTTATTAAAACAACCCAGTGTTTCAGGCAGGTAGGGAGCATGGGAATTTTTCAGCTGAGTAGTTGTAGCTTTGCAAGGTTGTAAGTTATTGAAAACAAGGTCTTACTGTGAAGTCTCAAGAAAACTTTAAAATTAAAAACTATCCCTACCCATAAAATCTTTTTTTCTATAGTTTTTTTGCTCCTCAGTATCTTTGTTGTTGACTTATTATTGTTATATGAGTTACACACTAAGAGAAAAATATACTTTTGGATCTAGCTTTTATTTTTGGGGCTGCCCTTGTGCCTTCACTAGGTTTAAACAGTGTCACTTCCATTTATGATCATCTGCACTGTTCATCTGTCAGCATAAAATGTAAGAGCAGATGAAAGGCAAGAAGCCATATATGTATATGAAGAGTAGCCTGGGCATATGTGTAACTTCCTTGTCATTGTGCTTGAAAACATAAAGGGAGAATGAAGCTGCTGAAGAAGCAGTTGTGCTGAACGTGCATGGACCATGTGCATCGTATACTTACCGTTCCTGGAACCGTGTTTGCGCTTTGCATGTGTAAGTGTTAGCAGCAGTGGATATAAGGAAGAATGCATACAGATAAAATTAATATAACATATGAACTGCAGTTTGTGCAGATGTTTTCTGGCTATTCTCCCAGTTCTGTGATTGAAAGTCCTGGTCCAAGTCCCACTGAAATAATTAAAACTTACTTTCATTTACTTTTTCAGGGTGGGGCCACATCTATCTATTAGTTCACTTTCAGTTAGGGCCCAAACTTACTACTGAAGTAAGTGACAAACTCTTCCTGCCTTTAGCAAAATATGCCTTGGCATAGTGTATATTATGAGATGTTAAGTATTTTAACAACTGAAGCATCTGTGTTCTGTTGAGCTCTGAGGTGGCATCCAAAAGGGTCACAAGATACCAATGTGATTACATTCCTCACGTTGGTATGACAATGGTCTCTCCRCATGTTGTTTCCATCATTATTGCAGTCATATCACCAGAGTGTCTTAATACTCTGCCAATTTATATTCYTGAGAAATTTTTGTCACAAGAATAGTTTTTTTTTTCCTCCACTCTTCATTATTTTTCCTAAGTTAATAACCCACTTGGGGCCAAATTTGGAAAATTTAGCCCAACGACTTGGGCTTGTTTTCTCATTTGCATTTATTTATTTTCTAATTCATACAAGTGAAAGATGCCAAATGAACAGGATATTCTAAAACTGTTAACATACAATAGTGCTTTTGCTTTGTATTCCTTTTTGTCTTGGGAAAAGTCATCTTCTTCTCTGCTTCAGTCTTCTCTTGCACTGTAAAATGAGAACAGTAATGCTTTTGTATTTCCCTAACTAAAGTGTTTTCAGGATCACATTGAACCAGACATTCCCACTGATGAGCACTTTCATGCATGAATGCCTTTGTTGCGGTCAGTGAAATTGCTGGTTTGAGCTGGGGTTCAAAATCTTGCCCTGAGTCATCTCCAGTTTCTGATGAGCAGTGAGGTGAACACTTAAGAGAGAATATAAGAGCATTTAGGCCATGTAACTCTTCCTAATGTCAGTGGAAACAAATACCTAAACCCTCACACTTCAGTATTTGGAGTACTTTACATTTTGACAGGCTGACAACTTTCTAACATTATCATGTTACAGCTATTAGTCCAAATGCCCTAGACCCCTACTCAGTCTTTACGCAAGCAGATCTATTTAGAGCTTTAATAGTGGAATATACTTCAGCAAGGTCTGGACCATTACAGAAAAAGGAAAACAAAGTGCTGATTGGCAATTTACTTAATGAAAAGTAAAGTCAAGAGTGGCACAGTTCACAGTTGAGTTTTACCAGAAGCAAATCAATGTTTGTATACACAATAAGCATTTTAACCATAAACAATAAAACTTTGATCTGTTCGTGTGAAAATCTAAAAGTTGTTGTGTGATTGTTGTTTACTAGTTTTTGACCGGTACTCAGATGAAAGGACAGGATAATACGGGAGGGGTGATCTTCTATAACGGCCAGACGAAAGACAGTCTACAGGCATATCTTCTGTTATTTGTTTATAGGTGGATCGTTTGCTATGAAATTCACTCGAGACCAATTTAAGCATCAGGTTACATTCTACAGTTCAGCAATTTCACATTGCAAGTATCTGAAGAACTTGCAAAGTAATGCTATCTGGATCTCTAATTTTGCTACTATTTATTCCTTTTTTTTCTAGACCTTCTCTTGCTGTCTCCTCTGTTTGTGATAATTCTGGAGACAGCCTCTGACTTGGGAGCCTCGGCATGTGTAGTTTGCCCAATGCCTACCACATGCCTGCTCTTCATGCATGACACAGCTGAAAATCATGGTAAGTGACAAACTGCTCTRTGCTCCTCCATCTGCTAAAGCATGAGATATATCATTGTCAACAGTCCAGAGTACTGTGCATGTTAGATGTGGAGGAATGTCTTTAAAGGACTTGAAGGGTGTTTATTGCCTATCCTGAAATGTTTTAATGCTTGCAGGCTATAGCCATCACTCTGGCATGGCAGCACTGGCATCTTTCCCTGAAAATTCCTGTTCCTGCAGCATAATCCTGTGGTGCCAGGTGTTCTGAAAGGATGTGGTCACGTAAGCACTGTAGATGAGTAATTGTACAGGATACCTTTGTTTCTGTATGTTTAAGTTATTGCTTAGTTTATGGTAATAATTTTATATGCAGCAAACACCATTTAATCAGTTCTGTTCATTCTATATAGGTCATATTTGGTTGCTGTAATAGTGCTACATGTTGCAAAAGTTTTACTTTATTTGGTGCTATTCATTCTTTATTAGTATTATTTGATTTATTTATTAAGTGCTGGCAGTGTACTCAACAGGACCAGGTTTTCACTGTTACCGTGTAATGTCTGCCTGTTGTTTTTCTGAAAATGATGAATGTTTTTGTAGATGTATTACTGTGGTTGGGGTAGATGATGATTGAGAAGTTTTTTGAGTTAGATCTTCTAATTGTTATATTGCATAATTAATAATGCATAAGTTAACAAGCACTAGATGTAAGGACTTGGGAGGGGAATCAGAAAGCTAAAGAAATTGTTGTACTTGAATGCAACTTATTTCCTACAACATCACTGAGTTTTGTCTRTGTGTGTCTAAACATGAGCATGCCTGTGTTATATATGTGAAAGTAGTCATACAACAAGGGATGTTTTCAATCACTTCTTTGGTGTTAGCTGCTTTAACTCCTCTTTCAGATGTGTGCTATCTTTGTTAAAGCTGTAGAAGTGGTGAGCTTACTGCAGCCTTACAGACGTTTCTCTGAAAAGCAAAACTGTGGGGCATCCATTTTTATGTGTATTTTATGCTTCTTTATAGTAAATTGTGCAGGCAAATTCCACCATTAATGGTGTGTAACCTCATTAATGGTTTAGGCCAGAAGCATCTTAAATTGTGCTTGCATTTTTCAGGATAATTTAAAGCACTCATACAAGTTGTTGCTATTTGAATATGTCCCTAAAGTGTATGATAAATGCATTAACAGATTTTGGACCCAAAGACTTAAAATAAAAGAGGGATGGAAGGGAGTTATGGGGAGAAAACAACAACTCCTAAACCATGAAGTGATAATGAAAAGTAGACTAGCCAACATATTGATATTTCCTTTAGGAGATGCAGGAAGCTGTTTTTTGGCTCTTGTATTTTATAAAGCACTACCTCTAGTCTCTTAGCTGTTTTTTTTTACTGCAAYGTAATATGCCAGTTTTGTTTCTCCCCACTGCTCTGGGGATCTTTTTTCCTACTAGTATATGTTGTCTAAAGAAAAGACAGCTCTCTTGTTCTATAGATGAAATCCAAACTGGCAAAATATATGTGTTGGTTCTTTCTTCTACAAAAAGAGATGACATCTGGAAGGCAAGTTTGAAGTAGCATTAATTAAATTACTTGATTTTTCCCTTTCATATGAGGAATGTGAAAGTTATGTGAAGCTACATATATCTTCACTAGAACTAACGRTGAGGTTAGCTTCTAGTTTTTATCGGTTTCTTTCTAGCATTTATATCCCAAATTGTTGCTCATAATTTCCAAGCATTTATTTTCTGAAAAAAGGTTAAATGTGTTTTCCTTTGTTTATATTTGAACTACATGTGTTGAGACAGAATAGGCAGCAGAGGAGTAACAGAATCATTCTTCCACTAGTCAAGAGCCTGATCTCATCTTTGAACAACATTTATTAGGATAAGTTATGGAATAAATCCCGAATTATGGACTAGTGAAAAATGCAAGTGGATTCTGGATGAACCTAGGGACCTTGTGTCAGTATAACATAGATGAGCAGGACCTTTAAGAAATGTCCGAAAGTGATTTGGTTTTAGCCCCTGAAACCAAGCCTAGGAAAAAAAAATCCAGTTTGACTTGCACTTTTCACAGTTCTATTAAAAAAAAATATTAAGCCTTGAAAGACTTCTCAGCCTGACACATCGCAGTGAAAATTCTTTCATGAAAAATACATTTTTTTTCTCAGAAAGGGTTTGAAAAATGTTTAAAAAAAAGTCACAAAACCCCTTTTCTTTCAGAGATAAAGCTCCAAGGCTCCAAAACGTTTGAGCACTTCCATTTCTGTAGGCGCAGGGGAATTCCACCCTACATATAAAAATACATAAGCACATGCTTAACTTTTAGCAGGTATTAAGTTAAGGTATTACATTAGGACTTCAGCATATACTTGCATCTTGGAGAAGCGGGGGTTGCCTCATGTTAACTTCCAAGCTGAAAGTTTCATAAGGTGTTGAAGGTGGTCCAACATTCACTGACCAACAGTACGAAATGCTTCCAATGCAGCAAGCCAGATAAAGACCTGCTTTAATGGGATTCTGAATTACAATAAGTAAATTATAACAAACCCTGTTGACAGAAGCCTCTGGGCCGGGTCCAGGCCTGAAGCCAGACCGAAATTTCTCATGCAGCAGGTAATCAGTAAGATGAGAAACCAGCTGCAAGGGAAGGGCCTCTTTTATGAAACAAGAAGGTACTCTGAGAGCCAAGTCTTGTCCTGGTAACCTTTTCAGTAACTCAGCGACAATTGGTGCTCTTCATTATCTGGACTTCAAAGGAGTTGAATTAATTGGAGAGGAAACTGATTATATTACTGGAGCAGGCCACCCCGTTGGTCATATGTGTGAAGAATGGGTCATTAGATTTACCCATTACTTTTCTAAACATTTCAATGTAAGCAAAGCCCATAAGTAATTTCAAATGAAGGTTAATTGGTTATAGGGGGAAAGGATTACTAGACTGGCATTATCTTCTTCATAGCATTTAAACTGAGCAATGTGATGACATTTCAAAACCATCTGGGACTTTTTCTTTTTTTCATGATAGACTTTAAAATGWCCCATTTTACTTGAAAACAATGAAGCTGGTGTTTCCTTGTCCTTTGCGATAATGTTTTTAAAGCAGTTGTCTCTAGGGGTTTGGTGTAGGTTCTGGCAAATAGCACAACATACCCAGTCACCGGGTTGATTGATGCACATAGGTGATCGTATCTGTCAGCGTGCCATTTACCCTTTCTTCTATGGAGTTCTTTCCAAAATCATGCTAGAAGTGTCTGAATAATGTAGAAGGGTTTAGAACAGTTTGAATGTAACTTGAGTAGATTTTGTGAAATATATGATGATTTGTGCTGTATATCTGGATTGATGTTTCCAATTAGTTTTCCTGGTGACATATGGCAATCAATTCTCCTATGAGACCCAGAGGGCGGAGCTCATTGTGTCTCTTTGTAAGAAGGCAACGTTCCTGAGTTCTTGCTCCTCATCTCACATCTGTAGCATCCAGTCGTGATGGTGGGACTGAGGTCAGGTATTGTCTTCCTGAAAGACAATAGCTTTCTTAGTAGTAGCTTGTTCACATAGAAAAGCAGCAGTTACCATACCAAATCAGGGAAGCAGCTAATTCAGGGCAACATATCATGGGGTATGTAGCTAGAGGTAAAAGGAGYTGGCTTAGCAAGCAGCAAGGTCTGGTGGGATCTACTGTATCTCTACCCTGTTGGGCAGGCAACACAGGTGCACCTGCAGAGCTGTAGAGAGAGCCTGGGAGCCTGCAAAGCAGAGCTCCAGTGTGGAGTGCCTTCACTGCAGCACTTCAGAGGGGGACAACGCGGATGTTGTCAGTGTCCCTAACAGAGCTGCTGTCAGGCACCAAAGTCCATCAAAGCAAACCTGGCCTGAGGGTGAAAAGGATTATGTGGGACAGATAGRTAGAATTTCCCCTTATTTCACAAAACTTTTTCAAAATATCCTGCTGTACATCTTTCTTCATTTCAACTCCCTTTCCTTCCCTTGCCTTACCTCACAGATTAACTGGGGATTCTTACAAAGCTGTGGAAGTAGGAATCATTTCACTTACTTCAATTTTTAGTTTTAAAGTTAGCATTCTAGCCTGTTAGTCAGTAAGAGAAAGGTACTCCACTGGAGAGCAATTCATCTACCCTGCCTGCATCTTTCAAGTTCTCTATCCACTGAACCAAATTACAAGCTTAGATGACTTTATGCCTACTTTGTCATCATCTAAAATTTGCTGAGGTGGATTCTAATTTTTGCAGAATCTTCCCCAGTGGATGCAGGGGAAGGTTAATTGTAGCATTTTTAAGCTTTGAGGTTTGGATTTTGCAAGTGTAACACTCCTTTTGATGAAGATTTTTAGAACTGAACTTCCTAGCTTTTAGGAATAAGCAAATAATAATAATTAACAATGTTTGCTTAATAAGGAAACAAAAAAAACCCCTGCAAATTAGCCAAATTCCCTTCTGTTTTGTAGATTTTTTGCTTTTAGTCCCCATAGTAAATATGATGATTTTGTTATAAACTAGTGTGGTGGAGCGGTTGTGGTCCAAAAATGTGGACCCTTTCGTGTAGTAAATAACCATTGGGAACGGGAAATTCTGGTTTCCATTCTGGGACTAGAGGAGCACAGCGATCTSTATAGATGGTACATCAAATTCATCAGGAGAACACATGCTGAAAAGAAGCATGACAGTCAGTGGCCATATTAGAAACATGGGTTCGTCTTACAGTCCTGCTGGTTTCTCCTGTGCAACCTTTCAGGTCCTTCTTTAATAAAATTGAGTGGCTGCTATTTATCTATTTCTAGCAARGGGGAGTAAGTACAGTTGATTGAAATTGCTTCCTTTATAATGGCTGTGTGAGAGGAAATTGATTTTCTTGACCAAATGAAATTTCTACTGAAAGTCTACCTTCTGTGAAGATGTTTGATCTTTTTGCTTGAGTTGAGTGCCCCATCCCACACCCTTTCCTTTGTGTTTCTAACTGGAAAATCATAATTTTCTGGGCTTGCAGAACTGTAGGCAAATAATAATAGTAGTAATAATAAAAGCCCTTGCCAGATCTTTTTATGAGAGCTTCTTCCATAGTACTGAAAGTATAATTAGTAGAAGGGGCTGGATTACAGCTCAAGGTCATCTCCTGCTCCCAGTTTGATGCACTGTTCTGAGATGAGTGAGTAGTAGCAGCTTCTGCTGTATTTCTTAGTAGAAAGTTGTTGTTCATGCAACTCACACGGGCTGTCCAGTGCAGGCCAGGTCCATTCCTGTTTGTTTTGGCATGCTGGTGACTACTGGGAGCTGCAGCTTGCTCTTAGCAAATTGTCTGTGAAAACTTTCTGGTAGCTAGCCCCTAAGAAGCTCTACTGAATGTGTGCTAAGCCTGAACTGATGTATTAAAATTTGGGTGGATTTTCACGCAGGAGCTTGAGTGCATTGCTCATCTTGACCTGTAAATTAAATTTCTTCTTCACAGCATAATAATACTACATCTCTTCAAAAAGTAGCTGGGGCAGACAATAAGAATAACTCTGGACAAGATATGTCTCAAAAATTTCACTGGTCTATCATGAACATCTGAGTCTAAGCAAAATAACTGGCATGGAACATATCAGGCTAAAATATCCATCTTGAAAAACTCATGAGCAACTGAAAACATAGAAAATAAAGAGAATTCTTTGGCAGCCATAACTATAGATATATCTACCACTTAAATCACAAATGTTTCCAAACTGTAAGTGCTTATATCACAGAGATTACCATATCATCACAGGCCGTCATTTGTCCTCTTATCAATGCAATGTAAAATCCCTGTGAACATAAATACAGATTAATCTTCAGATACTTGGCATATCAGCTCTGTAGAGTACTCCTTCAGTACTGTCAGAAAACACGTTCTGCGCAGTCACCACATGGCCTCACTGAGGCTTTTAAATGACTGTGGGGTCAACGTCCAACACCTGGCCTTCTCCAGTCACAAACATTTCAGCACTCGCCGAGCAATGGATCTGTCTCCATTGTGTTTTGAATAACGCTCCCTTGCACAGGAAGCAATAATCCAAGAGTAATTTTCTGCTACTATTACTAACCTTCTAATAGGAGTGATAATTAGGCCTCTCAAACATATTTTGGAGAGTGTATTTTTTTCTAGCCAGTTTTCTTTTTTTTTTTTCATTTGATAACTCCTGAAAATATTTTACTGCTTAAAAGAACGTTTTTTAAAAGCAAATCCTTTGTGATTAGTAATGTACAACTAAAGACATWTTGAGCATTAAACACTCCTGTATGTGAAATCCCTGGAGTTTTGCTACAGTATGGCTCTAAAATTACAATGAAGTTACAGAGCTGGATGAAGAATCATAACTGTATAGAAGAAAGCTAATACAGTTCTTTACATGTCTGTTTAATAAAGAATCCTTCAGTTCTCAGTTTAAAAAAAAAAAAAGTAAAGGTTCATTAAACTTGGTACTATAATACATGCTACATTTATTGAAGAAAAACATTAAGTCAATACCCAAGGCCCTCAGCTGCAATGTGTTCAGAAAGCAAAATAATTAAATTGATATTGTTTCCTTTTTTGACAGGGTCTCCCATGGGAAGGGATATTACTTGGCTGCACCAGTAATGGCTCTCTATCTATGCAAAGAACTATTATGTTAAATTAAAACCTCTCTCTATTTATCAAACAGCCAAAACTAATAAACAATACTATGGCATTAACAGTAAACTGCTACTAGACTATTACTTCTTGCATCAGAGTATTATTTATAATTCAATTTAAACAAAGCATCTACTCCTCAGGGAATGCTGAGATGTGGTATTGACACAAAAGTTCTTTACTATTTGGGCACAGGAATCAAATTGTTTTGAGTCACTGTGGCTGGAAACAGTTTCTACCGGAAAAACAACCACACCAAAATCCCTTCAGAAGTTTTTAAGAAATAGATTATTAAAAGGAATGCCTAAAGTATTGTTTATAAGAAGTAATGCTAGTTGGAAGACAGTAATAGATCTATAAAATAAAGGAGTTTTAAAAAGAAAAAAAAAAAAAAGGAAAAACATGAACGTGCACAACTTTTGCCCTTGTTGTTTTATTTATTTATTTATTTACTTTTATAATAATCAAAAGACTAATGTTGGTCTTTTGGCAGCTAAAGTTTTTAGCACTAGAAACTTGGTATGTCATTCAGTACAGTATTTTGCTTAGTGCACACCAGACTCTCTAATTTTGAATTTATAAGGAAGTCCCTCAAATCAATGTACTTGTACTCTATGGAGTCTACATGGTAGGCAGATAGAAATACAAGGTACTGTTCAAAATTCATGCAACAGGTTGCATGATATGAATACTCTAAAAAGGTAGACCAAAATTTGAATTTGCAGCCATTTTGAAACATTAAATAGCATATTTTAAAAAATCCCATCATTAAGTTAAGGCAACTTCTCTGCGAGGCTACCAGACATCCCAGTAATGCCTATGTGTAATACGCCCATGCATAAGAAAAACAAGGAAAAGAAAATCTGATACCTTAACCACTGCCAGCCAGTAATGACCAGTGGAATTCAGCTAACGTAGACAATTTAATTTTAATGCCTAGTGGGAATTTGATTAAAGCAATTAGGGAAAATTCTGAACATAGTCCAAATCATGCATCTCTCTATTTCATTTTATTTTCTTTAAGAGCTGTCAGCATTCTTGGCCTCTGAAAATATATATAGTAAGTCTCCTGAAAACTTTTAAGCAGTGTTATAACTTTGTTCACATAATAGTGACATTGAAGTGAGTGAGGCTACTTGCAAAAGGGAAATTATATATGTGTTTAAGTGTTTGCAGGATCTCATGCTAAGTACTTGGAACAGAAAGCTCTTCCATAGCCTGCCTAAACCCTAACCCTAAATACAGCCTTTCCTTTCCAGCAAAGCGCCTAGGCAAAGGCTGATCAGCCTGGAGAGACAGAGAAATTCAGAGATGCAGTTGCAGGCCATGGCTTCAGGGTGAACTAGATAGAGCTGAGAGACTCCAGTCACCAGGGAATTTCAGTGATTTCTTAGAAACAGGCTGCTTAAATTGTCTGATTGTTATTATAGTACAGGTGGAAATTAAGGGGAATAAACCTCTCATAAACACATATGGAGCTGCAGCCATGGCTATGACATCACTGGCAGCCAATTGGGTAACTAACTCCATTTTGTTCCATCAACTTCTACAGCCATTTAAAAAATTTTATTATTCTACCACGTGAATCTGGACTGCAGCCACTCACCATAAGACAGACTGGACTAATAAATCTTTGGCACATGTAACCACCATGTTTAATATAAAACAACCCATACAACTTTTTTTAATATGATTTATAAAACAGAACGTGAAGCTACCTACATGATCTTTTCTAGCTACAGCAGATACAGTTATTTATCGCACATTTAATTACTAACAGCAATTGAGTCATGTTACCTGACCTTAAGGCCTTATGATTACCTGATTCAACATATTTCACATGATAAAAATGTCAAGCTCAGAGAAACCCACCAGTCTGGCTTTCTGTGAAATCTAATTATAAACAGCAATGTTAAAAAAAGGTTAACAGTTTAAATAGTCAAGGCAGTTATTCATTTTGCAAATGTTTGTTTTGATTGAAATGATAGCTGAAAGGGCACTATGCAGCTTGGTACACTATGAATAGTGCTGCTTCAGCTCACCCACCTTCATTCTGGCTGCTCAGCTTGAACTCSGGGAGCTCAGCTGGGCCTCTGGGAACATCGCTCCACAGCGCCGTGGGATGCCTACGTCCCTCTCCCTGTACAACCTCCATCTCTAGCCTGCATTGGTGCACAATAGGGAAGAGAAGTCAGTGAATCTATTTGTGGGAATGAATTCCCTTAACTCTTAACACATGGCTCCACAGATCATGCTGCTTTGAAATGCACGGTCAAATTGTAGATGTTGAGTTTGAAGTTGGCATGAACTGTATTATAACAGGCCTTGTAGATGGCTAGGTAAACTGACAAGATGAAATCCGGGCCCACTGCAGGTAGAATTCTCATTGATATCCTAATTTTATGAATTTGTCCAAGACTAACCATTTCTGAATGCTTTCCTGTGCCTTGCACCTTTGTCTTGCTCCATATATGTATTTCACTCAAGATAGAGAGGCTCATGAGCAGGGGGAATGAAAGGAAGGAGCATCTCCTTCTGGGAAACTCTCCTACACTGCCAGTAACAATAACAACAACAGTAGCAACTATAATGATAATTTCTCCAATCACAGCGGTGACTAAGAGCTTTAGCTGGAAACTTGAATGATACTGTGCCTGTACAAGGCAGGTCTTGTACAAACAAAATTAAAAGATAAACATTGTCCCCAAGAATTTTGATTTAAGATATGTGATATAGTGCCTTAGAATAAAGATGAGAAATACATTTTAATATATACATTCTATGACTTTTCTTTTAAAAAAGGATTTGATTTTGTTGCCTGTTAAGTTGTATAAAATTGGAAAGAATTAATTTAATTTGATATATTAATCACATAACTGACACATATTAATCCTATAGTTATAAGTCAATGCATTATAATTTTTCTTCTGGGAAATGACTAAATATGTTTTTATATATATTATAATATGTCACACATTATGTCTCTAAGTATGTTCTAACATACAGCAATACTTTCTGTAGGACACTAGATCTTCCCATTCCTTCTTTTTTGTGGGATAACAGATGAACCGATATGACCTCATGCTACAGCCTTGCTTCTCTGGAAAAATGAAGCTGTCAACAACATAGGAAAAGACTTGTAACCACAGGAAACAAAATCTTCACAGGAGCTGGACTAAGACTGTGGAACTTGTTGCCAGACAAAATAAGAATGACCAGCACGCGTGCCGCACTTAGCGCTCAATGCAAGAACCAAATTATTCAACCCAGCTTTCCCATGATAGTCCTTTCAAGCATCCTTAGGCTAAATTCTCTTCTGGTTGTAAGACTATGAAAAGCTCAAAAATGTTCAGAGATTGAAAAAAATGGCAAGATCACATATAATTTCCCTGGCTAGACATTATGGCTAGACATTACAGTGACAGTCTGATACAATCCTAGATGAATAGACAGTTACTAAAAAAATAAATAAAGCAAATAATCTCTTCCTGTCTGTAGGGGTGGCAGCATTTTGAAACATTTCTAAAGCCATGTAAGATCTCACAGGCCCAGTACGATCCATTTATACTTATTATTATTTCTTATTAATGCTCCAGAAAATATCAATCAAATCATTGGGCTGTAAACAGTATGTATGTACTGTCTGTAGTGACTTGTAGTGTCATTTGTTTCTCCTAAAAAACGCTATATAATGGAGTGTACTAATATAGAGTACGCACCTGCAGTTGGTGCTCTCCTATACCTTTAATTTTTCAGCCTCTTGTATGGTTGTGTCCAGAACCCCACGGTACCAATTCATGAAGTTTAAACTATAATAACTTAATTGACTTTAGTGACCAATAGCAATATTTTCATGCCTTTATATCTTGTGCCTCGTGCCAACATTCAGTAAAATTCACTGAASCACTGGCTTGTGATGAAGATGGCCCCTCAAAAAAGTTTCTGAAATAAACCATCAATTTAAAAGATGCTTTTCCATTTCCCAGACTGTCTTACAGAAACAGCTACTCAAGGTATTCAGAAAAAGAGTGCTGTCATGATCATTGTGTGCTTGATACTAGAAAGTGGAATAGGGCTAAATCTTCCCAAGAGAATACCAATGCTTTTGCTTAAAATAATCTAAACTCAGAAGTGTCTGATTTCAGTCATTCCATCTAGCGTGAAAGACAAGATACATATGCTCCAAGACGTGTATGGTATTTGGATGTTAGTGTGGAGTTGGCCTAACTCTCCTTTATTCTGAGTCACATACCAAAATCTTCATGTGATCAAAAGCCACAGAAGATGCATACAGTCTACGGAGGGGAACGGGAGGTCCTGGAGTGATTCACAAACAGTAGCTGACAACAGCTCCCAGAGGATCCATTAATTTATGGTGGAGCAGGTCTAGCTCATGCCAGCCGTGTTGCTGGATCCCCAAGCAGCCCATTGATTTTGGCTTTAGCAGCTGCTGTTGGCTCATTTCCTTCCATGGCCAGACATTTGAATTCCTCATCCTTTTTTGCCAGCACAGTCTTCTGACTGGCCATGTAATTCAACTATCAACTTGGGTCAGTGTTTAACCATTTGTACAGGGCCATGCTTTGGTGTGTAAGCAGTTCAAGAAAGGTGTAGGCTGCTGCTATGCAAGTGATGAACCTGTTAGGAACCCAGATAGATAACAGCAGCAAACAGAATGGTAATATACTTCAGACTGTGCGGAAAAAAATAAGTATTCCTTTCCTATCAGTGAACAAATTGGGCTTTTTGTTGTGACCTTACAAGAACATAACTGGAATTGCACAGATCAATTTTCTTAAGAGCAAAGGAAGCTAGCAGGAAACCCTGGGAAACCATCTCTGACATGTGCAAAGCTGAACAAACCCCAGCAACTGAAGTACTTGAAGGCAAATGGTMCATAAGTCTACAGTAGTGTATGCCTGGGGAGGAAGAAAGAAATGAATGAGAAAAAAATCAACTCAAACAGAAAACAGTGTAGAGGCGTAACTTTAAAGTAAGTAATGTCTCAGTTTTTTGCTTATATACGTTTCCATACATCTATATTTGTATCTTTCCATACACACACTCTCACATATTTTTATATATATATAGACACTAATCTAAAGTACCTTTGAGGACTGAAAAATTGCTCAGTGGYGGTAGAACCAGACAGGCAGTCTCCAACTGCTGGCTATACTTGAAATAAGAAATCTTCAAAAGCTATAGTGATGTGAGGCAGTACTAAATATCAACAGGAAAACAAAAGTGAGTGAGTAGACATGATGTGTTTTCCAATTTGCTAGCCAACAGCATACCTGAAGACAGATGTCTTGTGAAAGGGTCCTTAAATGTTTTGCCTGCCTACTCCTTTCAGAAGAAGTGGTACAGGGACCCAGGCTTTCTCCACACAAGTAAGGCCAAATGGAGCTTGAAACAGTTCATCTCATCTGTATCCTGACCTGCCTTTTTCCTGCCTTCAGGCAGTAAAACGAAGAGTACAAGTGAGCTGGAGCTTGAAATTTGGAGACCCTTAGGCACTGGATGAGCATGGGACAAACGACTGTTAATGGCACAATTATCACTCCCAGTCACAGAAGATAATCCTTTGCTTAGCTTTTAAAAACCGGTACTGTATGTCGCTCACAAAAAAAGGCAGAAAAATAATCCATCCATTCAGACCTGTGTTGTAAAAACTCCAGTGTGGTTGAGCAATGCTTGCAGAATAAAAATGGTGAACTGAAGAAAGAAGACTTATTTCATAGCTGGGGACAAGGTTTCCGCTCATGACTCCCTGTGGTAATAGCAAGCCGAGAGGATGGAGTGTGGTTTTTGACAACAGCAATTTCTGAACCATCTTGTGCAAACCAGAAGCACATAAAGAGAACTTAAGGTAAAGAGAATAAAGACATCACACAGCTGCACACCAAAAAAAGTGTTTCTAGCTAATTCAGACCTGAAAATTAAATACTTCTCTAAAGGTGTTAAAATGCACAGTGAAGCAAAAAGTAAATGTGAGGCAAAATTAAATGAAAGGGAGAAGCTTTCCTGAGCATTACCTATATAATCTGAACACTAAAAATACTGTTATCTCTTCCAAATCTTTCATAATTACCAGAATGCAAGCAGCTACTTTTAAAGAATAGAGTTTATTCAAAGCTAAAATAATAATAATAATAATAATAATAATAATACTAATATAAAAACATTTGAGGCACCGGATCTCAGTGTTATCTACCGATGTTTGAAGTGCAGGCTTTTTATTTTAATGGCGTTTTAGGTTACTGGACCTCCGATAAGTTGAAGGGGTAACAATGGCAGAGATCTGTAGAACTGTGATCATGATAAGGGTTTTTCTGTAAGAACAAGGTGATACAGATTGCCAATCAGGTTCATATGGACTAAATTGATGTGACAATTTCACATTCAAAGCTTTTCACTTTGCATGTTCTAGGTCACATTTACCCTACTTTGAGAGATGTAATTGYGGAAGACTAGTTAGACCAGTAAAGAACTACTTTTGCTATGGGCACTGTGGCAACAGCAGAGAAGCTGGCGCAGCTATCCTCGGTGTCTAAAAGCCACATAATGGCTTTCGAATGTGTCAATTTGTCCTGGCTTTACCTTACTGGCACCCAAGCTAGCTGGGTTAAAACTCAGTTATATTGGTTCTGYCTACAGGTGCTGGAATGATGCCTTTGCTTGCAGCATAGTAATATATTTGAGATGAGGACAAGCCATTTCTGTTATGCATACACACACAGGCAGGAATTAACATCTGTTTGTGTAGTGCACAGCATGTATAAAGTACATGGCCTTGTTTCTTCATTAGATATCAGTTTGTAAATAGGATTCTTTGCATTATACCAATCTTAAATGGATTWAAAAAAACAACAAAAAAAACCYAAACAAAAAACAAACCGCAAAAAAACAGGATAGTGATTGAAGCTGATAGAAGTGTTCAGTCTGCTACTCTATGTTTCTATGCTTACGATTTAGCCATTGATTTTTGGGGAGGACARCCATTATCAACTACAGTGGAGCTTTATTTAAAGACTTTTAACTCAGATTTCTGGAAACTGAGTGATATATAAAGCTGGTGGTTGGAATCCTTCTCAATGATTTATTGTAATGTAASGTTTGCTGCAATAAACTATGCCCTCAATTAGACCTGAGCAACTCCATTAACTTTAATTATATCATGCTTGTAACTGAGAGTATAATTTGGCCCTGTGGGAATAGAACATACAATTAAAGCTCCACRGGGTAGAACAGGCAGAAGAAATTTGCCCTTCAGTTGGAGCTCAGAGAAATTATAGGTTGCTTTAGTTATTCTCTTCAACCTTCACAAATCCTATTAATGACGTAGTTGCAGTATGTAGTTTCCAGTATATGGTGGTTGGTAGAACAAATACTGTTTATGCTTTTTCTCTTGCTATCTTGCAGGTGAACAAAGATCAGCTGCTTTGGGCGCTGGCTTTTTGCTCAGGAAATAGGAGAGCAGAAGCTGAGTAAACAAGATGAGTGCATTTGCAGCAGTTGGCTGTGTGCTTTACAGAAATTGGCAATCGCAGTTCAGGACCAAGCCCAGGCAGAGGATGCGGAGGGCTTGGAATCGCGGGACTAAGAAGTAATTTTTGCTTATTTGACATAATACCATAGCAACAAGCTGTTATGTTGCAGAAGGTAAAGCAAACAAAGAGCTGTAGGCAGATCCCTGTGATAAGAATGAAGTAGTGTTTCATCCTAACTGCTGTAGTAGAAAACAAAGAGTTGACACTGTTATTAAGTTCTATTGATAGCCCATTCAACTCCTTTAAAAATGTGAMTGAGAAAAATTAGCTTAGATCATAAGAATATGAAAGAAGAATTTGCGTCTTGCATTTTTTATTTCCAGAGAGAGATGGCAGAGGGAACTTTTACCCGGYATGCAGGGTTATTTTCATATTTGCTTTTGGTTCGTCTTCCTAAGATAAATGGGTTTGTTTGTCGGTATTCACATCTGGTGGATTTCAAGGGCTTGAAATCAGTGAAAGATAAACTGTGAGGGCATTGGAAGTTTAAGTTCTTGTGGAAAGGCTGTGGGACAGTCAGGGAGCATCAGCTAAAACAAGCCACTAAGCACGTGGGCTATGCCCAGGAGACATCAGAGCCCATGGTGTTCCTACAGGTTTGGCACTTGAGTTCCGTAATGCCTTCCATGGCAACCTGAGCCCAGTCTCAGTCCAAGTGCCCCCAAGCTCCAGCAGTTTTCACATCAGAAAATTTCTCAAGGAAGGATCTTTGCGTTAGGTCTGATTTTCGACACCTGACACTGCCAGCGGGGGCAGGTCCACACAGTTGCTCTCATTGCTTAATCTGCACACTTTACGCCCAGATCCCACTGCCATGTATTTACAAGGAAGCACGACAAAGAATTCCCTTCTGTASCCAAACACAGCAGTCTGCGTAGTTTAGGAGCAAAATGTTTTCAGTGTTGGTAGCTAGCGCCTGTACTGAAAGCTATTAAGTTTCCATACCGGTGCAGTTTGTGTGTACCTATTACCCTTGAGTGTTAGGCTTTCCTCAAATCAGTTCCAAGTTTAGCTGAAGCCCTGCTAAAATGAGTAGCAAAGTTCAGCTCCCTGGGCCATCTGGTGTTCAGTCTTTTCTGACTCAGGCAAATGTACTGCACCGCTTGTATTTAAGACATGGACTCAGGGTTTTCTGAAGGGTCTGACTGGCTTATAAGCATATTTAGATCTGAGTCAAAGACATGTGAGGAAGCCTAAAATGATGAGGAGGCTGAAGAAAGTAACAGCTAAGTTAAAGAAAAACCTCACAAAACCATCTAAAACATGAATAGCTTAACTATATAGAAAACGTATGTGATATTGGAAGCAATAGGAAAAAAGATTTATTTAGGAGTAGAACTTGCACCTATTGGTTTAAATTATGGGATGGAAAGGAAACAAAGGGAAAAGAGAAAATTTTGATAAGAAAAAGAAAAACTTTTTCAAATTGGTGAATATATAGAAACCTTTCAGTTATTATGTTTAACAGAATTGGCCTGAAAAATTGCAATGAAAAAGACCATTTGTAAAATTTGAAATGATCTGTGAAAATAGCACTCTGCTAAATAAACACCTAGGAAATCCAGGCTGTCTTTTGCCAGAATAGGATCCAATTTATTTCTCTTTTCCTTCCATTCTTATTCCAATTTTTTTTTAAAATCTTAATTAATGCATAAAGAGGAGGTACAAAAGGCATATTCAATATCTTTGCCTGTTTAGCTGAGTGAATTATTTGCTGTAACGTGCATTTTTTACATTCTTACTAGAGTATCTGAGTAAGTAACTTGTCGTTACCAACTTCCTCTATTTTCTTACAGTTTATCTRCTATTAAGTATATAACTGGAATAGGAAATACATTTGTACGTCTCATAACTTTGTATTAAAAGTCCCAACTGCTTCTTTAGACCATTTTTCTTATTTTTATAAGCAACTTTTCCTTTTGAATTTTATATGCTCTCATTCCTATGTTCCTCTGAGACAATGGCAAATACCCACTCACTTCAAAAGGCTTGTTATTTAAACACTGAACTTTCTCATATTTTTGGTAGTGGGTATCATGTTGTGAAATTGTGCTTCCTAATTCTGCAGCTGGTTTCATTAGGACTGTTGTCTGTGTCGTTCCCTCATATAGGGGACACAGCACTGCATCCTGTCGTGAGGACTGGCACAGCGTAGCTGTGCACTGGTGGAGAACCAGAGAAGTAGAGAATGGTTTGAGTATGCCTCCTTCTAATTGCAACTGATACCCTCTAGTTCATGTGTTGAAAGGGACAGGGACTTCTTTGTGCTACTTGTAATTTTGTGAGATGGGTGACTACTCCAAACTGAAGTGCAAAACTGAAAAAACCCACAAACCTCATTAATTAAGATAAGCATGCTTAATAGCATTTTGTGGATGGGGTTCTCCACCGTCTTATACTTGCTGACTGTGTAAAATGGTGTGAAAACGAAAGGGGTTGTATTCCCTGGGTAAAAATGACTATCCAGGCTGAAAACACTGGCTATTTGCATCCTGTAACATCACTTGTATCATGAGGTAACCTGTAGTGGGAACGTCTGGGTACACAGGAGCCTTTCCCCAACCCTGCAGGAGACAGGCACACCATGACTAAAATGAGGAAATGCTGAATGCTGCTTGCACAGCACTGCTTGTGAAAGACTAATGTTTAAAGACAAGAGTAGGCAAGTTAATATAATATCTATATTATTTCAAAGACGCTTTCTTGGACTGGACACAGCCTTACAGAGCCAGGTCAAGGAATATTTGACAGAAGAAATGTCCCCAGTGTCATGTGGCCTTGTGATTCATGCTCTCTTTGTTGCGACCTTTGCTGATTTTGAAGTCCCTTGCTGGCTGTTCGATAGCCGCTGCTAGTCTGCTTATCTGTAAGACTTTTGGGAGACAGAATCATAAATGTATATACAAAAGACCAACCACACAAAATCCAGAAAACCAAAACCAAACCATTTGCTTCCTAAAAATAAAGCATTGAATGTGATCCTTTCACATTCACAGTGCTAGAAATAATTTCTCCTTCTAAATGTTCAAAAATGTCACTATTTTAAAATACATAGTAAGAGATAAGCTCCCATGAAAGTGAATACTGTTTCTTTTCCTTGGAAAATTYTCTTTGTTCTTTTTTCGTTACATGTTGTCTAGGTTAATGGTATCCTTGCAATAGAGTGGTGTGTGTATTCATCAACATGGGTGGGGAGTCAGATAGCCAATTATTTAAATGAAACAATGGTTGAACTAGTAGGTTAGATGAAAACCAGATTATCATAATATATACATGACCACATCAGAGTGTGTGATGCTGAATAGCTGTTTGGATTTGCTATCAGGTTCTGAGACATTTTGTGTGAAACACTGATTTCTGCTTGGCTGCTTACTGCAATGCTTGCATAAAGGACAAGGAGAGGAACACTGAGTACTCCCCTGTTCAGAGCACTAYGTTTCTAATTTTGTTGTCTTTTCTTGGATGTGACACCTAGAATAGGGCAGATTACGTTACCAGTTAATGATCTGCAGAATGATATGCAGTGCTTTTTTGGCCACTCCTCTCTGATGCTTAACAACGCTGTATGCAAAACGGGGACACGAATTTAACCTACTCTTTGCCATCCACCAAAACACCATGAAGTGCATTTATTGAGGGGAGGAAGATTTGACAGGAGAAAAAAGGAAGTGGTAGTAATTGTAGGCAAACCAGGTGCAAGCTGGCTGCCTAAATGCATGCAACTCATGCCTAAGTGGGCATAAAAGCTTCTCTACATGCATATTGGGTGGTCAGATCCTCACCCCAATTGTATGGCTTGGAATCAGAAATTTCTTCACTTTCTTCCCTGAATTTACCTCAGATTCATGCAAGTGTAACTGAGATAAAATAGTTAATGGTAGACTGTCAGGATCTTTCTTTTTTCATTGCAGCCAGGAGCCATGACATAGATTGGCTCGTGTTGGATAAATGAGACTGTGCTAGTAGTCTGTGCTGGTTAATAGCAATGAAAGGGCTCTGTGCTTGTTAATTAACTGGCTCAATGCTAAGAGAGCTATTTCAATGGTGTGGCTGTACCTAGTAATATAGTTTGATTTCTCAGTGCCTCCTTCAAACTGCAACTTGTGGCAATTTTTTCCTTCTAACAAAAACTTTATTGTTGCATGGCATATGTGTGTTTGCTGCCTTGCTGCTCACTGGTTTTTAGCCTGTCACAGGAAGATGGTTTTTAACAAACTTACACCTTAAAGGCTCTGCCTAGGTCGAGGGGCAAATGTGATCTGTATTAAGCCTTGAGACAAAGTTTGCTAATTATTTTTCCCTTGGAAATCATGTTGACAGGCAGGTGGCATGTGCTCAACTCTCACCCTGACATGAATCCGGGACACAGCCAAGTCGGGATACATCTGGGAGTGGGAGACAGTGAGTGATGCCAGGTCCTATACTTCAGACACAGTCTTAGACCTTCRGGGACTTCAGATGCTAACATCTGGCTTGTGATATTGCTCTTGGCCTACAAAGTCTATTTTTGCCCTGTTTAGCAGTTCTCGACTAGTCCTCTGTCCTGCTCATATGCTATAATTCTTTTGACTTGCTAATTCAGACCAGCTGATAAAGAGGAATTTTTTGAGCATAGCCTTGTCACTGTAGGGGTGTCAGCTACTGTTCATGTCTTCAATTTCATGTCTACGGATACTCGTTTGATTTTAATTCTCTTGTAGCATGTAAAAGCGAAAGAAAGGGCTTGTTGGATCAGATCAGTGGTCCACCTAGCTCTCTGACTGGAGAAGGAGATGCTATTTAGGAAGGTCATGTGAGCCTGAWCTCTCTCTGCAGACTATTCCTCTCCCATCAATGTTCACAGCTGTTGGATACATCCATGGGGGATACATCACAGTAGGGGATACATCCATGCCTATTTCCTACGGTATCTGTTTGTGGACCTGTTGTCCCTAAGTTTGCCTACTCCCCTTTTGAACCTCCTGATACTATTTAACTTCACAACCTTCTTTGACAACAAATCCTAGAAATTCACTACCCACTCTGTAAAAACTATTTCTTTCATTTAGTTGTGCACTGACTTCTTGCTAGCTTCAGTGAGTGACCACCTACTACAAGGACTGCAGGATTTGGTTAGTAACAGTTTTACATACAATTTATCCTTAATGAACTCGCARAAGTCCATCATGTTCCCTTTCAGCCCTCTTCTTTCCAAACTGAGACATAGCCTTTTTAGCCTCTCATAAAGCAACTGCTGCATACCCTCCTTCACTTCAGTACTTCTTCTSTGTACTGCCTTTAACTCCACTATGCCCTTGTGATGCAGTTACTCAAAAGGTGGAGGCACTGCCTGTTTACATAGCAGCTAAACAGCATATCTGTTCAATTGTAGTGACGTTTCTTGTTGTATTTGGTAGTATAAGTTACCAAGTTACTGTTATTTGCTAACAAAAGTATCTTGTCTTTTTTTTTTTTTCTTCCTACGACAGAGTATTTTAACTATAGTTTGAAATTTGACTGTAGAGGTATCACGGTAAGTGCAGATGGTGTTTGCGATATGCCCTTCCAGTCTTAAATTCTATGCAAATTGGTTTCTTAATTTTGTGTAGTAACTGTGTATTTCAGCACTTTATTTGGAGTCTGAGCACTCATCAAATATTTCATACTCAGTTGTAGTCCACTGTTAGCAAAACTGCAGTTGAGCTGCGTTGTTAGTACTGTGTAGCACCTGTGCCTTTCCCGTCTCATCCTTTCTCTCCTGTGTAACAATATAAAGACCTTTCTTCAGGTTTATCAGCTGTATTTCCTATGGTCACCTCTCTTTACAGAGTCAACTGTTGCCTCCACTGAAGGATTTGGGAAGAGGGGAAAGAGGTTGCTTGGAAATTCAGGGTTCCTGAAAGGGTGAGAGTCCAGAGCCTGTATAAAGCTTTTCTCTGTGCAGTGTTTTGCTTGTCTATTCATGTCAATTTTGTCTTTCCTCATAAGTATCTCCAAATGGGCCTCTGCAGCTTGCTTCGTACATCAGCTTTTGTTTGTCTATAGTACTGACTTGTCGCGTCTCTTTTAAACGGTGCTGGAAACGTCAGGTAGACTTATTGCCATATGTACACAGGCTGATTTTTGCAAGCTTTTTTCTTATTCTTCAACCCTGCAGCTTTCTACTCCTCTCTCTAAGCAGCGATGTGCTTGATTATTTAATCAGATGAGGCATTTGCTTTATTATGATTTCTTCTTTTCGACTAGAGGCAGCCTGAAGCAGCAAGGCAAAACAGCTTGTTACAATTTGACTATTTTATCTCCCAAAGGAAGAAAGTGTGCTCCATCATTAAAAATAACAGTACTGGACTTCTTCCAAACCGAAATATAGCAGTACTCTTGAATTAATGTTGAGAAAGGATAACAGAAGCAGTTTTTGCAGGAACACTTGTAGTGTCACAAACAAAATTTGGTACCATGGACGTGAGATAGATTAAAGCCTGAATGTGTTTCAAAATGGTGTGCAGAGGCATTTAGTGCAGCAGTTATTTAGACATGTTTAATGAATAGTTCATAGGGCACACAGCATTGCAAGAAAAGAGAAGAAGCACTAGTGCATTAAACTGTCTCAGGAGGTAGATCTTAATCAAGAACCTCTAGCTAAGGTACAGGAATAAAGGCTGAGGAACAAAGCCAAATAAAAGCCAGAAAGGGCAAAAGGAAGGAAGAGAAAGCAAGCTTCAAGAAGGTAGACAGAGACTTACAGGATTGGAAGAACTGGGATTCAGCACTAAAACTGGCAATCTGGGTCTAAAGGAACAAAAAAGGAAAAATATTAAGAGAGAACATTTGTGAAATAGGAATAAAAACTTGGACTGTTGTGGAAGGGTCAGAGTGAGTGATAAGTATTTGAAAGTGTCTGTATGAATGCARGATGCGTGACAAAGAAGATAAAGAGACTAGAAATACACAGAGAATATTGGCATCATTAACCTAACTGGAACAGAGAGAGGAAGCAAAAATCTGTTAGCGATAAATAGCGTAAGATAATATATAGATCATGCAGAAGAGAACAGATGGGAGAGAAGGTTTGGAAATAAATAAAACTGAGGATTCTGGGAGAGCACGTAAATTGGTTAGAAAAATTTGTGCATGCTTAGAAACTCTGCTTAACCTCAGCTCCCACCGTCTGTAAGAGAGGTTTTCCAGTTGTTGAATGGGTTTCTGGTACATCTAAGTGGGATGGTTTGGAGAATTTTTTTCTCTCTAAAAGAAATATCTCAAAAAAACTACAGCCAACCTCACAAGTGGGTGGTATTTCTAATCTGGCAATCCTGTCCTTTGTGTCTGCTGAACTGAGCACAGCTCAGTGGTGGCATCCCCAGTTTATCAGAGCAGCTTTATCAGAGGACAGGTGAGTGACTCAGAAATAGCAGACCACTGACTCTGCTGAAGTTCCTTGTGAGGAACACACACACGGGAAAAACCTATGGGCCGTCATGAGAGCTGAAGTCCAGCTGAGGAGTTGAAGAGGAAAAAAGGGACGTGAGGGTTTTTACTGTGGCGCTTCTATGTTTTTTTTTCAGTATCCTGGTACCATACTTCTATGATAATATTTCAGAATTAAAGTAGTTTGTTTCTCAAGTAGCTAGTTTTTAGAAAATACTGAAGCAAGCATTCAAAAAGCATTGAAAATTGCTTGGAAAAAATATGAATCAATCTATGAAAATGCAGTCACATCTAATTGTAAGGAACTTTCTCTTTTGAAAAGGAAGTTTAAAGTTGATTAAGCATACCTGAGTGACTGCTGAACTGACTTGAATCCTCCYCATTTCAAGGTAAAGTAACTCAGGTTAAAAATCTTTCATTGAATCAGATATTTAAAGCAGAAAGGGGTGAAAGCTCCAGACAATATTCAACGAGCTGGACCTGAATCGCCACTGAAGGATTTATTGGTTTGGGTGGAGCAAAGTGCAAATGCATTTCTAGACACAGTTGTAAGTCTGAACTCTCCATCTGGTCCTTAGCTCTCTGTTCCAACTGTAACCCCCCTAATCCTGCCCCTTACCCAAGTCTTCAGACTCGGAGGAATTGCTCCCCTACGCATTCATGGTGCAGCTGGGCTCATCCCAGTTGCATGGGAGTGGACTGGCAGCATTGCTGCTGGGAGGGATGTGATGCCGCCTGCCCTGGGGGGCTGCTGCTGGCAGAGCTGGTCCCTTGACCCCTTTACCATGCCCGGCTGCAGCCTCGCGCGTGGCGGACCTCCGCACCAGCCCCAGAGGAATGGGAGTGTGAGGCCAAGCGCGGGCTGCGGGTGCCGAGGATGCAGCAGGAGCAGACTTTGCCATTTGCTGACTGAAAGGCGAAGGTTCAAGCCGGGGCTTAATATACAATRCTGGTTAGATCAGCCTTGGGTCCAGAAGCAGGAAGGGCACATTGGTGTTGTACTGTGCTCTGAGGGCTCATCTTCATGGGTCGTCACTGRTGCACAGACCTTGCCACTCCTTATTACCCCTCTCCCCACTCCCAGCCCCTGTTGTGGCCTTGTTTCATCTTCCCACCCAATTTACTAGTATTTGCAGTTCTGCTATTTCTGAATTACCCCCCTCACTTGCTTCATCTGACTGAATAACTGAAATTTGACTTCGTGGAGTTCTTTTTCGTTTTCATCTTTCATGCCTGTGGCTTTGCATCCTTAGTTAGGCAGTGCAGTTTTACTCTGTGTCTGCAGTTGCTAATGTTTCTACCAGGTCAGAGGTTAATGTAATGCTTGGTATTTATGTGGTATTTTTCTCAGTGTATTGGGGAATGAGTGTACATAACACGAATCTTTTAAAAAATCCAATGTTCTCTGTATTGCCAAGGCTGCAACAATTATTGTAGTGCTTACCACTTTTTATTTTTAGTAGTGAAATAGGCATAGTTGTGGTAGATGCTATGTCCTCTTGCCAAGATAAATGACAAACAGTGTTCTCATCTTTTTCTCTCTCTCTTTTTTTTCCTTCCGAGGAGCCATATTTAGCAAATTGTTTGAGCATTACAACTCAAACAAGGTTTTACCTTTTATAGGTTGTAGCTTGTCTAGTTAGGCATACTGTTTTCTGGGGGATTTGAGCTGCTAGAGAATGTTTTAGGCTCTAAACATAACAAAACAAAGACATATTTTCTATATCTTGAGAATACTGTAACTCTCCAACAATCTTAAAATAATTGTTACACCTCATATTTTCAAGTAACTGGCAGGAACAGTAATCTTCTATAGCTTAGTACACTCTATTAAAAATGAGTAATATACATATTGATCATAATGCTTCTCTTAGCTGATGAGGCATCTCTTGGGGATGAAACCACAGTACCATATGGCTTTAATGTACTCAATATAGTTTCTCCAAATAACCACTATAAATTATATTTCAGAATTATGCTGGACAGCAATAGAGTTAGTCTTCCAAACTGTCAATAATATATCATGACTGTAGGTAAGAAAYTGATTATGCACAGGATGCAGTATTTAAATAATTAACAGCTAGCCAATCCATTTTGTAGCTGTGGTTTGTGACACTTTGAATTACACTAATTTTAACTTTAACATCCCAAGATAAAATGGGTGAGTAATGCACCCGGYTAATTGAAACTGATACAGGAAGCAGAATGCACCATTTCTCTAGCAATGTAGCTAATGTAATGCAATACAGTTTCCTCAGAAAGAATGAGATCCAGCATCTTATTGCAATTTTAAATGTAAATTTTAAATGGAAACATTCTTCTGAATATGAAAGTAGTTTACTGCCCAATTCTGGCAAAGGGTGATGTAATAAATAGCTGAATTTAAATTCAAGGCAAAGTTAAAGGCATGGTTTGGTTTGCCAGGATTATATTACATATTTTTCCCTCAAATGTTTATTTGTCAACAAGTTAAATCATTAACACAAATCAATTTCAATCCCAATCTGGAACAAAACCCACTCCATGAAATAAGCAGTATTACCTGTTAAACACTAACAGCAATATTGTTGTTTCTGACATTACCAGCTGGCAGAAAGCATGATGGCCTTTTAAAAATCTAAACCTGGAGGGAATAATTCRGAGATCTAGTCATCAAGTTTAGAATACACACAATATCTGGACCCAAAGATCAGTTTCTGGCAACACTGACTCTGCCCTTCCTCCTTCAAAAGGTAAGGAAACTGGATAATGTGCAAACATCTTCTTTGCTCTGCCTCGTGATTAAAGATCCCATGACATTTTCTTAGGGTAGAAGTTCAGCATTTTGATGAACATACCGCTAGCCAAAATCCTCTCTCCTTCCACCTTTTTAACAGTCCTCTTTGTGCAGATTTTCAATATGGCTGGAGCCGATATGGCGTAGATGCTGCATTCCAGGGCTGGCCTGACAACAGGAATTCTAGGTAGAGGAAAAAAAAGAATAAAGAAAAAAGATGAGGCTTATGCAGAAGAATTTTTTTCCTTTCAGGAATGTCATGGAGACCTTTGCAGTTTTTCATAGGAAGTRAAAGAGGCACTGTTTTAGCATAATCGCTAGCCCAAATGAGGAATACAAGAAAAGGTATTTGAAGCTGGGTTTTCACAAGGTAGGTAGCTACTGCAATATGCAGTCAGCTGTGCTTAGCTTTTCTCTTCAGACTCTTTTTGGTTTAAATAACTATTTGGGGGATCAAAGAGAGAAATTGCAACCAGTAGATTTATGTTTCAGACATTATATAGGTTGTCAATCATCACTTTCTCATAGGTGTAAGAGTCAACTGTGGCTGCTGTCAGGAAGGTGTACCTCAAAGAGTCTGAGCTCATGCAAATAACAATGTCTCAGTAAGTTGAAAAGAAGATCTAATTGCATATAAATTTAAGAAGCAGAACAAGACACAGTCAATTTGCATTAAAGCATGCTGCTGTTGTCTTGACCGGGGGCTTATCATTTTTGACAAGGATTTTATTTGGAGCTGTAGCAGTCGGACGAGAAGGACTGTGAGTCTCCGCCATAAATGTCTGAGCAGAAGATGATTGTGGGTTTTTCTCCCCCCATAGGTCCCTCCTCTTAGTGGAATTTGCAAAGATGCAAGCAATACTACTGAATGCAGGAATTGAAAGATGAACGTCCTACTTGTGCTTTTCAAATGTTTTTACAAGTATAGTACACAACCCTTGCATAAGGCCTTTGTATTAGTGAAGAACTATAAAGTAATATGTGACTRTCACTAAACTCGGGCGTTAAGGGAAAGTTGTCTTTTTCCCTTCTCATTGCCATCCTGTTGCAACTTTGTTTTCTATAGTGTATTCAGTGCCATAGCTGTCAGGAGTAGAAGCCCTCTAATAGTACTGTCAGTGACTTCATTGTTTCTCTCTAAGGCTGCCGATTTCTGGAATATTGAGACAGTGTTATTGATGGCCCATTATTATTCTGGAATAAATTTTGGAATTGCACCTTGGGGTGGAGAGGAAAACCTGATCCAGTGAATCCATGAAGGGAATGTAAGTTTTACCCATCCCCAATACATTTTCTACTCCTAACAGGATGTAAAACAAACATACATCTATTYCTTTTCTGGCTCTTGCTTATGGCAGCTATTTAAAATATTAGATAATGTTTTAGACATCCATATGTGTGTGTGTTGGGTGGTAGAATTGCATTAGTACAGAAATACAATGCTAAAAATAAATTATCCTCATTCTACACATGGTCGCAATCAGTACTCTCCAACTTTGCCCTCTCTAATGTTACAGTACTTGTTGTAGCATGGAATTTAAAGTAAGTTTATAGTGTATAAATGTCATGCATTTGATGCTATGATCTGTGCTAGCTACCCTCATGGATAGTTTACTGCATCTCCCTCCTGATATATCAAACAGATTGTGGAAGATTTGAGGCATTCAAGACTTGTTTGGCAAACCCCTGGAAAATTGCAAGTTTTACTAGTTTAATGGTGTACAGACCTCTGTCTCCTCACCAAAAAAACAATATTTTACAACATCCAGGATTCATGAGATCACACATATTTTCCCCAAAGCTGATGAATTACAGGTTACCTCTTTGAGTTGGAGACCAGAAGTGGAGAACAGAACCAGATCCAAATGGCACAAAAGGTAAGAAGTGGTAAACATTGGCAGTCATCACTTTTTCACAGGCATAAAGGTCAACTGTCGCTGCTGTCAGGAAGGTGTGCCTCAATGATTTGCTGAGCTCATTCAAATAACACTTCAAGGCCTCAGCAAGTTGAAGTAGAGATTAAATTGCATAGATGTGAGGAAGCAGAGAAAGAATCAGGTATGTTAGCTTTAGTCAATTTGGATTAAAGTACRCTTTTGTTGCTGCTACATATTCTGTGTTAGTGGGAAGTGCCTGACTACTTGTGTGAGCCGTTGCTGTTCTCTGCTATGTGCTGGTTATATCTTACTTTTACTCATTTCAGATCACTTTCCTTGCTAGGCCACTTGATCAGTAAGGCTAACAGAATCCCAGTCCTCACAAACTCTGTGTATGGGCCAGTACTGTTTGTAGCATGCCATGCTGTCCTTGTCTCCCATCATCCAGTCCTTCTGCCCTGCATTTCTCCRTTGTCTTTGCCTGGCAGCCAGGACAGAGAGGTCAGGGAGATGATGCACCGTAAGTTTTCCCCTAGTATGAAGTCAGGAGATGCTTCTGGCTAGATATTAGTCACCATACCTTAGTCACAGCCAAAGGAATCATCCTTTTCTCACTCAAAGTGCTCCTAAAAAGTTCCTTTTGTCCCACAGTAACAGCAATCTCAAGAACTATTAAGCAGCAAATGCACACAACCATGCACAAAACCAGTCTGAATGATCCCATCCCGCAGATTCCTGGTGCGTTCTGGCTCCTCCAAGTCTGGCTGATAGAGYTTACAGCCCAGACTGTCTCTGTGCTTTTGCAGTGAGGAGCACACTTTTAGGACTAGTAAAGGATGAGCAAATGAATAATCCGTGTATTGCAGTTATATAAAGGACAAATATACTGAATATAAGTAATCTCAATAGTATTTGGTATGCAAATCCAAATTTTCTCCCACCTTTTTCTCTTCATATATCTCCTTTTTTGCCTGAGGGTACTTCTCATTGCCTCTTCTATGCAGAAACATCTCCTAATCTAATAAAATCTACTGGTAATGGGCATTATACTTTGCACTGGAAATATAAGTGTAGTCACTTAGCACTCAGGCATGGGAGTCAATTACCTGCAGTTTTCAGAGGAGTGTCAAAAAGCTTATTTGCTATTCTTGACATTATGACCATGCTACAAAGTTTTAGCTGTTTTCTACGTTTTCTTCATCTCTCTCTCTCTCTTCTTAATTTATTTGTATATTTCACAGACTCATCCCAGTGAACATTCTGAGCTGCTGGCATTAACAATAATTATCATTACACTGAATTAGGCTGTGAATACACAAAAACTTTCAAGTGTGAACAAAATGGGACAAAGTTTGAATAGGGATTTGCAGAATGGTATAGCACAGGATTTTTCCAAAACAAGTAAAGACCAAAAATTTCTCCCTAGCTATTCTTTTTTTCACATGACATATCAAATTCAGAGAATATGATTTGTGCCTGTAAATTACAACAAGGCCCTGGGAACCCGGATCTAACTTTGACATCAGGTCTAGTTTGAGCAGGTGATTGGACTACATGGATTCCTGAGGTCCCTTCCAGTCTAAAATACTCTGTGAGCCTAAGAATCATGAGTTATTCAGTTAGCTTCATGCAATGCAAAGAGAGAGACCACCAAATAGATTTGCTCAATACAGTATTTGTGAGTAAGAAATAAATCAAAGASAAAGTGTAACATGGGGGTTTAAAAAAAAATAATTTCAACTTGTGATTCCAGCACAATATGCTATAATTTATTTAACACTAGAACATGAGTGAAATCACCTCTCGAGTAGAACTTTGCAACTCCTTACAATAACGCTTCATGAAAGTTGATGGGGAAGAAGTGAAAGAAAACACTGTGTCCGCTTCAAACTGCCAGGATATTTGTTGTATTATAATTATCTAGTATGAAATTTGGCTACATGAACATCATTACTTTTCCAAAAACTGCTGAAGGATTTTTAATGACCACTAGGAGCTAGGATTCAAAGATTCGAGTTTCTTCTACAGTCTCAGTCCTGTGCTGTTGGCATCGTGTAAGAGCCTTAGTTCAGTAGTAACTCAGACAGACAAGGGCTACCAGTACTATTTCCTTCAGCACATGCACTCAGTTTTCCTTGGAGGATCTCCTATTTAAATTCAGACTTGGCTCAGCACTGCTTAACTTGGGAGGTCTGACTGGCTCATAACACAAAATGATGTGGCTACAAGCCACTAGATTCATTTGGTCTCCATATATTTGGATTCACCTTCTGTTAATCACATATTTGATTATGATTCATCAGGCACTTTAAGAACATCATCTGACAGAGAAGTCATTTGAGAGCTTCCTTTACTAATTTGTTGCCTCTCTGTCTTCCTCCACCTCCTCCCAAAAGTCATGAGTGTTCTTGAGTGGGTCCTAAATGATTTCAGAGAGCCAGACTGCCTACAGGAAGGGTGTTACATGCACACTTTTTAAATACTGTGGTGGAGTTGTGCCTGCTGAAGTGCTCCCCAAACAATTTCTCTGGTGACATGACTCCATATTAATTCTGACATGCATAAATGTCAGTTTCTTATATTAACCAATGAAGCAGGCAACACGCTGTAAATTGTTGCTCATTCCTGTCAAGCATACGAATATGTTGGCTGCTTGAAATGAGATTTTTGCCTAACAAGAAAAATATTTGGACCAATTGGTCCTTCTGTGAGAGATTTCATGAGGATCCACCTTCTGAAAGGTCTTGCTGAAGAGATGCTTTTTAGGCCATTGAGCATGTGTGCTCTATCAATGTCTGCACATGCAGTATAGGTTAAGTACACATAGAATTTCCTGGGTGGGCATCAAATAAGATTAGTCTTTAATATGTAGAGATTAGTGTAAAGTTAGATTTTACCCACGTTATTAAAAAAAAAAATGCAAAGCATAATCAGAAAGAACCCTTGGACATTTGGCTATAAAACACAGAAGACAGAAGAGAACCAGGAAGTCTCTAGGATCTTCAGGAGTTTGTTTGCTAGCCTTGTTTGTTTGTGACCCTGATTTTTCCCTAATATCCGCATCCATTTATAGCATGAAGTCCAAAGATGAATGTGATCTTCYTCATCTTGTTTGTTGCGAACTTTGGATAGGGCTTCAGGAGTTCTGGGGCAGATGCTGCAATGTTTTCAGGAAGTGAAGYTTTTCCAGGAAGTGCGTGGAAAAGTTCACTGCTCCGTCTTAAGGAAGGCTGTTCCGACATATGTTGCCTGAACSTTTAGGAGGAGTTAGCAGAAAAATGTGATAGGAACAATCTTTCTGTTTCTGGAAAGGAGGTTATGGCTGAAGACCATGCTCACACATGTTGCATAATTTCTGGTTGGCTTTTCTTCTCTGTAGTTATGTGCAAGACTGCTTTGGCTATGGGAAAAGTCTCTTGCTTCTTAAAATCCACTGTGACATTAATGATGAATAGTAAAGACCACTGCGCTGCACTTTGCACGCTAATCAGTCTTTGCGTTGCTTTGTATCTTGTACCATATGTACACTGTGACTTGGCTGGGATGAAAAACTGTAACTGGCAACACTCACTCTGATTGTTCTTATAATGATCAAACAGTAACACAGTTTTACAGAAATTTTATAAACCATCATGTCGTAAAACAAAACCAGCATAAACTAGCTTGAGCAAAGAAGGTGTGTTTAAAAAGAAAAAAAAGTTAATGAAAAGCATATGAAACTGCCCATCTGTGCAATTGTTGTACTTTTTCAGTGTATGAAGGCAAATAAATACTGTGAACCTTTTGTACAGTCAATTTGAGGATATTAGAAGAAGCTTATTTGAAAGTCAAGAAGCAAACTATAGCAAATGCTCTATAATTCACACTGTGAATCCACTGGTGGTAGTCAGGGAAGTATTTGTCAGGCAGTATTTTCCTTGCCCTTTCTCCTTTCGTATTTCTAAGAACTGCCTCTTACACATCCTCAGCCTTTGCTTGTTTGGTTTACGTTTGGAATCTTATATGTCAACACATGTGAGTTACAACATGAAAAAAGAAGATTTTACAAACTCAAGGGACCAGGCACTGGGATTCATGTCACCATTTTGCACTTAAGAAGACAGGCTGTCACGTTGGAAATGTTTTATTTGTAAAATGAATACAGCGATTTCCCAGCCTCATCCTTAATAAGTATTTATCCACATCATAAAAAAATATAAATCATCAGAACCAGACAGTCATAAGGGATTCAAGAAAGCCTATTTCAGCAAAATCAGAGTTGCTAGGTTAGGGTCTACGAAAGGAAACTAAGGAAAAAAGGAAAGCAGGAGAGAACACAAACATTCTGGCGAACAAACCTGACTCACAAAAGTGACAGGAAGAACAAGTGGCTGTCGATAAATCAGGGCCTGATAACCTGGTAATCCAAAAGGAATAATGAAAAAATATAAGCAAAGACAGCACAAGCTTATAGGAACAAAATCAGAAGTCCTAACATAAGAAGTCAATTAATCAGGAAAACAWACATAAAAGGCATTAAGTAATGGTTCTATAAATATATAAGAAGTTAGTTAAAGGTAGTTAAAGTAAGAAAAAGAAAAAAGGACAGGTCTAATATTTATTGCAGTTACTTGTTGAAGAAGATAATATGAGATACAGAGTAGAGTGATAAGACTTTTTTCTTGACTTTATCAGAAAAGATTATTGTGACTCTATGGTTAATGCCATAATATAAATGAGGAGCAAGAGGAGAAGAGCCAAAATGTCAGGTTAGAAAAAAGGTAATTCAGGTGTACTCTTTGAGGAAATGGAAAATCACCCATGAATGCTTACAGTGCACTCTGGATTATTAGTGATTACCTTCTGGAACCCTCTGGGAATAGAGGGGATCCCACATGCTATAGATGATAGTAATATGCAATGTAGCTCCCACCTGTATTTCTACCCACCACCCCACAAAAAAAAAAAAAAAAAGGTTCTGAGGGGAAACAGCAAATATTATTTGTCTTCATTTCAGAAGCATTTATAACAGTCCTGCAATATATTTTCAAAAACMGATTAGGGAGATGACACAAAGAGCAGTTCGTATTTGTTTTAATAGCGTTGAAGTCCAGTTTCAGTAAGTTCCAATAAGGTTTTGCTAAAGGCTTAGTCTCAGTGCTATTTAATCCTTTTGGTTATAGCTTGGAGGATAATTTACAGAATATACTCATAAAATGTGTGTAAGACTCATAGCTAGGAGAAGAGAATAAGTTYAAATATGGAAGTGGACTTGAGAATATGGAGACATGTTTTGCAATCAACAACACAAAATTCAATAAAGGGCTCCATATCCATTTGAAATAGAACAATTAAGAATTTACTTGGTCTGCAGAAAAGAGCATCAGTTTAGACAACTATGCATGTAATTAAGTGTTTGAACAAGCCATAATGAGAGACTGTAGGAGATTTTTCAGAAGATAAGTATGTGTAGGGGGTGACCTAGATAACACCTCACGTTATTTCTGAGCTAAGGAAGGGACTGGATGAGCCCTTGACATTTCTCTGAATCCATGACAATGAAAGATTATTTGGCACTTGCAAATTTTATGCTTATGGTTGCCAAATTATATATGCAGTTTGTGTTGTGTATATGTKGTTTATTTTTCCTACTAATGTCTACAGCAAATGCAGATTAAGCTGTAATCTCTATGACATTTTGACTGCACGGTCGCAGGTGTGTTGGCCTATAGGTAACCATGTTATAAAAACCTGTAAGTGCTGTGAGCAAAACAGGCAACTGTAGTTCATCACCRTGTCAAAAATTACTGTGCCATTCAAGTCAAATAAAAGCTGCAGGAGGTCTGCTTTGAAAACTGAGATCATATTTACGCTTTAAAATGAGTAGAAAATTCATTCCCTGTTTAATTTATAGTCTTTTGTTCTTGATAATGTGTCAAGTTGTCTTTTTAATTTAGGTAGGTCAGTGGCTACACCTGATGACATCAGTTCACACTTTCTGACTCGCATTTTCACTGCGGTCTAAAGTCCAAAATCTTGAGTGAATATTGTGGGCCTGCCTTGGCATACTCATCAATTGTTTATATGCCTTATTTATAAACACAAGCAAAATGTGTTCTCTTTCCATGTGCAAGTATTTTATTTGYGTCTTTCCACTGGGCTTGGGCACTAATTTCTTGCTTACATTCATATAATGAAATCAATTCATTAATTTCAAACTTTTTCTCAAATAATTCCCTCTTTGTCCTCTCAAAACAGATAAGAAACAACCAAATATTTGCCATCAGTGTCTTGATATTTTTTTAATTGATCTGAGTACCTATTGATGTTTTTTTCCTGCAGCATCATTGTTGAAGTTCCTATATTATACCATTTATTCTGGCTAAATATGTTGACGCAGGGACTTCAGAATATAGTACTGTCATGTAGAAAGCTAAGGGCAAGGTATAATCTCAAAATGGTAAATAAGCAGATCAAAATAATCCTTAAATAATTTTATCTGAGGTCTCTTGAGGGAGGAGAAAGAGGCATTGACATTAGAGAAGGCAGAGTAGGAGGCAGAGATGCTGAAGGGGTCACTGGAAGAAACTTATTTAAGCCAGCCTTCAAATCTGTGTGAGTAAAGATCCTGAGTCATGAGAAGGAGCGGGTGAAAGGCAGARGTGGGAGCAGGAAGGACAGCAAAGGATGAGCAGGGAGGGCTGTGGGACAAATAGAGGTGTCATAAAATATGGTCAGTGTTTTGCTTAACTGGCATTCTTAGCCTTGAATATTATGATGTGGTCAAGCAATACTCCCCAAATCAGTTGCTTGATATGTGCATGCATAATTTAAGACACTGGAAAACAATTTTTCACATTATATGTTTTGAATGACAGTCTGTAAACACAAACTCAGTGCAGTGTTGTCAATACAGAAGGGATTTATGGGAACAGAAATGATTTAAGGGAATATGGACACAAATGGCAACAGGGAGGTCATAACTAGTAAAAGCTAAAAGGGTTGAGGGCTAGATAAAGAGAAAAGCAAAGATACTTTGATTGCCATTATACGTATAAATATCCCACCAGTTTTACAGTTTGTTAACTGAAATTTACCTTGGTGTTGCCCATCCTGAGTTTCTGTGCAGAATTTACAAACACGAACACTGTGTGTTACTTTGTCACAGCCTTTGTAGCGCATGGAAGCATCACCGTGCAATCCTATATCAGTTTTATGGCTTTTGTTTGTTGCTGCAAGTATACARTAGATACAACAAAAAAAAAGATACATAGAAACAAAACAGTGCAAAAAAGTCCTGTTGAAATTCATGTGAACTTTGGGGGGAAACACAAATTCAAGCTAAACCAAATGTTTCAGTTTGCTCTGCCTCAAATAAATAAAATAACCCAGTGGGACTATATCCCTGTAGCGAGTCACAAACTTTACCTGCCAGTGATTTGAGGCAGATGTAGACTCAGCTGGCTTGGCTGCAGTATGATGTGAAAGAAACACAAGCTTTTCGGGGTTTTATAGCTGGAGTTTTGCTGAGTGCAGCTGCTCCCTCAGCATATTATTAACTCAAAAACATGTTCATTAAAAAAAAAAAAAAAAGGGAAGAAAAAGATTCCTGGCGCTTCTTTATCATGCAGGGGATCTCTTGGACTATTCCGAGGGGATGTATTTGAAAATTGCTGTGGAGGATGTGATGCACTAAGATTAGTACAAACAAAATGGAATCTAAAGAATAGTAATGAGGGTAAAGAAGAAGATAAAATGGGAAATATTAGAGTTGTATCCATCTGGAGCTTTCCTTAATAGGCACCCATGACCCTAGCAGGGACTTTCTTTCAGATCAATCACAAGAAACTTATTAAAAAACTCATCACCCCTCTTCTCCCTCTATTTTATGTCTGTGATGACTGCGTAGTTTCTAAAGAGATGAATAATATTATGATGGCAATAGTTTTGTAGAATCACAGGATAATTGAATTTAAGGCTGGAAAGTGCCTCCTGAGATCTGTCGTGCCCCAGCGGGAGAATCAAGTRTGCCTGTCTCTCTTAACACATTTGTCTTAAGGGCTTCTACTGATGGAGGGTCCACGCTGTCCCTGGGYCCACCAGATAACTTTATTAGCTTTCCCCCAGTGCATAACTTATCTTTGCTGCTGAAGTTTAAGCCCATAGCTTTATGTCTGTTTRCTCTCATAACTCTAAATAATTTAATAGCTGTTCTCTTTTCAGTTTACTTCATTGATTTGAATGCCACTGTCACCTTCGTCCTGTCTTGTCTTGATTAAGTAGCTTCAGTTTCAGCCTTTYCTTTCTCCCTCTCCCCCTCCTCTGTCTCCTTGTCCCCTTCCCCTTGATTCTTCACCCTTTCTCTTTCTTGTCACCCCTTTTCAGACTCTTTTTAAATGGTGAACCTCTTTCCCAGTTTGGTGTTTCCAGGGCAAGCATCCTTGTGCCTCCTGGCACAGTCAGAGGAAGGGCTCCTTCTTAAGTCTTTCACAGGCAATATTGTAAAATACGTCCCGATGTGATGCCTGCCTCTTTCCACAGAACAAAATTTTGATTTATGTTCAGCTTGTGATCCATGGCACTCCTTAAAATCTTTTCTAAACAACTGCTGCTTAATCATTCTTCATTCTGGTTTTGTGCATACAATTTTTCTGATCTAAACTAAGTATTTTGCACCTGCCTTTATTTGATCCTAAGCCACTTCTGTAATTGTCTAAGATCATACTGAATTTTTACCCTGTCCTAACAGGCTATCAGTTCCTCCCAATTTAATGTTTTCTGAACGTTTAGTAAGATTTCTGGGACAGTGTGTCCTGATTTACTGGAAGTACAGGTTTCCTTCCTCTGAGGTTATACTGAATGCATTATTAGAAACTGACAGCCATGGACTGGAAAATGTTTGGAAAATGCTATTGGAGGAAGATTCTTGGGATTTAGCTCAAAAGTTTACTGTMTGGGATGAATAGGGACAAATTCTTATGGAGGAAGGTGTCGTAGTGCTAATATCTGTGGGCAAGGTTTAGGAATTGGCTTTACTTGAAGAATCGTATGCCAGACTGCTTTGGTACAAAGTTTTCTTGGGGCAAGGGGACATACATACGTACTCTGTCTTAAGAGATCTATGATATGAAAACTAAGTTTGTATGCTACCTGCTTGTTCTGCATTTATTTATTTAATGCTGAACACAATAGGCTATGGCCTTATTCCATCGTAATACATAAGYATGTAATGAGGTGAGGGTTTGAAAAAGTGTGATTTTACTGAGTCAATCATTCTGCTGAGTGAACACACTGAGCATTGCGGTGCACTACAGCACATCATAGCGCACAGTGCCTTCCAAGGTTGCATAAATTAAGTATTATCTGTTGTGAGAGAACAAACCTATTTTCTCAACTACTTCTACCATTTTTGTAAAAAACAGTCTGGTATATATGTTCTGTTTGTAACTATGTAACTGCAAGTCTAAGTAATAATTTTAAAAAACATTTTAAAAGACTCCAGCACAGATCTTTTGATAGCCCTTTAGATGTCACTGTTTTAATGAAGATTGATTGATTGATTGATGAGTTAGTGAAGGAATCTTGGGGTAATGCATGTGGCTTTTGCAGCATTTCCTGTGGTAATTTTATATACATCTGCTGGTGAACTGTATATGACTTGGAAAAAGCAGTTGTCTCTGGAGTGCCCTTATGCTATGCCATGGGCTGGTGAGGAAAGATGAGGTTTTGGACTTCACTTTCTATTAATTTTTCTAAGCAAGTTTGTCTTCCTTTTGCCCTGTCCATCATTTTTCTTCTATGGCAGTTCAGTGATACATTTTTCTATCTTAAACCAGAAAATATCTTAAACATGAGTACTAAGCTGTCTTTGATGTTTCCTGACAGCACTTGACTATTCTACCTATATAAACACTCATACATTTATATATTACTAGAGTACTGCATTAAAACATACCAAATACTACATGCATGTTATGTTGACACATTTTGCATAGGCTACACATACGAGGGTGTTTTACTGAATACTTACGAGAAGGGATGGTGATAGTAAAGTTAGAACAAATGTCATACTGCTTTTGGGATTTACAGGATACAATTCAGCTGATTTCATTCAGTCTATAATAACCCACACCATTCCCTCACATGAAACACCTATTTAGTACTAGAATCCACACACCTACTTTCAAAACCAGCTTCATTCACTGTTTGATTTATTGATCCATTAAGTGGGTTTTCAGACCTAACAAATAGCGCCAGATAATCATTTCACTCCCACTTTTCCTCTGGGACAGCAAGGGTCAGTTTCTGTTGTAAGCTCTTAACTCCAATTTAGAATTAGCTGGAAGTCATTAACACTCCATATAAATTCAGCAGCAAGCTTGAAATGAGCTGGTAGTCCGACTGGGTTTATACAAGACCTCCATCCTTAAAGCGGAGGTATCTCCACCTGAGCTAACACCTTTTTTTGTGTCAGAATTATCTAATGATATTGTTGCTGCTGTAACTTAGAGATATACATATAAAGTTCAGACTACTGGTTGCTTTCAGGGTTCAAAAAAAATGAACATTGCCCCACAAAAGTCCCATGGTGTAGTTTTACAGGTATACTTTTCAGAGCAGCATGCTGAAGTATTGGGATCCATTGCAAACCAGTGATCATGCCATACTTTGTAAAATATACCAGTGGTGCAGTTCTACTGAAATGGCCAAAAACAATAAGTAAGATGAAGTGGCATATATTGCTTACATATACAGATACCCAATTTGCATGCATAAATCAGGTGTTTTGGCATAAACATAACCTGGTAAGCAGCTAGATGGTCAGGTACGTATTGGATTTTACTTACTTGCTTACATGCCCATACAAAYCAGTGGTACTTATGCTTTGAAGGTGAATGATGAAATGGAGCCTTACCTTTCATGCTATTAGGTTTGTTAGCATGAAAACCCACTAAATTGATGAATAAAGTGGCTGATCCTCAGTAATTTGCAATTCATCTTAGTGACCCAGAAAAGGTTCTTGGCTTTTCCTGGTTAATCATCTGAATTTTTCAGATAACAGCATTCCCTTCCAGTTAATTTTTTTTCCTGTTAGYAAGTGATACGTATTCATCTAATGTTGCTTCCTAGGTATTATGCTTACTTAATATAGTCCTATTTCCTGTGGAATACCCTCTTCTTATTGGTCATCAAAGCTTTAAGATGTATTATTAAAAAAAATATAATAAAGATGATTTAAATGTAAAAAAAAAAAAAAATTAAAAAAAAATCTGTAGTTGAAAGTAAGTTTCCCTAAAACCTGAGGGACCTAGCAGACCACTGTAACTTYAGGGCCTTAAAGGAAATGACATTCTGTTTTAAAACTGTAGTAGCTGCCACCCAAAATACAGGGACTCCTCACAGCACACAGGAAAGGCTCACTCAAGGCAATTGGAAGCAATAACAGTTCTCCCAGCCGCTGTTTTCTGACTGTTTGTATGTCTGTGGGAGAGATGAGGAAAAGACAAAAGAATCTGATGTGGGAGCTGGTAAGGGGACGGGAGACACAGCTTGGTCTAACATGGAGAATGTGTCCCCGAGGAAACAGCTGGTGGGAGAGCATTTTGGCTAACAGAGGTTTGGAAAAGTGAGCAAGAAAACTGTCTCTTGTCATTTGATTTTACTTGTGCTCGGGAAGAGAGCACCTTATAAATTTCTGTAAATAAATAAGGCAGCATCAGAGAACACCTAGCTCCCCCAACACTTTCCCTTCGTAATGGAAACAGCCTGCACTTTTACTTTTTTGCTCATTGTTCAAGTGAAAAATGGGCAATGCTTTTCTTGCAGTTTTGCATATAGTACATAGTACATTTGCTATACTTCACTTTTCCTGTAGCGTAAGGGATTGCTATCATAAACTCAGGATTGCTGTGAAAGTAAATCTTACGCCAGGCAGATATTTCCTGTTGAAAGATGAAACCTTACGCTATAGCAGTGCTTTTACTTTGCTGACCTGAAAATAAGTTGCTCAGAGCATAGCTTAACCTTTTCTGATTAGGGGGAGGGGGAAAGACAGCACATACTTTGTGCTACAGAGGCAAAAACTTAACACTTTTCTTTAAAACTTCCAAAGACTTATGGAAGTTTCCATATACCATTTGTGATGCCCAATGGCAACTTTTATTTTTTGTAAAAATTCCTGTTTCCTTTGATTAAAGTCAGCTTTTTCAGAACGCCGACACCTGAAATGAGGTGTAGCACTAGTAAATGATTATTTGTTGTTCACCATCATAATATTGTAAATTTTTTGAGGGTTTTAAAATTTCTTCCTATGAATTTGAAAATGGCTTGGGGAAGTTGGAATGGATAGGACTGAATTTTAAACTCAGAGGTGGTCTTGGGCTGCAGTTTGTATCAATTTAATTGCAAGATTTACCTATAGATGATATCTACAGACTATTCCTCAGATATAATGAAATAAGAATAAATAAGAATAATCTCATCTTTGATTGCTTTCTCTTTCCCTCCTAGTCAGTACAGARGGCTCAATGTGAATATTTTATTTTATGGCAGTGCTATTCTTTTTAATAGGAAAAGGAAAGCTATTTAAAAATAGGTATTTTTTCCCAGGACAATGAAAAGAAATGTTTCCTCTGTATTGTCTGTTGATTTAGGGGCAATTCAAATAATGAACAATTTTGGCTGAAATCTCTTGTTTGGCTGCAATTTGTGTGATGACTCTTAAGAGAATTGTCTGTGCTACATATACTGGCATACATGTACTGCCATTATRATTTTGGCCTTCAGAGAAGAATGGTGATACCTCATGAAGGTTCCCATGTAGTCTAGGTAAGAACTCAATCCTTGGGAATGCAAACCAACCAACTACCTTACATGGGACACAAGGAAAGGTTTGCTGGAAAGAAAATGATGTTGGCATATTCGTGTTTTTTTGTTTTTTTTTTTTTTAAGAAAACCAACATTTTATGTGGAAAAAAGACACTGAGTGCTAGTATTCTTTTATGTGAAACTCCTGTTTTKATTCATAAATAATGGGAAATATCATAAATGGTTGGCAATGTTAGTCCTCAGAGGTAACTTCATGCAACTTCATAGCCTGTTTTGGAGTATGCAGGTTAGCTGTGAATTAAAAGAGAAACGGTGATAGAAGTGGGAATATAATGTCCAAACAACTTATTTTAATTCCACATTTTTTCAAGTCCTACATGATAATTGGTCATAACGAAAAGCAGTATGAGATGTGTCTTCTGAAACAATGGGTAGGCTTCTTCAAAGGATCTCCAGTTTCACAGGTGCATCCCCATTTCAGAAACTGCTAATTTTACAGGACATAACAAATATCTAGTGATTTAAACCAGTAATATATTTATATGTGTAGATCACAGTCATGGAACTGGTTAATAGGTTAATCAGGGAGCATGCTCATACATGAAAACAATGTTTTCTTCCTATAAACCTTCAGTTAATATGATGAAGTTTCCATACCGTCTGTCTAGTAAGACAGAATATGAAAGGGAAATTGTTTCACTGGCTWAAATCCTACATTTGGGCAATTTCTTTGTAATCCTCCTTGAGAAACAACATGGGCCCAGACTATTTATTTCATCATAGATGAACCTGAAAGAAGTGCGGTCCAAAAAGGCGTAGTCCTCTAAAGTCCGTTCTCTCACAATTTGAATGAAAGCACTGAGCTTTCATGAATCCTGAGAAGCATAACTGGGAGTAGAATAAAGTAAAATATAAGGAAGTTCTTTTCTGTGTGTGGGAACGTTTGCACAACAGAGAACATAACCCGAAAGATATCCTTAAAAAATGAATGGAATTTATATATGGTTTGCAATATTCTGTACAAAGAAATCAGAATATTGGGAAAAAGCCTGAGACAATGCCTGTAAGTATTTTTGATTGAAGATATATTTTAAATTTGTTTAACTTGAATTATACTAAAATCATTCTTGGATATTATGTCTCATTAAGATAACTGATTTTGAAGTTTAATCACTGTGAGACTTGGAAGCAGAAAATATAGTAAGACTACATGAGTGCAACTCTGAAAATGTATTTTAAGTTACATGTATATAAATATATTTCATAGCATCTCAGAAACGTGTCCTGCAAGTGTTCAAGACACTGACATTACTTTAATTTTAGGAACTTCACATCATAAGGGTCCTTCAGTGTTAATTAACGCAACTTGTCATAATTATATGGATAAGCACTTCAAAAACACTTCGTTAGAGGGGCAAAAAAAGTCCTCCCCTCTATCAYTGCTTATTGGACATGCCAAAATATTAGCATGACACTTGAACAGTCCTGCAGTCTGCTTGGTCAAATTGCTGCTATATARAAGAAATAACCTGAGGGGGATTTAGTGAAAGCAAATGGAATGACTAGTGTTCCCATGTGTTTATTTGATTTACTTTTAATAACTGAGCACATAAATAATTCAGACCCAGCTGCTCAGATTTAATATTGAGCAACAGTAGCAACTCTACAGTTTTCTTTTTTTTTCCACTTAAGCAAATGTTASTGAACACATATTCTGAATTTACATTCCTTCTTCACTCAGTGACTCTTCAGCAATACTTTAAACTATAAATGCGAATTATACTACCTAGTACTATTTACTCTACATAGTCATGATTTAAAATGTAATTGTTTTTCAAAGGGTGACCTGGTGCAAATATGAAAGATCTATATTTTTGAGCTTGTTTTAATTTTGGTTTATCTTTTATAAGTAAAAGATGTGTTTTAAGAAWTTTTTTACCACCTCTCAGAAAGGTCCGTTTCCTTTCCCACTTCCCCCTTCCTCTTTCTGTCTTTGCCCTTTCCCTTCCCTCTTCCCTTCCCCTTCCTCCATATGCTTATCCCTGTAATTTTGGTTGTTTGGTTGGTTTGTATTATCTTCTCTTGGGAAAGGAGGGCAGGAGAGGACATTGACATTGCTTTTGTGTTTTGGTTTTGKTTTTTTTTTCCTTAGGGTGATTCAGAGTAGCTTTTTTTCTGACCCTATGTGAGTGCTGGGACTTTTTATATAAGATATATTGCAAATATATCTGCAAAGTGACATAACAGGAACCCAAGTTACATATTCTTCAGTTGTACCTTAATTATACTTTAAAAATGGTACAGTTGCTCTGTGATGAACTATCAGGAAAGATAGTTTCCAGACAGCTGAAAGAAAGCAGAAAAATTACCTATAGCTGARTAGGAGAAACACACAAAACTGGTGGATTCTACTTTTTTAGACAGAGCAGATCTATGCTTTAAATAGAAGGTCAGTCATTTTTACAGTTTATCAAACAGTATCCAGAGTCATGGAGCAGYGACTCCTCGCGTCCACCTTGATTTAGGATTGAAAACCTCTATTCCACATTTGTCGTGAAGAGAGCTGGCTGGGAGAGTCCGAAGTGGAGCCAGGGAGTGAACTAAAAATTATGTGGACAATCAGAAGGTTCAATACTCAAATGAGACTTCTGGTCCTCTTTTCTTAAGCRGTAAAAGTAAAGATAATGATTTGTTAAGCAGTCAAGATATGTCGTTTGATTCCTAGGCAAAGATGCCAGAGGAAACTGGGATGAAAAAGTGCATTGCTGTGATGTGAAGCGATCTGTCTGGCATGATACACTGTCCCAAGTGGCCAAGGAAAAGGTGGATCCCTCTAAATGTATAGTTGACACTCCCTACAAAGTGAGACWCAGGTTTAACTTTCTCTGGGTGTGTACTATTTTTAGCTTAAATGAAATTAGTCCATCTGCTGGTTTTACTAGGATTTTAAAAAAGAGCCTTTCTAAAAAAAAAAAAAAAAGAAATAAGTGCTCTGCTTTCTCTTTTATTGTGAGCATACRTTCATCCAGTCTTCATTTTTTCTTATTTTAAACTAAAACTAATTACATACCTTTTCCATTTATAAAAGAAACATATGCATTTTATTATATTTTCATATGGACGAGGCATTCTTTCTTCACAATATACTAAAGGGTTGAAAAAAAGAGAGCAGTGGATGCTGTTTAGAGCTGCAGCCATCTTTATGAATCCCTATTTATTAATTTCCTTTCCTTCTTTTCTCCAAGGAACCCTGAAGGTGGCCAGGGTCATCACAGCAGACTGAAAACTGATTTGAAGCCTCAGAGGAGGTAATAATACTTTCTCATTCCTCCCTTGTTTAATCTTGACAAACTAGCTGTAACTCACAGTGGATTAGTAACATGCAATCTGGCATTGTAGGACAAACAGGTTTACAGTGTACCCTTAAACTTCATTAAGGGTCTTCCATTCCCATATGATTAGAAAGATTTTTGTTTGAATCTGAGCTGCGGTAAAATCTGGGTCATTGGGTTAATGGACAATAAGAAACAATTAATGTATAAATCCATTAAGTGATGATAATGATGTGGAACAAATTTTTAAGTCTGTAAGGGTTTAGAGGATGCTGTTTTCCCTTTTTGTCTCTTGTAAGGTAGAATATACTTTGCTCATTCCAGTTTAGGAGCCATTTTAACTCCCCTAAATAACCAGCGATGCTTTCACTTGCCCATGTTATGTATTTTCGTCTTAGCTGACTGTACAAATCCTTTAGCTGTATAGTGAGTATTTGTGAGCATAAGCAGTAAACCTCCCTCTGAAAGTGAGCGACTGATTTTATGAGTGTTGAATGGGTAACCAAAACAATAACGTTTCTCTTCCACTTCACAAGAGCGAACAGAGGTTTTACATTCAAGACATTTTAATCATATCACTGTCATAATGTGCCCTTTATCTAGAACTAAATATCAGCCAAAGTTTACTTGAAAATGAGCCTAGGTTTTACTCAAGTAAGCTAATGAACCTTTGTGAACTTTCAAGACTGGGCTGAATTTCAACTTTAGAACAATACTTGAAGCCAGGTGAGTTCTACTGTAAATATTTCCAACGTGGTTCCAGCAACAATCTGATCTTGTTTAACTAGTTTAACCTAAATGATTGTGTAATATTGAGGCCTGGATGACAGACTTTTATATAAAAAAACTGAAAAGTAAAAGCACTGATAATATGCTACTGTTGAAACTGTGTGCTAAATTTCTAAATGTGCAGACTGAGATAGTGTTACATATAAATATTCTGCTTCTCCATCTATACGTATTCATATATAGATACCAATAGGAAGCAAATGCCCTAAAAATTTAAAGGACTCCTCAAATTTAGTAGCATACTAACAAAAATACTGAATGCGCTCTCTGTATGTATATAGGTTTGTAAAATCTAAGACAAAATGGAAGTTACTAGTTACACCTTCTCAATCAAGTATTGCTAATCTCAGTGGCTATAAACCCCTTTTTAAAGGGTTTGAACATAAACATAGCTCTTTACAGAAAGGAAGGAATAAATGGGGAAATTCAGTGAGAGAACTAGAGGTTCAAGAAACTGAATAGCACCCCACAACCAATAGCATATTGCATACGTATGGTAAATAGACAAGTACATAGAAATCTGTGTTCATCCATAAATCCCCCTTTSCCTCTTCCCCCACTACCCCAAAACCCAGTCCAAAACATTACTTGGTCTTATAAGCAGATGGAGCTAGCATAGAGATGCCTTCACACAGAAATGCAATTGCTTCAAGATGGACCACAGTGGTTGATAAAAATAAATAATGAATAAATAATAGTATACGCCATGYTCTTGACTAGCCTAAGACATAGGGATTTATAGAGAGATCACCCACCATTTTTCTGAAAAGTATTTGAAATCTGTTCCAAATAGACAAAATGTAGTAAATACACATAACCAATTCTCTAATTTAAGATCTCKGATTATGTAGGCAAAAGACCAGATCGGTATACATGCTGTGAGTGAATGTAACTCAGATAAGTACACTTACACTGGGGCAAAACTGRTGTGACTAGATGAAGAAATGGGCAGTTAGCAGAGTAAGGCAAACACCCACCTGGAGCTTTTATGAGRTGGCGGTATTGTAGTATTCTAAGGGTTAATGTTTTGTAAGCTTCTTTTAATTGGAAGTAAAGATTGTGTAAAAGTTTTCTTTTTATAGCATTAATCTGTAGATTAATGTTTCCTGTGTTTTAATGACATGTTCCCCAGCAGCAGATGAGTGGTATAAAAATGTTTAATTAGAGTCAGTCGTAGCCTGCTGGCAAGCAATGACCTTACCTTCAACTCAACGTGCTGGATAAAGAATTTGCAGTCTTTTTCATTCTTTAACATAAGTTTTAAGCATAAAAGGCATAAAGTGTATTTTTTTTGCATACTCCGCTGAATGTTGACCATAATAACAACACAGTAATGCCTGTTTTCTTTAAGCAATTTTCTTTATTTCCTGATTGGAATTTACCGAGGGGTGTGCGTTCATGTGTGTGTGTGAAAAGGGAGACAGAGACACAAAGAGGGCTGAAAGTTCAGCAGATTTTCTGAGTTTTCGACTGCAGCTTCTGTTTTGTTACCTGTACCTAAAACAGAACATTAGCTAGTCTAGGCTGATTTTAATGTAACCACTGCACTTAACCAAGGATACCATTCACCACTAACTATTCCCTAAGGCATTTATTAGTTCAGGCATGTGTTCTATAAATTATACAGAGGGCATGACACTATGTTTCAGTGTATCATCTAGATGTGTATGTGTTTTAATCTATCTCTGTTGTACAATGGAAGTTAGGTTTTTTGTTCCCCTTACCTTGCACTCTCCTGTTTTCTATGAAAGCTTCCTTTAACACTGCAGCGCAGAAGGGAAGAAAATCTGTCTACCATTATATGCTGATACAATTAAATGCACGAGCTGGCTAGCATTTACATGGCTTGGCTGCAAGTCAGGAAGGTACCCATAAAAAAAAAAAWATAATCTGTGTGTGCATGCATTCATGTATGTGTATGTATAAAATATAATATAACTGGGACATGCCAATTATTTTTCCTCTGGTTTTAGGATGGATTCCACTCTCTTATCACTGCCAAAATAAAATAAATTAAACCAAGTGTTTCTTTCAATACATCTTGCAGTCTTTATCAGCTCAATAAACATACACTGGAAAACCAAAGAGAAACTATTGGTGTTCTTTAGCAGAGAGAGTGAAACAAAACCAGACATTCTGAGAGTTTATGAGAGCATGTAAAAAGATCATTTCCTGAAAAAGTCCCTAGCTATAACTGGAAGATCAAAATGTCCTGATTGGGAGATTGTGTTAGTCACAAAATATGACATACACGTTGCATTTTGGAACTATCGTCTACTTAACACTTACTGTTGCTGGACTGGGAAAAAATAACACATATGTTGCTACCTTATTGAATGTAGCAATAATAATGAAAAGCGTAGAGGAGGTGGAGGAGAGAAGTAGATGCTAAAAGGAGCCAGCATTGTGCTGAGAGGACACACTGCAGTGTGAGTGAAATTCCCTTCCAGTAACCTCTGGATCGACTTAGCCCCACTACCTATGAACTTCTGGCTCACTGACAGAAAAATAAGCCATGCAACCTTCTACTTACATAAAGAATAAAACCAGCTCAGCCCCTGTCAGTACGTACTGTTTTGCTCTGATGCATCAGATGCTTTTATTTTCAGTTACTAAACTTGGAAACAAGGTCTGGTACAGCTCCCAGGTTATTTGCCAGGTCTGTCAGAGCTATCTTGCAGATGCTCGAGATGCAGTTATGTATTTCAGTGTATATATGATTAACCCAGGTATAATATCATCTCCTCYGCACACATGGAAATACTAAGTGTATAATAATGAGTAGGACAGGTTGAAAATTGTATATCAAAGCTGTTTTTTTTATGTAAAACTGCATTTCATGTTTTACGTGGAAATTCAATTATCTATGGAAAGAAACCCAAAGGTACCCCAATGMAAAATCTGTTTGGAAGTGTGGATATGATGACTAGTGAAAACTACCTTGGATGTTTCATACACCCCTATTCTCCTGCGGGCCAGSGCCCAGCCATCTCTTATGAAGCACCAGGTGGTTCAACAAGAGAAGGGATTGTAAGGCATGAAAAGAGAGGTTGCTTGGTCAAGGACCCTGATCTAGAGAGGATAATGTGATGATAAGGCATCTGTACCACAACTGTGGTAATATTTTTTCAATTCAAGATTTTTTTCAACAAATTTCATGCTTTTGATTTTTAATGAAATCAAAAGTTTGGCTAAGAAACATGGATGGAAACATGTTACTTTTATAAAAAAAATCTCAGGAAAAAAATATTTCCTGACATAATAGTAACCAACAAAGCAGAACTTAATTTGTGTAACAGTTTTAACTGGAAATACTGTTATTTCTGCTCTGGTGCATATGAATGTGATATATTCATACTGTGAGGAAGAGAGAAACTAGAGGGAATATAGGAGCTGCCACACTAAATCAGACCCAAAGTCTGTCATTTACAGCTGCTGGTGTTTGGTGGTAGTCCACAAAGAAATGTGTAATACTAAGTAAACAAAAGAATCATGAGCTACATCAAGTGTGGTGCTGATAAAAGCCAAACATTTTTAACACTAATTTCAACTCTCTACTTTTGATGTTCATGTAYCTTACACAACTTTTAATTTTCAGTTTTTATCTCCACAGCTTCCTGTGGCACTAATGTCTACAATTACATCTTGATGGTGGAAATATTTTTTAGTTTGGTTTTCCCTGATTTTTTTTATTTCAGTTACTGTCTCAGATTTATCATACTTGTGTTGTTGCTGCTTGATATCAWCCATCACTGTTTCGTATGACAGTTTCTCAGGGGCCCGGTCCACCTTGGATGCCATTTCCTAAATCTTTCTCTGCATCTATTTGCAAGCAGGGTGAGAAAATCTTCCCTTCTTTATGAAGAAGAGAGTGAGGGTGAGAGTGAGAGGGTGAGAAGAGAGTGCAACTCATCCGAATGCACTCTATCCTTTTGGGATGTAAAGGGCAACTTACAGGGTTGCCAGCACTAAAGGAAGCTGCGACTGGCCGGCAATGGCTGTAGCAGTCTTCCTCAGCCAACCCTGGTARAAACATCCTTGTCCCGTCTTGTTCTGCCTTCAGGCTTGGTTTGGCTTCCCAGTTTTACTTGAAAGACAGAAATGTGCTAAATTACAGGAGCCTGGAAAATTATTTTGCATCAGAGATGCATGCATATATACTGTTTTTTTGCTTGTAATTTTGAGAGAACAGTGGAACTGCTGATGTTTTATCCTTGTGTAATCTCAGTCTTACATTTAAGGAGGACCCCAGCATTAAGGAGCAGAACACAGGTTACAAAAGATTGGTTTTAATGTAAAAAATGTCTTGAGAAATGTTCTTAGTGRTCTATTGCTCACTCAGTTACTCAAAGTGCAATGCTAAATAGCAGAGTATATCTTCTTTTCTTTACTTGTGTTCAATACTGTACATTTTCACTTTCATGCCTTATTTCCATTAATACAACTGAGATGCTCATTAATCTGGTATTCCTATTATCAGTATACTTTGAAAGAGACCAGATTTCCACCAGAAATCCTGACATGTATGTAAATCTYCCAGTTAGGAAAAGAAAAAAAACCAAAAACCCACACAAAACACTGGTGTCTATAGGTCAACCACATGTTCTATAAAACAAGGTTTTGTGTAGTTGAGACAAATGAAAAACATTTTCATTAATCCGTTTAAAAGATAGTGGCTTTTTTAATCAACATCCTTTTGAATCAGATCTATGACTTAATGCCTTTCTTGAAATTTTAGCACAAAGGATGACAGTATATCTCTGTGTTAACTAAGGATTGTCTGCAGACTGCTTCAGAGATGATTTGTCTTCATCACTGAAATGTCCACCTCTGCTTGCAGCATAGTACCCTCCGTACTGGATTAATAGTGGATCTTCTGCTCCTCTTCTGCTTCAGAGTTTCTTCATTGTAGAAGGTACAGAATAAGAGTTAACTTTGTGGGGCTCCAGGAAGATATTACAGATATGCCCTTCACTTCCCAGTTATCGTCCAGAGCCCATACTGCTCCCTCTCTGCCAGTGCCTGTGGGACCCCGSGATCAGGGTGGCTGCGGTCATGGTATTGTCACAGAGCACCTGTGTATTTGCTCCTGAGCATAAGCTGCTCCCCAAGTCCTGGCGGTAGAGTCTTGGGTACTGGTACTGGATTTGCTCCAGTTTACTGCCAGAGGTGCAGATGCAATCAGCAAAGATGGGTTTTGAYGTGCTTCCATGTGAGTAATTTTGTAAAAGCTTTGTAATGGTTTAAAAATAGTTGGGATTTTTTAAGCTGCATAAAAACATGGGACTAAATTCAGTGTAGGGTCTTCACATCTCTGTGTGGGAGACTGTTTTCCGTGCCGCATAAAAATGCTACTAGTTGACAAAAGAAGTCCCATTCTCCATAGAGCCTRACCCATAAATTTGCAAGGTGGCTTTCTGGTAGAGGAAGGGTGCCCTCGGCTCAGCTGGATGTTGCTGAGATATTGCAATAGTGTTGGTGTCTGATAGTTTTGGCATTGTTTGGTAGAGTGTGTATTTAGAATTACAGTCGGGGGGGGAAATAATAACTCCACATGCTACATTGTGCCTGTGCACAATGCTTATAGTGTAAATTACTCTTAAGCAAAGTGCCCACACCTTTGCTCTATCCACACAATGAAGAAGAAAGTTAAAGGCAAGTCGTAGTTTCCTCTATGCTCTGTCCCTTAATCCTGAGGACAGTTTGCCAATTTAGGATCTATTTTGTCTGTAGCTGTACATTTAAGGGCCTTGAGCATGGGTGATAAGGAGCTTGTAGGAATCTTTGCATGCTGGAACATATAGAGGGCCTGCAATATTGAGGTATTGTAGAAAGAATAATGTTGTGATACTTTGAAAAATAGCCAGTATTTTCTGCAAATACTGAATTCCTTTATGTTTTCMAATGTCAAAAGTAATTTTTAAAATATATCATGATAGTCAATGTTTTTGTAATGGTTTTCCAAATAATTATGCATTTCATTATTTTAAGGCTGAGGGGTTTTGTAAAACAAGTCCTAAATTTATTGAACCTTGTTTTTTGATCTGCTTACTTCTGTCTTTGTCCAGCGTGTAGCACATTGACAATTAACATTTGGCACCTGCACAGTGCATATACCTGTATGATTATAGCTTTCGTACACTTATCATATAGATAGGTAGTTATAAAGACACATACACAGTGTTAGTATTCAAAATGTCTTCCAGGTAATATGCACTTCCAGGTAGGTAATCCCAAAAGAAAATTATGCCATCATCATTCTAGAAGGGTATTATCGACAAAGAATGTGTTCAATCCAGGTGCTTTTACTGGAGGAAGATCTTTTAAAAACGAAAATGTTTGAGACGGAGTTGTTTCTTTTGGGGGGAAACTTCTTGTTTTCCATTAAGTGATTGGACTTTTAAGGACTATTATTATTATTGCTTTTATTTTATTCCCCTGCGATGACTGTGAGTCAGGAACCTCATCTGCAGCGATGTGAGTGTTGAAATTGTAAGTGGTGTTTACAATCAGAGCTTCCTTCATTAGAGCCCTCCAACCTGAAGGGGTAGCCAGTCCTGTCAATTGACATACTAAAAAACTGAGCATCATCAGAACTATTAAAATTCCTCTTTAATCAGCCAAGTGGATGTATATTCCCACTTCCTCCACACCCCAAATTTCCCTCTCTTTTTCCGGGACATCAGAAATCAGTCTGTCAGCAGCACAGCCCAGCCACATCTGCACATAAAAACTATTCAAATTAATAATAAAGCACACCTCAGTTGAGGTTTTCTCCCTAGTACAGCATTTTCTAGCACAGTGTTTCTCTTTAGCAGCTCATTTGACACTGGACGCCTGACCTCTGCTACCATAATAGCTGTTAATGGAAACTTCACCTCATGCAACGATAAGATGGATTTTTGGCAGCTGTGAGAGATTATGAAGAGTAAGAACAATCTTAGCTGGAATCAGAAGAAAAGAAAGCATCTGTACCTTGAGAAACACTCAGCTGGTTTTCATTACACACCAAGCCTATATTTATTACAAAGACTAGCCAAGAGACAGAAATTGATAGGTCTCTGCACTCGGAGCAAGGAGGCTAGTGTCGGCTTGATAAATTCTTCCTTTCTTCTTGGCTGTATGACTACAAGTGACCAGAGCTATTCAAAACTACTGGGGGTCTGTCTTGCAGACCATCTTCCGAGAGCATTCTTCATCATATTTTTCGGTCAGTGTTGCTCCCTTGTCTCTAGCTGTCTTTTTTCCCCTCTAAAATGGAAAGCAAAGGAGGTGAGGCAAAACGAGGTGAAAAAAGTTAGTTGTTTCTTTTTACAGCAATTTTACTACATCAGACATCAAATAAATTAATCATTTCTTTAAAGTCTTTATCACTAGAAACCTTTTTCCTAAATGTGTAAATGGTGAGAAACATCTCAGGCCACAGAGAAGAGCAATTAAAATTCAGAGTTTGAAAACTCAGTCATTAAAAGTGAAAACCAGAAAACCTCTGTTGAAAAGAGCCCTCGGTAAAAAAAWGGGGGAAAATGTCAATGAGAATGAGAAAAAAAGTTATTTTCTGTCTTCTGTCCAAGCCTGGAAAACACCAGAGATTGAGCTGAGCTGTCACTAAAGATTAGGAGACAACAGCTACCAACCACAAAATRTTCGGATGTGTCACTAAAGGCACTGTAAAGGGAGTGAGTCAAGTAAACAGAATGCTGTGGCAGAAAACTTTGATTTAGTTATAACTGAGTAAACATGGGAATATACTGCTGTAAACAAGTGTGGAGTTTGGCCATAGGTCCTTTACATGTGAAGTGAAAATTAAATTAGACAAGGCGGATGGAAAGGCCCTTCAGAATCCTTTTTTCCCCTGAAATTAACTTGTAAATGAAAAGGGTGGGAGACAGGAGTAGTCTTTTTAGCCCTTCGAAAAAGGATGGGAGTTGGGAGAGTGTTTTAGAGGCTTCCTCYGTATTTGTTTGGTCTGTTGCAGCTGCTCCTGGAGAGGCTTGTTCCCTTGAGACGGTGGGAGACATTGTAGTAGTCTTTTCTACACTCCTCTGCAATAACTTGTAAAGAAAGCACAGGACGCAACACGCCTGCCACCGATACAGCCTTCTGTTTTTTTGACTGTCTGCTGAGGTTTTTCAACTGTATGCTCTTAAACTGTATAGAAATCAATATTGCTATCATTGCTAGAGGTGCCAAAATTCAATTCAAAACTTCAGTGGTGATTTAAAATCAGCATGCTCTTCAAGTGCCAAATGATGGTGAGTTAGATATGGAACCTCATCTATAGGAAACAAGGCAGAGTATGTAAGCAAGTTATAAGGTGGTGGCAGGCTGGGACAGAATTTTCTCTTCTACAGCTGCAATTAAGTTTCTCTCTCCTCTCTAGGCATATTTATGTATAGGGAGTATTAACTCCTGAGCTGAATTAATTCCACCTGTCTTCTACCTGCTTAATGCCATGACCAGCTACCAAAGTCGAGAAATTTAGCCTTGTGCTCATATACAAGAATTTAAACTTGAAAACTTTATTTGATGAAGGGATCCATGCTAAAAACATTGCAAATCACCGAACCTGATTTAATAGACTATTTTAGTCATGCTCCACAAAGGTTTTTGCGTAACACGAGCATTGAGTGCAGTAAAAGGTGACTCCAATAGGCACTTCAACTCAGTATGATGGTTTTCCTTTACAATTTCTTTGACATTTTCACAAGCAGTGGTTACTATAAATGATAAACACTTTAGAGACAGATCTGCAAAAGCACCCAATTCCTATTAAGATGTCTTAGTCCCTTTGATCCATCTTTGGGGATCTGGACCCTTGGCTCCTGAGGTTTTCTGGCGACAGCCTCATCAGACTTTTCAGGCAGAGATATATGGAGGAAGTTACATCTACTGGAACTGGAGCTACTTCAGAGAAGTAGCTGTACAAGGGATGACTGCTGGCACTGTGTTTAAAATCTCTAAAAAGAAGGAAATTCTTCACAGACTTCAAAGATATGTGTTTTTTTAAATGAGACTCCATTTTGCTCTTTTGCACCCTTCTAAATTGTGGTTGGAATTTGAAGGGAGTACTTTTGTTTTCCGGTCTATGAAAGCAGTCAGTGTATTTTTAGAATACAAGATAAAAGGCTTTACTGGGGTTTTTAAAGAAGTATGTCCCACTGGATCAACTGTGGAGTAAAACTGTTGTGCTGCAATTGAACTGAAATCATTTTTGGAATAGTCATTGTTCCATTGGTAAAAGGAACCTTACATTTTATGTCAAAGTATCTCTCTGTTCTATAAATTCTACTGGAAAACTTTGTTGAGCAGTTATTTCTATATCACAATATAAGAAATGATGTACTGTGAGGTTGTAGCATAAGRAAAAATTATCACCCAGGAAATGCAGCCCTTACTAAATCCTCAAACATTAGGGTGTAAGTGGGATTTAAGAGCTGTATTTGCTTCGTAAGGATGAATCTTATCCTACAAGTAGAGAACCATAGTATTGCTTTAGTTTGTGGTGCATTTCACATATTTTTAACCACCTAAMCTGGGATATTTTGTTTAAGGTATTTATCAAAGCTTACTCTTTATTTGAAGGCGAGAGACAGGCACCTTTTAGAGGCTGTATTGTCTTCACTCAGAAAACATTTTAAAAAGGGATGAACTGCCGTTGGAGGTTCCTCTTCCCATCCTGCCTTGCCCCCAACCTTCCCCAACAAAGTCTAGACCTAGAGGCAGTCAGAAAGAYAAACCCATCCTTAAACATAGAGGTATGGGGACTCATTTCTATGCTTTCTCATGTGTACAAGAATGAATGGCGCAAAATAAAARAAACCTTCATCTATTTGCATAATGAGTTCTTTATCTCTGGATAAATCTTTATGAACCTTTTATATATGCCCAAGAATCCCTGATGGCCTATGGGTCTAATTTTTGATCTGATTTGAATTGTCAGGGTGTGAGATCAGACATAAYGAAAGCCACAGAGTGGACCTTTATTTATTACTTTTGGCTGCTAGTGATGAAAATTTCTCTGAGCAGGTCTGTGTCATTATATGGCAATCCATGTGTCAATGTCTTGAACAGAATCTAGGAAAAGACYAAACACCTCTGTACCACAATTATTTCAGAATATATTGGCTTTTGCTTTTACTTTTCCTTTCTTTCTTTCAAATGCAGCTGCAAGTTTTTGTCCCAGCTAAGACCTGGTGAAACCTAGAGACATTAAATTAAAAAAACAACAGGATACTTTCCAAGGAACAGAAGCAGTTGGATTATACAAATGAGACTGTCCACTAAATGAAAGCACGAGATGTTTAAAATCAAACTTTCCATTTAGCAAGAGCAGTGTAATTGTAGACATGATAAAAAAATCCATTAAGTAGCTTTGGAAATGGCTGTAAACAGCTTTTGGAAAGGGGGGGGTGGTGTCATTTGGCAGGGACAATCCTATTAATAGGRTTGTCTAGAATCCTATTTCTAGAATACTGTATATACTGTAAATTTTCCTGCTCCTGTCTTCCCCTTTCCTGTTTTACTACAGTTCATACTTGGGCAATAGAACTTGCAAGAGCAGCATCGTTTTTCTTGAGCTTGAAGCTTTTATTTCACTACAGCTGAAGCTTATCAATGGAAGCAAAGGGTGCCAGGAAAGGTGGGAAGTCATGAAAGTCAGGGTAACTGAGCTCTCAATAATTCCTTCTGTGTGTTGTGAACATTAGGATATTTGGGTATGTCACTACTAGGGCCAGCGTAGTACCTTTTGAAGTAACAGCCCTGTGCATTGTTCCAAAGAGGTTATGTCTAACCTGTGGCACCGGGGCTGCTTTCCTTCATTTCCTTCATCTTTTGTTCATTAGTGACAAGCCCAGCAGAGACCAAGGCTGTAGGTGCACATCCTGACCTGGGTCAGGATAAGACCACCGCCAACCCTTCATGGCATCCTTCATAATGATCCAGATCCCTGGGGAGAAAACCTGGGCGAGAAGGGAGCTGTGGTGAGTTTGCACAAGGTCCCTGACCCAAATAATCATCGATCCAAGACGGCAGGGCACATGGGCCAGCTGAATATGGTGTGTTTACTCCCAGAGCCCTAGCCCACCGCAGGAATTCAGGAAACGAGACAGTGGGTGTAGTGCTTTATATKATAGAGCGACACACTCTGAGTGCCCCACCAACTTTGCTAGCTGGCGTACTGTCTTCCTGTTCTCCCCTTGTTTATCCATGGTCCACATTATCATTTCTATTTCTGTTCTCACACTGCTGTGGGCATCCTACTTCTCTGCTTCAGCAAGTCACCTGATGTACCAACGTAACAGTGCTGTGAGTTACTCCCCCCAGAGAGCAGTGCAACTGAGGTGAGAGTCACGCCRTGTGTATTTACGGATGTTGTATGCTAGCATAAAGGTATGGTCAAGAAAAGTTGCAGATCTCACTTGCTGGGATGTATTATGTGTGAGTATGTGGTATCAATAAGAAACTGCTGTGTTATAGTAGTGAAGAAGCAGTGACAACAGCAGTGACATTACTTGTGGAAATATGCCCTGTGTTATTACTGGCTATACGAATGGAGGAGTTTGTAAAAAAGTGTTTAGATCATTCTCCTTATATATCTAATCTATAGTAAATATTTGTAGCTGCAGTTTAAAGTTTACATTCTTTGAATATACAGCACGCTGCTTATTGTAAATATTAGATGCTAAGAGAAGAGCTTTGCAGAAGTTAGAATATCACTTCRTATTTGAAGCCTTCTCAACTAGAAACAAGCATACTTCACCTTATGTATGATTTCCAACATTTCTTGCACGTCAAATGAGTTCTTTGTACTCAGGTTTTTAATCCATGAATTTGATGTAACATAARCCCATTATTTAATGCTAAATAACATAAATCGCCATTCACTTTGTAAAAGAGTTACATTCTAAACCAGCTGTTCAGCAGTAAAATGAGCTTTAGTTGAACTTATAAAGTGGTAAGTTTTTTTCTTATAGTTGTGGTGGGGCAAAGGGGAACTAATTGTTTGAAGAACTGGTTATCAACCAGCACTGCCTTCGATAAACTAAGTATCGTAAGGATAAAAACCCTACAACTTTCTTCCTAAGAATGCCTCTGTATTTAAACAGCAGAAGAAAGTGTATATAGAATGGAAATAAAACAATCCTAGATTAGATTACTAGTTTAGTCATTTTCTCAAATAAAAATACAGAATTGGAAGAATAGTTAAGAAAGATCACAGTAACAAATGCAAGAAACAAATAGGGCATGAACTAATGATGCATAGTCAACTGCTCACAGATAATAAATATCTAGTTTAGGAAACAGAAAACCATGCAGATTTTTGATAACTAATGCCTTTTGTAATATCCACCAAAATGTCCATCTGGCAAGGTTGTCTAAAGGCAAAGCAGTAACTGAACTAGATCTTGAGTATAATTTGAATGTGCTAAGTAAAAGCATGATATCTTTTTATGAGGCTTTCACAATTCAAGTGACAGAGAGTGTGTTGGGAAAATGAGAGGAGCCATGAAGAAGGCACATCTTCAGTTGTGAAGTAAGTAGACGTGGCTCCCTGAYGCTTCAGCAGATCTGCTTTCATTCATACTGGCTGAAAATCTGACCCCTGGCCCTTTCAAACTTTCTTGCAGAGAGTTATTTGGGTAGAAAACAGAGTTAATGATTGTGAAGTGTTTGAAGAGTTCGAGGAAAAAAATTGTATGGCTAATAAATCTCACGCCTATTGCAGGGTTAGAGCAGCACTGTTGTGACAGTGCTGCACATCAAGGATGGTTCCCCCAGCCTCAGTGGAACTGAGTTACCTCAGRGTAAAAGAAAAAAGAGATACTGATACATTATGGATTTGAATTTTATTAAGCTATGTAAACAACACTAGCCCACTGGGCCATGGTATACTGATTGCTTTTGGCTTCCATTTTCTTTCTTCTTAAACAGAATAAGAAAATCCTTCTCCAAGTTGAGTGACTAATTGCTTTGTGGAAAACAGAGATCCTTATGGTTGCTTCCATCACATCATTGCTGTCAAGAGGATTTCTGAGGATTAAAAACTTGTAAGCAGCTTTCAAAAATAAATACAAATAGTGATTTAGATCAGTGGCAACCAAATAAAAGTTTGAAGTAATTTCTTTGAACATACATTAATTATTAGAATACATGCAAGATGAAGAAAAAAAGATATTCCATTTAAGAAAAAACCCAGACCTAATATACTGAGTGATCTAATTGCAATACCTGTAATATCTGCATTTTTGTAAAAAATTAGTTTTGATAATGGTGAAGGTGAAAATAGATTACAACATAATGAGTGTTGAGTAGTGGGAAAGATAATCTGAGATTTTATATACACATTTACTTTCATAAAAGGACTTGTACAGTATTATTTCTAGTAGTAAGTCTCTACTCCAATTTTTGTACTTCAGTGAACTGCTGGAGAGAGCCCTCCAAAGAGAGTGCTGCATGTGTGTGACTCTGAATACAGCCTTTTTTTTTAAAGGGTAGTATGGATTTAACTGAAAAATAAAGCTGTGTTTTGTCTACTTTTGGGAGATAATAGTGCAATTACCTGAGCCTTGCAGCTGGCAGAYGTTTCCCATGCAAATTTGAAGAACTCTTGTAGTGCTTAATGAAGATTTTGTGCTCTGATCAATTATCTTCAGGAAATAGCCATGCTGTAATTGGCAGCCTAAAAGAGAGTTAATTAGGAAGATCTTTGTGGGACAGCAAGCCTTCTTGGTAGGCAAAGTTAAGGCAATGCCATATTTTCTTTGAAGAACACCATTACAACTTTAGTCTCACGTTATACCGTTTTTAACATGAGAAAAAAAATGAAGGTACACATGAAAAAGAATAAATTACATAAACCTGCATTTCTAGCCTGAAAAATGTCTAGTGATTCTGTTATGTGAGGAGCAGGCAGAGTCCTACCTAATCCATAGTGCTGGACGTGGTAGATAGAGATATTAAAAAAATAGGATCAAAAAGGGAGTGGTGCATTTCCAGTAGATTTTAATTTCATTATTGTTTATTGACTGCTGGAGTTGCTCCCACGCAATTCTTCACCGAGTGTAGTGTTTTACAAGGAAGTTTGATTTGTCTCAGTATTAAAAGCCACTGTTTAAAACCTTCAGTAATCTGTCTTTGACCATTTCATAGCTTTGGATGATTAATTGTGACATATGTGATGAAATGAAACAAAATAGAAAAATAGTGCCAAAATGCAGCCTGTATTCAGCTTAAACAAGTTACATCGAAAAATAAATAGGATTTAGTATTGAAAGGCTGATGTGGGTTTAATTTGCAGATTTCATGAGGAGTAAGTATTTGTACAAGTCTTTTTGCTTTTATAATCAAGTATCAAATTGGCAGTATTCCAGGCCACTTTCCATAATACATGAAGTTGATTGTGCTACTAAAGCACTTACTCTAATTTGTAGAAAAGAGAAGCAATAAAAACTCCACCTAAAAATCGGAATGGGGGTGGGGGGAAGGCACTCAAAATATAATTAAAATAACAAGCTATTTTTTGCTTTTTCATTTTGGATGATGAATAGATGCCCATTTTCTGGAAGACCACCAGGAAATGTTGAATTACTTTCTTTTAATTTACTTCTGAGAAGTAAAATTCAAATTGGGGAGGGGGGTGTTTACTTAGAGTAAAACAAATATAACACTGATCTTTAAAAGTAGATGGATACAGAATCAGCCAAAGAGTCTGGATAGCTACTGCTTGTTATGTTAAAGTCCTAACTTGGTTAAATTAATGCAACAACAACAASTAGAAAAAAGTTTAATCACTAAACCATAATCCAGCAAAAGCAGACGCCTCACTGAAATTATCAGAAAGCCACATGTAAGTAGTTATCCCAGTGGATGTGTGAGAGAGTTGGTCCTTGTGGGCAGCTAGGTAAATGCACTAGTAGTAGAGTAAATAAGAAACATTTTGCCTATGATGTGAAATGCAGTTCTGACACATTCTGGGGAACTCTAACATGAGATTTCTTTTAAAGAAAGGTTTTATGTTTTGAAAAATAGCTTGGATCTTACGGGATGGCAGAGAATACCTTATTTATTTCTTTCCCAGATGAATGACAGAGTTAGTGGCTGAAGAGGAAGCAAAGATGACTGGGKATTCATAAGCCCACTTCACCTATTCACCAGCCAAAGCAACTGGCTGAGAGSCCCCAGCACGTTAATTAAAAGCTAACTCTGACAAAGGACTTTGGAGCTCTGTAAGGAGGTGCTTGGTGTGCAGGGTGTCATTGCAGGGGGAAGTTCTCAGTGCAGTGATCAGAGCAGGGGCCTGAGAGTGTGCTCTAGAGAAAGCATGCCAGGACCTGAGAGCTGTATCACTCCGTCCAGTCGGGGGGATGCTGCATAATTAGGCATACATCCCTGTGGTTTCTTCTTTGGTGCCTGGACTACGTGAAGGTATTTCACTTCGCTTATAAAGACCYTGAATTTTTCCCTTAAGGTTCAGACACCTAGAACTCTGTCAAAAGTTAGAATTCTGTCAAACGTGGTTTTCTGTATTTATTTAATTTTTAAAGAGTGGACTCCCTATTGGTGCCCACTTTTTATTTGAGCATAGAAAGGTATGCATTTGTGTGCAAGTGCATTCACAGGGAGCATAGCTCTGCAGCCTGATGGTTGCAGCATCCACTCTGGGATGGGAAGGTTATGTTCCTGTTCTTGTTCTGAAGCCTGTTTCTKAGTTTAGCATCCAGCTGGTTTTAGATAGGATATAAAAACAGGCTTGAGTTGATGCCAGGTCTTCCCCATCCCAGCTGTATGCTTTCCTTTTCTCAGTGATTTGCCACAACAGAGTAAATCATCAACAAGAGTACCCAGAGGTACCCCTTTGCATCTTTCACTCTCGCCCTCTCGYTCCCTTCTTTCTATCCTGAGCCTCCGATCACTCTGAAACTGCGAGCTGAGACATCCACCTTCCCAGGCCATGACATAATGCTTGCAGTGTAGCAGCATCAGCAAGAAATCTTATTTCTGGATGGTTGTATCCTGTCATTATACTATGAAAAATGTCTTTTCAGTATCTATTGGATATCTAGTGGATAAAAGTCAACCTACAGAGGTTGGGCAGGTGTCAAGCTTTTACAGTGCTTTCTGGTCAAACATGGCTGTGAGTGGTGAGTTTAGACATTTTCAGTGTTAGATGGCAGCCAAATGTGTATGGTTTGGTTTTGGTTTGTTTTTTAATCTCAGTGTTTGTATGCAGGTGGCCCAATTCTGCTTTAATGACCCAATTATTTTGCTGAGTGTAACTGTAAGTAATTCAGTCCCTCTTCCCACAAAAGGGGGAAGGAGCATGAAATTATTATCTCTTACTCTGGGCTATAATTAAAGACAACTGAACTGCAGATGAGCAATCTCTTTTGAAAATTTTTCTTTTAGAATTCTAGAAGGTTATTTTAGATATTAGCTCACTTGCAGTTTGGATGCGAGGATAAAAATATTGTTTAAGAAATCTACTGGAAATAATACARAGATCTGGTTACCCAAAATTCCTAAAAATTTTTAGATGTTTTGGAAAAAAATAAAATTGAATGTTTCCTTCCTGTTTTCATCTTTTTTTTCTTCTTCCTCCTGCCCCCCTTACTGAAGAGTAAGATGTAGGAAAATAAATGCATTCCCTTTAAGCTTAGAAGATTMCCTTTCAAGCTTCAAAATAGCTAAAATAGCTTAAAAATCAATAAATGGCCATATGATTTTCAAATTTGGTCAATAGCCCCTTTTCTGTGAAAAAAACAACCTGAAAGTTTTTATATAACTCTCCTGTTTAGTGTAATGAAGTGGTCTTCCCCCAAAACAGATAACTGAAAGTGGCAGATCCATCTACCACTGAAATATTTTGGTAAGAGAAGCTACATCCTAAAGTAAGAGATAAGCATTTGCATCCTAAGGAAGCCTTGGAACTGTGAGGTTTTCAAATGGGCAGGTCCTTTTTTTCTCAAAGCAGCACAAAACCCTCGTGTGCACTGCTCTATCCAACAATATTTTGGCTGTAACTGCCAAAGGCTGAAAGAGGAAGATGTCATTTGCTTGGTAGCCGTTGCCACCAAACAGAAGTCCATTGGTTTATGGAATAACAACCAATTGCAAGAAAGGCAATAATATGCCTTGTTATATCAGCCCAAGGTCAGGTCTGTAGTAATGTAACAATAATCTGTTAATCAATAAGCTGTGTTACTGACAGTATATTGAGGAGCCAGAACCAACACAGTGAATGACTTTCATGTCAAAGGCCAACCAGATTTCTTTCCTCATACAGTGTTAAGCTAATCTTCAGTAGCTATAACATTTACATATCTCTTCCTCAATTTTACTTTACTGATTCAGTTGCCAAAGTCAGACTTAAATTTTTGTATCTATTCGTATCTGTTGCTTTTATAAAGCATAATATAGCCTGCAGAAAAATACTTTGTGGTACGCATACATACCCTTTTCTAATGCAATTAGTCCCACTTCATGCAATCTAAACTTTAATCATACAAGGAGTCATATCCTGCAGCTGTAATTTAACTTCAGGAACAGGCTTTGGTGCTGCATCAAATAAGGATGAGCTAAATCAAAATAAAGAACAAAGCACATGCCAAAATGTTTTTTTCCTGACTGGAAGGCTGCTATGAGTTGTAAGGATTAAAAAAAAAAAAAAAAAAAAAAGAAAGAAGAAACAGAAAAGGATAGTACCTTTGCATTGGGCAAAAACGGAGAGCTAGGGGAAACAAAATTTATGTTACCATGCTATTGGGCTCTCTATCTTCATCCATCTATGACCTGTTTGGCAGTTTCAAGAACATATTAAAGTGGTAGAAATTTCTCAGAAAAAAATTTGCTTTTACAAGTAGGCAAAAATTGGTGGATAGGTAAAGGAGAAAGCTTCAAGTTAGTGTCCCCTGCCTTTTCTTCTTCCTCCTTCCTAAAATCTGAGCTCAGCAGCCATCATGTCTGACTTGGCTCATGGGCTGATCGGTCTAAATGCCATATTAGCTGGCTGACTAGTATAAATTAACTCTGGTCCAGTTTTTCATTAATAAAGAGAATAATCTGTGGGTATGGGAAGGATAAAATTAGAAAATGGGGGAAAAACTAGAAGTACTGTGGAAAAATGAGGTGAGAGAGAACATGGGGTCAAGTGCTGAAGACTATTACACACAAAAGCACAGTAAATCAGGGCTCATTTTGGAATTACTTTCTTTACTATGGAAATGTGAACTTTTGACATTTTATGTGAAATTCCAATATTTATAGACATTTACTTATATAAATAAACTTGGTCACACATACCTATGTATTTAACATACTTAGGAATTACTTTGCAGCACAGGTTATAATGTACATGACAATAACAAGGAGATTTTTAATTCCAGAGTTTCCTTTCATATGCCAACCTCACCCCAGCAAGGAGAGTGAGCCGTCAAACCATAAAAATAAAGGTTAGTGTGATTTTTCCCACAAGTCACGGGTTGCCCTATGAGGACAAGCCTTTTCCCTTTCCATGTCCTGCTTGTCCCAGTTGGTGTTTGGTGCTGCCTTCCCCCATCCTCTCCACGGCTCTCCTCCCTCTTTCTGTGCTCCCGGCTTCCTCGTGCCTCCAGCAGCCATCACAGCTCTCTACACTGAACTGATTTATTGACCTGTCAGTGTCAGGAGTGAAGGGCTAAGGGAAGAGCGTGTGGGAGATGGGGTGGTGGGATGGAGAAGAGGGTCCTATGGAGAGGGCTGAGAGGGGGGGAATCTGCCATAGCTCTTGCCTACTGTCTGGAGCCAGATGCTTTATGCATTAACTTGTATGTTATCTGAGGGTTATCTGCGTACTATTCTTACGGGGGATGCTGGTTTATCTGAGGGTGGATGATATATGGAAAACAGGTTAATTCATCTTTTATCGGTTACAACCAGTCCAAATACTTACTGCAGAAGATCAGACTAGAAGATAATCAGAGTTTAGGTCCTTCCAGTGTTAGAATCTATTATGTGTTGGGTTCAGTGCCTTTYTAGCTGGAAGATGATCATTTATAACATTTAGAAACTCTCTTATGTTTTGCCATTGGCTGTCTGTGACCTTTAACATATGTCAAGCATATGGTGAATTTCTGAATGCTTAAATTGTAGCAGCAAGGTGTTATATTCCTATTTAGTTGTTTTTAACTCCCAGTTTTGGCATGAGACCACTGTAGATGGGTCATTTTCTATTCATTTAACTTATTAAGAAAAATAAATCTYTCCTTGTTGATTTGTTGATTTATTCACTTTGTTTCTGCAGCAGCAGCAATAGATCTGGTAACAATAAGACAGTTGAAAGCAGGAAACATTACTTTATACTCAAACAAAAAAACCCCTAATGTTGGGTGACATGCTTTGGGTGACTGTTTGAGGCATATCAAATCTGACCGTGAGACTGTGCTTTAGCACTTTATTTGGAACTGTAARTATTCAACTCTGGGAGCAGGCTCTGGGAGACCCAAGGCAGGCACTCAGCAATGAGGCCCTGAAAGTTAGGACATGTAGGAAAAAAAAATAAAAATGAAAAAAAACAATTTGTCTTAATAATTTCAGAGGGATCAAACAAACAGTGACCCTCTTGTCTTTTTTTTTTTTATATCTATATATATAACTTATCCATTGATTCACCTAACCTAACTATTCCTCATAATTTTTCTCCTATGTTCTGTGGCTGCAAAGATGTTGATGACCTGCTAATTTATTCCTCGTGTTCTTTATGAATTTTGCCTCTTGCCAAAAATTGCCCTCAAATGAGGGTAATCAAATGAGAGCATTTTCACATCTCTCTTAAGCACCCTACATGTGTTCTGCTTTAAAAAAAAAAAAAAAGGCTTTATTTTATGAAGGTTTTTTTTAAACCCACAGAGCTGTGAAGCTTACCATAATTTACAGAAAGCTTTATGACTGGGAGTGGGTGGGAGGAGAAAGAAGGAAAAAAAATAAGCCAAGAGAAGGTGAGGAGGTCTTTGAATGAAATAAATAAAATAAGACTACGCCAACTCTTCTCTAATAGTGCTAGGAAAAGGAGACAGAGAAGTGCTAACAACATGTTTCCCAAGTTTCACCAAAGTAGAATTAGAAACAATCTTGGAAGTGGGTGACCAGAGAAATTGTCATGTCGGTTCCCTTCAGTTTTAATATTCTTGTCTATAAATGGAATTAACACCTTTAATTTCATTAAGACATTAAAGTCAAGAATAAGTTTTTGTCACACATCTTCTGATAAAATACTGACTAGAAAAGAAAAGATTAAAGGGTTGTTAAGTAGACCAAGAAATTTGTCCTGTGCAGAGAAATATGTGAAGTTTTTCTAGAAACACACATAAATAAATAAGTGTGAATAAAAGGTGGTGTATTATTGGCCTTCAGTTTGAGATGGCTGTATGATGAGTTGTACTGGTTGTGCTTGATTTGTGCCAGTAAGTTACCAGACTGGAATGCTGTTTTATTTTTAATGCTAATTTTACTGTGAGAGAATGTATCCCATCAGCTGTCCTCCCAAATGAAAGCAGCAATTACTTTTGAAAGTAGTGGGAATCCTGATAATCAGGGCTAACACAGAATTACAGAAAATTGTGTTTTCTTCTAAGGAAAATTTTAGAGACTTTTGAAAAAAAATATACTTTGCAGTAATTTTTGTCAACCTGCACTTATAAATTCAAGTTATCCTCGTTGCTATGGCACCCAAATATATTGTCTGAGAGGGAAGTAAAAAATGTAATTTTCAGTAGCTTTTCATATGTAATAAAGCTTCGCATTAATATTGAGCACCTTATGATTAGAAGCAAGAGCTAAAAACTTCAGCAACTTTGTACTTTGTAATCAACCCGTGAGGCATCTAAAAATGAAATTGTCTGAATTTCAGTGGAGTGAAATAGGGATTTATAGCAACTCCAAAAGCTAGTGCCCTGCTCAAGTAGGTAGTAGTCTAACGTGTGAGACATGGGTTTGCATGTTTTAGCCAAATGTGCCCCTAGAAAAGGAGAATTCCTACCACCCTTTCCGGTGGCTAACAGTTTTTGAAGTAATTGCAGCCCATTGTTCTGGAGGCACAAGAGAGGGATCTTAGTGACTCCAGTGGAATCGTTCCAGATGTGGTGGAAATGAGATCACGTTCTGGGCCTCCTTTTATAGCTCTGGTGAGATACAAGATTGCAAAACTTACACAACAAGAGACTCTGCCAGCTCCAGAAAACTGCTTTTTTTWAWTTTTTTTTTTTCAACGAGAAGTTGTCTACTTGGAGTTTGCTAATGCCAGGCCATAGACCTTCATCATTTGCAAGGAAACCTGTGCTTCCCTAGTAACTCCCAGTGACACCCTCTCATCCCCCAGTTCACTCCAGGAGGTGCCTTTCTAGCTGTACAATGGGTGACCCAGCATGCTCAGAAGTCAAGCGTGATCGTTTTGGCTATACACACAGCAATGCAGCCTCCATGCGCTAGGGGCACAAAGACAGAGCGAAAAGAAAAATACTGGTTTTCTTTGGAGGAACCAAGAATAATAGCTTGATTGACTCACTGCTGGCTCACCAGCAGTCTATGAACAGCTATGGCTGTTTTCTTTCCCACCATGACACAATTTCTGTACTCTACGTTGTCTGTGGAGGTCTATATGTAGTTTTCTTTTTATGATTGGTAGAACATACTTAAAATTCATTTAGCACATTTTTAGCCTAAAATGACATTTTAAAGGTATGTAATAAAACTGATGTGGGCTGGAGCTTTAGTTTATGGGGAAAGGAATTGCTCTATGGGACTGAAAAAGGTGAAAACCTATGGAGCTTAAGTTCTGAAGCCACAAGCAAGGACATTATTATTCATTGGAGGTCATTCTTTCAACCTAGAAAGCACTAGTTTTCTTTATGAACTGAAAACTACAGTCCATGTATATTTTATTATAGCCTAAAAAATGCTTTTAAGAAAAGTACAACACTTCTACTTACCCACTGTGAGAGCTTTTTTGCTAGATCATAAGGGCCTGATTCTGTCCCATAGCTATGTTGGAAGGGTAGGGAATGAAATCAGCGGGGTTACTCATGGGGTAAGTTACTCATGGCATAGAGACAAACCTGGTCTCTGAGGTATGTGGCCACCAATAGCAGCAGTCATGGGACAGTTCCAAGAATAATAGTGGCAGCCATTTAAATAAGTGTAAGTGGAAAACTGTCCTCCGTTTTTACAATTTCTGTCCCTCAGATGTCTGCATTTAATAGTCACATTCTAGTGTTCTAGAATACTTCTCATTATTACTCATGAAAATAGTACAACTTTCTGGTCTGCTGAGAATGCAAGTGGGGCAATTACTTAGATAAAGACATCTTGACATTTTGCTGGGACAAACGCCTTTTGACAGAACAGAAAATGCAGGAAATCCTCACTTCTGACAAACCCAAGAAAAACGTGAGATTTCACCAGTTTCTCTTAAAAAAATTATATATGTAGATATATATATATATTTTTCTCCAGCCCTGCTGTAATTGACACCAAATGTTCCTGGCAGCGACTGCCTTCCAATTGGTTACTGCATCTCTACCATGCAAATTGAAAACTACACTTCTCTCAAAACGTGTTTTAGTATGAGGGAAGCAGTTTCGAAAACAGCTTTATTTTTATTTTTAAAGGCTGCTGATGCATGTCATTTTGACTTGTAACCACTTTATGAAGAAAAGATATAGTTACAAAACAGAATAAGTTTTCAAAGACGACTGAAGAAAAAGACTATTTTTAATAAATTATACATTACTAGAGCTCTTAACAATGCTGATCCCACCTTAAAAATACATTTGCCCCTGGTAATTAAAATCTTGACCTCTGCAATGAAACCACAGGGAACATACCCTGGTGAAAATTAAAGGACCTTGACATTTGTCTAGTGTATAACCACATAATCTCCCAGAAGTACTGAACAGGCATGCCGATGTCTGATTGCATATATCATAGTAAGGCATTTCAACACAGCTAGTCTAGGTCTTGAAAGGAAATAAATCAATCAGTTAAAGATGAAGAATTTCAATGTCTTTTTTCTTTGTTTTGTTCATTACAATTATTTTTAAAGGTTGAGGTAACATTTAAATATTTTAAAAAAAGGAAAGAAGTATTTCTCAAGCTTGAATAACATCTTAGTTTAGTGTAAAAAGCAAGCAATTCTCTCCCACTGAGAGAGAAGTTGGTGTCTTATCTACTATATGAATCAGTGAAAGTGTGCTATCTTCTCTACATTTATCGATGGCTGGCTTTGGATATTTTTGTTATTTTAAGTTTATTTCTCTTCATGTGAGAAAAAATTGATACAATATTGATAAACTGAAAAAAATCTTTAAGTCTCTTGTGCTGTTGATTACTATATACATGGCTGGAATTAAAAGATATGGTACCTGACATGCTTATGAGATTCCTGTGTCAGCTTCTTAGATGAACCTATACCTGTCTGTACCTTCATTTCAAATAAGTCATCCTCAGCTATATCTGAACTTTGGGACTCTGGGTACTTATGACTACAGATGGGGAACAAACCAATGTTAACTTTCTTCCTCCTTCTCATATATTGTTTCCATGCAAAGCAGAACAGTCCTGAAGGCTGTAGTGTAGGCTTGGAGTGTGTTGGAAATTTGTGACATCAGGACCTTAATACCCTTTATGTACAGATTAGACAGATTAGGCATAGCCTTTGCTTCGAGTTTTCCTTAGGGGGGGTATGAGTATATCCTTTCTGATAGATTCTTGCTCTTCATCCCCTGAAAATATTTTGCAGCATCAGAGGTTCTCAGCAACGTGGTACTTCATGGTGTACTAAAGTACTGTGATTGACAGAAAACAGCTGGAAGACATTTGAAATAATAATGACTTCCGCGATCTGGATTTTCTTGAATTTGCTTAGCCCACATGCAGAATTCATTGCCAGAGAGAGCTCCTCTGCTAACTGCCAAGACTGCCCATACCAGGTTTACAAAATATGTTGGAGGATATMCCCAACAAATGGGCATGAGGCACACATAGCAAATCCAGTCTTACCTGAAGGATCATTAGAGCCAAGATATCCTTCCTGCCTACCTGCTGCACTGAGCACTGCTCAGTAGATGAAAGCATCTAGTCGTTCATTTCTGAGTGAAATTCTCTTTTCTCCAAACACTCTGTGAGACAACTCTCTGGATTTTTTCTCCCTACTGGTTTGATTAAAACAGATACCTGACATACTGCAGGAATTTTAGGGTTACTGGACTGTGTGTTGGTTAATTTTCTGCTTGACTGAATCCATTATTGAACTAGATACATCCCACATTATATTCATGTGATAATGTAGAAAGTTGTTTTCCACAAGGAACTCTATAGTCTCTATAGTAATTGCAGGTAATGTGACCTAGTTATTGGATATTAATGTCATTATTGAACTAGGCTGGCTTTGGTTTCTAGACTAATTCCTAGTTTAACTAATTAGGAATAGTTTCTCTTGTCACTATCTAGTTGGTGATGAGCAAAAATATACAAAAAATGCTAAAAGAAGTCTTCAGCATGGACTTTGAAGGCACCGTATTCCTTGATCTCCTCTTGGTCTCTACTCCCACTAGCAAAGCATTCAAGCACAGCCCAACCTTCTACTATGGTGTGGAAAGCTCCCAGTTATGGATACGGCCGTTACATTAAATAATTCTTCTGTTGTGGCGTTGAACTCTAAAGTGACAGTAGGACAGGAAGAATGCATGGATTATTTGTATCTAATCAGATGATTAGGTATACATTTTTCCTTTTTATTTTTTTTTTTTTAAACCTTGAAACTTCATTTACTTTTTCAACCACACGCATTACAAATGTGTGCTATTTTCACATATTACTTTACCTTCCTTTAGAAAACGTTAATCCTTCTCTTTCCCAGCACCTCTGGGCAAAACCACAAGAGTAGTCCTTTAAAATGGCTTTGTGAAGCAACAAAATATGTTCTTTCCTTCTAAGTCACTATCTCAGTTATGTCAAGCTAAGGAGGAATGCAGAGCAGAAGCCTTGAAGTCCTTGGGCACTTCTGCCTTAAAAGACAAAAAACAGAAGATGCTTTTGCAGCTGCACTTGCTCGCAGGTCTTTCCTGGGTTGGGAAGCTTTTAGTGGCCTTGATGCATCTGAATCGTTAGGACTCAAGGTTCGTGGAGCAATTGATTGTATGAATGTCTTGACGTTTAAGTTCTTGTAGCTTCTGTGGCCATACTGTGGAGAGAAAAGACAAGTCAACATATCAAATCTGTGAGATGTTGTAACAAAAGATTTCAGAGGGGGGCTGGATTGCTTTGGAACAAATCTTGGCCACCAGTTTCAGTCAACAGTTATATTTTAATTGTTCTTTTTGGTTTTGAATCCCCAAAGGAATAAAAATTTCCACCGTGAATAAAAAGGACTTGCAGCACTACCATCTTACCTACATAGCTTGCCAAAGCAAAACTAGGCCTTCAGTTGAATTATTATTTTTTAAAAAATAGGGAATTAACAATTAGCTCTATATTCCAAGAAATTAGTTTACAGGCATTTCTGTAGTCACTGAAAAGTTATTAGTGGTGACTGCATTTGATCCAATCATATTTGAAACTGAGCTATGGAAGTGAAAGATTCAGCAATCCGTTGAAACATCTAACCATAATACATTTGACACAGTGTGGTGTAATATGTATATGAATTGGTTGGCTCATCTCCATCAAGACTATTATAATAAAAACTTTCAACAGTTCCTTACTTACACAGTTGTAATTTTCACAAGCTCATCTCAGAAAGTTTGACACCCATTTTGTATTGAAAATTAGTCTCTGAAAATCCCAGCTCTAACTGAGAAGTTAACATAAGCACAGGATTTTTAATATTCTGAAGACACCCATTTTTCAAATTATATGTCTGGTCGTTGCTACAGTGCATCATAAGGATATCTTAAAATTTCTGTCTGGCACTTCTGTTTCACATCGTTCAAATTCTTTCTTTAATGTTTATTAAACTGCAGTGCAGATGAAACAAAATTCTAGAACATTTTTTCCTCAGAATAAGGAATCTCATAGAAATTAAAAAATGTCATAGGAAGGTATAAATTTTAACATTTTCAATACAAGAAAATTTTAATGACTTTTKTGATTTCTTTATTTCAATGTTATAACATTTTTCTTATGAAATGATTCATTTTAATTTTGTTTTATTTTACATTTAGGTTTAGGAATAAATAATTATGAACTATTTTATTTGAATAAATTATTAGTTTTTTAAAAATTATATGTTTTAATTGTTCCGATRTAAACTTCCATAATTTGTATTCTATAAAGAATTTTTAATTTTGACAACTTTCTATGCAATATCAGAGCTAGCTTGAGCATGAAATTCCCATTAAGTCTGTCTTTCACATTGTTATGGAATCGTTAGAAATATTGAATTTATTCAGATGTTCAGTGCAGTTTTTTGATCTCCCAAGTATGAGTTTTCATGAATTAGAGAAGCATTTTTCAGTTTGTACTTCTTGACTTCGTTTGGATTTAAAAACTTACATCTATAATTCTGATCTTCAGTTTTATAGTTTCTGTAACACGGGATCAAACAAAACTTATGGYTATCTTTCCATCCTAGATTTGAAGATACACTCTCTATCCTGACCCAGTGAAGCTACTTACAGCAGAGTGATTATCAGGAGTTAACAATGACATGTCTAAAGTGTTAAGTTAGTACAAATATTGAGTTCAGTTATGTAACTCTCCTATAGTTACTGATGTTTTTATTCATTCAAGAAGCATTTCTAAATTCATCACTCAGAAAAAATTATACTGACTTATTTTCCCCCACACAGCACATAAAGTTGTCTTTATCAGGTTTCCTCAAAAATCAGAGTAGACTGCCCATTTATCAGATTTCCCAGTGACCTTTCGTGCTTTCATTCTTAACAGCTCTCTTGAACACAACGAGCTTCTCAAACGATTAAAACTTCTCAAAACCATCTCATCATCCTTTTCCCATTTCTTTTGCCGTGATAGCTATAAAAAAAGAGTGAGTAAATAGCAACGGTTTTATGGCTGTAATTACTACCTACCAGGCTGTTCATAATAATTTTGTTGCTTTTATTGCTCCCTTCTTGGGCTTATTGAAGCCACCTTTTTCCCTGCTGTAAGTTCACTTTCTGGCAGATGACAGGAGCTTTCCTGGCACGTATTCAGGAGGTCAGAACTTTCTGTTTGTCTAGAAAAAAAGTAAATATTTTTAGGGGTTTCTGGGGGTACAGATTTGGGATTAATTTCTTAGATTTTTTTTTTTTTTTTTTTTTTTTTTTTTAAGGCAGGGAGTATTACTATTTCTATCCAATTCTGCTCTTGGGTATTTCAGTTGATGTCAAGGCACCAACATGGAAGATGAAATATGTATTTAAGTGCTTTGTTGGATTAGAAGCCTCAGTCAACTGCTAGAAGTGTATTCTGCTGGCTTTGTTAGAAAAATTAGCAGAACATATAAACCCAAAATTTTTTAGGTTGAAAATTATGTAAGTATGTTAACAAGCACAGTTTAGTTCTTTCCTTTCTGTTGTAATATTGTTGTTAAGGGCTGGAGAGAGGGAGAAATGGTCAAATTTACAATCTGCACACTAATGTCTTCTAAATACAATAGCTGAACCCTCCAAACTCCAGGCTGATTTTATTAAAGGACTGTAGCAGGATGTAAAAATCAACACATTAAACTATTCTAGTTTCTGGTGGAAAAAATTATATTTTGTGGATATACAGCCAGAGTTTTATTCTGGTTTGCATTATACTATTTTAGTGAAAGCAAGAGCATATCATTAGATCCAGGTAGTACTTTCTTAGTTGATCTGTAGGCAGAGCTCTGTCTTGTTAACTCCCTACCCATGAAAAATTTAGAGCAGCATTTCCATATTGTGTGTTTCTTGGTAAGTATACACTGTCGTATTCTGCCAGCTGCAGGGAGATTCTCCTGAACAGACTGCATATAAATAGCGCAAAATGCCTCTTATCCTGTTTGGAGTTGTGTAGATCAAAAAAGAGACTAAGAGAGTTCAAGAATGCAGAGATATTTCTGCATATTTATTCACATTGTTCAGTATATGATTTTTGTTAGGGTTTTTTTTTTTTTTTTAAGCGTTAAGGTGATCAGAGTCAACTCATCTACTAAATGGTTCAAGTACAAATTAAGTGTTGCCATATCTTGTCAGAGTTGGTATTCCCAAACATAAAACAGCAGTAATCTTTCAAGGGCAACTATTAGGGCCAATTACTGCAAGCATTTCAATTCTTTAGTAAGGGCATAGTGTTAGACAGAAATAACAAGAACAAAATTGCAGTGAGTGGGACTAAGTAAGCAGGAATTCTGGCAAGAAGAAAACCTGAGGTTCACATCCTAAGCACTATATATAGAGAAGTTGATTATGCACAGACTGGATGGAAGAAACTGCAAGGAAAAGTCAGAAGAGCAAACTAATAAGTCAGGAGAATAAGTATGTGGGTTACAGTTTCCTACAGTCAGCCAAGTCATTGCTAAGTGGCAGCTGCGGGTCCATGGGGCCTGCAGGACGTTTCCTCTCCATCTAGCAGAAAGCCCAGGCGTGATGCTGGACATCACTTAGTCATTTTTTGTTGTAGAGAAAGCTGAGGTAGATTGATGTAGCTGCATATAAGGAAAGGTGATCCAACCCCCTTTTTTTTTAAAAGAAGTTTTCTCTGAAACTGGTGCCATCCATCTAAAAATAGCCATTACAGCTCCCCTTGTTCATCATGTGTTTATAACAGTCTGTTTAAGAAGCGGCATCCATTTGCACAGCAGTTTTGCAGGGTTAGGGTCATTAAACATTTTCAAGACAGGTTTTGGGATCTGGAAGGAAAGGGAGGCAGAGCGGTGGTTTTCCTGGTTACTTGTTCTACAAACTGAACTCAAAATGAATGTATACTTTCATGCTTTATGGCTTATGCATTAGTAAGGGTTGCAAGGATTCAATAAAAGGAACTAAGTCAGTAAGTSTGCAATCCTGTCGTTGGTTCTGACTGACAAATGACACTGCTGAGGCTGAAATTAAAGATAGGTGAGTGGAATTTACCCACCTCTGCTTTTTGTCTCCTTCTCCAATAGAAAGGAAAAGGAATTGCTTTTGGTTTTGCTTCTCAACACTTCTGAGAATGAGAGAAAAATTGGTAGAATAGTAAATTTGAAGCCTTCTTTTCATAAAAGGTCATTTTTCTTGAATGAAACATTTCAGCTCTTTACAACTTAAAAATCTGATCTGACTTGTCCCATGCTTCCTTTGGAATAGATGTAATATGTAATTTTTAGAGAAAACTGAAAACTCACATCTCAAAGCATTTAAAAATATTTTAGAAATGGATCAACACTTGTTATGTTTAATCAAAATGTTTATTAGACAATGAGAATAACTTTCTTCAGATGCAGTTTTCTTTAACTGTGTTGGCACTAAGGGAAAAAATGTTTAGAAGTATCAAGGTCTGTTCATGACTGATATTAAAAGTCAATTTTAATAAAAGCGTATCTGAACACATACTCAGCTGAGCCTGTTCAGCTAATAATGTTACAGCAAACTTCAGGCAAAAACCCAAGCCTATATAGCTGGCTATCTCTGGCATGCACTTGAGATCATCCAAAGATGTTTCTTTGGGGAAATCTGTTATTGGGGCAAATGAAATTGAAATACTGCAAAGTATGTGGATTGGCCACAAGCAGTTCTTGAGCAAGATAATCCAGGGATGATGTCTATTTGCAGAATGCTGCAGTGGTACATGAAGGGAACTGATTATTCAGTGACATGTCTTAAGGTTCCAGGCAGGGGGAATGGGAATGTTTTGTGTTGCAAAATTTGGTTAGGGCTTGTAATAGGGGATTTGGCAACACCGTGTTACACCTATGTGAGCAAACAACAGATCTAGGTGTTGGAGTGAATCAATTMACACATAAAATAGGAACTTGTTTAAGCTTCCATCAAAATGGACCTTTTTCTAACCTTAATGCTCTATAGAATTGGTTGTCTTTTTTTTTTTTTTTCAGGGATCTGTTATTTCTGTTTCTAAAAAAGGTCAGAAATCTAAATGCTACTGTAGCATGAGAAAGGAAAATTTTTGGACATATTTCTAACACATAGACACACAGACAAAGGACATAGTGGAAAGCTTGCAAGGAAGATCACTCTTGTGATTCAGTCCAGTTTTGCATTCTCAGGATGATTACATACTTTGGACAAGGTTAACATAAACATCCAGTCACTGGAGTTGTTATTCAAGCTGAAACTCTGACCGTTCGTGTTTTTTTCATCAGCAGATCTGTTCTTCTTGACGTTTCCAACCCCATTAATTACAGCCAGACATTTGTTTTTTGCATAGCACTTGATGTAATGAGATATAATCCCCATCTGGGCACTTCTGAAGAGTAATTGCACATTTGCAAGATACTGCAAGATTTATAGTAGCATCTCCTAATATCTCGCAATATGAATAACTCTATCTTACTGCGAGAGGTAAATTGGCACAATCACACAATATGGCAAGGTTTTGTAAAATATCTTATGTTATCTCCCATGAAAACTATGAAATTATTGCCTGTCATTTTTGTGTGTTTATTACTGATTATTCTGCAAGGCTGTATTTCAAATCTGCTGCTTGTGAACATGAACAAATCCAGACTAAACAGGATACAGTTAGAGTTGAAATACTGTGTTTGCTGAGATATCAGCATAGAGACCTCAGCAATTTTTTAAATGGGAAAATTGAATTATAGGTGCCAAGGGCTGAGAAGTCAGAAGTAAATGTAGTAATATAACCTACATTTCAAGAGGAAAAATGGTTGTGCTGAAGATAATGATCCTTCAGAATTTGAAAATTATGCATCTTTCTGCAAATATGAGAAGAGTTTTCCTCTCCATTCCCATTTATGTCTTTGCCAGAAGTTGAGGCTTCATGTAGCTTCCAGGAATCAAATATGTCCATAAATGTCTTTCACTCGGTTACAGCAGACTGCTACCATCTGCTTCCGAAGTCCTTTAGCAACCTGTGCCTAAATAGTCTCCAGTGCGTAATCCCATCATCACCACAGCCACTACCTTGCATCCATTGGGTTCAAAAGAACCTGTCAGCCATTTCACACCTTCTAAAACTTCTTATTAGCAGAGAGAGAATTGCATTCATTGACACTTAAACCCTATGAGGTACCTAGTGAGCCCAGAAAACTAATGCAACAGCACTACAGAATCTGGCTACACCACAAACAGCACTGGGGGCAGCCAGCCATCTATAGATGACAGCAAGATCAAAAAGTATACATACTGCTCTGATTTACAGGGATAAGAGTACCTGTTTGGTTATCCACAATACTCCACAGCCAAAAAACCACAGCTAGCTCGTGCAGAAGAGGGTTATATGATTTTATCTGCAATTAGTCTGCATCTTTGTTTTTCTCTGTTATTGCTATTCCATGACAAAGTAATACTCCATCTTTATATTCAGTAGTTGGGTGCCAGTCTCATATCTTTATTTAATATTGCACTTGTCCTGTTTGCTTCAGAAAGCCTAGTGGGAGAAAGAAAGGTTAGTCGCATTACACATTTCATCCCCTCCTCTGTGTGGGCCACAGCTCTTCTTCCAGCACCCCTGGCCACCTGGCCAGGTGCACACATCAAGGATGCAGCCTGCACACTTGAGCTGYGGCTTTAGGAGGACCTGCTGCCCTTTTCCCACCACTTCCACTCAGAGATGCCATTGTACTGAGAGGAATTTTGAAGTCTTCACAGCTTGCTTATTAGGGAAAAGAAGTCGTCTGGTAGAATGAGAAAACTCATGCACTCTGTGATATGACTGTAAATAACTGCACTTAAAATGAAATCAAAGCCCGTATCTTGGGACAAGTATGCCAGCTTCCAGGAGAAGATGGAATTTTTTCATGGCAGACTTATCACTGGTTTCCTAAATGAACCAAGATAAACAGAATAAACTCTTTCATGTGGTTGCTGTGATTAAAGCAAGGTCCTCAAGTTGGCAGCCTATCATGGGGGGGTTCAAAGTGGAAATGGGAGCTGGCTTTTTTCTTTCTTTCAGAGAATCGCGCTGCTATTTGTACATAGTCTATCTTGGTGACTGGCATACGCTGGAATACATGCCGTCTGTGGGCTTGGAAATCTCATGGCAGTAATCAGGAGTGCACTGGTCCTTATGGCAGGCATCATATGGGCTACTGCCAGGTCTTTGAACTACAAAAATAAATAGGGAATAGAACTGCATTGTATTGGCGAAGCCTGAGGCCCAGTCGTCTGTCTTGGAGCATGCTCTGGTGAGAGTGTTTAACTTGGATTTTGTCCATCACATGTGGTAGCTGCAAGAGTGGAAGAACAGAACAATGTTAGACGGTACATTTAATAGTGTGTTGGCTTAGCAGTCYTCAAGAAACTTACTCCCATTTTCTCTTCTAGGACTCTGATCTCTACCCTCTTTGCCGAGCTTCTGTGTAAGTGGATGTATATATCAGATAATGCAGTTTTCTTCCTGGACCTACAAGGAACCCCTATGTGCATGTGACACACACCCCCYGCCCGAAGAAAGAGCCCCACGCACAGATCTGTACCACGTGCTTATGGCTAGGATGGGACTCGTGTGCAGTTTCACTGGCAGTTTTGACAGCTCTGATTTACGGGGTGCTCTGGGTGAAGCGCTCTGCCCCAGAGGACTTGGGAGGCAGAGGAGAGGAGCAGCACGTTTGTTGGTTTTGGCTGAAGCACACTGTTTTCCTCTGCCTGTTGTGGGCAGTCTGCGGAACAAACTACAGCCTCTTTCCTTGCTCAGTTATGTTTTTGCACCAAAAGGGAGTGTCCTGCCAGCCCCTCAGTGTGCCATATACCCACCTACCTGATTGCTAAAATCGTGCGTGCGTGCGCGGGTGTGTGTGTGCAGGGTGTATTCCTGGAAAGGTGCACCACAGTGTTCATGCGCTGTGTGTTACAGAGCACTAAGCATGTTTTCATGGCCGAATGAATTTGTTATGGATTATCAGACAGGGTTTCTGAAGAAAGAAGAAATGAGTATGAAAATTCTCCTATGAAGCAATATTGCGACTTTTATGTGTGGCTTTCTTATTGCTTCAGTAAAAGTTTTTTTTGATGCGCTAGTTATTTGATATAATGTTGGTGAAAGAAAGGAGAAGAGGACTTAAGAAAGGATGAATTCCCTAGTACAGTCCATTTGTTTTGTGTCACTTTGGGAATGCAAAGCAGCCGTGAACTCAGTTCCTGACTATTCCAAGTTATCAGAATGGCACAAATCACTGGAAAGGCTGCTTTGCATTCTGAATTACAGGAAAGTAATTCAGAGTAACTATGCTCAAATTTGAGATACATTTCCAGCATTTTTTTAAATGATCAGACTATGTTCTGAAAGGGAAAGATATATTGGAGTGAAAATTTTGTGAGTTCTCAAGTGAACACTTTATCAAATTAAAACTATTTTATTTAGCTTTAAAGCAGTGACATTTCGTTTATCATAAAAATTAGTTTGTTGAGAACTTGCTGGCTCTGTTACTGTCCAGAAGCAATGTGGGAAATGCACTGTGTAGTACGCGAATAAGAGATGAAGCTCTCCTTTTTGCCCGGTCTGCAGTGGTGGCCAAGGCAGTGGCCAGCCATGGAATAAGGGCAGAGGCAGTGGCTGCTGCTGCCGCCAGGGTCTTCCCCACCTTCCTCCGGAGGAAGGGCACAGCAGCGTGCATACGCTTTCAGAATGCTAATTAAAAAATTAAAAGGAGGATACTGTAGGCTTTGTTGAAACAAATTAGGGAGGAGAGGGATAGCTTATGATGATGCTTTGTCAGCATACTGTCTGACCACTCTGAACAATAAGCGATCCATAGTGTGGTAAAAACAATTAATTAACCTAGCAAAATGTGTGTTGTTTTTTTCTGGTGAATGCCACTTCTTATTTTTATCAGAGAGCTTTAAGTAGAAGTTGTAACTCTGTCTTTACTCAACTCCATGACATTAGGAAGAGATTATTTTAATCTGACATAGCTGATGCTTTTTATTTTCACGTTTGCAGTAACAGTTCACTGGGCTAGGTTTTTGCATTTAGCTTAAAGGCATGTTGATCACTTCCAATTAAAGTAACATTTACCTAAATACTCATCTGCATGGAAGAGGTAACTCACCCTTGTTTACGGTCCAGATGCTTATTATCCTGCTGTGCTTTGTTTCCCTGCTATGGTTTCCTTCTAAGGTACAATGGCAATAGAAATACATAGAAAAACACATAAGAAAAGCTATCTTTTTGTGATTTCTCTCCTATCTGAAACCAGGAAATACTAAAAATATCATCTCTATGAGGTGGTGGTGGAAAGCCTGATTCCTAGAACAAATCACTGTAGATGTATGTGACTGAACAGAGTAACTTTTGGGATTTCATCTGCAATGCAATTTGAATCTTCAATTATTCACCCTTTATACATACAGAAAAACTACATAAAGACTGTGGGCTGCCAGGCAGAATCCTCATTCCCTGAACTTCTGTTAGTGACAGGGGATATTGTTCTATTTTCTTGTTTTCTATGTACATAATAGTAACAAATGCCATCTCCTCGTTTGAGTATATGAGGTGAATGAACAGAATACTTGACATGAGCCTTCAAAATCAGGCTCGCAAACAGATCTTGAACGATAGAGCTCTATAAATCCTTCCTCAAGAAGGTAGACTTATGTGGCTGTTACGATGCATATCTTCATTTCTGGTAATTTTCTATGATGTTTAAATGATGAAACCTAGGCTATGTGGTATCAGGCTGGTGGCTTGCTGCTGAAATGCTCTGACATGCTTCCTTCATTTTTCTGAGACGGATCACAAGTACTGCCTCAGAGCTTTCTGGTGCAAAGGACCTTTGTTTTGGAAAGTCATTGTAGCAGAAAGACCCCAGGGCTGTCAATGTTTCTAATTTTTCAAGGAACGGTTTTCAAAAAAGCTTTTTTTTTTTTTTTCCCCTCAAACTCCCTCAAATACTTTGGTTTCTTATAAAATCCAGAAAAACATTTCTGAACTGAAAATTTTTAAACTCCTTCTAAAGTTTATAATCTACAGATGCAATATCCATCTCCATTGTTTTGACATGCACATTATGTTTTTTTAAAAACTCTTTACCCTCAAAAACTTAAAACTGTGGGTTTTTTGGTAGTATTCATACCCAATGAGTCTTTCATGTATCTAAGTGTTTAAAGTAGGCTAAGCCATTTTTTTTTTTTTTTTCCCCAGGCTTGTAGCTGTTTCAAGTGCTCCATAAACAATATATATATATATTTTTACCACCTGTATATTTGTTTTTCCGGTCATTCCACTATGTCAGCTAGTCCAGAGATTTCTTCTGTCCTTTAAGTTTCCAAGTAACCACTTGAATTAGTTAATTATACTCAGCTTCACAGAAAGATTCATTCTAGAGTAATCACTGCGCCTAACTGAAAGAAAATCAAGTGGCACATGTACCTTTGCACAGGAGAGTACAATGTCACCGCGTAGTATCTTTGGTAAATACAAATGGACTGCGTAAGTTTAAAAATCTTTTCTTTAATCCATGTAAGGAAGGATGAGGTTCCATTATTTCATTCTAAGCAGCAAGCTATTGTGTGTAATCATAAGATGATCTGATTTGCCTGATGTTTTACATTTAATTCCCATCAATGCAATAGAAAGCAGTGGGAAAAAAAAAGGCTGGAATGATAGCATCCACCCTATTCTTATTCCAGGGCAAAGGCATTTATAAAGTAAATTTGAAGAGAAAATGTAATTAAAGACTTCAAAACTTACCTGTTTTTTCATAAAACCTTAAATATAGATGTAGTATTTGCTATAATACTAATCACAGATCTATCCCTCACAGACTCTGCCTATATTTTCTTAGGAATACATGTACTATATAATTAAACAACCCAGAATGTACATCCTGGAACTCATAGGAGACTTGTTAGTTCAAAGACCACTACAGAGCCAGCATGCATGCTTTGTTGTTTCATGTTTTTCAATTTTATGCAATGAAAATTAATAACTGAGAATTAATTAAGTTACTAATAAATCTTCAAAGCATCTTCACTCTTCTGATTTTAATTATCTAATTGATAATTGTGCAGATCAAAGATTCCCCTGGTACTGATCTAGTTTCAACAAAGTAATGCTAGAGCTGGATACACATTTGTGTATAGAAGAACTAAAGATTTGTTTAAAAACCAATGCAAAAAAGATTTACATTACATTTTTACTCCTTTTCCTAAATCAGGTTATTAACAGTGTAGTGAAAATATTTATGATTAAACATAATCTATTCTGCCAGCTACCTGCTGATTTTTTTTTATTCTTGAAGAGAGAGATTTGTCATTTTCTAATACACTGTAATTAGATAATTCAGATGAGGAATTATATCTCATTACCTCAGTTTGGGATTAGGAAATGTCCTTTACATAAGATAGATTTATGAAACTTTACTAGCGTATTAAATCTCAGCTAACTCAAAAAAGAAGGAGATACAGGTAGTGAGGTTGAATTGTTTGTTAGTGTTAGGAAGATCAAACACATGAAGCATTTAAAAATCCTGTTAGGCTTCAGGGATTTGCAGATGTTGAGACTGTAAGAGTTGAGTCACGTACAAACCTTTTTAACAGCACATACAAGCCATAAACCATGTTGCAGTTTGAACATTTAATCTAATGTGCTGTAGAAGATAACACTTAGATATGCATATATTTACACTTGGACACATCGTCTTCCTCTGAAAAAGCATTATTTATACTGCTGAAGCTGAAAGCATCTCTGTGTCCAGAGGGGACTGTGGACAATGTGTTTGGATGAGGCCAAGGCTTCTCCCTGCCCTCCCTGGTGGGGACTAAGCTGCTTTTGCCCTGTTACACCCTGCCAGGCCACCTATTCCAGCAGCAAAAGCCAGACAGGGGGTAGTGCTGAGGACCCTGCTGTGGAGGCTCAGCATCCTATTCTTGCATCAAACAGGGCAAAATTTTGCCCTGTTCATGATACGAAGCCGAAGGTGATCTTTGACCTTTTCTTAGATCTCTTTTTAGTCCAGCTATTCATCTTCCCCCACCACAAAGGCTTCCCTTTGGTACAGGTACCCACAAGCCTGTAATGGCTCCAACCAGACTGGTATTTTCTCCTGGGGCTGTCTCTGTCTTTTTCCGTTTCAGAGCTGGTGAGAAATATTTCTAGCTAATTCACATATTAGGGAATTCCAAAGAATACAATTTTGGGAATAATATCCCAGTCTGTTCAGGATGGTACGTGTTTTATTCCTTTGTTTGTGGTTTACCGTGTGTTGCGTTCCCTAGAAAGGCTGGCTCTTTGCCTTGTCTCATCTGCAGCCCGTTGTCCGACAAAACCCCCAGGACAGAGGGAAGATGGGAAGGTAGGTCCTTCCCTGYGAGTGACGGAGCATGCACAGCTGGGAGAAGTTTCTGAAACAGAGGTGGAAAGAAGCCCCTGCTGAAGGAAGGTGCAGTGCTGGGAGTGACTGTGACGGGCACAGGAAGGATCCCACAGGCAGAGGTGAAGGGACAAAAGCCACTCCTCTTAGGGTGTTAAGCAGTCTGTGAAGTCTAAGGGTTGCTGAACTAGAAACGATACTGGAGGTAAGGTCCTGCTCTATAAAAAGACAATTAATACAGCCAGATAAGTTTTGTATCTTGTGTCTTTTTCACCTCACCCAGTTTTCACTGTTTAAAAAATTTCAAGTTCTAGACTTCCACCTCCCCAAATTACAGAACCTAGCCATTGGAATTCATAGCTCTTACAATTTTTGGGGTGCTTTCAGGTTGACTTGGGAGTCTGGGAGATCCCATTACGTGTGTGCCCATTATAGCATGTTGTCTTGCAGCCAAAAGAATAAGTAGTGTTGGTTGGAAGCTGGGAGCAGAAATTATGTAACACGGAGCATATATAAACCCCTGAATCTCAGTTTACTTAGGATTATTAATGGTGTATCTAAAGGGAGGGGAAAGAAAATGTAAGAGATAGGAAGGAGAATGATGTGAATTGCTAGAGCACAAATCAGACTTGGAACATGAAAGAGCGAAACACCATGCCAAAGTAATTAGATGATATAAGCATAAGGCAGGAAAGTTAGCCAGCACTTATCTTCATTTATAAATAACGCTTCTGGACACTTCTTCCCATTCCCATTTAGAGATGAATATTCTGCTGTAAACCAGACCTGCTCTAAACATCAGAGTCTCACTTACCCTGGATTAACCTAGTGGTTTTCTGCAGGATATGACGAGGTCAGAGCAACGCAGTATATCTCCCTGTTTGAGTGCATCAGGTGTCGGTTCTCTGGGGCTGCACTTTTTGATAAAGGTTGTACAGAGAACAATAGGAAGACATGAATTCTAGTTAGTCCTCTCTCCTGAAGGAGACTAATCCTACTGAAGTGGACTCGAAATCTGTTTTTACTCAACTGTAGCAGAATACACCCTCCAACATGAAATAGGAATTTGAACAAATATCCCTCACCAACTCTGAAATTTTCAAAGCTGACATGGGCTCTGGATGCCTTATAGCCAATTAATGATAATGGGAAGGGGTCATCTGTGGTCCTTATGAGGCTTTGAAAATGTCTGCCGCAGTGTTTAACTTGCCAGAAATCGCTTGTATTTCATGCAACTCTTCAGCATGGTTCAGTGCTTTACTTTGCAGATGAAGTACTTATTTTTTCCTAAAGAGTGAGTACCATGGACATGATTTAATTCAGAGATTCCCATATTGTATTGATGAGTGCTTGCTGGGGACTCAGCCAGTTAACCTATTGACAAATTGTCCAGAGGGACAGTATTTGTAGGTTTAAGAAGTGATTATGTCTTCAGACTTGTGAATGTAGCTCCCTCTCCAAAGCATTTGTGATATGTCTGCTCACAGTTAACATACATGCTCAAGCCAGGCTTCCCAGGGCTTCTGGCTGGGCTTAGTGTGCTAGTGGATAAAGCAACAAAATACCGTGGTCACCCTCGCTGATGGTCTGTTAGTGGTTCCTGGGAAGCCAGCTGGTTGTCTATAATGCTATTTTTCCTTCTTACTGCCAGTTGCTAAGTCATATAAAGGACATATTAAAGCAATAACATTAAATAATACTTAATGCTACTTTCCCAAGCAGATAATTACTTATGTCTGCCGTGGAAATGCCAGTCAAAGGCAAATGTGAGGGAAAGGTGTCAGCTGTGGTAGCTGATAAAGAACAGGTAGAGTCACTTCAACAGTCTGCATCGTTGCAAGCAAAAGGGAATTTTAGGAAGTTTTTTCTAACGAAATATACTTTTGGCTATGAAAGTGTGAGGCCTCCTTAGCTTTTATTTAATAAGGAAATGAATGGATAAATCAGAAAAATTACAGTGTCTTTCAAATTGACATCCATTTTGTAGGCTCAAAAATGTGCACATAATATTATTTTGTTTGACCCATAATAGTATTTCTAGCTCCCATCAGAGCTATAAGGAGACATGCAGAACAATACAAAAAGGAATGTTCTTTTAGTTTTCCTGTATCACCAAATGCAGATATATATGCTTAATGTTCCTTGATTATGTTAGGAAACAAACTTCTTGGTCTGGGCCTTTTGGTTTTTGGTTTGCGTTTTTTTTCCCCTCCAATCTAGGAATACTTCTGTATTCAGAATATACACAAAGTACTGTAGCAGGGCAAAGTATTTTTAAGGAAATAAGAAATTCACACAAATTCATTGTTATTTGTGTCTTGCTTTTGATCTTCAAACTTGCTTCAAATTCTGTGAAGCGCTCAAATTTCAAACAGGACATTTTTCCCAATGAACTGAATTTCACAGAAAATGCCAACTGATAAGATGCCTAACATATTCCTGTCTACCTGCTTGCTTACTGAAATGTATGGTTTTAAATCACTAAAGAAGTTATCGCAAAAATTACTTCTGCTAGCAAAAGAAGAATTATCATCTTCTAAATTAAGGAATTTAGAATGAGGAAGAAATGAGAGATAGAATCTTAATATTAAGAAATGGAGGAATTTAGAATGAGGAAGAAATGAGAGATAGAATCTTAATATTAAGCTACTTTTGAAATAAATACAAGATTTCTTTTGAAGYCCAGTCCAAAGTCTGCCCTCTGGCCTGTTTCATTCCACCTGATTTTAGCCAGAGGATTCACCTGGGATGTAACAGCTGGGAGTCTATGAAGTGGAAAGATGCAGGAGTCTTGAAAAGGTCTTGAAATATAAGTTGCCTAAATCACCATAAGAAGGTTCTTGGAGTGACTTGTCTTTCAATGCAGGTGCCTAAGCTGAGGTGGGAGGAATGAGGGATGAATTCTGTGCAAACCTTGCCTGCTATTAGGCAGAAATGTAGCCATGAGTCTTCAAATGATTTCTTGTCATGGGATTACCAAAGCGTGATATCCTGTAGATGCAAAAAAGAGTTGAAAAAATCACCAAAAAGTATGTGACAAACTATCAGCCTCTTACAACAGTCCTCTTCAACCTCATCTTCAGTTTCTTCATTCAGCAATTAAGGATTATCCTGAGAATCTGACTGAGTTTTAATTTAAATTAATATTGATCTTTAAAACCACAATGAACTCTGGTCATAGCCAAATAATTAGAAGATTAAGCTGAGAACCTCAGCAGCATTTCATTAAGAAAGGCCTAAAGTAAAGAATTGGTTTTTTTAGAATGACTGCAATAAAACGATATTATATACATAAATATTTGGCTTGATTTCAAGAGTGGAAAGAACCCAGTAGTGTTGTATGTTTGAAAAATAATAACATTTATTTAGGATGCGACTTTTTAGGCAGATACTACTAAAAATCTTAGTTGCAAATTTATCCTTTATTCTGAAAGGACAAGCTAGAAGCTGTTGCTTTTTTGCTTTGACCTTTAAATGTTACCTTAATTGTCATCATTTCACATGTTATTTAAAAAGAAGAGTAATTTATAATGGTAAAGAAGTAGGATTTATTCTGTATCTCTTTTTAAAGGAAATGTACAACTTGAATTGTGTACCTCAGGCTTTTTTTTCCTTATTTTTCTTCTCTGCCAATATTGTTCTTGATTGCTTGGATGCCATATGATATCACGGCCCTTTTATCTTTTATATGACTATCACCTGCAGGCAGTTGCATCTGAGCTCCTGATCCCTGACCACAGCTTCTCCTAAACCTCTGAGAAGCATCAAAAAGATTTAACAAAAGGCCAAAGAAATGAATGATTTTTGTTGTTGTTAAAGGATCTTAGTTGACTGTCCAGGTTATCACTGCACTCATAAATGAAAAATGTATTTATTGAGTTTTGTCTAGTCTGTTGGGCTAGTGCTCCTTATACAGTAATAAATGTCCTCTGGATCAGACCACCATGGTAGGCTTTCAATTGGAGATCATTGATTCCAGCAACTCTCTCAGGTTCGATAATCTCAGTTTAGCTGTAGTCATTTTCTTTATTTTGTTATATCCAGCAGCACATACTGTACTGTTGTGCTTTTCAAGTTGAACTCGGCATGAACTCAGGGGTGATATCCTGCTTCTTCAGGGTGGAATTCTATTTGAAATAATGAAATTCTAGTAAATGTGAATTATTAACCATGTTGGGACTTTCAAAGCTAATGTTCAATTTTTTAAATTTCTTGCATTCTTCAGTCATTAATGAAAGAGGATGCAAGTGCTATCAATGTTACAATTTGTTATGACACTATAAGGTTGAGCATTTTTGGTTGACCACCTGACAACTTTGTGCCACTGAGCAGGTTCAGGTTGAAGTGGTGTCTTAACAATGCTTGTTTTATTAAAAATATCTGAGAACAGTGTAACCACAACAGTGTTTAATTATCTCATGCCAGGTGTATCCAGTTCTGAGCTCAGAATTCTTGTTCCATAGCTCAGCCTCAAGCGCGATTCAGCAATGGCTTGGTGTGATCAGAGACGTCTCTCACCTCCTTGGGGCTGTTCTCTGACATCCCTGCTCTGCTGTCTTAGTGGTCAAAGGATCAAAGTCCATAAAACTGCAACTCTTTGTAACTCCTGGACATGAGTATATATATATGGGCCATCTTTTACCAAAAACACCTCCACGAGAGATGTTTTGAAACATAATGACTAACAAGTGCAGGCAATTTGGGATGACTGTCGAGAGTATTAGCCAGACCTGCCTGTCGTGCTTGTGTGTTATACCTGTTTGAGCTGCTTGTCTATTCCTTCCGTAAGGTACGGCGTGCCGTTTTAAGGTGTGCCATCATCCAGTTTGCTTTGCCTCAAAATATGTGTCTTAAAATGCACTACAAACTGCAGCAGTTCACAATCTGCATGTCTGGCAGTTTGGACACCTGTGTGGTGGGGTCAGGATGGAGTTTGTGTTAGTTGGGTCGCCACTTGAGTGCTTGGTCCCACTGTTGCTGGTTTGCCTCCTCACCATCCAAGGCTACTTTGAGAATCATGATTTTTAGAAGTCTGGATGTCCTGGAGATGGTTGCACTGAAGGCAAAATTCAATGTTAACGAAAAATATGCTTTTAAAATACTTTTCCATTGTATTTAATGTTGGAACATCCAGTGCTGGAGTAAAAATGAAAATAGATATATTATTCTCACCCTAATCCTTCCATAAATTACAAGAATTCTGTTGCTTTTTCCACTTGTTCTTGGATTGTATTTATAAAACTAGCTTAGCAAGGTACCACAATAAAACACTCTCCAGCTGACAATAATCTCTTTCTCAGTATTATTTAAGATTTTCTCTGATATGCTGAACTCTGACAAGAATATAACTGGATAATACTGGTGACATTTCATTCTTCATTGACTAAAAGAAATAGAACAGAAAGGAGGCCAAATAATGATTTTATCTTGAGTATAGAAAAAAATATTTATWTTTAAATGAGAGGCTCTCTTGTGTGACTTTCTGCTTCGTATTATCAGAAGCATTGAAGCATTTCCCTGGTTTTTCCTTTACAAAGCATTCTTGTTTTCTTGTTTAGACCATTTTTAGAATGGCTGATCTGAGATTCATCTTGACTGGTATTATTCCAGTTTTAATGCTATATGTCAAAGCAAGTGTCTCGGCTTGCATGTTATAAACCCTTGAGCATGTCCTTGGCAAACCAGGTAATTAAAGAAACCAAAACACTTTCACACTGAGTTTTGTGCAGCTAATGACAATTCTTTCTCTGCTTCCTTTTCTGAACCTTCACTAGACACCAAATATAAATAAGGCTCTTAACTGAAGTTTATAATGTGGTGGTGACCGAAGACAGGAGAGGCAGCTTTCTGTGTCCATCTTGTGTGTGCCTGGTGATCTGAATGCAAATGTGGAGTGCATACTTAAATGGAAGAGACTTCACAAAACTTGTATTACTTATTCCACAAAATGATTGAAAAAGATTCCTGAGTTTTTTCTTCATCTGGTTTAATGGGATAGTATCACGACAATTTCTTTGATATTCCTAATATTGTACTTTTTTCTCTGGAGAAATACAAACCCAGTCATTTCCACTGGTATTTTCTTTTTCAAAGCATGTTTAGTACAGTGGGTGAAAACCTGCTCCCTATTGCAATTACTATTGTAAATTTAAGTAGTTTGATTCCAAATATTGTGGGGAAAAGCATCTTTTCCAACCTAAAATTTCTAAAATATGATTTTGTAAAATGGCTGAAGTCTTTATTTTAATGTCAGCAATAAAGAGTCTTCATGAACTTCAGCCCACAGTAATTCTTCCAGAAAACAAAAGTAAATGTACAACAAAACATACTATACTGTAATTATCTATAGTCATTAAGGAAAATTAAATCAAAATTGGATCTCATCTTTTGTAACAGCCTCACTGAATTGAAGATAATGGTTGACAGTATTCATGGCGTATAGACAGGACAGTGTTAATGTGTCTGTGTAAGCAATACTGTACATCTATCTGTCTGGATATATGATCATGAGCTGACGATTGTTTATTGTCAAAGGCTGAGTGGCTAATAAATGCTGGCAATGGCTTGGATTCACTGGAATGCTGCACAGCTGCAGCATTAGTCAGACTTTCCCTTTTCTGAATTCTGTAATCCCTTCAATATTGCATTAAATATGTTTTCAATATTTATCTGGATAAAAATGTGCTGAATATTGCAACTGTTTAATTCTGATGTTTGTCACGTAGGAAATCTGTGTGAGGCAGAAGGTAACAATGTTTTTGTTGCTAAAACCTAATGCAGCTTCTTCTTGCACCGTTTGCTCATTCGGAGGCTTGCCCTTGGGCTATTTACAGCAGTTGGTAAGCCTCTGCGATCTCTCGGAGGTGGAGGCATGTCAGAATTTCTGAAGCCAAATTTGAGGCCTTAGTGCTTGGCTGAACTCACTGAACTGACCCGTCACCCTACACAAGAATCAGACTTCTTATAGATTTCAGTGTCAGTAGAATTTAGAGGATGGATTTTGGATTTGTTACGCTTCATAGTCCAAATACTTGACAAGCCAGGAGTCGGGATGGTTTATTAATATGTCACTATTTTTTATTAGTTTTCCTAAACGATCAGCCGGTCTATTGTTAGCTGATCTATTGTCTCCCTCCCAACTTTTTTTTAAACAATTTTTATCTATGAACCAGATTATTTGGATAACAGTGATTGCAATTAATGATGTGGGAGCAGGGAAATATGCTCCCCTTATGTTGTGGGTTCAGAATTAAGACAGGGAATCCAAACACATGCAATTCCAGTTAACCACATGGTCTAATGCAGTCCTGGCGATGCTAAAGCTCGCTGTGTCCATGTGTTTCCACCAGCAATTACTTTCCCAGCTGCTGTTGAAAAAAAGGAAAGCACACCAAATGGAATGGATTGTAGGCACCAAAGATAACCCATTGCTGCTTGGGATGATTGCTTTACACGTTAGCCTGACCTGGAAACAAGAGGGATGTAGGCATGAGGAATAGAGAAGGTCATTAAAAAATCATATTCCAATTCAAGTTATTTTTTGTACTTTTTTTGCCCAGCTGTATTAGTAATAACTTGATCAGACTTAAGCAAAAAGTCTATTGACTCCATTAGCTGTAGGTCACTGATTCAAGCAGATTAACAGTAGCAGAAATATGCATTAAGTGAAGGATGAATTACTGGTGTCTGTCTAACTACTTCTAGTGTTCGCCTTGCAATTAAAGCTAATTTCAGTCACTTCTGGGCAGTCACCGTGGCACCAACAAATGAGTGGGTCACGGAGACTAAACCATGCGTTCATCCTGAAGTGGTCCCTTAAGGAAAAGGTGGGAGAGTGTTGGGGAAGCTTGAATGAAAGTTGCTCCCATTCTAAGGAAATGTAGAAAGCTTTAGGAACCAGAACTGTTGACACGTTCTGGGGCGTAAAAAAACCCCACGTTTGACTGAACTATTGCAAGCATACATTGAAAACGAGAAGCCTAGCATTAAGTTGACATTACTACATAATAATCTGGAACATAAACTTGCATTGCTTTGTCACATTATCTCTTTATGATAAAGTCTTTTCATCTAGTCTCTTGACAGTGACTCATTGGCAAAACATTTTAAGTGATTCACATAAACAGAAAAATGTAATACTAGTTTCTTTATGCAAGGAAAAACTCAAAAAAATGAAAAGGACATAAACCTTGATTTTTCTCTGTGTTTGGATTTTGACTTTCCACTATTTTCAAGAACACAAAGAAGTTTCTCACCCCATGCCACTTTACAAAACAGTGGTAGCCAGTGTATCTCACCCATCCAGCCTGTGATGCAATGTGTCATATTTGGTCTTTATACCCAGAACAATGATTTATCTTGTAGTAATAGCTCAAAAAGAAATGAACCCCATCCCATTACAGGCACTGCATATTCTCTTCTGCTCTTGATAGTAAAAATGTATAGATATTTTATTATATTCCTATTGAGTTGAAAGTCACAGCACAGTCAATCTAACACTTTTCTTGCCTGGCAGAACACATTGCATATCAGGTTTTTTGTGTTATGTGGTTTGTTTGTTTGTTTTTTCAAGATTGGTGTCAAGAAACACAAAGAGAAGTCCAGGGAATGGAAAATATTAGGTAACTGCCAGGTGAGGAAGGTTACGTGTGTTGGTAACTTATCTTCACCATAGCATGGCATGCGTCTGATCAAGATTTGTCAGGTGCGGTGGCAACTGGAAAGCTGGGAGATGGACCATAATTATAAAAGTAAGATACACAGAAACATTGAGTAATATGCATATTCCCCCTGCCTTGGCAGGTCACCGATGCTGTCGTCACAGTTACAGCTTAGCGAGCAACTTTTACATCACTGTCCCCTCTAGTAACGTCACAGACCCCAATCCACACGGACTATTTTGCTGCCATGTCACATTTATTTAATTGGTTTTCCACTGTCACACCACAGCTGCTTTTGATATTGCCCAATCAACATTTTTCTCACTCAGCAAACGTGTTTTGCATTATGTTTTCCCCAGATCAACAGGCATTCATTTTTCTATCAGATGAAACTTTCAGCCCTTATTCTCAAGTGCTGTAGGCTCCTTTCTCTCAGTTCTTCTTGCTTTCTGGCTGCATAATGTTTTTCCAATCAAATATTGCTTCCGGCCTTTATTCAGAAGCTACTACTTGCAAATCACTGTGAGATATGTGCAATGAAGTTTAGGTTACTACTAAGTATTGTAGCTTTCCTTAAGGCATCTCTTCCCCTCCCCATACACAAATTTATGTGTTAATATTAATGATTATCATTTGTTTACGGTCAAGGAGACACTGACCTCCGCTGGGATTTACAGTCCTTGTTTCAAACAGCCTGTTTTGTTTGGCGTGATTTGCTGTTTTTCCATCTATGCCGCTATTGTATGGCTCTGTCAGCACGTACCGACTGCGGGTGAGCGTGGCAGTAAGCAGGGGATGGGCGGGGGGCTCGCTTGCCCCCTCCCGTGCTCAGCTCTCCGGCGACGGCATTTGCAGAAGCGCAACCCCATGCCCGCGCTGCCCCCGGGAYGCTCCATGGACCTGGGAAGGAGCGGGCTGCACCCACCGCCACCCCGGTGTGGCCACGCGGGCACGGGAGGCCATCGAACAACATGTTCGGGAGGATCGTGTCGCACGGCTTTGACCTTAGCTGAGGAGCCCCCATTATTTAGTTGTGAAAAAACGTTGCACAAGAATAACATGGAGGAATTGTACAACACGCAAAGAGGTATCTGCAATTTTTTTGTTCCGTTTGGGGCCACTTTCACAGATACACAAGGCAGCTGGTCTGCACCTGGTTTATATCTAAAAAGATCTTTGCTCATGAATAAGTACATGACTGAAAATAACATTGCAGGTCTAATCTACTTACACTCATAAAACCTCAACTTCAGTATGGGTATACCCTGGTGTCATGGTTTAACCCCAGACAACCTGGAATAAGGGTTGAAGCTATTTTGTCAAGTTTTAATGCAGAATCATTTTATATTTACATTGTTAAAAGTGGAGTTTAGGGCCAAGAATGTGTATAGCCAGACATTGTTTGGGGGTTTGAAAACATAATTTCATGTTTATTTTTCTGTCTGGAGGGTGGTTGCTAAATCCCGACAATCACCACATAGGCTGGCTGTTGGGCTTTCAACAGTAGCTGTTGTTATTGCCAATCTGGATCTTCAATAACTAGATTCAAGTTACAGTTAAGAAAAAACAGAAGACACCTAGTAGCAAAAAGGAGGTTCCATGAAAATAAATGCATTACGGTTAGATACCTCCTCATAGATTTGTTTTTGTACTCTCTTATTTTTGTCTTCTGTTCTTTCTGAAAGACAGAAACAACAAGTTTGCCTTTTATGGTCATTGTAATCAGTCCTTCAACTATTCTTTTTTCTGTGAGCACGGTCAGAAACGAAATGCCTTTCTATTGCAGTCCACCTGCTTTATTTAAACCACAGATTGCAGTTTTGCTCTTTTCCTTTACCACTGCTGCACAATCCTCAAAACCATCTCTTCCATCCTGGGTATGAGAAGGAAATCATGGCTACTTGCCGCTGGGCTTAAGCAGAGCTCTTTAATAGGAAAACTACATTTTACTTAGGAGAATAACATCATGTGGCAGGGCTGTGGCAACAATAACACCTCTACTGCCAGAAAACACTTACCCTGGGTGGCTCAGATGGCCCCAAATATTTAAGAGCATTTTTCTTATACTGTAAATTCCCTGTGGTACATTATTTTCTACTGAGAGCTAATAACTACCTTGTCTGTAAAGCAAGTGGTCTTAAGTTTATTAGCTTGCAAGACAGAAAAATAACAGACACATATCACTGACATTTAACAAAGATATCTTTCATGGGTTTCTGTATTTTTTCATATGCACCACACGTTTCTCTTTAGTTAGAAAAACACATTTTGAACCACATTCTGAGTAACTTCTTATGAAGCAAAGCACATTTTCCAAAAGGTCCTTAATGCTTCACCAAATACTGAGTCCCTTTTCAGAAAGTTCTGAAGGTTTTTGCAAAAGAAATAACATGTCAGCTTCCCCAGTGAAAGCTGTTTCACCCTTGCCGCAGCAGCCATGCTATTTTCCTTGGCGTCATGGGAGAACATCATCCTATTCCTGCACTGAAGTGGAAATGATTGCACAAATGATTTTCATGTGAAAGTGACTTCTTCAGACAGTATAAATTCCTATTCACACTTCTTTAAAAGTATAATATTAGTTTATTCCTTTTGAGTGGAGGTGTTGGTCACAAGAAGATTATGCATGTGATCACTCGAGAGCAAAGGTGTAGTGACAGTACATTTTTCTGGTTAAAGAGAAGAGCTTTCCACTAGCTGGATACATCTTGTGGGTAGGTGATGTGCATAGAAGGCGGTCCAGTCAAACATGAATATTTTTTGTTCTGGAAGGAGTCCACTTTCAGATAATATTTTTAGCCAGAGTATAGTGAGACTGTAAGGAGACAAAAACCACCCTTGGCTTCTGTATTTTTGATAGGCAAATCTGTACAAATTAACTGGTGCTCAGTGACACAGAGCACATTATTGCTGGTTTGCTCTTACAGTGACCGCCTCCTCTTGAAATAACAGCAAGTCACATGTGAACTTGCCAAGGTCACAGTGAACAGCAGGCATGAACGAAAAAATGGGGAAAAAAGGGTGGCATCTTTGGTAAAATTATTTCTATTTTAAACTGGCCTCTACAATTTTTGGAATGTGAATTTTGGTGTGCAACAAAAAATTTGAAAAATTGCTCCTCCCAAGTGACTCAACTTTTGAGTTGAACCATGTGGAACTTCAAAAGCTGAAGCTGAATGTTGTGAAAGTCCTCCTCGAGGGCCTGGGACTCTACTGAAGTCGTGGCAAAAGTTTTGTTAGCTTAAATGGGAACAGGAACAAGCCTGTGATTATTCTTTTTAAAGTCCATGAAGAAGTCCAAATACCAGTTGCCCTGACTAGTAATAAGAAAAATTCAAAGGAGAACAATAGTTGTGCGTCCTGGAATGTCAATATTAATGGCATACACTGCAGTCCCAAACTCTCAATAACATGAAAAGCAGAGGGACTAATTTTCTTTTTCTGTGACCCAAACACACACAAGGTCCACCCAAAAGCCTGCCTGGGTGGTACGTTCGAGGACAAGAAACTGGGATAAAAAAAAATCAGAAATGATCCAAGCTTCACGCTAAAGAGAAGGGGCTATGTCTAGAGCTAAAGGGGGGGAATGCTGGTGTTTTATAGTCGAACAGTTTCATATGACTTACAAGGAACGTGTATATTTCTCTCTTTATTGGCTCACCTACTTAAAGGTGCACAAAGGCACGATGATTTATTATCACAGTGCCAGTGGAGCTTCAGCTGTGAGCGGATGAAACCTGTGTCCCTGCATGATCCACAAGAAGAGTAGGCATTTGACAGAAAGCTGTCCCTCTTCTTCACCCTCTTCTTCTCCAAAACTTTGACGTGTCAAAATGTTAACTTTTTTTTTGGATGAGTGGCTGTTGCTAATTTGGATAGAAATTATTTGGCTACAATACTTGTGGAAAAAAGCATAGAACATTGGGAAACGTTTGCAAAATGTGGATAGTACAACCCTGGGTTTTATTTGGACAGTTTCCCAGGCACTACAGAAATGGAAGCATAATGCTTTTACATTTTAAATTTGAAATCTAATGGCCTTTTTAGAGGTATTTCAAAGTGCCACATCTAGAATCTAGCATTCAGGGTGCTTAGAAAAATTTGCTTGTCCCTTTCAATCTGCCACTAGGAGCAAAGTTGGCAAACAGCAAAAAAAGCTTCCTAAGATGTAGTGAATATTCATGTGAGAAATACAAACTAGGATTCCACATAGGATTAACACACTGAAGGTGTTCCAGGCAGCCTTATAGGATATACATGCCACTTACACATTCTTTAATTGCTGTCAGATAACACAGTAGATCCAGTATTTCCCCTGGTTTTGGATTATTTTATGACTACACCAACCTCAGACTTTAGAGTATCTTGAGTCACAGATTCTGTTTTATGTGGTGATGTAAACTGTTTTAATGAATAAACACTGCTGCTATTTACAGTATTTTATCTCTGAATATGACCCTTAGATTTGTAGGAATTATTGTCTGAGACAACCCAAGGACAAACATTTACATATGTACAACTTTCTATAATGGCAGGTTGAACGTTGAAAGCCTTTGCCTTCTTTTTCCATGGAGAACAATAATAGTGACAAAACAATGGTGCCTGCAAAACAGGGTGGAGATGTGTTCTTAGGTCTATACGTACCTTGTCCCCGTCCACCTTGCAGCAGTTATTTCAGTCAGTGGAGGGTTTCTTTCTCTGGCACTGTAGACTCATTTCCATCCAGATCCTGACTCTACTGGAGGCGCTGGCAGGAGGAGAAAAGGGATATTTGGGTGTATTATGCCTCTGCCCACCTTTTTTTCCAGTTTCCCAAGTATTTATCTTTTTGTGGTTTTTCATGTGCTTTCAACAATAATTTTGAAGGTCTATTGATTTAGAATAAGATATAACTGGTACTATATCCAGAGTACTTGAAAATTATGGTCCTGAGTTTCTTCTGCTTTATGTAGTCACTAAATGAACACAAAAAGGCTTGCATCCTCTGGCCCAGTCAAGCAGCAGTAAGGTCAACAAAGCTGTGGAAGCTGGGGAGGAGAAGGTGGCAAAAATAGTTTTAAATCTGGGGAGCTTCTTTCAAAAGCTGGGTTGTTTATTATTCAGAGTCAATCTGTCCTTCCATCTCCTTGTGCTTGGAGGAAACGTTCGTGTGGTTGACTGGAGACAATTTACAGATCATGGAGGTAAACTTGGGGCTTGCAATCAGCCCCTTATCTGTCTACACATACCGCTCACACATGATTAATATGTGCTATATTAATCATGGGTAAACAGTCCTGTATGTGTGGTTGACCAAATAGTTCTGCTTTGACTAGTACACATCCTAGGCCAATAAAGAAATAATTTAATACTGCCACCAAATACAATGGTTTTCTGTAATACTTAGAGAATGCAGTTTGTAATTTGAAACTGTTGTACAAATGCAGAGACATGTATTTGTTGAAGGGTTTTCACATACCATCTGAAGGAGAAGAAAAAAGCATATTTTCAGATGTTTCCCTATTTGTTTTTTAAAATTGTAACATAATCTTAAAGTTCAGTTTTAAAACGCTGAACTTTAAAAAAACCCCCAACTTTCAGCATTCATAAATATCTTTTTCCTTTGTTTTTTTTTTCATTTGCTTCATTTTTCCTTTTCAAAAGTAAATTGATTTCTGATAAAATGCAACTGCATGTGTTCATAAACATAAGGATTATGGATCTGAGTTTCAAAATTCTGGAGTTTTAAATATTTATTCGGATGAGTTCCTTTAACAGAATATATTTTTAATTCTTTTCTTTGCAATGCTAACATACAACAAAATCTACCCCTTTAAGTTCAGCAATCTACTTCTATTCCTTTTCCACCCTCTGAAAAAACTAAATGGAATTTAAGTGTCCGTAGCTGTTGCACAGTGGTGGCTTGCAGGTATTACTTCTTGCTACAAATAATGCAGTGTCGGCAAAAGACGTTCAAAGGCAAACTGTTAGTTATGCACATTTATACTGTCCTCAGTCCCTAAAATGGACCAAAACTCATGCAGTGCTGAGTGAGTAAACAATGTATGCCTTGGAAAAGGGCTTTACATTTGGGAAAGGCAAAAAGAAGACCTAAAAATTTTAGGTTTTTCCATTCTTCTTTTACTCACTGTCATTGAGCAGTAAGAATTTATATATAAAAACCCCTTGTCTACTTGTGAGGAATCTATTTTAAAGTATTAGCAGGACAAGGAAAATGGTGTGTGCTACAGTAACATAATATTTAATTTACAGGAACAGATAGCATGTTGTATTTTGTGGCACTGGAGGCACTTTAAACATATATTTATAGTCGACTCATTATAAAGGTGCAGTCTGGGTTCCCCCAGTTTTATCGTTATAGGAAAATAATTCGTTTTCTTTCCTAAAATTGGAAAACTTCAATATCCAAAGACTCCTGCCTTGACTGTTAAAGATGCATAGGCATATCAATATCTCAGCTGCAGTAGAAAGGTTAATAAAAATATATGGCATAGTTGTAATGAACTCATCTTTTTTCCACAAAACTGTGCTATAAATGGCATTATCGCTATACCTGGAATTGCAATTTGCACATTATATAGGCCTGAAACAATTTGGGACATTTATTTCCCCTTGCTATAGGAGTCTGTAAATGGAGTGACACCATTAATGGAAGAGTCTATAAATGAGTGCTAATTATGTGACCAGATTGAGTCAAATGGGATGAGTTCTCATTTTACTGTAATTGATAACTTCAGTTCTTACCTGACAGCACAAAATAATTAATAATGACAGTGACAATTAATAATTGGGAAATACACATTGTAAATGACACTTCCAGTGTTTTATATGTGTGATAGGAATTTATAGCATGATAGATTATCTAGGGGAAATTGTTTTTAAATTTTTGTAACATTTTTACTTCACAGATTTCAGGAACAGTAAAAATAAATATATTACAGGAAAAATGCTGCTGACAATGGGGATAATAACTTATGAATAAACATTTTAGCCTCTAGTTAAATTGGACTGGGTTTGAATTTAATTATACTGATACTGGAATATTAAAATTTATTTTTAAAATTGTATTTTTACGACTAAAAATGGAATAAACACTTCATAACCTGTCCTTAAGTTGAAGAGTCATTTATAAACATTGTTCAATACAGCTCAATTTATTATTAATGTAAAAGCCAAGTTGTTAATTTGAAAAGAAAAAACATTGCATTTTTTGGGGTTTTATAGGCTTTTTAGGTTTCTTTATCATTTGTATTTTGTCTGATGAAAAACTAAGGATAAGTATGAAATATGATGACTTGTATTTTCCATACAATAAACTTTATTTAGAGGTCTTGCATAGTTTGTACCAAGATGAACTTATGGCTGAGCTTTTTATGACGATCAGTAAGATGCAGTTTTTGGAAGGTTTAGGACAAAAGCAGATGATGAGCAAAACAAACCTAATAAACCCCTTAACTCCTAGGTTCCCTGTCTCTTGCTTCACCAGATCTGTCTATTCTCATTTAGGTGGGCTTCATCCCAGGAAAACAGTCTGTCTCACCACGGATTTTAAGACTAAGACTTTAATGAGTGCTAACATTAGAAGTGCATGCAGACCTCTTCAACACAAAATAACTGAGATAAGAGAAATAAATTTCAAAAACTGATAGTCATTTTTATGCCAGTAATAAAGTCAGTTATTTTTAGGAATGTTTTAATACAGATATTTACAGTGTAAGGCTATTATAAATGTTAATGAATTATTGGTAAAAGCTATTATATCTTTTCTCATGGAAAGGGTTCTCACAGTAAATACATGTAAATGTATGTATGCAAAGACATTTCAGAGGAATGATAAATTGGATAAAGTCTGTACTGAAGAAATTAGACTCTTCTTCCTGTCTGATAGTAAAAGATCAAATCCCTTGAGGCTTTGTTTGAACAAATTCATCTACCCTAACGACTTTGAGAGTGAAAGCTCTTGAAATACAAGAATAACACCATAGACAACATTGAGCTCTTTAGTCCGTTTGCTGTTAGACCTTTCCTGATTTACTGCTGGACTAAACTCGTTAACTACTGGCTCTGTAATAGTCCCCAGACCAAATTTTACAACTTCCATTTCAACTTCCGTCTTCAGCTCAGTCTTTGACCTGCTGTCCTTGTTAAATCCTTACATGAGTGCTAGCTTAATTTCAGGGGGAATACTGGGACTTTTGATCTGTGGGAGATGGGGTGAGTTTTGCATTGTTTTATGCTCCTTACATCATCCACAAGTTTTAATGCAAAACCTTAGAAACAACAGATTCATGTGAAAATAAGAGTAATACTCTTCTGTCAAAAATCTAATTCATACCTACCATTTAAATAATCTAATTTCTGACATATGAGTCCTCTTTCAAAACACTGTAGTACCAGAGTCCTTGGCAATCAGTCTTTCTTCCACAAACCAATTTTTTTCACACTTTCCTCCACCCACACTGCCACATCAGTATAAATTAGCAGGGTGATAGTCTGTAAATTATATCTCAGAATGGCATTTGTACATAAGGAAAAGGAAACCTAGTGGGAAAATGTTTATGGCATATTCATATGAAAATGGTCTGCAAAAATAACAATGAGCAAAATCTTTGAATGTGGGTGACAATGATTTAGAGTCCATTTAAACCCATATTTTTTTGTAAAGGGATACATTGCTATTTCCACTTAACTGAAAATACGTTATTTTGAAAGTTATGAGCAGGCTTGCCTAATAAGTCTAGCTTTAGGACTAAAATGTAGAAATGCTTTGTCATTTGTATTTAAAATTTCATTCGTAGTACTGAATACCACCACTTTGATAATGAATTTGGCTTGTAGAGGAAGATTGTAACTTCTGCTACAGAAAAACCATGAAACAAGATTACTTTGACCAGAATCATTGTTCAAGACATCATCCCTACCCATTGTTAGAAAATGAAGATATGATATTTTATGGTTATGTTAGCCACATAATACAACTCCAAGGTAAAAACTTATATCTCARAAATATCTTGACAGATTGTGACCTGAAGTTTCTGCTTTACCTGTGGAAGCACTGTACAAACAGAAAGGATAGAAGTAAGGGGAAAGTAAAGCACTGTTTTGTGTTATACGTTAACATATTTCAGTATTAGCTGCTGATAGATAGATCTGAGGAATATAATTGAAAATTGCCAGAGAGAGTGAGAGTAAAAATCAAGAACTGTCTCTGTAACCTGTGTCTCTCTCTGCGTAAAGATAATTCAGAGTGGTTTAGAGGAAAAAATTAAACTTCATACTTCTGTGCAGTGATGGTGTATGCTGAACCCAGCCCCCTGCTGCACGTGTGCTGGCCGGCCAGCTACAGGCACGCTTTGTATTAGAAAAGCCTTTCCTCCCCATGGGAACAGTCAAGGTCTAATCACATTTTCATTACAAGATTGCAGATTTTATGTCCTTTGAGTCCTAGTCCTAAGCATTTTGTGCAACTGGTACTGAGAGAACTATTTGACTAGGAATTGTTATTGCTTTACAGATTCATTTTTTTTCCAAAAAATTATAAAACTAACTCCACATGCAAGCGAATTAAATAAGCTGACAATTTGCAATGATAGTTATACAATAGTTAATGATACCTAATTTTCTGACGTCTAGGATATTACAATTCTTGAGAATAAAATGGGAACACAAATAAAAATATTTTTATATCTGCCTCACCTCGGCTCTTCAGAAAGAACTTTCAGTTAGAGGTCGATTTATTAACTTACCAATTTTGAGCGGCTCTGTCACAAGGGAGGGGGTTGTACAGTCAATTTAAATGATCGTCATTAAGAAACATGTCTATTAAGGGGACAAATGCAAGTCTGCCCAGAAGCACAGGAAGGCTATTTTATACAAACACCTGACCAAAAAAAAATATTCCTAAGTCATGAATTGTAAAATGGAACAATGAACATTGTATATGAAATAGAATCTTGTCCAAGGTAGAAAATATATGTGAAGCTGGATTTGGATATATTTTTGGTTCAGTTCTATACTGCTTCTATAYCTACCACATCTCTCCTACCTGCATTTACTTTGTGTCCTAGACTTGCATGGCTGTTTAAAAAAAAGCGTGGTTCCTCAAGGAATTTACACTCCAAATGAAGCCACGATAGAACATGAAAATAACAAACAAATGGGAGGGTAGGAAATTAAGAACAGGAGGTAAAGTAAATAAAAATAAAGAGCCAGAGCTCCAGCTGCTGGAAATTAGTGTAGTTCTATTGAAGCCTATGCAATTACACTAAGTGAGCAATTGGTTCATTATTTGTATTTATTTTACCCTTTGTTCCTTCCCTTCGTTGGAGCTTTGAATTAACTGAGCTGAATTAACATCAGCTGAAGAGCATTCTAATGTGCATCCTGTTATGTAGCGCACTCTGGTATCTGTACGGAGAGGGAAGGGGCAGAGGAGGGGGTAGCTTCTGAGGAGGCCTTTGAGGGAAAAGAGTCACTATCTACCTAGACCATAGTTGTGCTTGACTGCATAATCTCATTTCTGTTTTGTTTTTCAGTCCTTTTTGCCTTTTTTTCCCCAACACAGGTCACCCCCGTGGGGAGTCTCACTGTTGGTGTGGGTACAGAGGGCTGCACAGGGGCACCGGACCTTCGGGGAAGGCAAGCGAGCCATCAAATGAGGTAGCAGCAGGTGTGGTGGGGCCATATCCACACTACATAAAACCACAGAAACTGGGCGTTCCTCCCTTCCCCCTGCGTTTTCCAGCCTGTCCTCAACCCTGTCTGCAGTGAGCTGGAGAGCTTGAGAGCGGGACTCAAATGCGCACCACCGTGTTTGCAGCGTGGGTAATGGGTGGACCGGGTCTGAACTGTGCCATCAGATCACGAGAGGGGAGGGGAGAGGCACCCAGAGGGAGTGCATGGCGTGGGGTGGCAGCTGAGTAAGTCATCACAATAGCCAGGAAATAAAGATAGGAGTGTGACCGCAAAGTTACAGTTTGTAATAAATGCGGCTTTTGACTGAGTTAGTCAAAATGGGTTTAAGATAAGTGTGCGGTTTTTTTTATAATGACTGTTTTAATTTTAACTTGGAAAGCAAAATCTATCCTTTTTGTTAGAGCTTCATAAATAAATTGATGACTGTTTTGAAATTAATTTTCAGTACAAAAGACATTTCTTATCCAGATTTTATTTCCTATAGTTGTTATCCAGTAAATCTCTCCTGAATCAAAGACTGGATCCATTACTCATTCAATGCTAAAATGTATATATATAKAGGCTTGTACATTATTACTTGGAAATACATTAAAAGGCGATTAATCTCTGAAGTTCTCTGAAGTAAGGAGTGCTAACAGTAAGTGGATTTGCAGTTCTAATTCATCTGCCTTTTGCATTAAGGTACAGTCTTTAATTACATGTTCACACATACTCTAGGCAGTTTCCTACTATTTCTTTTTTCTTTTCATTATTCACTGCAGACACCTTTCACGTCTTTAAGGCTTGAATTAAACGTGGAATTATACATTTGCTTTTGGTCTCATTTAGGACGTTCATCAATGTACCACTAGGTACCTGGAGAATATTAAGGCATTTATCTCCTTTTGACATACAGGGCTACTATTTCCATCTTACAGAGAGAGAACTTTAAGAGAGGGAGAGTGCTGTTTAAAATGATATGAAGGCAGATTTAACTCAGTTAAAAAAAAGGCTTAGAGGGCAGGGTATCCTAAATTCAGGAATGATCTTCATTCCCTGGGATGAAACATCTTCTATTTGGAGGTGCCTATTTTTTAATGGAAAAAAGCAACTCAGTGTGAACAAAATGCCATTATGTGCAAATATAACAGTCTCACTATGCATTACTATTAGGGTTTTGGCTACGAAGAGTTGTTACATAGATGTTAACCGTCTGAGCTGCAAAGCTGCCCTTTCTAAAACTCAATCTCAAGGGATGTGGCTGTTTCTGAGACTGGCTGTGAGACGGAGGAGCACGTTGCCCTCCTGCCGATGAACACTAGAAATTACGGACTTCCTGACTGAGGTCACAGCCCCATGAGCTCAGAGCTTTTTTCAAAGCCAAATGAAATTTCACAGTACAAGGGAGAGTCACTTATGTGACCTGTTGGCTCTCTCCATGCTGAATATTAAAAGGATTACTGCAAACAATGGAGGTGTTGAACTTGAAATAATTTTATATGACATAAAGTACAAGGCAACCCAGAAATAAAGGTGTATTTTAACTACTAAAATAGAAAATATGTTACTACCAAATATGTCTTCAGCTGTGTGTGTTGTAATAGCCTTTACCTGATATCAGATGCCTAATCAAAAATGCACTTCACTATCAGGACAAAAACCAGCAAAATTAATTACAATGAAGAATTCTACAGAAGTAGAGCAAGATAATTGTCATCACTAGTTTAACTGCATGATCTAATGGTTCTTTTTGACTCTTTAGATATTTGATTAATTAGGTAACAAACAAGTATTTATTTTAAGCATCAAACTCCTAAATTTGAAGAAGAAAACTGGATACTCTGTTATAGTAATAAATGCTATTTGATGAAATTTCTACTCATGTTGAAATATAAATTGTAAACATTCCTTTTTATTAGTTCTTTCAAGATTTTCTATTCCTAATGGTCTTCTCGTGTTACTCAACCCACTCTGTTTCAGTGAAGAGATTAGTTTTGAAAATCATATCACTGGTAGATATTCATTCTGAATTCATTAGTAATACAGGTAGAATTATAATCACATACTTTTATTTCCTCCATGAAAAAGCAAAGAGATTTTTARTACATATTCTTTTCCTGTGATGTGTATCTCTTGCAGAGAAAACCTCCAACTTGATTACACCTGTGATAATTTAATTTTATATAGCAACAAATAGTAGCTATCATGCATGATGATTATCAAAAGAACCTACCAGCAGCTAAGGAAAAAAGAGGGCCTTAATTAATGAAATACATAAACAAAACACTGAGCTTTGTTTTGAACCTATGGATCCCATTCACATTATTTTCCCATACTGTTGAAAACTGTAGTTATACCTGATATGTGCCAATGAGAAAGAAATGCATACTCTAGCTGTAAAGCAGGTGGAGCCATGAGTTTTTTACACGTGTGACATAAAATAGAGAGGAGAGTGTCAAAATCTGAGGCTTCGGTGAGGAACAGAGTGAGAGTCAGAGGAAAAAGGTGAGGGAAAGGTCCCAGGAGAGAGCTCAGGAAAGGAAAGTGAAAGCTGTTATCCGATTATTATTGGTATATGTGTCCTTTTACTTCAAAGCCCTTTTTGAAGTTAGCTGTGATTTTTCACGAAGGAGTGGTGACTGCGATCAATGACAGTCTCGTGCTTCTGTAGAAGATTTTCTTTCTTAGCAATGCAGTATGACAAAATACCCTGTGGGAAAATGTTTCTGGAGAGCCAAGTGTCAGCTACAATAGTGATCCATTTTCATCCGGTGCAAAGATCTGCAACTCTTATTTCTTGCAGCCAAATCGTGGACTTCCCTAATTGCTAACATGCTTCGGTAGCTGTGCGTAGTGTGCCAAGAATGAAACCATACCTGCGATCTGAAAGAGATAAAGTGTAAGTGAGCAAATGTATGAAGTAAAACTTTAGGAATTCTAGTAAAACCAGGTGAAAACTAAGAAAAGATGAAATAAGAACTGATGTGAAATTGTGCCTAAACCTCAAACAGAACCTGAAAATGTTCTCTCTCAAAAACAGAGGTATGCGGAAGAACCCTGTGTGGTTCCACTCTTATTAGCTCTGTTATTTTCTAATCAAAATTACAAGTAACTGGCAGTCTTCCTGACTCAACCTGGGAATGGGGGGAGTTGAACTTCAGTTCTTGGTGCAGAGTTATTTTAAAATCCCGGGAGGCTCTGGGTAAGGAATATGTGGCAAATCTGATGAGGAGGATTTACTGAGCAGCTGCAGAAAACACCGCACCGCAGGCTCAGTGAGCCTGGTTTCTCCAGCACACACAAAATGCAGACCTCATTTTATACTCGGATCAGCTGTGTGGTAGCTGGAGCGTCAGTCTGGCTGGGATCAAATACTGCCCATTGCCTTGTGTCAGTGGGAAAAAAATATTCTGTAAAACTCAATATTAACTCTCATGTGAGACTATTTTCCTAATTCCCTGACTTGGTATAGGTCGGATCATATTCTGAGACTTACAGTTTTCTTTTATAGCTCTAGCAAAATATGTTTTTCCCATTCAGTATGATGGTGACTCTTCTTGCTGTCTTATAACTGTCCAGTCTTTTCTTGAATGCTAATAAATTCTTAGCTTTGATGCTATCTTGCTGCAAAGAAAGGCCAGTTGTGCACTACATTAAGAAATGTTTACTTTTGTCTGTAAAGCTACATAATAAGGGCAGGCTAATAAAACTTTCTCTTCAAAATAGCTTGATTTTTAAAAAAGAAATTGTTGTTACTGGGTTTTTGGTTGGTTTTGCTCTTTTACAATTTGTAGGAAAATAGCTAAGAAAAAAGTTATAGAAACACATACGGGAATTGCTTAGGAAATTCTATACTGTGAGCCATATTTTTAATGTATCAATCTCAAAGCACAGAAAACAATGGGTTTATCGGTAGGTGTTGATATTTGAATCTCTAATTCCAGTTTGTTTATTTGCCTGTCTCCTCCTGGGGCCCATGCTGCCCCAGTAACTTGATTTGTGAACCATGTAACTTCCCTGGACAGGGATTAGAAGAGCAATGGTATATTAGCTTTCATTACCTCCCTCCAGTTTATGGGGAACAATTTAGTTAAACTTTTTGGTATTTCATCTCAGAGCAGATCAGTATAGGAGAAAATCAGCTCTTCTTGGCCCCTTCCTTACTTTTACTGTCAGCATAGTGAAATGTAGCTCTCTGCGCAATGAAACATAGCAGTTGCTATGGGAAATGTTGTTTGTACACAATATAAAGTTCAAATTCTTGAAATTATGTTATCTATCTCCTTCAAAAAAGCAAATGTATTATTGAATAGTTTTCCTATATTTTTAAGAATTAGACCTCTCATAATTGACCTTGATAATATTAAACTGGAGCATTATTTTTATAACTAAGTGGCAAAACCCATTTTCAATATAATTTATATTAGCTGCTTTTTAACTTAGAGCTCTGATATTCCTATAGGTGCTTGCTAGCTCACAATTAGGTTAATGCAAATGATAAATGTATAGTACTTTTAAAGTGTAAAATTAAAAATATTTTTCATTTAATAATGAATAATTATATGGCTTTCTCCATACATAATTACATAGCTAAATTCTTCAGAATGAAAAAAAGAAGAGCACACTTCCTAATATCTACCTGTATTGTACTCTTAAATTCCCTTAAATGCTCAAATACAGTTACCAAAGTGAACTTTCTAACACAGGCAGCTTTCATATTTGCTAATATCATTGTTATCATCATCACATTAATAAGAAAACTGCAGAATGAGTTGAGTCCTGAGGGAAACTGTCTATGTGACAGATATCATCGTTGTTTCCATGGTAGATGGAAAGGTAGTTGTATATTAAAATATAACATGTCTCCTGAGAAAGGCTTCTACTACTGTAGCTGGTTGCATGAAGCAACAAATGTTTGGGTAATTTTTTGTATTAATGACATTTGGCAACAACACGCGCTCCAAAAAATTTTATACAAGGTAAAGTTTGGCTGGTGAGTTCTGCCTTTCTGTCTGATGTAAACTTATTTATCCAATGGATTAATTATTGTGGTCYGGCCTTTCTATGAAACTACTGTTGTATTTCTGTTTACTGGTTTTAAAACACTGTCTATGTGGGTGGGCAAARTGATATTGCAGCGCTTACCTCCCATGCCAGCTGGCCACCTAAATGTCTGACTGTGTGTGTTCAACTTTGTTCAGTTGCCACATGACATGAAGCAGGGCTGTGACCCCCGTGATACTCCTGCTTGTAAATGTAAGCTCGGCTATAAAAATTGCTGTGATTCCGTCAACAGTAAGTTCCTCTGTGATGTTTTCTGAACTCCTCTGTTTGCTGAACCTGGTGGAAATAAAGTTTTTCACATCTAGAAAAGTAAAATGTATTTGGAATGGGACCAAAAATTGTCATGGTTAGACCTGAACGTAAAGATTATTAAAACATGTTTTGCTTATAGTCTACCAAAAGAGATCACAACTAAAGTCATGTAAAGTCACGTTCTTTTTCAAAACCCCAGGTCTCCTTTCAGGTTTCAGATGCTTTGGTTAGAGGTACACAGAAATACAGAGTTTTGGGGGTTCCTCTTGCTTAATGTGATATTCTACATTAGGCTTCTGCTGAAATTCTGCCAGCTAGGGGGGACGAACGCTACGATGTGGCTAAGCACATCATAACATTGGGTGCTAAAGCGGTGTTTCAAAGAACTGCTTTTACTGGTGTTTCTCTCCCTGTCCCTATGAACGTTTGGAGGTCGCCATTATGAATTATGTCTTGTCTTCAGCAGGGACATCGCTTTCTGCAGAATACAGCAGATACAAGAACTAGMGGACAGAAAATGGAACTGGCTTTCTGAGGAACTGTCGCTGCACACTTGACTTGTCTGGATACTCTTTCTTAAGCATTTGGTACTGGGCGCTATCAGGGGCTAGTTGGACTTTTCAGATAACCCTAAACAAATATATTTTATGAAGAATGAGGTAATATTGACTAGTGGAAGTACTACATTTTGTGACCAGATGTTAATAAGAACCGTACAGAGAGAGAGATGAACAACTCATTGGCAAACGTTTTCAAGTACTGATATTCTTGATATACTGACAGAAACAGATAATGTACTAGTAACTCCTATGAACAGATTTTCAGGAATCTACTTTTTTTTTGTCAGGGAACATAAACTCAATGCTAACCACTCATCAGAGCCCTCAGGATGGTTCCCAGCAACAGGGAAAGTGAGGACCTTAGTGCTGCCACCCTTGCTCCCACCACTTTGGCCTCCCGGAGAAGATCTCCAGCAGCAGCACTGGGATACCAGCAGAAAGCAGAGACCGGAGGAGCTAGAGGAAGTGTGGGATAAAACTAGAAGAGGTATGAGCAGCAAAATGTCTCTGTGCTTCTGCTGGCACTTGCACAGGATGAGACTTCCATAAGGACTTCATGATATCCTGCTGAAACCAAAGCTGAGTTCACCTAGTGTCCTTTTGAAAATTTAACACTTTTAATGTGACTACAGGCTATAAGAATTGGTTCACGAAAGCATTTCTTGTTTTATCTCTATCTTTTTCTTTTCTTCTTCTTCTTTTTTTTTTTTTTTTTTTAAATCACCACAGGGGTGGATGACGTGACAGAAAGTTTAAGTTGCCTTGTGGTAAAGCTGGCCTTTGACTTCAGCTCTGCTTTCTGCTGCAGGCTGCTCCTGATAAACTCACTGCATCCAGGACCTGGCATCTCATGTGGGCAATGGAATTGCAGGATGGCTGGTTTAGAAACACTAATTTTGTTTACAAGACTTCTCGCTTATCTCTGCTAGTSTCTGAGTCAACTATACTTGAATAGTCCTGACTGGTTACTCCAGCCCCAAACGATTTCTGACTATTTTAATCCAAATAAAATAGGCAGCAGGCATAATGCATTTTTCTCTGAAAATAATACACAATTAAAAAAAAAAAAAAGCTGAAAAACCTAGAAAGAAGATCTCAATTTTGAAGTGTGATGAAGATAGATTGACAAAATAATCTGGAAAGGAGTCAGGAAAGATATGCTCAAGTTAAAAAAAAGAATTACAGTATTTTAAGACTAAATACCTAGATTTCCTTGAGTACAAAATAATGGTATTTACCAAAGATACATTTCACATTATTGTGGGTGTATATTTGATTCTCTGACTTCCCTGTAATACATAAAGTCAGCTTTCTGTTACATTCACAAAGGCCATGAGATGTGACTGGAGGTAATAAATCTAGTTCCACTGATTTCAAGGGGACTGAGTCAAGGGATTGAATCCACTCTTTAAAGGTGTTCAGGAGTAGGTTATGCCACCTCAAGTTGTGCTAATTCCCGATCGGTGTACTAAACAAAGAATATATGTTTTCTTACACTTTTTCTCACTTAGATGCAAGTCAYACAATATTTTTATACAGAATTACCAATCCTTCTCATTAAACATAATTTTTACTTACATCACTACAGAATTTCTGTCCTTCTTAGAAATTTTTTTAACAAATATTTTTTCCTTTTTTTCCTAGAATCAGTGGAGAAGCTTTCCTTCTGTATTGGTTTCTAAGAAGTAAGGAATGTACAGTACACTGCATAACAGGTATTCCTAGTTTTTATGCACAAAAATGATGCAGAAAATCATCAGTGGTGAAAGAATGGGGAAGCCTTGATATTGGGGAGCCACTATATCTCCTCTTTAAATGTCTGAATCTGCTTGTTGCTGTATAAATGCGTAAAAGAACATTATCTTATGCATCTGTATACTGATTTCTTTGCACATTTGCGTACAAATTCTACCAGGACATATAAAAATATGTACAATATTTGGAAAAAAACAAAATTCCCATCCTGAGGGGATCCATTACTGTTTCCTTTTCGCAGGAGTAGTGGCAGACAAAACTCCAAATCTGTCTCTATAAATTGTACTCAATGTCTCAGGGTCATATAGGAAACATTTTGAAGTTTACTCAGCCAGTTTTTCCTCCCTTTTCAGCATGTCCTGGTCTTTGCTTTATTTTAAACGTTTTCTGTTTCCCCTTTTTGGGGAGAACACAAGACCCACCCTGACTAGACGAGATGACTCCTCATCCCTGCTTTGTATCCCCCTTTCCCCTGCCCTTCCCAGCTCACCTTGCATCACCGCCCAGACTGCTGTACGTTCGACCCACGGGCAATTTGGTTTATGTCAGTTCAGTGTCAGATTTGGGCAATCAGCATATGACATTACGGCAGTGTTTGGGGATTGATGGTGACTAGCTGATGCTGTCGTAACGTGTTTCTCATCTGTTGGTCCTTTCAGACTGTTCTTCAGAGTTTAGGTTCCGATTTTAGTCAGTTGCAGTGATTCTAAACATTCGGAGCTGGCTGGTGATTACTGCGGTATCAGAGAYAGGGGCAACTCCTGGGTGAGAGCCAGGGTCTCGCGGGGCTGCTGTGCATGTCTTTGAACTCCTGTTTGACATTAGACATGGAACAGTGGGTGAATGCAACACAGCAAATAAAAAAAATCATGATTTTTACCATTATTTTATTTCAAATTATTTCAAGTTTCACCTGAAGGTCACTGAATTAAATACAGACGTGGCATAAGAGAAGCAAATACACTTAATCTGGTATTAACACACTTTAAAATGTATTTTAAGTACCTAGAACTAAATTATGCTTCACTGAAATTTTACCATTGACTTCCAGAGCTGAAGCTCTATTCAGCTTCAGTGCGTTCAGAGTCTCCTCTGTGACTTTTAAATGCTGCTTCACGTTAGGAGGTTCATCCTATACCCTTTTGGTGATATAGCTCCTTTCCCTGCCTGAAGTCTGTCTGTATTCTTTCACWCAGATTTTGACGTGAATTAATCACTATTGTCTCACTATTGAGAAATTTAAATAGAGAAAGTAGATCCATTTAACTGCATTGTTTCCTGATGTTTCCACTGGACTGTTATTCCATTTTCGTTTCTGGTACGTGAAGATGTGACTGCCTGATCGGACCGCTGAGGAAACAAAAATAACAAAAATCTACTAATTGAACATGGATTTCAGGAAAGCCTCTACTTGTATTTCTTGACATAAACTGTTCCGCAGTGTTTAGTTTTACTGCATTCTGCCGCTGAGCGATGATCAATCTTTTGTGGCTGGTAAAGTGAATCTTTCGTATATGAAGTTTGAAAACACCTTTGAAATCTTTTGAGACAAAGAGAGCAACAAGTAAGTTTGAATATATTCAGGCATTCAAAAAGAAATGTGACATGAAGCGAAGTTTCACTACTGATTCCACATATTCACAAGAATAAAATGGCTAAATTGGTAACTATTTAAGATGAATATAGCAGAAATGATAACGAAAGAAAAAAGGATCTTTACCGTCGTCTTAGATTATAAATATAGCACTTGGTGTTGGACTGAAGGAGGTATGTGCTTAAAGAGATTAAGGAAATATATGTCCCACCGGAGGTTGCAGAGAATCAGGCATTTCATTCTGGACCTCACAAGCTTTGTAAAATTACAGATTTAATAAACAAACCATTTTACGTCTCTGTAAGGAACTTAGAGGGGATTTCGAAAGTCAAACATTGAGGACCCTTGCTTTGACTGTGGTGGTAAAAGTAACATCTGCCTCAGACATTTTAACAACAGACTGTTCAGATCATTCTTTTCAGCTATGGTAGGAGACTTGACAGACATAAGCCATCCTACCCCTCGTTTCTACACTTATATCTCTCAGCTGAACTAAACCTTACATCAAAGCACTCATATCAATGACATTCAGATTTCATTTTACCTTTCTCTTTCAGATGTTCAGTTCATTACATTAACTTTTGTGGTTTCCTAGTTAAAACAATAGCACAGAAATAAAAGAAAAAAGTAATTTTGTTAGTTTCTTCCCTGGGATGCCACAAAGTCTTTTTTTTCTTTTTTTTTCCCTCCAAATCTGGGACAAAAGCCTCRGCTGAAAGTTCTGCTACACTTGCATACATTTACCAGTACAGACTCAGGACACTGTGCGATGTCCTTCAGACTGGTCCCACGAGCAAGTTATCCCTGTGATGTCAATGCCTGTGATGCCTCTTCTTGAGGAGTCCCCGAATCATCAAGTACAACAGCATTTAACCCCGGGATGGGGAGTAGACCTGAGATCATAGGCCAATCTTTCTTTCTTTTAAAAACACGTTATTATATGTCCATGATAACATTAGCTAAATGCAAATACAAGAAAAAAAGAAAAGGAGCCAAGGATCTTCATTACTGCTTCCACCATTGAGGCTTCTTCCTCTTCCATTGCTCTGTTTCTTTGTCTCCTCTTGAGCATACAGCTCTGCCCAGTGTTAACCCACCACCAGAGACCTGTTCATTCTTTCAGGTTTGCTGACATCCACGGTGCCAGGCATTTTTCTTAGTGATTATATGATTCTTCTGCTTCATAAAACGTTACAGGAATGTTAGCTTCATTTCATGCTTCCAGTTTAAAATTTCATGTAGGTGCTTGGTTAAAAATTTGCAGTTGCAAGAGTTTTGTGAAAACTCTACTCTGCAAGATTTATTTCCGTGAGGAAAGTTAAAAAGCAAGTCTCAGACAAGGCACTCAGAAAACAAAGCCAAACAAGGAAAAGATAGAAACAGCTTGAGGAGCATTGAAAACTTTGTTTTAGTATGGAGAGATAATAAACAATAGCTTTCAGGGTCTTATCATGATGTATTGTCTGTTTTTCAACACATGGTCTTTGTAAAGCGGACAAAACTTGTTCTATTAAAACATCAATGACAACGAAAAATGCATTTCCCCAAATCATCTCTTCTCCTGGTCAGAATTTATTTTGTCTGGCAGGTGTAGCCCATTTACTGCAACAAAAGGGGAAAGGTTTGATGTTGTGATTGTGGAATCTCAGGGAGACAACACCCAGCTGAGCACTCTGTCCTCTTCTGTGAAAGTCTGTGAAAGTTTTCCTTGCAATCTATTTCCCAATAGTTTCCCAGATTTCCTACCGCATCAGCAACTTTATTTAGCATTACGGTGGCTCATGACCCTTTCTCATGTGGAAAATATCTACTCCATCACAAAAGAGGTGAAGTAAAGAGTTTCTTTGGTGACTGTGAGGTCCCTTGAAGTTTCAACAGTTGAAATATGTGCTTACAAACTTTTAAAACTCGGTTTTGATCCAGAGATATACATGCCTATGCAATGTGTCCATTTTGATTTATTAGAGAGACAGGCAAATAATCTGAAAAGGTCTCTAATCTTTGATGTAGTTGATGAAATATTATCTCAGTGCCCAAAGTTGTTAGTGATATTGTTTCCATGTTCCAGGGCATATATTTAGTGAAACATCAAGAATTTGGTCCAAGAGAGTGATTAATTATGGCCCTAAAGTAGTGCATAAAATCCACCATAGGAGATAATTTAAACTGAGATCACAAAAAACTCTTCACAGCCAGCAAGAGATTGCCTACAGATGCATAGGATAAAATGCTAATGAGGGTGATACTTTTTTAATACGATTCCTCTCTGGAACTTAGGTTCCCTATACTGGATCCTAAACCCCTTTTCTGATATTAAACTCCCCTTTTAAAAAACCTCTGTAGCGTATACACTCTTCCTTCTTAAGAACTCGAGCTGTGCCGGATAACCTAGCAAATGGTTAGTGCATTCACCCAGGAGGCAGAAATGCGGCCCGGCGTTGGGCTGCTGCCCTCCACCCGAGGAGCTCCCAAGCTGGTGCTTGTCCCTGTGCTCCTCACAGAAGAACTTCACGGCTCCCTGCTTTGCTGACCCAGTAGCTGCCACTGTCACAGCTGTACCTTCCCTCTCCTTTTCCTTTTCCTCTTCCCAACTCTTAGTCTAAATCGGAAGTACAGGCAGTGGCAGTATTTTATGTCCATTCCTCCACATGCTTTTGGCTGATGTAATTCATGTCATTTGTATTCAGTCCCCTCTTGTTTCTTGGATTGACATCTTTTGCAGCCATCCATCCTTAGTACGTTGGAACTGTTCCCCTCATTTTCTCATCAGGTTCGTGTCCAGCACTCATAACGAAAGGCAGGCGACCTGCGCGCCAATATTTTACCTCATTCAGGCTCCCTAGTTCCCCCTAACTCCTTTCTTCTCAAGAAAAAGAAGGAGGTGAGTACAAGCCATCATTTTTCAGCCCTGCCTATGAGCCTATAAACCTATGTTGGTTTGTATGTCAGAGGAATTTGAAAACTTCTTTGAAAAACAAAGTGTTAGCTTTTTTACATCAAAATCAGTGAAACAGACTATACTGGGTTTTCTTGCACAGCGTAGTTACTGTAATTAGCTGGCAAATTTTGAAATATTACCCTGTTGAGAAAATAGGCAGTAGTTTGATTGAAATGCCTACAACTGAATAGCCACAGGATCACTTATTCTGTATGTGTATGAATCCTTCCTGTCTCATRCTGTCTTCTTTTTTACTTCAGCCTACTAATTCTCCTGCTCTTTACACCCACTGTATTTCCTGAATGTGTCACAAGTCTTTTTCCTATCCTTTTCATAGCTCCTTCACCAAACTGATTTTACCTTTACTGCATTCATTCCTAAGTATTTCTCATTCATTTCAAAATACTCTTGTTTTTGCTGATATCGTCAGTCGGGCTTATCAGTTGGCTCTCAAGCCAGAGGGGAGCGAAATGCACTCATAGAGTTTGCTCGTTCTTGTGGTATCTCAGAATCACTGACTCTGGAGAAAACTAGGTATTATTTCAGACATTTCCCAGGATATTCTATACAGCTGGTGCAAAGCCACAAATAAAAATTTTTTAGTGACTTAAAGAGGTTTGACGGTGATCTGACAAGACCTCAATGATTTTCTGATACTGTATTGCCAGTAACGATGCTCAGAGCTGGCCTGTTTTGTCGGTAGTCTTTCTTGAGGACCCCTTCAAGGACAGCTTTCTGGGCGGATTCAGAAGCCTTTGTTCTTGCTGTACCGCTTCTTCCAAAGGTGCTGACTAAAATGATGAAAGACGAACCAGACATCAGCCTGCTGAGGGTTTTCTGCTGGCCATCCAGACAGTGGTTTCACTTGATACCGCAGTTCCTCACATATATTCTCAGCGCTGGGGGGGGGGGGGGGGTCAGGACCAAATGACTCACGCAGCAGAGAGGAGAGATCAACCTGGCAAAGGGTAAGGAGCTGTCTCTGAAAAATGCTGATGTGGCATTTTATGCTACATCCCATATTCTTAGTTCTTAGTTTCATGCTTTCASGCTTTTTTATTTCTGGAGCTGGAGTATCCAGTGATCTCGGGACAATATTTTCTTTATGCAAATTTCCTTCTGTACAGAATATTAATCTCTGCCATTGGCATTGACAGACAAGAGTTAAAGTTTCATTTTAAACATAAAGCTCTGACAGGGCATACATAACACTCTGCTGTGTTTATAAGGTAATTGTACTTATTCTTAATGACATTTAACTTGAAAAGCTGCAAACTCCAGGCGTGTCTGCTTAGGAGACTCTGTGTAGGAGCAGTTAGCTTTCTTTGCAAGATACTGTAGTAACAGGTATTTTGGTGCAAAGTTGTTTTACCTTATTGGATTTCAGCTTGAAACTAGTGTTTGTTATTGCCTTAAAAGAAATGTAACTATTTGTTACCATAACCAAAATGAATCCCCTACAAACAGTAGCTGCCAGGTTGTACTGGGTTTTAAAACTCTTATAAATTGAGATTTCCAATTATTTTGGCAAAATCCCAGGAGAGTCTTATTTTTGTTATATGCTATTCTGTTTGCGGGAATTCATATGGATGCATTCCATCTCCAGTAAAATTTATATTATGCCGCAGGTGTACAGCACACACAACCAATAAAATAAAAATCAAAGCCTCACAGGTTTCAGCCATTGTCCATTTTTCATAGCTTACGGTGTTGGCAGGGAGTGTATGTTCTAAACCAGCGTTGGGCAAGCTATCCCGTTCACTCGTATGGGAAGAAGTGACCAGTTTTAGCTGAGGAGCACAGAATATCCCTTCTTGCCTGTCTCCCCCCTCATTTCCCCCCTGCCCCAGGGAGGGAGGTGCTGCATCACTGCACACGTGGGAGGATGCTGGGAGTCAAACCAACAGCCTCATCTCCAGCACCATCCAGCCAAGTCCCACGGAGGAATAAATCTCTCTACAAGAAGCAGTTACTGACCATCAGCCCCGGAGTTTCCTGAAAGGCTGAGGCTGTGATTACAGCTCGCCTCAYCCTGGGAAAGGTCTGAGCTCAATTTCTGTGGAAAATTACAGCTATCTGAATACTTCCTAGCTCYCGAGTTAAGACAGTGAAAAAGGTCTCTCTGCTTTCAGTTTGCTGTCTTGAGAGGAAGGGCGTTGTGTTTGTGAATTTGTATTTTCTGTACTCATTTCACCACTCCTCCCTGTTCTTGGTTTCCATATCAAATACCAAAAGAGATGCAGGCATTAGCCTTCAACAACTTTATAAAAATAAGTCGGCTTATATTATTTACAAAATGTTCAGTCAGAAACCGTAAATTAGCCAGAAGTTTAAAAAGGAGRTTGACAGGGTACCTAGATTTAGTATTTAACTAAGTGCACAAAATTGGAATTAAAACTGCCCACGAGTATAAAATAAACTTATAACATTTACTTGACTGCCAGCTAATTCATATTCAATGTTTGCTTTTTCCAAATTTCTTGTTTTCTTTAAGTTTCCATTTATTGCTTCATTAACRTGATCCACTTCCAATGAAGTAATTTAGGTCAAGAATGCCCCAGCAAAGGCTTTTCAGGTATTTGCAGGGTTTTCCTTTTTAACATATTTCATCTTGTTTAACAGATCAGTGGGATAGAAGCATGGCTGCTTTCTCCAGGGAAATGTCACACAGGTAACTTAAGCGGGACTAATCAGTATCAGCAGAGGGAAAGCACGGGCTGTAAAAGGAGCTGCCTTCTGGAAAAGCATATTTCCATCGCCCTTCACTGGAGACCCCAGCCCTCAGCACYGAGGAGGCATGGTCTGTGAGTCACGGGGAGCTGCAAGGGAATTTTCCTTTTGAAAAGGTTCTCTAAGAAAAGTATCCCTCCACTKCAGCAGGGTGGAGGTTGGAAACTGATAAGAGCAGCAAGGGAAAAACAGCCTCCGGATTCTGGGGAGGAAAAGGGAAAGGAGGGGCAGGATTGGTGACTTTCACCTCCTTCAAAAAACAGCGTGTTGAGGTTGTGTTGGACCAGGAAAAGAGAAAAGCAGAAATCCCTTCTCCTAGGCTTATCAGTGGGGCCAGTAAGGGATAGTGGATCTCTCCCCATCCTGGATGGAGGCCTTTGCTACACCCCGTGCCTGGCACATAAGGCTGCTGCCTGTCCTTCCAGAGCCCTGCAGCAGCATCCTCGGCTGACCTRTGATTCCCGATACTATGGGTACGGATATTGCCCAGCCAGCGCACTGCGAGGCCAGCTTTTTTCTTTAGGTGAGGGTGTTCAACAGATTCTTCCATACTCCTCACAGCATGCTCCTCCTGGTTTTAGATGACTGAGAAATAAGAGCATGCTTTCAAAGCCTGAAACCGATAATTTTGTCAGAGCTTCTGGCTGGTACTGGGTGCATGGTGTGTGTCCCCCCTGCCCTAAAAAAAAAAAAAAGACTAGCTTCCTAGGGCAAGCATGAAACAAGGGAGAACAGTGGTTGAGTGCTAGCAGCCTGAGGAAGGCAATGTGCACTTCTACAGTGTTAATCATTCCTCTTTCAGCAAAGAGCCGAGAGCATTTGGAGTGGGCCAGGTTGCAGGTTTAGAGCGAGGAGGGTTATCAGACATGGAAAGTACTTAATGCAGTAGGGGACTTGTTTGCTAAAGAGCATGAAACATACCATTTAGATTCACAACTCTCTAAAGTTTTGAGATCTACAGTGGAAAAAAACTGAAATAGGGAACATTTGAAACATAAGCCAGTGTGTTCACCTGCAGCACTTAAACAGTGTTAYGTATATTAATTTAAACAGCTTGATTTTGATGAAAATGCAGGCGCATAAAGCAACCTACCTCAAATAAAAGAGGTGTGGCTGTATATGTAAGTTAAGACAACAGAAAAGAGACCACTTCTTTGCACGTTGATAAAAACAAGTATAACTCCAGTCTGGCCAAACCTAGGTGTGTTTCAATGAAACTCATGTTGTCATTTCTCTCTTTCTTTTCCCTCCTGTTGCAAATCCACACAGAAGACCTTCATTCCCTATTCTGAATTTTGGCCTTATTCATTAGCATGGCAATGCGATCACTGTTCAGTCTGACAGGGACACAGAGCCAAATCTGACCTTAAACATTTGATAGAGGTCTTCTTGTAAAATATATGATTTAGCAACAGCTGCAGTGATTCTACAACAAATACGTTAGTGTATCAGAGGACTGAGACACAAGTTTGTTTAAAGAAATCCAATAAAGTTATCATGGGAAACTGAAGGAGGTGGGTCACCAGTTTCCTGATAATATTTACAACAGTCCATAGATAAGAGGACTGGAAAGGAGGCCCCCCTTTCTTCCATAGTTTATCACATGGTTAATGCAGAAAGACGAATTGTTGTAGGATAAACTCTGATGTCATATGCTAGCTTTGTCACTCAGACCATCTGTGCAAAAACATATAATAGTGTGGAATTTGGGGCAAACACATGATGTTTAAGATTAAGATTCTGAAGGAAAGAAGGGGGAGAATGATAGATTTCTGTAAGGCACGTATTCTGAAGGCAAAAGGGGACCTGTGAGCAAAGAGCTCTGTGCTCTAAGACCTAAGAATTATTTGAATGTAGTTCCTCTGGCTCAAATGCACAGAAGCATTAGGCAATTATCACCCATTGATTTCAAGATCTGAAACAAAGAAAGAGCTGGCCTGATGGCTCTGGACTTTGAAATGCTATTCTTTACTGTGGCACATAAGTAGTATGGATACCTTCAGCAGGCAAATGTTAACTTTAAGGAGGAGTAGTTCTGGTGCCAATAGCAAAATGAGACTAACATTAACAGTGGTGACTTTCTCCTTCCTTTTGCATGCCGAGCCGTATGCAGAAGCGTCAGGCCATGTGCAGAGGTGAGCAGCATGCACATCCCGTTATACACTGCAGAGCAGCTGGGAAGTCTAGGAACAATTTTAACGAAATGACAATAGTGTCTAAGCTCCTAAAAGCACTCCTGGCAGCAAATCCTTAATTCCCGAGTAGAAATGAGCCACAGACTGGTAAGTGGATGGCTCTAATGCCTTCTGAGCCATCCATGGAAAGATGACATAAACTGTGCACATATCTTATTTTTGAATAGCTGAGTAATCAGGCATGGGTACTTCAGTGGGTATGTCTTATAAGGACAATCTCAGAAGCTTCTAATTTAATGATAGCAAGGGTTAATTAAGAATAGAAAGGCCCTGCTGAAACTTAATTTACCTAGTATATTTTTGTGTTTCAATAATGCTAATTTAATTAGCTGGAGTTAGAGAGAAAGCTAATATAAGCCTCATGGTGAGGGTAAAGGGATTTGAATTGCAAGAACAATTTTTTTTGGCTCCTCCAAATTGTGGTCCCAATAGAATGGCCAGCTGGAGCATGCTGAGGAGCTTTACTGGTGGTTCTTCCCTTCCCACTCACAAAATGCACCAGGTTAAGCAAGTTGACAGCAATATCCTTCTTTCACTGAGTTTGGAGGGGTTTTACAGTCCCATGGTCCTTACAGGGGAGGTATACCAGAGACCAAGGCAGCCAGCAGCAGAGCAAAATTCCCCCCTTCCCCTCCCACCCCCAAAACCTCAGGCATTTCAGCCATCACTAAGCTGGGTAGTCACCTTTAAGGAGACAGTCCCTTGGCTGAGCTGCATAGCCCCTACATTTCTTGGGAAACTGGAGCCATCATTAGCAGTGAGGGCCCCCTCACCGACTGTTTAGATTCTCAGCTGATCCCTSTAATTTGTGCAAATTCTAGATCTATGGAGACTAGCAGTGGCCTTTCCATAGGGAAGGACACCGTTTCATTTGTAAAGAATAAATAGCGAAAAAGTATGACATGAACCTTGCTGAGATTTCCTCTTCTTTAACCCCTGTCTGCTGTATTTTTCCACAAGTCTCCACATGGTTTTGATTTCAGATCTTCAAAATATATTTTATGTTCCTTCCCTGGCCTCCTTTTGCAGGACTTTGTTTTGCAAAACAGAAAATATTTCCTGGGTTTATATCTTTGTCAGTAGCTTGAAGTAGGGAAAGTCCTTTTTAAAAAGCTCAGTGCTYGTAAGAAGAGGAGCTCGTTTCTGCTTGTTTTCCACCACAGGGTGGCTCTTCTTTCTGCGTGTGGCCCTGAAAGTCTTACACTTTTGTCCATGTTAATTGTTTTCTGCATCGCTATATTTCTTTGTTCAAACCTTCAACCTATGTTGAAGGTGTGACTCATTAGGAGTGGCTGTACGTAACCCATGACAGAAGACTTGATGCAGATGTGGTTAGTGGTGTCACACACCTCAGGGATGAAGAAGACCTGCTCGCGATGGAGAGCAAGCCTTCCCCTGGCCTCTGGAAACCTCCCGGCTGCAGAGCCAAGCAGCGCCCGCCCAGTCTAGCAGGAAATTTGCCTGACAGAGGAAAACTGTGTCATAAAACCGGTTTTATTTCTCTCGGCTGTCTCAGCCTTTGCGTGGTGGAGCAGGGAATGTAGTGGGAAACCAGAAATCGCCTAGGGCTGCTCCATACGAGCTATTCTTGGCTGTCAGAGATGTCCCTGAGGCTGCCCTTGGTCAGGCTGAAGCATGAAGTAGTTCTTGAGTCATCAGGGGTTTAAGCAACAGCAAAGTTTGTGTAAAGCCCACCATTTCCCCTCTTGTTCCACACCAAAAGTAGCTGGAGTGGACCAGAAATAACAATGCCCAGTTGGTTTTCGGTGTCTTGCCGTTAGATCTCCAAGTGAGCAATCTCTAAGTCAGAGATCCTAAATTTATTGCTTTAGCACTCGTGCGCGACAATACGTTTGGGGTAATTTTGTGGCTCCATTTCTGTGGTGAAGAAAGACTGAAGGAGTCTATGGTAACCTGAAAACTGCCCGCGGATGTGCTGCAGGGAGGAGAGGGGAAGCTAAGGTTTTGTTTGGAAGAGAAAAAAAAATGATGAAAGCGAACATGAGCCAAGACATAAAGTCTCATTTTGCTCCCATGTGCTAGTGCTTGAGCAGACTATTGTTCTGGACTCAGAGATTGGTTCTTAATTATGTTGAGCAATGAATGGTTTGAATTATGGCCACATAGTTTGGTGCGCGCAAGCCTGTTAAGAATTTTGGCTGGAGAGCAGCTGCAGGGCTGCTCTGAGATCACAGAAGGTGGCTGTTGCTGGAGGTGTTTTCAAGAGTTAAGAGGCGTACACGCTGCCACCTGAAGTCCCATGCTTGAATGCTTAATCTAAATCTGCCCTTGTCTTTATTCTGCTATTTCAATCTAAAATAAAACATCTTGTATTTATTGTATCATCACATTTAGACACTACCATTTTGGAATCTCCTGTGGACATCATCAGATCCAGATGTTTCCAAATGTCATCATCCATACACTGAAATGATTACAAATGGAGATATATTTCTGTAAGCTGTTGCTACTCAGTGAAGATTGCCAGTTTCCACTGGCTTGGAGGAGACTTTTATTTTTAATGGGGTAGGGATGGCCCCAAGTTCAATACTGCAGTTTTTTAAATTACACATATTGTTGCATGAAGCACAAGTGGTTGCAGTCTCTGTTCGCTCATAAATTTGGACTGATTTCCTCAGAGGTTACTAATTTTAACACGTGTAGGATGATTTTAATATTGGGATTACACAATCTGATTACCTATCTCTATCTGTAMAGAGCGTGATGTGAGTTCATTATGCACTCTGATCAAGGTATTAAAAATACAATTCATTTCCAAGGAGAACTATTTTTCCTTCACATCACTCCATTTGCCTAAATTATCTGACAACTGGACTGGTATTTATATGTACTGTACGCAGCTCTGTCTGGCTTGTGAATGAATACTGCTGCCCTCTACTGCAATAAATATCTAATTCCTGCTCAAAGTTGCATACTCTCCATTCTAAACGTGCACAAAATACAGGGARATGAGTTATACGGCTGCCCAGAGACAAGTAGGGATACAACCAACAGCTCAGAAGTGGCAAAGGTTTATGCTGACCTCTTTGGCATTGCTTTGGATGTCAAGGCAAGATTAGAGTTTCTACAGTGGGGAGAAGAAAACATGTACCACAACTTGCTGTTATTGTGCCCTAATTTTAGATTTTCCCATCTGTTTACCGGTATGGACACAATAATAGCAAGTCAGGGATTCTAAATTCATGTTATTGGCCATCAGAATGATGAGTATCACAGTGCTAAAATTTTAGGTACTCTTCTCTCTCCTGAAAATGGCAACTCTGTGTTAGGTATTGTAGCTTTCAGGCATAATTAACAAAGTTAGTTATGCACTCAAGAGTGGGACCCTTGAGCCAGCATCTTGGTGAAGGATTACCTGTTGTGACTCTTGGGAACACTRAGGAGATGGTAGGAGAGCCCTGTCTTAATGCCTTGCACTAGGTGCACCTTGCACTATGGGAAAACACTTATTTTTGCTAGGGAATTATAGTCCAGTAGCTTCACCTGGATGAAAGTGTCTTGCTCTTTCTCTATTAAATAAAATAGAACAAATTCTTTCAGGAAATAGAAAGAAAATAAAATAAATTCTTTCAGGCTCTCTCTTAAATGATCAACTTATGACAGTGTACTACAAAAATACCTTACTATCTTTCTCTCTTTTTTCTGGTAGATGATCTTGATCAGGTGAACGTAAATAAAGTACTTCCTGAGAAGATGAGCAACATAGATTTGAAATCCCTCAAACTGTTAAGGAAATGGGAACTGGGTCCTCCAGGTACCAGAAAGTGCTTTGATAAGTAATGCATGCRCAGAATAACTAATGCCTGTTCTTTCTCTGTTTGCATTCTAAAAGAAAGTATGGCCTTTTGTAAGGAAATGGGCCCTAATTCTTTTGGAACAAAAGCCCTCTGCAGTAGGCCCTCTGTGTGCAGGGGAATTAACCAGGAAAATTACATTGCTGGACTGAATTTAGGCATGATCAAGGGGACCAAAGCTCAAAAAGGGGGTGTACCCACATGTAACTCCGGGTCCCAGAGGTACCTAGTGAAGTTTACATTCAGAAAGTAGGTGCTGGGAAAGTCAGATGCAGCAGCTGAGCAGGTATTTTGTGATTTCAGTACTGGCCTTAGRTGCCAAATCCCATTTGGGCACTTAATTTCTTTCTGAATTTGTTAGTGTACTAGAGAAGCTCATTGCACACAAAAATACAGCAGGAAGTTATGATAATAACCCAGCTGTTGATTTGTTGCTGTCACACACAGAACCCTCCTGCCCTATCCTGTGGTTACTTTAGCTATAAYGCAATCCTTGGAAGCCTTCTGGAAAGTATTGATCTCTCATTATTTTCAGAAGTTTGTCTTCCTCTAATGCAGAATGAACAGCAGCATCCTGGCACAAACTCCTCTGAGCTGATCTGTACCCTTTGAAAGAGTCAAGAGTCTGTAGAGGCAGATGCATAAACCTGGTCATGCTGGATGTACAAAGCTGAAAACACCCGTTTATTGCTTGGRAGTGCAAGGCAGAGAAAGTTGCATCCCTTCCCTGACAGGTGGGTTTAGCCCAAATCTAATGCCTATGTTTGGTTGGGTTTTGTTTGGGGTTTTGTTTTTTTTTTTTTTTGATTCAATACCGTTTATATGCCATTGGCTAGTGATTATGATGTCTTAAAACAAATAGTTGCAGATCATTAAGTTGCAGCCGAGTGTGTCTCATTTCCTACCRCTCCCAAGTGATTAATGGGCATGTTCTTTCGAACTTCCAGCATCCTAAACCAGCATCGTACTTAGGRTTAAAAGGCAGTTTGCTTTATACAGAACGTCCTCAATACAAAACTAGACTGAACAAAAGACAGAAAAACCTCATGTGCTACTGGCCACCCTTGCCACTCGATACACACATTAGAGGAGCAGACACAAGAGCACGACAAGGGATTGAGACTACGTGAAGACTGCACAAGTGTCACACGACCCATGTTGCAAAAAATTATGCCCAAAGCCTTTTTGAATGAACTATATACTCCCTCCTTCATTAAGTCATTTCTGTCTTTACTCAGATTTGTCATTAGGAGGTGACTAGACCCCCAAACCATATTGTAATGATTAGTTGGCTTTTTCATAGAATAAAAATTTAGAGATAATGAATATGCTTCAGATGTACAATGTGTGAGTTCTTTGTAAGTGCATRCTGCTCATTTTCCCAAAATTTTAAAAAGACAATAAAAAAAAAAGAAGAGCAAGAGAAGGAAACCTAGCCAAGAAAATCATTGGAGAAGAGTTTGAGGTAGTAGGTTAGAGACCTGCCTACGCCTCATGGAAAATTTAAGAAATATTTAACTGTATTTGATGATGTTTCATGTCATGCTTAAGACTCAAAAAATCCAAGAAGCAAAGTAATATCTGAGACAAATAAGGCCTCAATACTGAAAAAGCCTTTAAATGAACAACAGATTGTGGATTCTATATCAAATGAAATTATATTTACCTTTTGTAGAGCAGCTACTAACTTTGTACTAGATTAGTGATAACACAGTAGCAGCAAAAAGAAGAAAAAGCTGATTTTACATATGTGCAAAATAATACAAAATTAAATACAGAAAAATACAGACTGTATTTAATTTCAGTCTAGGTTTACAATGATGGAAAGGAAATCACTTTTACTGCTTATTAGCCTTTGATAATGTATTTATTGTGCGGAATGGAAGTTTAATTTAGTAGTCTGGCTAATATTGACAATTTCAATAACTCAACATTTGAAATTTTAGAAATGGCTGAATATTGAAAGTCAAAATAGATCCAGATAAAGTTAATACATAGTTAGAATTTTTCTTTTTGTTTTGTGTTTTTGGTTTTTTTTTGGGTAGCACATATTTTATACTATCTCCAGTGTATTCTCTCATTGACCTGGTGATGAATCCATGGCAACTTGTGCAACTTCAATGACTGAAAAACTCAGAAATACGAAGAGCTGCCAGATTCCAAAAGCAACTGATCCTACAAAATTGGAAGAAATTAGTAACAGGGGRTAATTGTTATCACAATTACACGTGCCATAAGGATATTGTTTTCATGAATACTTACTGCCAGGTCAGCTAAACTATGCTCAATAAGCTCTAGACAAAGGGGACTCATCAAAGTATTCTTCATAAGAGGTCTTCATGTTGTTATTGGAAGAGGAAGAGTTGTGATACTGAGAAAAATATTTCATTCAGCATCATACGTATGTATGATATGGTGCTGTGAGAAAAGAGTCTCTGTCAAAATATTATTGAAGTAATACTATTAATAGKACTGAAAATCATATGCAAGGATACTTGAAATTAGGAGGATAACATTCCTTGCTGAATTAGAACTGAAGTAAAAAACTTGAGGTCTTGTGACTCTTGTGTAATTGATTAAGTGATCTGCTGATTCTTAACTAGAGTCTTTTGGGGAGGATTCCTCATGTGACAAAATGAAATTACCCCTCATGTCTTTGCTGGAGACTTGATTTCTCTCAGTTGGTCTTGGGTATCAATAAAGAAAAAGAAAAAATATTAGCTGAGTCTCTTCGTAAACTCTCTTTGTAAAGCTTAAAGACTCAAGCTAAAACTTGACATGGGTTTTCTGTTAATCCAGCACATGATTTATTTACTGTAAACAATTCTGAAGCATGGGAAATGGTTTCCAGAGGACTGAACATGAGTTTTCTGGACAAATTGAAAAATCTTTTTTGTAATGAAAGACCTGTGGATTGAAATTGTTACAAGAGATTTTGTTTCCAATTTAGGTATCTGGCTCGACAGGACCAGTTGGCCTTCTCCTCAATCTGTTCCAAAACCATGAACCACTTAGCATATAAACATTAATCAAGGCGTATGTGTTTTATGGCTCATAAGGCTGTAAAAGGAACATTTCTTTCCTTTTTGGACACTAAAGCACAAAAAGCAGGCAAAGAGTGGTTTCCTCTCACTAGCCAACAGCTTTCTGTGTTCAAGTAATAGTGATGGTGAATTGGGTACAGCAAAACTTGGTAGCATCATTCTGTCTGTACAGGTCAGCTGTCTACAGAGATATGACATCTCTGTTGGTTCATCGTATTGTTTTCGAGGAAAGCATAGAGAACAGAAATGAAAGCTGTGGAATTTGGCAGGTGATTAAGGAAAAGAAAGTTCAAATACCTTTGATCCCTTGCTTTCTTTGAAATGTCATCTGAACAAAGGACGTAAAGGATGTTCTAAAAAAGTCAAATATAACTTCCTTTACAATTGTGCACCCAAGTTGTGTAACTGGAGAAGTAATGAATTTAACCAGTGGGCTAAACGACTAAATCAAGGAAATGAAYGCGGACATTTTGAAAATGATCCGCTCAGCGACAACTAGATTAAGAATAAGACGTTGCTTCCTGTGGCACTGAAACTTGCAGTAAAAGCTTTTTTCCACAAGATACTAGGATTGCAGTCAGGAAAATGGTACAGTTGATTGTAAACATCACTCGTCAGACAATGAAACATTCATTCTTATTCTTTGCTGATGAAAGTAAGAGAAAGTAATTTACAGTTTATTGTCAATYGAGCAAGACATTTTTAACAAGAACTACAGAGATCTGGTAGTCAATCTAAATATCCACTGTAAGAAGGCAGATGTGGTGGTTGCTGAAGGAGCTGATAAAAAATTTTAACATCTCTTCTGTTGATATGACTGTCTCCTTTCTACATAGCTGTAGTATTATAGCTGAGATGTTGCCGAATATATTTCAACATGAATCAATTGTTTATTGACATTATTAGGTAATGTAGAATTTTTATTCTTCCCCCCTTCTTTTCTCTCTCTTTTAAATGCTGCCCTCCCCAGTCATTTTGGACTATATCTTGCACACAAAACATCAATAGAAAAAAATCCTAGAGACACGTGCTAGTGCATGATTTGTTTGGTAGAATCATAATTCTATTCCTGCAATTTCTTATCCTGCATTGCTTTATTTCTTCAAGTAAGTTTGTTGCCTAGTTCTAAAGAGAGTTTAGGAATATATATAAAGCGACTTTGATACTTGGACCTTTCTGCTTTGTCTTTAAGTAACTATTCCCTTAAAATTTTGAAAAGATAGCAGCCTGATTTGTTTTCCTGCCTGTAAGTTCTTGCTTCTAGCTCTTCCTCAGCAAAACTRCTGTAAGGAGAGGGAAGCACATTTTCTCTCAGTGATGTGCTGCCAAAATTGCTGCAGGAAATTTCCTCAAAACTTGTTTTTGTGATTCATGTGGTATTTCTAAGGTAGAGTACTTTTTCTCTTTTCTACTACTTCCAGAGTCAAGTACAGACAACCAGTGCTATACACTTTCCATTATTCTATCTAATGAAGTATTAGTAAGTGCATGTTGTTTTTTTTCTGCATGTGGCTTTTCTAGTTGGACATTTTATGGGGGCTTTTTAGTTGTTTGCTTTTTCCCCCAGCACTGGTAGCAGCAATAGGTAACCATCTGACTGAATCTCCTGGCGGCAACATCTTGAAAACTGCTGAACATTGTGTGCCTGTGAGGTGGCCAATTATGTCAGCACAAATTTCTTCTTGGAAGTGTGCCGCATAGTTTACAAASCGAGTGGATTTATTTTTCTTCCTGAGGCGAACCGGTCTCTCCTGACCCTTGGAGGTCTGCTCTAGGAACCAGATTCTCAATGGCTGGTGTATGTGGTGGGATGGGAGGCAGCAGAGGCAAAGAATAACGGGGTGAGGGAGAGAGTGCCATAGAAATGTTTGGATTAACAAGGCTGAGATCTGAGTTTGCCTTTTTAATCCTGCTTGGCTAATCTCTCTTCTTACTGATGCATGTACGATGGCAATTTAGTGGAAGACCTGCAGCTTAGAGGAATTACTAACTGATCTGTGAAATACATGAACAGCACAGGCCAAAACTAAGTGATTGGCAGGTAATCCCAAGTTTTCTTCCCAGAAAGCTACTTAGTGTGTGAGACTGAGCTGAGGACAAAGCACTAAAATTTGTCGGTGATGTACTTATCTGTATGGTTCAGTAAATGTAATATGGAACAGAACTTCCTTTGTGTGTCACACACAAGGCATTTGGGACCTCAGGTGGCTTTTGGACTACTCTAGGAAAAATGTCTTGTAAAGTGTACACTGTTAGATGAATGTGGCTCTAAATAAGTACCCAAACCTAAATTAGGTAGAAGAGCTCGAACTGTTCTGACAGTGGTATAGAGCAGAAAAAGCACGTAAGTCCTACCATTTTGGACATGTCTTAAGACATGTTGATGCTCACTGGGGATCAGTTCTGACTTTAACTCCTTCTGTGATGCCAACTGTTGCACAAATGCTAAAGCCCCATGTAAGTATGGAGCAAAAAAGTGATAGATTCAGTTTTGAATTAAGGCTGTAAGGGGATTTCAGCTGAATATTTAAGATGAAGTCAAGTATTTGTACAGGAAGCCGGCCATTTACCTTCCCATGTTTATCCCTTGTTACTGCCCGGTCGTATGCAGCAGACATTGAGTTGGCAAACTGTAGTTTTTCAGAAATTTTAAGTGAACTTACTTTGGCACTAAAATACCATATTGCTTCATTTTGCATGTTTGAGTTGTACAATTCCTGGCGGTAAAAATTGCACTTTGGGGTTTTTGTATTCATTCTACTTAAGACACTGAAAACATAAGTGGTTATGTCTCTCCTGGCAAACTATAAGCCGAGTGCCTGATTTCCCCTTTCCATACACCAGCAGAAGGTCTCCACTGACCTCCAGTTAATAGGATTCCTTTGATGTAAAAGTGGTGCGAGAGTAGACTGAATCTCAAAGGTATTTGCAAGTTTAACTGAGATTCATCAGACTTGGGTCTAGTGAAGTACAATAATTATATATATGTTTGGCAATATTTGTCTCCTGGTTAATACTTTTGTGTTCAGATGTTATATTACTTACAGATGTTTTCTTTCTGCTTATTTAGCAGATTTCCAATTTTAAGCAATTTCATGTAATTTTGCAAATATTTAGTAAACATTACAATACTGGGATTTTTCAAATGGTGCAAAACTGAACTGGCTCGCTTAAGTTAAAATCTTCTTGCACTGTAAAGGCTATTCTTTCTTGTTGTTTTTAATTAGCGTAGCATTCTTCAATTTAATGCAATTATGTATTTTCTTGTAGATACATAACACATAAAAAGTTACATTACGGTTTGCAGAATTATTCCTAATACCAGGGGGTAAATATTTTAGCTTTGTGTTCAGAAAAATGAAATGATAATCAGTAAATCTTATCCAAACATCTGGATTTGTCCATTGTAATACCCTACAAAGTTTTGCTAATGTCAGTGCATAAATGCAGGTTGCTAATTTATTAAGAACTGTGGCAGCCAGGTTGTTTAGGTGGTGCTTTCTGTTAAGAAGACTTATATTCTGTGTGTTTGAATGATTAAACTAGCACTAAAACCACATCTTTCTCTATCAAGCCTTTCAGGTTGACTGCATTTGGGATTCGTTCCCAACTCCACCATGTTTTTCCACTTGAACATTAAAATGTCAGATAGAAAGAAAATAATTCACAGCTGTCTTGGGGCTTGATTCACCCGCCTCTGACATTAATTTTATGCCAGCATAACTCCATCGAAAACCATGATATTACTCTGGTGCTATATTGGTTTAATAGACTAGCAAATCGGGCCTTAGGGGGGTTTCTTGGTTACTTCTAATTTTCTGATTAAAGCAGAGTTATTGAAACTCATAAAATCCATGTAACATTGTTGCTCCACTGTGGGCTATCTGCATCAGAAACCTCACTTCATTCTGGGGCTTAAGGAAATTCCCAGCTGGCCTCAGCTCAGTGAAGGTACATTTAGTCAAATGYTTCAGCAGGATTTTTATTTTTTAATTTGCATATTATTTTAACCACGTTCCCGAGCTTTGCAGACACAGAGGTTCCAAATATTCCATAGATTTCAGATTCTTAGGCAGATGTGAGGCACCATCTCCAAATTCATGCTTCTCTTCCCTACCTCATCCTTCCTCTCCATGCAGCCAACAAAACAGCAGACTASTACCCAAAATATTTTCAGGATCGACCCTTTGGACAGGAGAATTCGTTATTCACCATCTATGGCCTGTCGCTATAGTGTCGGTGTGCTGCCACAGCCTAAGGGCTTCCCCAGAGGAGCAGTGGCACTCATTGGACCAAACTGATACAGCTGGAAGAAGAGGCAAAGGATTTTTTAAATTTTTTTTTCTTTTTTGGCACCGCTGCTGTTCAGATTCTGCCCCTGAAATAAAATAAAAAATAAAAATAATAATAATAAAAAAATAAATGCCAAACCCTACCTCCCTAAGCAGAGCTTCCCTTGGTGAATGCACCGTCTGGAGGGGTAGGTTAGCCAGCCGTGTGGCAGGAGCAGCGTCAGCCAGCCGCAATTCCCTCCCCAGCGTGGGGCTGCGGGAGGGCGGCTTGCTCTCCCCGAGCCTGGCTGAGCGCACGTAGGGTGCTTGCTTTATCTGGGGGAATCGATGTAGCATGCACATTGCCACCACTAAGTAGTTCAAGATCGTGAGTCAGAAACTCCTTAATAAGTTACACTGTTCAAAAATCATGCAACTGTTAAGAATTTGGGGGGGGATTTTCTTTGCCCCTTTGCTGTGCTATTCTAGTCCTTGTTTTATTTTTTTTTTTTCTCTGCGGTCCCAAGGGTTAGAAATGAATTATTTATAAATAAATGCAAACTGAGTTTCCCAYGTCATATACCATTCTAAGAGCCGGACCTTAACACCACCACCAAAATACTGGGGGACTCTAGGTTGGATCAGAAGAATTGGCAGCTGACACATTCATCTGGATTGTTTATGTTTTCTCCTCTGGAGCAAGGGCTTGCTTTGAAAGCATTGCATCACTTCTCTCTGGGAGGAACACTTTGTGATGGGCAGCTTCTTGCAAAACTAGTCAGAGATATTTCAAAAATACATAGTAGGGCTATTTCCAACACAGCATCTAAACCTCCTGTACGGCAAGGAGAGACAAGAATGGATGTAAACGGAAGTGGAAAAAATGAGGGAAATGATTACACGAATTCTTTTCATGTCTCAAAGAAGGTCCAGTCAKGTCTGGTCTGACTCATTATTATGGGTTTTAATCGTGTGCGTGCCATTTGACAGAGAGAAGGTGACTGAGGGCTCAGTTCTGTATGCAGACAATCTGAGAGATGCTAATGGCCTCAAGTTCTATAAGTTAGTGTAATGAGAACAGAAATTGTTCCTCAGCCTTTGCCTGCAGAGGCATAGGGGTTTTCCGCTTCAGGAAAGTCAACCCAAAGTAACTCTTGAAGTGTGCAGTGTTTTTCAGAACAATCTCATGCATAACTAAAATGGGTTTTCATTTGATTCTGATTTATGCAATACATACAGATAATCAGAGAGATCTTTTATTTCATTAGAGGCTAAAATCTAGAACTGCAGAGACCTAGGAGATACGGAAAAAATGTTTATGTGGAAAAAGAAAAAGAAGAAAGAAAAAAAGATTATTTAATTTCAGAATAGTTCCTGGTATGCTTTAAGCCCTGAATGAAGATTTATGTTGGTCCCGCTTGATCCAAATGGGTTGCCTCTCCTGAATAACAAAGCTTTCTTTGAGAATGTTTAATGCATATTGCTGCTGCCAGATACAAATCCTACTTTTTCTAGGTTTTGAAATCGACTGGGCAATTCCTAAGCTTTCTTTGGCATGTGAAGATAATTCATGTGTTGGACTACAAACCGACTGCTCACCCAAAAGCGCAGGAGGCCCGGATGATGTAGATTAGGAATAAACAAAAGGAATTGGAAAATTCTGTAGAAGTAACATTTTAATAACCTTGCTTCTGCATTGTATAATGGAAAATATCTTGTGAAAAGTGAATAGTCTGTGGAGGGTTCTCTACCCTTGGCTATAGAAAGGTTAGTTTTCTTGTCCCCTTACACGTGTATGCAGCAGATAACATAGAAAACGCTAATCCTAGTCATAGCCTGTTGAGAGGGAAAGGAAAAAAGTGAGACTTAAGTAATAAATCTGGATAATATACTCAAAGAGCATTGGCACAGTGATGGCAGCAAACACCCAGGAGAGAGAGTGTTCAAGCTGCACTTGAAGAAGCGTCTTCAAAAAATAACACACTCGGTCGGTTTGTTCCAAAACTTAGCATTCCTGCTGGAGCGTCAGGGGCTCCAGTGCCCCAGAAATACCCTTTAAAAGCCCCAGGCGTAGTTGCTGGCCCTTGAAACTTCATGTCAGYGCTGATGTGAAAGGAGGCTATTCCAGTAATACGCCTGTTTCCATGGAGTACGTCGAAGAACAATGGAGCAGAAGACAAAACTTGGATGAAGCTACCCCCAGGAAAGGTTTGTTTTTGTTTGAAAACTGAGACAAAATGTACATAAATGAATAAACTGAAACGGCTGTAAATAGCCTATGAAAACATGCTACAATAAAATTGTTTAGAATTCTTCTTCATTATCCCACTTCACATTTGAGAGGATGACTGTAAAAGAAGATCCTGTATTTTTTTAAGAAATCCACAGGCATTACAGCAAATGAGTGTGTTTTCCAGTTCAAATATTTTGAGTATTTTTTAATGTTTGGACAGGCTCAGGATTTCTGAGCCCATGTAATAATCYGCAAAAAAATCCCACCATTTCTTGCTTTGCTGAGACTTACCACATGGCATACGGTTGAAAACACTTTGCTGTGGCATGTTTAATAGGTTGCAGAGTAGGCAGTACCTCTAGCCATATGTGGTTCCTTACAGCAACTGGGATGAGAGCAGATAAAATACGTCCCGCTTTCCCAAAGCAAATTGTATGGCTTTGTGGCTACCTGAAAGGAAAGACCACTTCCAGTTTAGCCACACAAACGTAATCTGTGTGTATTCTTAAATTTATGAGTGGCTACATTACCGTGCAATCAGCCTGGATTACCAAAATGTTGGATAAGAAGGGAAAAAAGGTTTGCTTCTCATTATTTTTTCCTCTGAGCGTACGTCTGCTTTACTCAGAATTTCCTATACCTGATTCTTTGGTGTCTGTGACCACCAACAGAGTTTCCCCCAGCCCTAGCAGTCTGGTTTAAATGTGTGCACTGTATATTCTCCTTGTCCAGGGGGTTCTGGTAAAGGCATTTATCTGTTGAATGACATGCAGACTGCCAGAATCAACAGATGACAGCTTAAGCACAGCACTAGTGACCACCAATGGTGTGGTTTTTATTTTGGGATCCTGCTCTTTCTTTAAAAAAAATTGTTGTCATTATTGACTTTTTTCCCTTTCCTTTGCAAGCTGTTTCTTGTGAGTTCGTGAATCCTTCTGCTCTGTCCCATATTAAGGACTGATCTGATTTCACGTGCACTAATTTTGTGCTGCTCCTCCTCTAGCCTTCAGCAGTTGCTTGCGGTTTGTGCTCATATGAAATCAAAAGCAGGAGTTTGGGAACAGATGTGAATAAACGGGCATGGACACAAATACATGCCTTCTTGCTCCCTCCCTCTTTCTCACCTGTTGGCCATTTGCTGACCTCTGTTAAATTTAAGACATAGGGCAGTTTAGAAAACACTCTGATCACGACTCCCCTTTGTTTTTCTTGTCCTTTTTACAGATGGAGATTTGCGGAAAGGGAAGACAGATGCAACATGGGGACATGAAAGAGGCAGACTGAAAGGACAGTCCTGAGTCGTCCAGCCCAGACCTTTGGCATCAGCAGCAACCATGTCACCTAAGTCCCGTTCATGAGTCTATCAAGCTGGAAACTGCTTGGCAGCGTTGTTGTCAGAAGAATACTGTCCTGTCCTGATGAAGCTGAATGCAGTTCAAGTTAATCTCGTTAGGGGTGGCATATTGTTCACACAGGATGGTTTTAGAGACCCAGGAAATTAAAAAGTCAGATGGATGCAAATGTGTATAGTGCAAATGCTTCCTTCCACAATTCTGCGTATCACCACAACAGTTCTTAACAGGGATTTTGTTAGCAAACAACATATGCAATGATGATAACCTCCCTGCTGATACTGGCAGATATCCCCCTTTCTGATGGACTCAGTTTCATTCACACGCACAACAGGGGGGGAAAGGATTATTTTAGCATACTTATTTTCTTTCCTGGTTCACATCATTCACTGAGTAYGTACAAATAGGAAGGATGCCAAATTGTTTACAGAAGATCAGAGATGACTTGAGCCAAAACTATCAGTCCAAGTGCCCTCAAACTTTAAGGATTTTCTGATGTGGCTATGACTCCAAAAGCTGTGACTCAGCCCCATCTCTTCACYGACGTGAACGTCAAAATGAATATTAAGGACAAAAGCCCCATTCTAAGTTGTACTGTGAGCTCCCACTGAGCGCTAGACATGAGAAATCGTCCTAACTCTGTCAGCATAAAATTTTCAAGACACAGGTAAAGTACATCATAAATTTGAGCTGAGAATTTAGCTTTAAGTGTTTTTCCTTTGAAAAATCTTACTAAGCTCCTATCTCCTTCCCCTTCCAGACCACCCACAGTTGCCACCCACAAGCCAGTCACCCCATGGTCTYTAGAGGTCATCTGTCATGCTCCGTATCATTCTAAAAGCATGGGTGCTAAGCCAAAAAAACCCACTTTAAACAGGTGCTTAATGTCAAAGATACAACTCATATAATTAGAATTAATATTGACACCTATGTGTTTACTTCCTACTGCCTGCATGTTTTCCTGAATCTTGGCTATGTRTATAATAGCAAAGGGATGACTTCATTGAGATACGGAGATCAGTGTCTGAGGGAAGGAATTCTGCCATAAAGGAATCAATGGGAGGTACATTATCGGCTCTGACACACCAGCATGGTACTAGGGATGCTTATGTAAAACAAGTATCAAGCCAGTATCATTATCCAAAATGAAGCTGTGGATCAGGGAATATTGTAATGACATTTCCAGTACTTCTTGTTTCCTTTTTTTTTTTTCCCTTTTCTTCAGATTGTATGTTATATGTAGATTGAAACTGCTGAGTAGATGAGTGGCAAGGAATAATTTTCAAATCAACCAAAGTAAAAGAAAAGATTTTGGTGATTTCTTATTATATTCATCCTCAGTCATATGCTGCTGTATTTTTTTAAAGTATTCTTGAGACTAATGCTTTCCTGCTCAGAGAGCCGAGACCTTCACCTATGCTTATCATCTCTGGCTTTGACGATGGTCACCTTTTCTTCTCTGACTTCTCTAATGCTCATTCAAATACAGCTGCCATAGATGATTTTCCTTCCTTACCGCTACRGTTAGGGTCACCCTTCACTGAATCCTCCCACTGACTCATCGTTTGCAGCACTAGAGGAGCTTGCTTCTTGTCCTCGGTTTCAAAAGACAAATTCAAATTCACCTTTTCTTGATTTTTTTTGTCCTCTCTCAACCAATTGCTCTTTACTTTCATAACATCTTCCCTATGGAGATACACATCTGTAACATTTTGAGGGGTTTTTTTCTATATTGTATAGTGAGCATGCTATTTGAAACGCTGTCTTTCAACAGCCTGAAAACCTGTTTTCTCCTCATTTGGCTCTGTTCTCAAGACTTAGTTCCTATGCCTCTAGGTATCTCCCTTTAAGAAGAGAAAATGATTTGTGATTGGGAATTCATTTTTGTATTTATTTTTTAAATTTGAAATATGGTGTGATGATGGTCATGATATACATGTGTCTTAGGTTGACTCCACAACATTATTACTGTTTATTGCTTCTGTCATCTTTGATTTCCCCTTCTGTTGCAACTTTCACTTGTTGAAGCTTGTCTTAATTTCAGACCCAGATCCTACGACTTACACATCTGCTTACCTTTAGTCATCTGCGTATTCCCATTGATTCCAGTGAGAATACACACATACTTTAAATTAAGCACATATGCAAGATTTTTGGAATTAAATCATGGGAAATAAAGCCTACTTGTTGTTATTTTTCCCAGCTTCAACAGCTACCAGCTTCTGCAGGTGGTCAAACCTGCAGAGATTTAAAAACCATTGTTACTAAAGAAAAGACAGTCGGCCTGAAATCAGTAAGATTTGAGAAAAGGTCTTGACAATATTAAGAAGAGAATTTTTTATAGCAATAATAGTGGTGTGAGCTTTCATAGCAAGGGTTGTTCCAAGACAGTAGAACTGGCAACGACCCAACATTTTATTCTCTTTTCTCGAGGCAATACTCAGATCAGATACAGTTTTCATCCTTTATGTAAATCGGTGTTGTCAAAAGTGTGGGGCAGGTGGGCTAGGGGAAATAGTAGTTTGTAATTTTTGATGGGGAAACACCCCCAGTGCTGGATTGTTTGGTAATTGGAAAGGACTTCAGTTCCTGAAAAAAGAAACACCAAAAGGACAGCAGAAGTTTCTGAAAAAAATTCAGGTGGAAAAATCAGGTTGAAGAGCCATCTGTACTGTGAAGATTGACTGCATTATTATAATTTTTCTTTCTTATTTCTATGTATTTTCTTCATATTTAAACTGTTACAACAAGGGCTGGAAACAACTCAAATTTCAGTCTCCATTAAGTAGCATTGTAACTGCACTTCAGTTAAAAAAAAGAGAATTTACAAGTTATGGTATTCTAAATCACATGCCACGTGATATTTAAAACCTTTAAAATCATTACAATTATTTGAAAAACACATCTCTTTTTTTCCTTTGCTAATACAGGCTAGCAGTGGCAGAGTAAAATATAAGAGAAAATGAAAACTGTGGGAAGATAATCTGATGATAGTTTAATTTTGATATAACATTTCATTCTTCCAGAAATGCAACTTTAAAAACATGTTTCAAGATGTATGGAAGTTAAATAAAATGTTTCATCCCAGCACACCGTAAACACAGGTCTCAAAATACCGTCATTCCCAAAAGACAGAAATGCTGGGCTACCACCGACTCTGCAGCTCTGTGGCCAATATCTGCATTATTTATTTAGCCTGGGAAACCTCTCTGAAGGAGCAGGATCACAGGGCAACTCAGATATAGGGCCAGATGGGAGGAGGTGGGAGGTCAAGCCCTGCTCTGGGCTCATCCCTTGCGGCTTTCCCCAGGGGACCGCTCCTGTGCCCTGCATCCGAGGAGAGAGCCCCTGCAGCCCTGGGTCCCTGCTGGGAACAGAAACCCAAAAGACAGAGCAAAAGAGAGATAGAGGGAAAGAAAAGCAGAGGGAGCAAAGAATGTGACCTAGTGTTTCCTGACATTGTGTCCTGAAAAGAGCCCTTCAGTCTCAATCTTTTGCCTGCACAGAAGTGTATGAGGTGATCTCAGCCTTGGAAATCAGTAAATTAGATAAGCGAATTCATTTCTCTGCTAACTTGGAATTATTTTTGCTGACGTGTGATTTGCTGTTTTTATTCCTATAATCTGTTGGTAGCTTAATTCCTTTATGTTTTAGAAAAAAAATATTTCCTCCTTTTCTACCTTTGAGCTGTTAGTATAAAATAACCACTTTTATGAAAGGAGCAAAAAAGCCCGCAGGGGTGAATGCACTTGAGACCCGGAGACACATTTTTTCACAGTCAAATTTCTGCCTTCTTATCTCTGACATCTTGCAGGCAGGGCAATAGCGATTAGTATGATCTGTTCCCTCTTCACAGTATATTTATACTTCCCATACAGTAACACACATTTTTTCGTTATTCTATGAATACAACACTAGCTGCAAACCATCATTGTTCTCTCTGATATGTGCTAAATATTGACAAAGAAACAAAACAAATACGAGCGCTGAAACGAGCTGACCTATGGTACAAGAAGAGTAAATAAGCTAATGTCCTTGGAGATATCTTTTATTATTATTAATTGTTTTTTAAACACCACAAGTCTCTTCTCAGTTATGGAAGACAAAGACTCCTCCGGTGTCGCATTAGGCTGGCCCAAGTGATATGTGCTTGTCCCAAACGGTAAATTCGTGAAGAGGTGGAGCAGGCTGGCTGTGTTGTTAGCAGGTCGGATTTTACTGGAGCTGATGGGCTTTGGAGTGCTTTCTTCTACCCCACAGCACTCAGATTGATGTCATGTATCAGGGGAGAGCAATTACTTGACTATGTACAGAGATATTAGGTAGTACCTGAAAGTATTCAGCTGGTTTGGATGGTGTCTGGAGTCTACCTCTTCATAAAACTCATCTTTATCAGGGCCCAAGAATCTTCCTTTGTAGCTTATCCAGAAACTGTCCACGAGCCAAGAAGTTCAGAACAACCAAGAGTACGAAAATGTTGTTAAAAGTGCACGTGATATGCATGGAGGCTGTATGGGAAAAAGTCACAGGAATTGTAAGGCTTGGCAGAAAAAAAGCATCTTGTCCCAAGTTAAGGTACGTGGGAGGCTTATTTAGCCTTCACTCTGGCTATTTGCACACAATTTTATGTTATTATTTACTACATGATTGAATTGAAATGTGAATTTGCCATAGCAACCCAGGCTTCAAATGAGGCATACGTTGCTTTCCAAAATTACAGCACCTCCTTAAAAAGGAGTAAAGAATAGTGCTCTGTGTAATCTGAACTCTTGCAAAACGTTATTAGCAAAATATGGCTTTAATAAACAACACATTTTCCCCAATTCTTAGAGTACGTTTAATAACAAAAGGTTGCAATTACAAAAAAATATCGTACTTATTTATAAATATATATATAAAAAGAGCTATTTCAGCTTAATCCATTTTTGAGGAAAAAATTAAGATGGAATTAAGATGGGAGACATACAGCTRGCAATGGTAAGACCAAAGTCCTGTGGGACATTCACATGATGTGGGTGAGGGTTTCTGTGCCACTGCCTTCTTGTTTCACCAGAAGAAAAACAAAACAGTGACAGGTCATACATTCATTCATGCATTTTACTTTTTCCATTTAATGTCCTTTTGCCAGAAAAATAATGGAGCATCCAGCAGATGACATAATTGTATATAAATAAATATTTATTCCAATCCCCTACATGCAGTCACTTCCCACTAACAAAATACCAGAGTCAGCTGGATTTCTGGAAAGCAGAATGTGTCCAGAAGTTTTGCTAGGTTATGCAGAAGTATGCTTGTTTAACTGAGCCTTTGAAAGTCTCATATGGTTGTAAATGTATATGTTTGTGTATGTACCTGTGTGTGTCTATCTATGTGATACAAAACACTTGGACTTACACATCCATTTCACTTTTTTCCTGTTATTCTCAGGTAGACATTACTAACAAGATTTATCCTAAGCATAAGCATACATAAGGTTTTCTATTGTGGACATCAATTTTATATAACTGATGTACATTCTTTTTTTTTTTTTTTTAGCAGATTTGGAAGAGGTTCAGCCATGTGTATGTTTGGCATGAGAAAAGAGCTATACAAAAAGGAGCAACCTTCTCACTCTCTTTACAAATTATTTCTTGTGATTAAAGTGACAATGACATCAGGCAAATCACAGCTATTTGTTACCATTTTTAAAAGCAAGTCAAGAACCCAAGCCCTGTAGCAAACAAGTACTGCAATGGGTGAGATAACCTATGTCTCTCCAAACACTTCTAGAGATGTTTAGGAATTTGTTTTCAATAGGAGATAAATGGGAGCTTCTTCAGCACCTAACAGTGAAGAAGAAACACCAAGCCTCTGAATTTTTTAATTGTTACACTACCATAAGCTTTCTTTCACAATGCAGACCAGCATAAAGGATAGAGAAAACTTGGGGCACAGTGCCAGGTTTATTTCTGTGCATCTCTAGTATCTGAGCTAGTAGTCTAGACTCAGGAGAAATGCAACTTCAGAGCTTAAAAGGCCAGTGGTGGTACCTATTTTGGACCTGCTTTTTTGATGTGCTGCAAGTTGCGCCAGAAGCCTTTACTGGCAATGGGAGATGCCTGGACGCGGGGCTCAGAAGAGCTGACTCCTATTCCTTGTACACATGGGCACAGTCAACCTATGGTGGACACACCAGCCTTGCTGGGTATCCAGAGTCTCTGTCTGGCTGGTTCAACTCATCCACTTCAGACTTTCTGTTCATTGTAAACAGAGACCCGGGAATCTGGACGCAGCATTTTTGCAGATATTCTTGTCTTTTCCACTATATTACTAGTTTTCTCTCTTTCGGGATGTTACAAGATAATATTACAACATGCTTCAGCCTCAAATATCAGCTTCCCATTTGCAATTCATGATATTAACTGAAAATTTCACAGGACAAAAGCACATCCTATGGATTGGCTTGAATCTACCATTCTTATTTTAGATTCTTGTAAGTTAATGAAAACCACAGCAGGYTTGAATTTTGTTTTCATGTTTAATCTAAAGATATTATTTGTTTTGGCTTAAAGAGAATTGTGAGAAATACTGATAGTCTTAAAGAGAACGCGTTTAAGTGCTTTCTGAGGACAGCAAATGAACCTTAGCGGTGAGATCCTGCTGTATGTGAGGCTCTAAAGTTGCAATGTACAAGTGCTTTGCTGGGATGTAAGTATAGGGGTGTAAAATTAGTTACATGTCCAAATGTGTGTAACCCAAGATGATATCCAGTTAAAAATGGCTAATGCATAAGGAAAAAGTTATTCTCAAAATTTAAAGGAATCAGTTTATACTCCCATCCAAGATTTCTAGTGACATCACACACCATGAAACAATAAAATCTAATAAAGCTTGTTCACTTCAACAGAAGTTTTAAAGTATGTTCAGAAAGACCTTCCCTCATGCTGCCTGACTTCAGCCTTGAAATCTTAAATCTGACAGTCATTCACTTCTTTTTTACTTCTCTTTCTACCACACAGAACAGCATCTTTGCTTTTCCTTCCCAGCCTGCACCCACAACATGCATCAGCCATACCAACACTCTGAAATACTTTATGTAGAGCATTCCCTATATTCACTGGGAAATACCAGAAACTGATGCAAGTCCTGATGTAAGTTTTCAATAAAATAATGAAATTAGATCCTCGCTAGCTAGGAACAGTGCACATTTGATTTCAGAGCTCCATAACTCCATGGCTACAGGCAGTATAATTTCATAGTTCTCAGAATATGTGAAACTCAGGAGCTACTCAGAAACATAAAATGCAATTCCCGGAGGTAAAGTGAAATATCTATTAGTTGTATGTATCAAAGTTTGTCTTCTCTAAAGGAATATACATTACAGAGGGATACTTCTGATACCTGACATATGGTCTTCTTTCGGGGAATCAGTGCTATGTAAGTATTAAAACAAATATTCCATTCTCAATCTTACACAAAGGCAGAGTCTTTTTTGGCCTTGGTCTTCACAGAGTAAATTCATTAGTTTGAATTGTGTTTTTATTAATGCTAAAAGTCGGGAAAAAAAGCCAGGACCAAACCCCATAATGCCTCTGTTATTCGGAAAAATTTGCTTGTCTATACTTTAAGCTCCCTGGGAGAAAGTCTGTCTTTCCAGTGGTTTCAGACTGTGTACAAGACAATAGAAACAATGCTGGAATATAATAAATGCTTAACAATACTAACAGTGTCAGTGGATTCAGTTCTGGTCCATGTAAATGCGAAGTGTGTCCAGATGCTGCAATGATGCATACCTTGTAAATGCATACAATGATAAACAGATAATAAAGGTTGAATTAAACAAGTTGATGGTTTTGACCTTGTTGCTGGCTGGCAGTTAGGGAGTGTACGTGAAATAAACCATCACCACAATTAGCACTGATCGGCACTCTACCATCTCCAAGGAGATCCAAGATGTTGACTCTCTTGCTTCTGGGAATGGTCCTTCTGGGRCATTCAGAGTATTGACAGGTTGGTGCAGTAAAGCCTTCATGTGTAATGCCCAAACTTTTTATGATTTGCCAATTAATTTCAACTTTGGGAGCTGTCAGTTCAGCCCTTTTTCCAAAAAGTAAAGAAGTGCTTTTTAAGTGGTTTTCTCACAAAATACTTGCAGAAGGATGGCCAGTTCCAACACAAAACCCAGGCACAGCTTTATTAAGTACCTAAAAGGAGATATAAGCCTTCCTCCTAATTTAGCATCAACGTGTTTGTTTATCTCATGATGTCCCACATCTCAGGCACTGCACAGGCCATCCTCTAAGATCAGTGGTATAAGAAGCTATTTAACTCTATTCAATTATACAAAGCAATTTCATCTAGACCAACAGCAATGCAGGATAACTGTAGGCTGGCCTGGGAAAGAATTATCCTGGCTGTGCCAATAGATTTCATGTCTGTTTCTTAACTCTCCATATTGCAAGTCTCCTCTGTAAGAACATTTGTCTGTTACCTATTCTGAAACTATAGATGACAGGGTTTCCACAAAGGTATGTCAATACCTACTTAATGTTAAAGATGAACACAGGTGCTTCATGAATATGCGATGCACTTGAAAATAGACTTTATTGCTGTTTCTCTGGAGGTCAAAAGATCCTGTGTTGGAAGGTATAACAGTAATTCAAGGTATTAGTGATAGTCACTTAGTAGCATTCCCCATTTTGCTGGTTTCTTTGAATTACAGCACATGCAGGTCTATTTGAAATAAAAGGTAAGGACACTCCTGATACGGGAACGTGCCTTTCTACTAGGACTGGGCATTGGTGGGTAAGAGTCTGTTACAATAAAGGGAGCTAGAAGACAGCTGAATGAAACCTGAGACAAAAAGGAAGTTCTTTGTGCTAAATGATTAAAACTAAGGCACTTTGCCAAAGCATGCATGCTTCATAGCACGCTACTTATCTGGGTGAAGGAATCCCCCAAGTTCCACTTCTTACACACTGACAGATCAGCTCTGAGCCATCAATTATCTCCAGCAACGTGTCCAGGACCTCTGCTGTCAAATGCGCAGTAAAGCCTGCTGCCCACCGAAGCCCATTTGAGGATCTGTATTCTGGTTTCTCCCAGAATTACATTTTTACATGTGTGTGACACAACAGACTGCATTATAATGAGCGCAGAGTTCAAAACTTGGCACCAGCGCCTGCTCTTTTTCCAAAGTCAAGTGTAAAGTCTTAGGGCCCTATTAATGAAAAATCCATCCCATGGCTGGATCACAGAAAAAGGAGGGCCTCAAATTATGAGCAGAATTTGTTATAAAAGCCATGTGTTCATGTAAAAATATGATGGAATATGGGCACAGAAAGTTACATGTGGATTTCACTAGCTGCATAAGGATTCCTGGTATGCACGTAAATTTGTATGTTGTATTTAGAGACAAAACGCAAAGGGTCAGGAGGCTGTAAATATGTTTCCTTGCTGCATAAAGTAGGGTGATAAACAATGACATGTCAAAATCCCTGAAAATCAAGGTCCTACTACAGCTTGAAGTAGGACAGCCAAACACAACTGTCCAGGCATGGACAGTAGAGCTAAGGAACTCAGCAAATTATGAAAGATATAGCAAGTCTTACTTTTATTTATCCTGCCTAATGTTTTTGCTTCTAAAGAGTGAAACCAATCACTCTTGTATGATATAGCAACCATGGTCCCTGAACAATCTGGGGACCTGTTAATAGTTTATACCTATCTGAGTATTTGACATAGGCTGCAGGAGAAGTCAACACCTRTTCTTTTTAGAAAGACAGTCAAGCAGTCCTAAAATATAAATGCATGCTAGGAGTATGTTATTGTTCTCAGGAAAAATAGTTGTTTACCCAATCATCCCAGCAAGTTAACATACTCACTTTTATTTCTTTTTACTGTTTTAATCAAAGAGTTCAGGGAAAGATAAGACAGAAGAATTTTCCATCAGAAAATATCACTGTATTAATATCTCTAGCCTTAGCCAACTTATGCAAAGCAGACTATTCTCCTTTTTGTAGTATGTTTAATTTCCCATACATCTCTGTTCATTCTTTCATGGACAACCTGGATTACAACAAAGTGTTTTACCTTTTTTTTGCCCTTTTTTTTTTTTTTTTTTTTTTTTTAATGACAAGGCAGGCTGCGTTCATGCTGCTCACTTTCTGCAAGCTGTACTTGTAGCCTAACCTGCTCAGCTCTCTTTTTCTCATAGCCGCATGTGTGCGGTCTTCACCTACCGTTAATCCCCAGCGTGATGGGCTTTGCAAACGAGACAATGCAGAAGTCATGAGAGGACTCTGGGAAGGAGACTTGAGGCTACTGTTGTCAGGCTGCTTTCAGAAGAGCCCTTTCTCCTTAGCATATGCATCGTCCTACTGTCGGGAAAGTCAGGGAGAGGAGTGAGGCCAGAGTGTGCGGTCCCTTGGCAATTCTGGGTAACAGCTTTGCTCTTTGGCCTACTTGAATTTGCCATAATTTATGCCACCCCAAAGCTTCTAAATTACATCTAAAGCAGCTCCATCCTCTTTGGTATGGATTGTTACTAAAAATCATGAAACCTGAGCCATTGTGACTGAAAACTAGTCTTTCTCACCAACATGAAGACCTCAACTGTTTGTTCTATACGTGAAACAACCTGGGAGCAGTTTTCAGCTTTTTACAGTGTAAGCTTCCTCCACGGCAGCTGGAGGAAACATTAAGCCAGCTGATTCAAGCAGGGACATCCAGGAGCTACACAGGACGTGTAGACCTTCAGCATTGCTGATGCTGCTTAGATTTTACACACGACTACAAGGACAAATTTCAGCTCCAGAAGCAGAGCTTCATGTTGCGCCATCACAGAAATGCAGCCTAGCTGCACTGCCAGGCCAACACTGCTGGTAAGGACCACTTTAATGTTATAGAATGAGTTGTGTCAAAGTATAACGGCCTTCAACAAAGGAAAATGGGAACTAAAGCACCTTTGCTCAGATTCTACTTTCATATTACTGGGGTCTTTAGGCAGAATGTGTTTGGGGGTGTCTTGGGAGCTTAGAAATGGAGGGGAGTAGAAACAGTTGTCATAGTCAATGTGTTCCATATACCTTGAGAATTCATTAAATGGTCTATTAATTACTGGTGCCAGTATAAGAGAGGCAAGAGAGTGAAAAACTAACGGTCTGTTTGTACAGTCAACAAAGAGGAGGAAAATAAACACCACCAAAGCTGTAAATATGCCACAAAAGGTTCAAAAACGTATGTTTCCAGGGGAACACAAGGTTTCATTAAAATTATGACTTTAGCCCTGGAAAAGAATTCAGTTAGAACACAGGTGGTTGTCATAAAAATTGTGTATATTAGSAAAAATCACAATGTTGTCTGTTGCAAAGTAGGCATAATTGTGTCCAATACCTTCTAAGCATTCCAACTGGCAGGTTTTATTTAATAAACTGGGGTAATAAATACACTGTATAACCACATGATGTATGTGTAATATGACTACACATGTAAAAATGCTGTAAACATAAGAATTTTTTTGTATAGTATCCTCTATGAGAAATCCACTCCATCCTCTGAAAAAGTTTATCATTGAAAAGACAAGACAGGTTACAATTAATGTGCATAGACTGCCATAAAGTCCAAATCTGCAAGATGATGCAGAGCTTTCTCTCTTAGTGCTATCACTAGGACTGCAAATTCCTTGAAATAGTTGCTTAAGCACTTTGGAGTAGATAAGAGTTCCTTACATCCTTAACATTTTCAGAAAGGGAAATGAGTCTGTATTTCCATGGACAGATGGCTCAGACACATAGCTAATGCTGTTTGGGATTTATGTGGGACAGCAGGATAGATGCGAAGTTCCCTTTATATATCACTCAGCTAGAAAAAATGTAAAATTATGAAAGGGCTCCCTCTGTCCCATCTTGCACAGGAGATAAGAGTGAGGAGGAGATGACRTTTGGGTTTTCTACTAAATGCAGTTGCAGGCTGGCTGGAGAATGGCTGCTCTTGCATGTGCATTAAACAACATATGTACATCTGTGTACATTTTTGTTTCACATACTAGGTAGGTGTTAACAAAACAGCTAAACATTTTATGAAATTGTTTTTGTCCATTTTTAGTTTTCCCATCCACAAAGTCTGCACATTCTGTTCTGTAAGCCGTAGATTCTCAGTACAACATACACTTCTGTTCTGAAAACATAATATTGTACTATTATTGCCAGAAGGTCCCAAGTAGAAAACAAAACAGAACAAAACAAATAAATCAACTGTGATAAAAAACAACAACAACAACAACAACAAAACAACAAACAAGAGCACTCTTCTCCTGCCATCTTGCAAAACAAAATCTTTCAGGCATGATTTATTAGTAAAACCAGCTATGGACAGTTAATAGTGTACATCTGGATCTAATGAACAAATGCACAGCCAAAATCAATTTTTTTCCTACAGTTTAAGTGAAGTAATTCATCTGTACTTTAACAAAAGCTTTTATTTCCACATGAAGAGGTGGGCAGCCATTCAATCAGAAATGACTGATATTGTTTCAGTCAGTTAAATTGCCCAATATTTTCATGTTACATTGAAAAAAAAATAGAGGAGAGCATATGTATGCCATTTTGACATAAGGAAATGTATTTATGTTTAATATATATGAATCTATAAATTTGTATACAAATATTTATTAATCTATTATACACAGAGAAAGTAATATACTTGCATTAACATGAAACATTACAATGAATTAGGATCATAAATAATAGAAAGTGTACGTGGAACGAAAAGGCTGGGATATTATTTACTCAGCTCTATAGCCTTCTGGGTAGAAAAGCTCATTYTGAAAGCAGATGTTCCTGTCTACTATAACAGAATTTCTGCTGCAGTTTTTGAGTGGGTGTTCAGCAGGCAGTGAGGATTTTTAGCGATGCCTCCCATCATTAATTGCCCAGATTTTGTTGCACGCTCATCATAGAAATGGGAGGACCTCTGCTTGAGGAAAAAGCTCAGTAAAAGTTTCTCTCTGGCATGTACATAATATTTCAGTACCTCTAAGCGATGCAAGGAGGCTCACCAAAGTCAGTAGAACTACTGACATGTTTAAAGTGAAACACATGTGTGATTGTTTGTAGATCTGGAGTCCATGATTTTAATTCTCTTTAACGGTGGCTTAACTCTTAATATCATACAGCTAGCAGGCTGCTTTTCTTTTACTCCTTCTTTTCTTGGAAGCATGCCACAATTCTTTTAAAGGAGCTTTTGATTAGTCTAGCATCACTKCTAAGCAGCACAGCAGAGTATCAGGTACTGTTGTGGAGTATTCCCAATTAATTTAGGATTTGCAGCTAAATATAGGTGACATGATTTAACACATGAATAATCTGTGTACCGTTAAACAGCAAAATTTCAGTGGAAGGTTTTCTTTTARAAAAAAAAMAGAAAAAACATTTCAAACATATGCCAAACATTTACAGGGATGTTAGCAGCAARTGGCTGAAGGAAAGCTGGACAACTGCAAATAAAGCAACTTTAGATGATGGATTGTTTAAATCATCAAATAACTGCTGATGACTTCTTCATATTCAGGTAGCCTTTACTAACTTTGTTACATTCTYGCACTCTTCTTTGTTTCTGAAAATCTCTTATAACAGGAGACCAATGATCTCTGAAGGAGATGGACCTAGTCAATAATTTTCCTCTTGCTCTGGAACTTAAACTGACACATTTTTCGTGCAAGAAATTCGTCTAGAGCTCGCAGCCACACAGGAAARATAAATCTTCTGTAAGACGTATTTGTGTTGATAATTGCCATGGCTCTTCTTACGCATTATTCATTTTCTGTAAAGAACAAATCTTTAGGTTAAAAAAAGCTAATGAAAAGAAGAGAAAAAGTACTTTCATCCTTTTAGTTTAGCTTCCGCACATTGTAAAGTAATCAGATATGACAACAATGGAAACTGAAAACAGTGACATAATAATGAGATATTTATATCCAACTATGTAAAAAGCTAAATGAGCTAAATATTGACCTACTGTCTTTATTCTTTCTAAATGTTGCCCAGAGTGGCACACAAGACCAAAAATTATTCAGTGGTCTAATAAGGGGAATTCTGCACGCCTCCAGTCAGCCCTTCTTTGTAAGCCAGTAATTAAAATGTTTTGTATTTGGGTACTATATCTAGTTTTGCCCACAATTTATTGTGTGATCTTGGCTAGTGCCCAATAGCTATTTTTTTATATGCAATTTTTATACAGCAGTTTTTATGCTGTATTGGAAAAGCCTGCAGTCTAGCTTTCCGTGCTACCAAACAGAAAACTGTAAACATATGAGTAGTAACTAAGAGGAGCTACTACCATTCAAACTACTGTGGTTGAAGTCTGTCTTGTTTCCAAAATGACATTYTACGCAATTTCCTTAAGTTATATTTTACTTCCTTTATCATATATCTCAGTAACTAAGATAAGAATATACAAGGTATATGAAATATCAGATTCACTATCTATTTGAAGTTCATGAAAGTACTGAAATAGTGCAATAGGTAGGATAGGTTAACTCCTTCCAGCCACTGCTTAGGGATCCTATGGTCATAGGTGCTATCATGAAAGTTCATTTATAATGAATTTCCAAAAATATTTCACTTAAAATTACAATGCTTTATAATGATGACTCTTTTTTTTTAATAACCAGAAAGAAGTAATCAATGATTTTACAGATGAAGGGACTCGGATTTTTTATTTATTTTTTTTTAGCATGAAGCATTGGCATCATTTTYAGCTTTGACTGCTTCGAAGGATTAAATTAAGAATGGCAGGTATTTTAGTGGGGGCTCAGCTAATTGTATATCTGGAGATGTAATGAAGCTCTGAAATATTTCTTCCCCCTGGGAGGTGAGAGTGCTGGCTATTACAATGGCTTACTTCTTTCATGCTTGACAGTTGAAAGGCTTTTTTAAATAACAGCAGGAAGTCCAGAGCTTTTCAATGTACTCCTTTCCTTACAGTATGCCGGATGCCCTGGCACCAGAGAGGTTTTGAAACCTTCTCCTGTTTCTTCAACACCTGATGGTGATTGTTTGACTGGAGATTTACAGCTGACCAGAAACTCAAAGCTTTCAAATAGCTGAAGTTACAGAAATGGTGCTGGATTCACCGGAGTGATAGCGTTATCGGCATCCGATGGCTGCTGAACAGTGAAATGAGACAGTAATTTCTGCATTCCAGCGGTCAAATGTTCCTACCACCAAAAAAACCAACACAACTCAAAGAAAAAGCTGTTTAGAGGCCTTATCTTCCGCACACGTTGGCATATGTTTGAGCTCTAACCACATCAGTAACATTACTAGCTTCAGTGGAATATCTCCTGTGATATATGTCACAGAGGATCGCATGCATAAGTGCTTGCAGGATGTGTGTTTATCGCAYGCGTAACTACTTGCAGGATGAAGGCCTTGGTTAGTTATCTCTGAGGGGAAGCACCCCAAGAAGCCATGATCAGGGAAGAAAAGAGACTTCCTCACCCTGCGTTCGGAGATGGTCCCAWCCCGTCAGGGCTGAGAAGAACTGATGAAGCCAAATGGTGTGTGTGGGCAYCTCTGCAAAATTTTTGTGGCCTGAGTGTGTTTTCTTCCACAGAATGGCAGCACCACAGAGTGGCTGAGGTTGACAGGCACTGCTGGAGATTGTCTAGTCCAGCCCCCTGGCTCAAACAGGGTCAGCTAGAGCAGGTTGCTCAGGACCATGTCCAGTTGGGTTTTGAAGGTCTCCAAGGATGGAGACCTTACCACCTTGATGGGAAACCTGTGTTACTCTTTGATACTCCTCACATTAAAGTTTTTTCTTACGTTAAGAGGGAACCTCCTGTGTTTCAGTCTGTGCCCATTGCCTCTTGACCTGTCTCTGGGCACCAGCGAGAATAATTTGGGTCTGTCTTCTTTACTCCCCCCACTAGGTATTTATACACATTGATGAGATCCCCTGAGCCTTCTCTCCTCCAGGCTGATCAGTCCCAGCTCTCTCAGCCTCTGATAGGGAAGATGCTCCGGTCCTTTCATCACCTCTGTGGCCCTGCATGGGACTTGCTCCAGTGTGTCCTTCTTTCTCCTGCACTGGGGAGCCCAGCAGTGGACCCAACACTCCCGATATGTGTCTCACTAGGACAGGGCAGAAGGGAAGGCTCAACCCTCCCCTTGACCTGCTGGCAACTCTGGCAATGCTCTGCCTGATTCAGCCCAGGGAGCTGCTGGCCGCCTTTGCAGCAAGGGTGCATTACTTCCAGTAAAGATGATATAGGTCTGACAAAATCTGGGGTCCTGTCAGAGACCGTAACTGCTCAGGCATTATGAAGGTCCTAAGTTGCACACAAAACTCTAAAACACCCTTGTCTCCCCTCCATTCATGGTTCCTAGGAAACCAGTAGTAAGCGAGAGCCAAGAAAAAAAAGATGCAAGTTCTTTATATGAACAAATTCATACCTAACATTCAGAAACGGAGGGTTTCATTGCTACTTGCTCCTTTAAAGCCACAATACAGCATTTGAAATGACACTACAAAACTGCAAAACAAGTGTTCCTGCAGTTAAAAATAAAAGGGGAGAGAAGGTTGGAGATTTATGTCTGTAGAAAGGAGAAGTTACTATAGATACATAAAAGAAAAGCTGTGGAGCTTTATTAACTAAGACATAAAAGGATTGCATCAGGGATGAAGTTCCCTGATGTAATAACAGTGAAAAAGGAAAAGTTATTCCAGAGATTAAACTAGTTCAACATCTGAACAATATTTTCAAACTGTAAAATACTCTCTCAGTAGTGATTCTTTCTCTCATTAGTCTTTCTCTCATTAGTCTTGTTATTACTATCATCATCAATGTCCCTATTCAGATGTGAACATGTACTGATAGTAATTCCCACATCTGTAAGAAAAGGCTTTATGTGGAAAAGGGAAGAATTAAAAGGAAAGTCCTTTGGCAGGAATTGCCTTTTTTTCTTTAAAAAAAAAAAGAGAATGGTGGTATGACTGTGTCAAAAAACAACCTCAAATCTGGGCAAAGATGGAGTATAATTTATTTTGTGAAACACTAATAAGCTAGAAAAGAAGAGATTAAGAATGTCTTTGGGAATATTAAATTATGGTATGTCTTGAATTATCCTCTTGAAATTATTAAAATATTCTTAAAATTTATTTAGTCAATTATTGTAACAGAAGAACAGTATCTAACAGTAACAGACTATCAGCATCTTGCTCTTACTCTGGTATATACAGTTTATTGCGGTAAAACACACAGAGGCATACACAGGTATGCATGTAGTTATACATTTACCAGACATTTATATTTTCATAATATTATTTTATATTTACATTTCTAACACAGCACAATATCCATTTGCCAGGAATCCTGCTAAGTCTAGGAAGAATGAACCTGTGCTTAGGAAAAAACTAAATGACACTGCCTAAAACTAGCTTGGCAACCTACATTTTAGGCTGAAAATAATATGTTGCAAACATGAGTCAGAAGATCACTTGCAGTTTTCTTTAAAAGCTAAAGAAGTTATTTAGATATTAAGTTGTGTAAATCTTGAAAATAAACAAACTGAACTAAGATTTCCTTGGTACCCCACATTTGTACAATAATACTGTTTATGCAGGTGGATTGCAGTTTACCTTCCTAACTTGCTATCCAGTCACATATTATAAAAAAAGACTTGCCATCCTCCCACCCCTGGTCTGTGTGTTTGTAAGCAAAATGTGCCATGAAAAAAGAAACCTCCTGAAACCACTATTTACGAGAAATCTTTGTACTTCCCTTTAAAGAGAAAGAGGTAAAAAAATCATTCAAATTATAAATGAACAAGTCTATCAAATGAATTAAACATTCTGCTTCCACATTTAGGATAGTTCATTACAGTACAGTTTCAGTCTTGTTTAGCCTTTGGGTACCTTATGTCCTGGAAATATAGTGGAATGTTCTAGCAGAGTCCTATAAATAAAAGATGTCTGTGATTTTTTTCCTAAGACCCCCACCCCAAACCTTAAAAATTACTTGTAGGTTAAAACTTTTTACAGTTTATCAAGTTACATCAAGAAGAATGTTTTTACTGCTATTTTATGAGTCCATAATATAAAGTTTTATAAGACAATTTTGAACTAAAGCATCTTCAATAAAACATAAAATAATGACCTTGTTAGAAGCAAAAATCTATAAATAACAGCTACTTCTGCAATGCCTGTGAACAGGTTTAACCTATCAATGTGTACATAGTTGTAATACAGACCAGTCAATAAACCAGGGAGCCTCTAACTTTTTTATGCTCAAACAATTTAAATGTTGCTTTTTAATAGCTTTTGACTGATGCTTTCTTCCTTCGCCTCCATTTAAGGGGATAGGAGCTTGTGCTATTAATAATTGCTCTTAGAAAAACAGTAGCAAAATATTTTTAGCTTAAAACCAATACAGATTCTTGGGCAGGACAGGTTTAGTCAAACACTTCATGCGACAAGATTAACACAAAAGATGGTAGAATTGTTTTAAAGATAGATTGTTTGAAAATTATCCTTGCTTGTATCTTTAATGCAACACTTGTGTTTCAATTAGTTGTAAAACCGCATCCTGAAGCAAATCCCTTGCAATTTTCCAAATAGAAACAAAGTACTATATTTTAAAGGATATTCTTTAAAAAGTAGATATGTTTCACAGCACAGATTTTATATCTGATGTTTTAAAACCTGTGTGAAGGAGAAGCAGTCCTTTTGGCATCAGGGAAGYGATGTTGAAATCTGAAGCTGCAGTTTGCTTGTGCTTGCAGAAATTGGTATAGCTCTTCTTTTTACTTTAACAGTGTCTATACTACGTACGTTACAGCAAATGAAGATGTAGCTCATCATTTCATTAAATAGATGGCTCCAAAAAATATAACCCCCAAAAGGACGATGACTATGTGTCATTTCAAAACGTAGCACTAACTGTACCAGTTCAAAGCAGATGTAGCAATGCAGGCAGAAACATTCATTAGCTTTTACGTGTCTAAAGAGGCAGGCGTCTGTGTCTGCCAGGAGCTCCCTACCCAGAAATGTTTAAATACTGGTTTGATGAGCCCTGGTATGTCTAATCCATGTGAATCCTAATGTCCAAAGGTCCTTCCAGCTCCAAGTAGGTGAGTGGGCTCACCAGGCAATCCACCCCCTGAAGTCAGGACAGCTCTGGCTGGAGTTGCTTAATGAAGCATTGAGGTGAGAAACTCAGATGGAGCTTCAGCAATGAACTGGGATGTTTGCGAGCTTTCGTGGGTCTTCCTTCTTTATTCTTCATGTTTCGTGATTGGTTTCCCAAGTCATGGAGTGCAATTGTGGTATCTGAAGCCTTAAAAGCAGAGAACCATCAGCTCCAAAAAGAATTATGAAAATACCTGAACCRCGGTATGAATTTAGTTGCAACTGAAATGATCTGTGTACATGAATGATTTGTCTGAAAAGTAGTCACTTCCCAGGGTWCATGCAAGCAAATTGAATTAGCATGGATGATGGGGCTGTGACAATGACTCACTCAAGAAGCTATTGAAACAATAATTTGTGACTAATGTTTCCAGTTATTTGCTCAGCTATAGTCATGAGAGTTCCAACCTCTTATGTTGCTTAAAATTTATGACTTTAATAGTGCTATGGACTATATTTAAATATTCATTTTWATACCAATTCTAGATATGCTTGTAAAAAAGGGCATTATATCATAGCAGTGGTGAATTAAAAAGTAGAACTATGTAAGAAAGTGCTATCCCTTTTTAAAAAATATTTTGAAAATACACCAGAGAAGATTTTTTTTTCTATTCTTTTGTTGAAMTTCGTACGGAATGTAGTAAGTTACTGGAAGTCTATTGTAAGACTCTAAAGAATGGTTCAAAAAAATCACAGAAGAATATTCACTATTATTACTATTTGCACAGTTTACAAGGATTTCTACGTAACTCTACAGCCTTCATCTCCATTACATTCTGTAGAAACTTCTTGATAATGGATATCTGCTTTTATATATATTTATACATATATATGTATGTATATGTGTGTGTGATAATGGATATCATCTTGATAATGGATATCTGCTTTTATATATATTTATACATATATATGTATATGTGTGTGTGTATGTATATACATGTATGCATTGCCTTGAGGATTATATGGGAACTTATTTGTTTTAAGAGATTAGAGAAARTACTCATGTAATAGTCATGAAAGCCTTATCGTGGGCTGACTCACCATCTGTTTGCTACAACTGACTTCTAGGAATAAATAGAGGGCAATACAGAAAAGGTTTATTGTAAAAAAAATATTGCATTTCATTAATCACAAGTAGTATTTTTTTGTTYAGAGCTTTAAAGTAATATAGAACACACAATATAAAAGATTAGTTGAGTGTAGAACCTATTACTATCAGTCATGAGCTCCAAAACAAAAGAAGCTGGTTTTCTCATATTGTCCTCTGTAGACAATTGCACTTCTTTGTACCATTTACTCAAAAACGTACATTTTCTTTTGGCATCCTGGCATGTTAGAAACTTCTTTCAAGCACATGAAACATCTTGTTTTTCCATTTCATCTGTCCACTGCATGAAAAAATAGAGTAATAGTCAGAGAGTTGTTCCTTGGAGAAGGAAACTTTGTGTGTTCATCTGAAACAAGCAATCTCGTGATGCAAGAGCTCTGTATGATAAATAGTATTTGGAATGAAAAGTTTAATGAGTACAGATATTATCAGAGTTGTTCTTTAGCCCCAAGTGAATATTAAYGGCATGTGTTTTGTATTTCATGATACACTTTTTGAGAACTCTTAATTAATGGAAAATACTTCCATTCTCAGAAATATGCAGTATTTGCTATTGAGTAAGATTTTGTGTAAAAGTAATGTGATTTGAATAATTATTCTTTGGCTGTCACTGTGTAGTTACTTAGAAGACCTCAGCTAGATACTTAATGCATTATGTACTTATTGTTTTGAAGTCTTTGCTATCCTCAGTCAGCCTTCCAAAGGGCACTTTAAAAATGAGATTAAAAGCAATAAACATAAATAAATAGCAATGTTCTTCTGTCAATATCCAATAACTCTGCTTTTGTACAGAGGTGGTAGCCATTGGATGTTGAGCTCAAAATAGACTGTAACACTCTATTTCCTAAGTAAGCCCAAGATCACCAAATGGTCCTCTCGGTCATGCATTCCTTTATGAACAGTTTGCTTTTGTTCACTCTTGGGTTGTTTTTCTCTTAAAATCAGAGTTATGTTTTTTTAGATCATATCTGTTTTCTAAACAAGCCCAACATCACCAAATGTCCCTCTTTATTATGGGTTCTGAGAACATGTAGACTACAATAACAAATAAGAGTTTTTAAAATATGACAACAGAAAGTGATAAAGGGATGAGTTAGAACAAGTTTGTGCCACTGACAACACAAATAAGGATGTAGGAGCTCAATTCAGCCAGGCATTGTAAGAGCATGAGAGAAGAAAGCTATTAGAGTGTCCTTCTGCTAGTTAATGGATGACTTTGCTTTTGAATAAAATCTTTGAAGGAAATAAAAAAAAAACCAAACAACCCACCACCTAGAAGTATATTTTAGGCCAAAGCAACAGGCTAAGATTTTAATTATTTTTTCATATTTGGAGAATATGATTTTCCTTAATTACTTTCAATAGAGCTCTTAAAAATCTCTACTTACATTTTAAATAAGTTAGTTTCTATTGCTTTATTGTGACAAATGCACCTAGGATTAACAAGAGTGGTACTGTTCGTTGCATTAAATTAGGGTGTATTTATCTCCCAGGTTACACAATCTGACATATTGAGGGTCTACAAGATACTCCTTGCCTTGCTTGATGTCGTGGAGTATTCAACAGTTAGACAGCTCATCTTACTCACTTTCTGAAGTCCCTCTACTCGCCGTTGATTGGTAAAGGAGTTCAGAGACATTATTCTAAAACAACCACATTCTTGCTTATTTCTAGGGTTTGATGCTGCCATTTTATTTATGCTGAAATGATACTTAACTGGCAGAAAAGGAACTAATTCCAGAGGAGAGTATGAACCAGAATGAACTAAGTCGGCAAAACATAGCCAGAAAGTATCAAGTCCAAACAACTCACATTGAACAGACCTTATTTCACGATGCCTGACTCATTTTGAAAAGTACTTCAGCCATGAGGAACTCCATTGAAGTGAAGTGCTTTGTCAGGAAATATGTCTGCTTAAGATAGCTGCAACACTGACTTTTGATAACATGTGGGCACCATGTCAATCACTGCCTGGATACCAGATAATTGGAATTATCCACTAATCCAATCACAGCAAATTAAATCTGTGTGCATGTGCGCACACACACACAAAGGTGGGAGATATTTTGCCATGAACAATTTCAAAATAGACAATGTTTCCCCTGGTTTATAAGTGTCAAGGCCATGACTTTCTACTTTCTGTTCAAAATAAGCTCATTTGCTAACAACCCTCAGTTAAATCACTACCATGACTCCTGTATTTGGGTATTACATGCTCTGGAAGCTGCCCAAAGACAATTGGAAAATGATAGTCCTGTACAAAAGCCTCTCTAAGGAAAAGGATGTAAATACTCTTTTATAGATGCACCAAACCCAGGCTTCAGGGACAAAAGACTGTGCGAGTGAATGCTACAGATCAAATATGATCTAAAAGACAGTGTGAGTGAACGCTGCAGATGTGGGGCACAGAAAGTTTTCAAGCAGATTGTATGGTGACAGACTGGCAATTCCGTGTAAATAAAATATGATAGAAAAGTTGCCAGTATATATCTGCAGGAGAACTATGCTAAATTTAATCTTCTGTCCTGCTACTTATATTCTATTTCTATGCCACTGCCTATAAAACAGCAGCAGCCCAGAAAACCATTTAACTACAGCAGCATAACACACCAGCAACAAGAATTTCTTTCATRAACATGAAAGCGTGACGCTATCTGTATCATTCATAAATCAAACTATATTTTTCTGTAAATAATCGTAATTGAAACTCCCCTGCACACTGTTCTCAGTTTCCTAACAATGTTCCTATCAGAAATTAAAAACTAAAAAAGGCCTCAGATGTGTCAACCTCCTCTTTGATGCAAAAAGAAAGCAAGCAAACCTGTGGCCATGCATTGCCCCTCAGCGTTTACACGTCTTGCTGGTTGGCTTCTTGGTGGAACTTTAGGAGAAGAATGAGTATTGCCCTGGTCTCTGTCCTTGGGCAAGATGCAGGAGGGTCGAGGTCCAGTGCCTCAATGCAAAATGCGGGCCAGCTGGGTGGAAATACCTCGTCTGTATTTAATCTGCAATAYGCTCTTTCCCACAGGTTTCACTTGAGATGCCAGGAGTTGGTAAAGTACGCGGCAGGATGCTACCTACCGCCTTAGACTTCATGGGAGGGATGAACTGTAGTTAAACAGGCTGTTGCAGTGGGAGGCAGACCCTCCTGCGGGGCTGTCTTGGCCATCAGCGCGACAACAGGAGCAGGGAAAGTTCGGAAAGCCGTGAACTGCTCCTCCGAGACTCAAAAACACCTTTGTAATAACCCTGTTTTTCTATCACACTGCCTGCTGCTCAGACTAATAGAGGCTGCTCAAACAAATAGAAATATTTTTATAGACTGTGAAGTTACACTTGTTCTACAAGGAAGGGAAATAGGGAATGTTCAAGAAATGGGAAATTTTTGGGTTGTGAAGCTGCAGCTGATTATCCGTTCATTATCACGTTTTCCAGCGGTTTGTCTCGATAAGTGTGAAAACGTCTGAACAGTGTTATGGTTCTTCCAGCTCTTAGTCACTGATGCTCATGATAGACTGCATAGCAACTTACTTTCCCAAACTTTCTCTATTTRCACACTTACACTAGCCAATTTAAGGTCCATGCTTTCTTTGCAGCAAAGAGACTAATGCTCCAGGTTTTGTTTATGGAGTGCAAGCAGGAATACAGAGGAAGGAAAGGCAAAACTCACGCCTGGGAGTTTTTGGCACTAAAAGTCTTACACATGCACACAGATGAAAGTACTGATGGATATTTAATTTTAWTTTTTTTTAAAGATGCTGTAAATATACCCGTGGCATTTTATAATCAYGACACAAAGATATATATTTCTGCAAAGAGTGATAGAAAGATACTGGCGGATGTAAAAACYGTAGGAAGTCCTTTACCATTTGAACTATCCCAAAAGTCCTAACTTTTTAGGTTTCTTCATATCAATACCTACAGTAGTTGAAATTCAACAGATTCAATCACACCAGTGAAAGTGCTGTGTGTTTTCTCTCATACAATTTTAAAACTGATTATTCCAACATAACTAAGCTTAAAAGGGCAGAATGTCTGAGCAGTTGGAGGAGATAACAGAAGGAGCRTACATAATCTTTGGTTATAGCACTACAGCTTTGTGCAGTCTGAGACGACAGAAGGAAAAGTCTCTGTAAAGCAACCATTGATGCAAAGTCTACATTAAAATTATTTTAAACACACAAAAAAATGGATTTTTAAAAGTAATATGACAGAGAAGCTAATGCATATTTTTTTCCCGAAACACAGCCCTGGGAGGAGTCTTTGCAAATTAAAGTTCCTTCTCTCTCCTCTCACACACAAAATTCCTCTGCTATAATCCTTATTTTGGGCCTTTTGCCACAGATTGGCATTAGATGAATGCAGAATTATCACTTGAATTTACAAAAACTGAGAGACAATAGGATTTGCTGACTGATTGAATTATCTTCATGCAGTCTAGCACTTCTGCGTGTCAGATACTATTGTAAACTAGAAAATATTTCTCCGGGTATCACTTATGCAAGATACTGTACTAAAGGAGCTAAAGAATTAACACAAACAACTTGTGTTAGAAAGCAGTGTAGTTTGTGTAGTGTACATTTTTCAAACTTCCAGTATTTTCCCCTGTAAGCCTCATACCGCATTACTTTCGTGCTCCTGCTGAGACAGACAGGCTATGGGATTTTTTTTCCTCCTCCACCCCCTATCTGTCAAGATATTCTTTGTTGAGCTTTGTGTCATGTGGCATTAGGAAAGCTTTGTTCTTAGAGTTTAATTCTCTTTTTCCAAGTCTGCTGTGGTGTGACATTTACAAACTAATGCACTTGCCCTTTGGGTAGCCCTTAACATAAATCCCATGCCCAATAGGAATTACAGATCATTTTGCTTTGAGAAGGAGTTTCATCTGTGCTCAAGGAAATTCAGAAATAAACATGTACTGCAAGACTTAGTGCCTTTTTCAACAACAACTTTCTTCATGTACTGTTCACTCCTTCCTATTAAAGTGTACATTCAGCTTTACATTTACAGTTTAATTGAGGGGTAAAGGATCTTTCTTCATGCTCCTGAAGACAGTTACAATAAAAGATTTTTTTAAAAATATTTTTTTATAAAATTGATAATATATTTCTGTATGTCAAGACTAAAATCAGAGTTATCCAACCAACTGCTTGTCCATTCTTCCAAATGTATGTTAGTTCATCTAATAACAGCTACCCCCTTTCCCCATCTGAGTTCTTTTGTACTTCTCTGAACAACATGGTTAAAATATGCTACTGCTATTTTCTTTGTACTAGTTTGTTTTTTTGTTTGTTTTTTTTTTTTAAACAAGGGCCCATAAATAGCAGTAATTGACTAAAAATTTGCTCACAGAAACTTTTAATTGGCTACTATAGCCATTCTACTTATTTATATGACATAACACTTGGGGTCCATTTGTGTCATTAGAAATTAAAAAATGAAAGGATGAAACATGTAAACTACAATAGTCAGAGATAAATCGTTACCACTGTTCCCTTCTACGTAATGTCATTCCCATAACTAGGAAAAAAAAAAAARGGRAAAAAAAAAGTGTTTTATTTAAAAAATATACAGAAATAGGRCAGAGAAGTGAATCATTCTAAAAACAAATGGAAATGCTTCTTGGAAAATGAAACACTCTGGGTGTATTTGAAACCTGATTGTTTGAAAGAAGAAGCAGCCTGTGTTTAACAAATGTTTTTCCACAAAGCCATGGTGAGTCTCCTAGAACATGATATTAAATAGCAGGGCAGCTATTAAAGATTGATAAATTGCTGTAAGTATATTTTTTTTATTTGAGAGTTTGGCTTTATTCCTCCTTGTAAATGTCTCCTAGAAAAATCACTGCAGAATAAGTAGTTTATATCTGATTCTTATAACCTACAATGCAGAATGAAGACTTTTGGTCCAACTTTTAAGTAGCCTCCATATGGAAAGATTCCTTTCATGTTTTTCACTGATTTTTGCTGAAAAATCAAGTGGCCATTTTTTTCTCTTTTCTGCTGTTACAGTAGAAACCCAACTGTAGGTAACTACGGAGATTTTTCTCCACTGTAGAAAAATCTCAGCTCCAAAAGAAGAAAACAACTGAGATCTTATAAAAATGTCCTGTGCAATAAGGAGTTGTTCACTAGAGCAACCCCTGTAGCATTTCTAGGTCATTTGTGAATAGCAATATTAATCAAGAGATATTGTGAAATTTTCATTCACATTAAAGAGAGCTTCCACAAAGCCATCAGCAAGGCTTGGAAATGCCGGCTCGGGATGCTCTCCTGCCACAACTGTGCCTGCGTTTCCCCCATCCCACCCTGCACAGCCGCGCTGCCAGCAGAAAATTCCTGCTACTTCCAGGGCTGTTATGACATTAAAATCCCCTCCCATGATTTGTTGTAGCCACCGATAAGTAGAGTTAATCTGCTGAGGCACAAAGCTGAGCCCTCTCCCGCGACAGCCCGTTAGTATAAACAGGCTCTCCCGCCGCTCGGGTGATGTACGGCCCCTCACGCAGGTCACGGCGAGCCTCTGGTTTCGCGGAGGGCAGCCGTCGCGCTGAAATCTACAGCTCGTACAGAAGCAGAGCTACTGCGGGAGGAGTACAGGATTCAGCCTGAGGAGATGAATGTTTAGGCACCTAAAAGGTTTAGGCACCTAAAAGGTTTAGGCACCTGAAGGTTAGACGGGCATCTGTTTCAGGTGACGCGCAGCGGCAGGCAAGGGAGCACAGAGCAGCAAACCTGCCGTCGGGCGAGTGGTGTCTGCACTTGGCTACCAAGCTCCGCTCTTGTCCATGCATCCTTTGGGCAGGATGGTTGAGGGAATAGTAAATGCTCGTATTTTCCTATGGACTGATTTTAAAAGCAACAGCATTTCACACRATCCTATCCTTGGCGGTGGGATATCCCCAAGCAGAGTGCTTGCTTGGCTTCCCCTCTACTGAGGAGGGGTTAATGAAGCTGATAGGAACAGGACCTGTGGCTTTTGTGGATCCACCCTTTAGTTTCTGGAGCCACATCAGCCTGAGTCTCCATGAGGTCGCAGCTGCAGCAGCCATGCCTGGAACTGCAACTCTGCTTTCCCGAGATCAGGCTCCTGCAAATGGAGAGGGAGGCAGCTGAGTGTGTGTCCAGGATTGCTCAGTTTGGCTTACCATTGTTGGTATCCCGACTCTCCTGGTCCTCTCCTTGCATCTGTTGTCTAATTGAGTTCTTGYTGCACATTGCAGACATTCATCATTACAGTAGGTCCAATGTATTCCCACACTCTGTCACAGACTAAGTCTGTTTTGCATGCTTGGTTTCATAGTTGTACCTTTTTCAATGAAGGTAAGAGCTTTTAATGGTGAAGCAGAGAGTATTAAAAATAGCATTTACTGCACTAAATATCTGCTCGGCATTTACTTCCCAATTCYGCCATCTTCACTAAACTGATTAATATTTTACTTTATTGCTGTGTCCAATCCTTTTTCCACTGAAGTCCTGGTGACTGCAATGGGAATGGGAACAGGGACAATGACAGGACACCTTCCCCCSCAAAGAGTCACCACAGTTTATGGTCTATGAAAATGAGTGAGGAATGCAGAAGCCTCAAAGGATGGTTCATGGTGCCTTTGGTGTGACTCCTGGAGAAAGAGGAGACATAAGCCACGGTACTGATGCAGGTATTATTTAGAATASTATTGCAAGTATGATTTTGACTGTGATCTGTTTAATTTATTTCTGTAAAGACAAAACCCGAATAACTTCTTACTAATTATTATTCACTRATTATTTCCTCCATATGAATATGTTCTCCTTCAGAAAGTCTCTGCTCCCATGCTGAAATCACACTGCAGGCGGTGGCTATTTTCTGCTCTGCTAGCATTGTCTCCATTCTCTCATTCATTCATGTGCACTTGCCATTTGGTATCAGTTTTCTGTCTGATGACACAATAAAAKTCACCTAATTAGGTAACAACAACTTAATGTATTAACTACATCCTTGTAAAACCACAAGAAATTTGTGGGACAGGTTTACTGCTGATGTTTTACTACYGTTTGCTTTCATTTCCTTCAGTCACATTTTGACCCTTAGCAATATTAGAGGTGAAATTCTGATCCACTGTAGAAATCAGTAGCAAACCTGAAATTACTTTAATAGCTTGGGATTTCTCATCTAGTTCTCCATATGGCAATAAGAGGAGTTGTTCTCATGAGAAAGCCCTGCTAAAACAGCCCTCCGTGTGTAGTAATATTTTACACACAGGACGTGTGGATACACTACTTTTTTTAAACAAAGTTAGAAGGACAATAGCAGTCTAAGTCAAACGCTCAGAATATTGGAGATGCCAGAAGGGAGATTCTCTGTATAACTTCATTTCAGACCCCTTGTGTGATTTGGTAGTCCTATTGGTTACTGGGTGATTTTTGTTTTTCCTCAGACCTCACTGAATCACAGGAACTCTGGCAGATTAGCATGCCGTTGTTCAGTATTTCACTGTGTGGACTTTGTTTAATGTGTGTGTGTCCCCATCCCTAATGTTATTTAAACACAGTTAAGAGAACGCKTTATTTCCTCAGAATTTGTATCATGGCACTAGTCATTGCTTCACAGTGTATTTATTCTCACAGGACCCATTATTCTCAATTTGCTCTCAGAAGCTGGACGCACAGAAGTAAGAACGTCAGAGGGGATAATTTAGGGCATATGCTCTGAAATACCTATTCCGAAATATCAAGACCCTGATTATTAGAGTTCAACACCACGTRGCAAAAGAAGAACTCACGATTAAAAGGTTCAGTGATTTCAGATGTGAATAGGGTCCCTAATATTGTGTACATCAAGATTATATGCTGTGAAATATCTGAGCTCAGTTGAAATAATTAATATCATGCTGGCAGACAGTTAGTCAAAGCAGGATAGAATTCAGCAACTTCTGTGTTATTCTTAATTAATTTTACAACCTGTCCTCTGAGTGAAATGGTATAAAAGTAAGTTTTGTGCAACCAGATCTATAGTACCAGACACCTTGTAATTACATCCTTATAGAGACAGTAATTCTTTAAGAAGAATAAAGCACTGGGATTACAGCAAAAACTCAAGTGTTCTCAGTAACTCTTGTGACTAATTTTTTCCTCATGTGGAAAATGTTTTGACTCTTTAGAGTGCTTCTCTAACAATTAAAATGCATTTCATTTAGTCATCCATTTATCAAGATGTTCTGCCTGATAAATATCAAACAAGGTATTTGCTGGGTATGTGACAGATGTCTCAGCATTGGCAGTTCCTCATCAAGCAAACTGGGATATGGAGACGGTAGCAAAAATGTTCCATTTGCCTTGGGAGATGTCACAGAGGTCAGATAGAAAGCTAATGGGGAAGGACAGTTCTGAGTAAGCACGGTGTCCTGAGGATGTTCAAATGCTTAAATATGCCATTTGTGAAGATGCAGCATCCCAGCCACCTGAAAAGGATATTCTAAGGTCCTAATGTAGGACCACAATGAAAAGATGGATTTGTAAAGGGGTATTACCTGTGTACCTATAATTATCCATTGTATTTTATATATAATGATACATTTAACATTTAAATGCAAAAGGKTTTTTTTTATTATTTTCTATAAGCATTTCACTGAAGTTTTGGAATGAAATATCTACAGCAAGAACTGAAAATAAAACAAAATGAACTTTACTAGAGTACTTTCCTGAGTACTAAAGCCAAGTGAATTACAGAAAATAAACATGTCATAAGTAGCATGAAGTAAATTAGATTTTAATAGGATTTCTGATATAGTTTATGAACAAGAAAGGATTTTTTATGTTTACCAGAAATACAAGGGAAACTAATGACAAAATGAAGACCAAAAACCCCAGTCACCATACAAATCTAGTTTGACTGGCATTTAACTCTCACASAGCTGGATGGTCAGTTGGGTTTTAYGCTTAGTATAGACCTTCAGGACGTCTGAGTTTTATTTAGTTGTATGTTATGTAAAGGTGTGAGGGAGGAGGATTTAAAGCCATGTAATGAATGTGATCTTCATTTTAAATGAGTTCATTTAAGCATAGCTTCAGTGGGAACCTSAGTCCATTCCCACCAAAACTGTCAGCATATATGCCTTTGACATTAGTAGGAGCAGATAAGTGACTTAGTAGGCCTACCATCTTGCAGAATCCAAATATACATGTAYGGCTTGGATCTTGTTTATCTTAATCTTTTTTTTTTTCAGTTATCAGATATCCATTTTCTCAGGCTTGAAATTCTCAGCATGAAAGACGACATCATAAGGCCTGAAGGYCTGAAGAGTTTGAAGATAGAGTAGCTTCCCTAAAATGTAATGTAGTACAGATGCTTGTAACATGTCACTCCTTCAATTCACCGATAAATATCTCTTAAATTTTCCCTGAACCTTGAAATGTAGTCTAGCCACTCATTTCAGGCATCTGGGTAAAAGAAATCTTAAATTGAAAGCTGACCTCATCACCAAATGTCATTTATTTATATTGGATTTCATCCTTTTGAGTGGCGTCTCTGTACGTATTAGACGACGAACAATTAAGGCCTTTGGTTCAGAGAAAGGAAGGGCATTGGAGGTCGCCAGCACTATGTATCAGATTTTAGCCAAGAAAACTTCTTTAAGTATGTTATTAAATCACAAAAATTACAGATTAATGCTCCACTAGAAGACAAAAAAATGCTGAGTTTGCTTCTGGACTGTTCTCTGGTGCACTGGAAGTAAGGCTGGAGACTGAAGACAATTAATCTTGGGACTGAAATTTAAGGCAAAATATTTATGTGAAGGACCCTTAAGACACATTTCTCTATGCCTTTTTTTAACTTCTCCAGTTCTTGTAATACTCAGAAAAGTCTTTTAAATCATATTTCTTGTCTCCTACAGCTGTAAAATTATTTTGTTCCTCTTGGATTATATGGAGGAAAAGTGTCTTCAGCATTAATAAGAATTTGACTACATGGCTATTATAAAAAATAGCCTTTCCCAATTTTTTTTCACTCGAACTCTCTAATCTTTTAGGGGAAAATAATGCAGATAATCTTACAACGTACTATTTCTGCTCAGTGGATGAGCTGGAGGATTGGGGTGATGAATAAATAGTGCACTTAACAATAACACTGAACATTTTTTCAAACTGTCACAAGTGCAGTTATAGAAATTTTAGATAAGCCTTGTAGCCATTGGGAACTGGTTCCTAACTAAGCTGCAAGTACCCAACCCATTCTGTGGAAATAAATGTGTGCTTATAGCACTTGGATTTTTTTTTCTGTTGACCGTCACTGTACAGACCACCTTTGGGGGCTTATGGAGCACAGTATTGTGGGAAGAATAGGTTAACCAATACAGACCATGATGATGAGCATGGTTTTACAGTTCACTAACATTCTGCATTATAAAAACGAAACAAATTACATCATGCCATTTAGAAGTCAGACTTCACAGAGAACAAGTGGTCATACTGCCTCAGGACACAAGAGACTGCTCTGCCACAAGACGTATGTGATGTATGTTCACGACTGGAAGATGACCTTTTCACATCAATGAATTATGCAATGAAGACATATCCTAAGGGTAGGGCTCATTAGCAGAACAAGGAATTGAACCCAGGTCTGATTTGTCTTGTTCTTTGATCACTTCCTTCCCTCAGAAAGCCAACAGATAAAGAAAGACTGGAGCATTTAGCCGAGCTTAGACCACGTGAACATGTTCTTCAGCACTGTAGTCATGGTAAATTTGGCCTCAGGTAAGTGGATGAAATGAGCAAGTACTCATCTCTGAGCTGCCATAAGCTGTTTGCTTCTGAGCCTTTCTCCTTTCTCATGTGTATGTCATAGACAAATGCGCTGAGGTTGTGAGACTGCAGTAACAGGAGGCATACAGGTAAAATAGACATATTTGGAAAATCTTATGAAATTATGTTGATAACCACAATTTTTTCTGAAGCTAATATCAGAAGGCTGTTCTGGTACTCGAATACTCTTGAAAGCCAATATATTAGTTTATTGCCTAACTTTGTTACTGCTTTTACCCATTGTGGCTATCACTGCTTTCTGTGTATCACTAACTAGAGCTTTGATGACACAGTAGCTTACTTCCCAACTTGAAAAAGCATCTTAAACAACCTTAGATCAGGTAGAAAAGTCACTTAGAAACTGCGTGCAGAGGCTGTGCACTGAATTTACGTAAGTTACCAGCTTTTAAACTTTTCTTCTCCCAGTCCCAATGTGTAAGGTCTCCAATAAAGAGTAACAACTCGCTGTTCATTCTTGTTAGACTGCTAAAAGGTTGGCAAAATTCTTCCAGCCTTCGTAAACCAGCCAGGTTGCTGGCAGAAGTCCTACCAATTTCTCATACTGCACATTTACTAGTGTGCCTCAAGAACTCACTTTTAGCAGAAAAAAAGAAGAAAAGTTCATCAACTCAAACAAAAAAAAAATCCTTAAAACTAACTCCTTGAAGGACACGCTGTGAAGGACTCCTCTGCATGTGACTAGGCACAAAATTGCCCATCAGCTCTATAATATGGCCTGGACTTTATACACGATAATGTAGATGTACATGAAAGCCACTTGAAAACCAAAAAGGAGTTTGAGAACTGTACAGTTTGTTTATATAAACATAGTTAATGTGTAGCTAGAGCTGAGAATGCGCTTTTGGACTGAATCTGTTCTCAAGCTTTCAAAGAAAGAAAAAAAAGCAGTAAAGAGCTTTGGAAAATTACTGTAGTTGTTCTAGGGCCTGAAGCCAACTCGGCTTTAAAGTGTCCTAAAACCTATTCAGCCTCTCACAAGGTAACAGTTTTTAGAACTCTTCTGTGGCTCTCCGATGACACAAAATCAATTTTTTCAACAATGAAAGGAATTACCAGGGAGGTGTGCTAATCTCTAATTAGCACACAGCACATGCAGGTACAATATGGAATCTCTCTCAGTGCCAGAGCAGCCAATTTCATGCACTTAACAGAGTCCCAGGGTGTACCAAACCAAAAAGGAATGCAGAATTCAGTGGTTGCAGATTATCTGTCCACAAGCTTTATATAATAGCCAGAATTAGGCAACAAGATACTATGGTATTATGTGCATTAAAGCTGCCACAGGCAGATCTTATTTCAGTTTAAGCACTGCTCAAATCTTACATGAGCAGGTCTGAATGCTTTGTGGAAAACTGAAGGTGTGGAGTCCTGGCCCCACAAACGCACTGGGAAATTTGCCATTGATTTAGTGGAGCCATTATCTCACCCCAGATCTTGAAAACATTTAATAGATACAGTACTTCCCAGTGTGTTCTTTGGGGCCAGTCAGTACAGTAAACGTTCACTAGCTTTAGCATGAATAGCTCTTGCTGAATAGCTGCCCCTTTAGACACGCAGGAAGACAGTTTGAAACTCCACCAGAAAGTAGCTACAAATAGCTGTCACATCAATAGCTGATCTGGTAATGGGCATAAAGATCCATTTTTACCAGGCAGAGGATGAACCATACTTTTCATGTTYTTACTATTGCACAGGGATTGTGAAGAAAACATTCATAATGATGATGTAGCTGCACAAATGGAGCTYAAAGAACGAATGAGTGAGGAATGCCACTGTTTCTCTTTCGGTGAAGTCTGTGGAGTTACCTTTTTTACACTGACTGGCATTCCTCAGCATAAGAGTTTTATAACAAACTATTATACAACATAGGTGTCTCGATATCTGTGAAAACTCCTGATCTATTTGTTACTTCAATTCTCTAGCACAAGCATAAATATACCRAACTCCTTGAATGCTCATGGTAGTCAGACTTAGAGCAACTGCTAAACAGCACTTAATAAAAAAAAAAACAAACACACAACACTAACTCTAGCCATCCCCCAGTTCTCCATRCCCCTCTTTTCGCTCTTAGGAAACGGGGAAATCAGATGCATGGCAAAACATACACAATACAAAAGCATCCACATAAGAAAATTTAAGTGTACCTTACCTGTCACTCCTGCAAAGTCTCATGCCCTTGAGTATTATCCAAGCATCCACCAGAAAATCCTATTTTTTCAGGCATCTGGCCTTGACTTGATTTGATTGACAGATTATATTTTTCCAAGATATTCTTGGATGCATACAGGATCAGTGGCTGCAGTATGTGTGGTGGGAGGTGGATGTATGAGGTAATTAGAGATGGGGAAACCCACTTTCTCCTCTCTCATGCATGCGATAGGATCAGTGAGGAGAGCAGTGAGATGTTTCTTGTTTCTCCCAACTGTTCGACCTTCTCCCTCTGTGCGTGGGTGWGTGCCAAGATACACGTGTGTGCGTAGGGCTCTGCTCCTCTAGGGGAACATGAATTAATTTTTTTCTGGCTGCTCACTGCGCACATTTGGGAAGCTTGACTTTTCTGAGCTGGTAGCTAAGAACCGAAGCATAGACAAAGCAAATAATGCTAGGACTTGGGACCAGAGTTGAGGAAACACAAACTTGATCTGCCGGGCTCCCAAGTACCAGTAGTGAGAGAGATATGTGAGAATTATTTGCTGAAATGAAAGGAGCAGTTCTTACCTATAATTTATTCTTTAAAGTAATATAGTTTGCTAGGTCAAGATCCACGTCTTGAGAAAAATGGGCAAGTTCCCATCTCTCATGAAGCAAACTTTCAAAGTGCTTCACAATTCACTTCTGGGGATTTCTGCAAGATAATGTGTGCCTCGTGGGGTAGTTAGCTAATCCTGGCCTGGAGACATTTTGAGTCAGAACTTCTCAAGACAAACTCTCTCATCTTTCTTAAGGTGAACACACGGTACTAGTGAATTTGCTGCTGAAGAAAGGTATTAACCCAAATCTCAGAATAGGCTCCAAAGGGTTTGTCCAACACTTACTCAAGGTAACACACGCCTCCTCTGGGAAGGAATACTGATTGTAGAATGAAGCTCACAGTGTCATCTGCCAGATGAACTGATTAGTCCTTCCCCTATTCACCCAGTTACAGTGGAGAAAGAGAGAGAGTGTGTGTATCAGTCTGTCTATAGCCAAACTTGAGAAAGGCAAGAGATACCAGAGGACAAGTGCTTAACAATGAGATTTGTTCTCAATGTAAATTCAATACATATTTTCATAATCCAAATTTCATTCCAAATGCATCAACTAACTGCTCAGAGTTAAAACAGTAAGCTGGGAAAAAACATTTCATGATTTTTCTTTCAGTATGGCTTAAGCCTATTGTTTCAGTTAAAATTTTCTTATTTGGGCTGGGTTTTCATTTCATAATTTTCAACAGGAAGCTGAAAGCAACCTCCTCCCAACATTGTTCCTTTGACTATCCTGCAAACAAGGGATTTGAATTGCTCCATCATGGTGCTAAAGAAAGGCTATAGGCTCTGATGTTACCACAGGCAACATTTTCAATACTTGCAAAGAAAATGGATCTGGATTTTAGTTGAAACTTGGGTCAGTCTGACAAAAGACAGGTAAGCTTTGTGGCTTTAATACATAACTTTGGTCTAAATTTCAAACAAACCTGGGGCAACTCAAGCTTTGGATTTAAGTGGTTTCATATGTCTCTCAAGTGCAGGTCATTTTCCTTAAATTTCGGTTGAGAGTCTGAGTTTGCTCAATCCTGAAAGTCAGAGTTAAATTTAGGGGTGTGAACCCATCTGGGCTAAACCCGAAGGAAATATTGGCACAAACCTCAGCAAAATGAAACTGCCAAAACTTGAAACAGCTCTGATATATACATCTACTCAGAAAGAGAGAGAGAGAGAGTTTAATAAAAGTCAGTAGTTTGTCATTATCATAATCAATTTAGTCTGTTTCACTCGGTGTTTGAGGGAAAGGAAGTCAATTTAAGTCACCTATGGCTTTATGAGCATTTTGACTAATTTAAGAAAAGTTGACATTTAAATATTTAAATTTTTGCTAATGTTTGCTACATGCTAATCAAACCTAAGTTAGGTCAAGAAAAATTAAGAGGTATTTTGTTCTAAACCGCATTGGGAACAGAAAGAGGAGAGAAGAGAGGGGAGGAGAGGGGAGGGGAGGGGAGGAGAAAAGAAAAGCCTAACATCAAACTGWGTTTGAAATCCATTAAAATACAAGTCGTGAATATCTGAACTGGAAGAATTTTGATGGGCATTGTTAAGTTTGGAGGAATTTTATGGCTTGCATAGGTTAATTTGTTCATTATTTGAAGGGTGAGCTCACTCCATGGTAAAACATCAGGCTGAATTGGGTTATTAATCTCCAGAATTCTTTCAATTTCAAGTTTATTTTCAAGAGTTAGGCAGCGTTACTCATATTGTAAAAATGCATAAACCAATACTATTTATCAAACATACAGAATTTCCCAAGTGCTCTAAATAACTGTTTGAAATTAAAGTAGATTGCAGAGACTGAATAAACTGTTTGATAAAGCAGTGTATGTAACAAACAGCTCTAACTGAGCTTTTATACTGAAAAAACCCTCCTCACAATAACATCTGTGTTATAATGTGACCATTGTTTCTCTGGCTAATTACTGCTGTCTATGCCAGTGAGAAGCCTTGCTATAAAGCAGCAGGAGTGTACACCTCCCATATGCATGGACTTTTTGGAGATCATATAGGACAAAAAAGAGCTAGGAAAAAAAAGTAGAAATGAAAACAAAGATATAACAGTTTATTTTTCTGGGAATGAAATCAGTGGTGTCCATAATACACTCTCTATATTTGTTGGAGTATGCACTCATACATGAGTAACTAATCACGGATAAGAGTGTCAATGTGATAACCAGCCTCATGTGCATAGTGCCATTCAAAATAGCCCCTCTGAACCTTGGACCATTTCCAAACTGTTCAAAGTAAAATATGTTTTAACTTAGGCCATTTTTATTTTATATTTTAAAARTATTGTTCCATTGCATAGTGGAGCTAGACACATAGACAAAAGCTTATAGATAGCTTATGTGTATTTTGGAAGGTAGAGGAGAAAGTGAGCAACACCTGAATTAAGTACAAGGAAAAGATACATATGGAGAAAAACTAAATTCCCATCATTGGAAATAGAAATATTTTAGAGATTTAAATGTGTTTATTGGAACTTGGAAAGATATAGCCACAAATCAACAGAAAGATCACACACTTCTTGTCCTAGAAGAAGCAGCATAGCTTTCCAATTTTACCTATATATTTGTAGTGTTTGCTCTCTATTGTAATTCTACAATAACACCGGCAAAACAGCTAAAATAATCCCTTAGAATGAGCATTTCCCTGAACAGTCTTCATTGCAGCTGGAGCTTGAGAAGAACTTTCCATAGAAAATTTTAAAATAGAGGGCGAGACTGAATACTTTTAAAATGTAAATCCCACACTAGTGAAATAAAAAAGCTTTAAAGCCTTTAAAATTAAAATGACAGAAAAGCTGATCATTGAAATATAAAGCTTTTTTTTATGTTACTTGTATTCATTAGATTATGTATGAAATATAATTTTGAGGGAAAAACAGGAAGCTAATAATATTACAGTCCCATATATTTTAAAAGCTGCCAATTTAAAGGTACACAAATCATCAGCTTTACCAATTTGTTCTGATCGCTTCCTGCTGACGTCACCAGAAATGTTGACATAAACTTTGTTGGGGAAAGGATTAGGACATAAAAGTACAGAAGTTTAACAAAATTCCTGAAGACCACAGACCATACTCCTTTTAGAACTTAGCACATTTTTCTTGTGTGCATGCATTAAACACGTGTTTTATAGTTGATTATTAATTCAGTCATCTCACTAGTTATTTTTTCTATGCAAACTCCCGTAGTAAGGTTGTTCATCATAAAACCTAAGATTTTGATGGTTTTGTGACCCATAAAGAAAATCTTACATTTGAAAAAAGATTGCAAGTGAATAGTAAGTGAAAAGTATTTTCAAACTTTCAAAACACTACATTTAATATGCTGAAACAATAAGCAAATCAAGGTTAGCAACTAAGAACATCGCATGACTTTGTAAGACATTTCTAGCATGTTTCTATTCAATTGTGTTCATAGAATCATAGAATCTTCTAGGTTGGAAAAGACGTTTAAGATCATCGAGTCCAACTGTTAACCTAACACTGCCAAGTCCACCACTAATCCATGTTCATAATTATTATTTGTTGACAACTGGATTAGTGCTCTAATGTATAGGTTGCTGATATTTTTCTTTTTTTTTTTTTTTTTTTAATTCCTCTAAAAATGTCCAGGGGAACTCTTAAGTTACTTCTGGAGTTTACTGTCTTCAAACAGGTTGACAGTTCAGTAGAAAGAGACTTGTTATCCTGTATCCCTTTTTGCAAATCTTTCATTTTTTTGGGAAGTTTCAACATGCAGTGAATACTGTTCTAGGCAAAACACAGGATATATATGTGTTTGCTCTATTGTAGTTGTGCCTGAGTTCTGTTCACAAATATAAATCAATCTTTCTCAGACTTCATTGAGAACTGGCATTTCTGTAACAGTGTTTCCATGTCTTCTACAACTGGTTTGGGCTGATGTGGACAAGAGAGAAGATAGAATTCTGAGACAATCAAATTCACCACCCTTCATTCTAATTTTGAAATCCCACTGGAAATAAAGTTAGAAAAAATTACCCCATTTTCTTCATTATATTCCCCTGGCTAAAAGCCTACCACGAATTTCAGTGAAATGGTTTGAAAAGGCAGTAATAAAAGAAAATTATCTGAYATACTAGTAATTTGGGTCTCTGTATACTTTTTTCCAAATGTTGGCTATCCTTAATTTATCCCAAGCAGTAAGAGGAAGTAAAAAAGATCTTTTGTAATGATTATTACAGCTGTGCAGAGTTGTCATGAATATGTATCCACATATAAAAATTTCACTTACTTCAAGATTGATAGTATTTTATTGATTTGAAAAGCCTAGTCACCCTGCAGAAGCAGAATTCTTCAAGACTGAGATGTACTTGTTTATCCCACAATAAAGGGTAAGTCATACAAGAAGACGTGTTCCCTGCATGACAAGTTCCTTTTTTCAGGGATGAATACGCATGTAATTGGCAAACACTGAATGAGTTTCCAGAATAGATTGATGAGGTCGGATTAACAGAAGAGTTAAATTTTGAAAAAGTAATGGAAAGAGCTGTAGTCCAGTACTTAGTGCAGGAAGGAGTTTCTGAAGCATAACAGAAGAAAAAAAGAGAATCAAAAGGATGGAGAGGAGATGGAATATGTACTCATAGCAAAGCAACAAAGGAAAAATGAGATCATTGCTAAAGGAGTGAAGAACTGCAGAGAGCCTTGAGAGGGAAGAGCAATAACAGGGAACCTGGCAAATTAGGTGAAAGAAAGAAGAAAGTAAAATAATCTGAGGGACCCATGAGGGGCCAGTTTTCATTTTCCCTGGAATGCACAGTGAAAATCGCAGTTGTCCATCTAAATAAAAATAGTCCCAAATGTGGCATTAATTTTGATAACAATGAATAAATACTACAGTCAAAAGTGTAATTCTGTCTGGCATACCACTGCTGAATGAGGCAACTGCTCCACTCTATCTAGGTGAGATGTCTCAGAGCACTGTTGTTTAAAAAAATGCTAATAGTCTATTTGCAGTTAAGGTAACATATATATTCATATATTTGTATTTGTCATTTAAATTGACCTCAAATGTGAGATTATTTTGTTCTTAAACAGTAAAAATCTCTTTTTAACTCCACTGCCTGATTGGTAATGGCACCATTACAGCACGCGGCGATGTTTTTGCTGGTTACTTTCTCTCCAATGCCAAATTATTTGAAGAGGAAGGGCTCTGATAGAGATCATGTTGCAGTTTACAGTCTGTGACCACAAATGCTCCAGCATCTGATCTCCAGCTGGGTTTCAGTGGGGCACCTTGGATCAATCTGTATGCAGAGAGCCACAGCAGAGATTCTCTCTCTGTTGTCTGTCGGTGCACTGATCAGGGAGCAAACTGAAGCACAGTGTATGTGCACAAAGGTGGTTATGAAATGTCTTTACTGCAGCAGCTACCATATGCCTTCCTGCCTTGGGGTGGAGGAGTGAGAAGGCATCTTGCTGGCTTGTCTGCTGGAGGTTGGTCAAATGACATCATCACATGGCAATGTGAGATACGTAGTGAAGAACTGGTTTCTTTGGATTCTTTGCACTGCGGGGAATAAACATGCAAAGAACCATGCTGAGGACTAGCACATGACAACACTTTCTCCTCTGGCATGGTCTAGAATACTTCTAAAAGCTCTAATCCAAACAGTCTGACCGTGAAGCAAGTGTGGATTTCAGATCACACTCAAGCTATCAACTTACTTCAGGAAGCTTTCAAACACTTCTGAGTATCCCCCTAGCAATTTTGTACATAAGCTATTGAGCTATGTTTTACATGGAGAATACTATGAAGACTTGCTTTTCACAAAGGAAGGACACAGGCTTAACAGTATGGGATCCTGTGGCAATTGATGTCTACTGAAACACACACATGAATGAAGGTATGGAATCTTTAATAAGTCTGAAACCCTTAAAAACTAGATTTTTCTTCCTCTTTATATTTTATTTTCTGTATTTCTTCACTGTGGGTAGATATGATCTGGTCCCTCAAACTCTTATTTTGTTTCTGTATGGAAATATTAGACATTTTGGGCCCATCCCAACAGTATCTCAGCATATAAAACTCCATTGCCAAAAAATCATGCATACTGTTTAAAGTTGATCAAAGTGGCAAAGATGTGCTTGATGATGTGCTGAGAACCTAAATCAACATATTTTACCTAGCAGAAACATGCCGTTCCGAGAGCTTAGTTTGCTTGAGATTTGTATCTTGAGGGTGAGCTCCCTGTGTATTCCTTGGTACCAAATATGCGGTTGCCCATGTGGATCCTCACTCTCTGAGGAGACCCTCTCAACAAAGCATCCATCTCCTCTGCTCAGCTGCCTATGAAATGTATAGGAGCAGAATATCTTTGAGAGCACTATCCATCCCATTTCACTGCATTTGGTTAAAATTAGGTGGTAGTGACAAGGCAGACAAACAGGATGCTCCTACAAGCTTCATTTCCCCATGAAATGAGGCTGAAATGAGGAGATCCTCCACCACATGTGTTTGTTTTTGTGGAAGCCAACAAACATTAAGGCTTCAGACTAAACAGAAACAACAGTATTGTGTATATCTCGTCAAGCTTTTGCATATTTCTCTTCATTATTTCAACAATTCTGCCCATTTTTCATACATGAGAATAGTTTTACTTTCTCTGCAGACCATCAGCTCAGATATATTATCAATTACAGAATTAATCCAAACCCCACTGATGCGCTTGACAAAATCATACTGATTTGAATTGATTTTGGAGGGTCTTAACACTCTGCAGTCATGTAACTAACATTTGTGCCAGTTCCTTTGTCTGCTGTTAATATACGTCTTGTCATCTTCGTTGGTAGACGATGCTGTTATAGACACAAAAGTAATGGAAAACATAAGTCTTTCTCAAGAGACACAAATTAATTCCCTTATTTCCAGGTTTTGGCTTTTCAGGTGTTGTTTCTTTAGATCAAGAGCAAGTTCATTTTCTCGTACTACAATAAAAAGAGAAGGAGAATATATATGCCTAAATGGGCATAACAGATTTCTAGGCAAGTTGTCAAGTATTTCTGGGTGACATAAATAAAAGAAAGGAAAAAAAAAAAACCCAAACAGTGGCAGAACTCAAATAAGCATTAAGTATAAAGATCAGCATGTATTTCTGGGTAAATTAACTTATTTCATTGCGTTTTGTCTCATGTGTTTTAATGTGTCAGTCATTCAGGGACTCTAGTATCATGATTTCTAATCAGCTTATTGTTGATATAATTAGATGAGATTATGCTCAAAAATATTCTTGATGTTTCATTTTTTGATATGAAGGAAGATGTTTTTAGCAGTTGCCTGGAAAAGCTGAATAGCTTGGAATGTAAATTGAAGAAATACAGATCTTCCTCCAACTCTCCGGTCAAGCATTCTGTGGGCATCCCAGGGCAGCCACTATAGTCACTCTTTTAACCACACACTTTAATCCTATGCAGGAATTTTGGTTGATTTAACTGAGGTAGCTTCTTCTTTTTTTTTTTCTTCTAATGTTGCTTTGGTATACCACACACAATATGTATTTTCCTTATCCTGCAGCATTTGATGTTCTAGTTAAATTAAAAAAAAATCAATTCCCGCTGTGCCTAATTTTCAAAATGAAAGTGAGGAAAAGTGCTCCTCCCCAACCCCCATTATGCTAATAAGTGACTATGGGGAATCACCACAGCAAAAGTTGTGAAGTTTTCATGGAAAACAACAAATCCCCTGCCAAGTGTGTAGGATATGCAAAGAGGCCTTGCAAGTGAGAAGAGCTTAGCAGAGATACAACTAGTCTCCACTGAAGGGATGCTTTCCTGTGCCTCACCAAGAGATGACCATCAGCTTGGGTAATGGGAAAGCAGGTCATGGAAAAAACATACACAGGTAAGGGAAAATCAACATTCACTCATTAGCTAAAAGTAGAGCTAATTAGTTATATTTATGTTGGAACAAATGTCTATCAGAAAATACGGTCTCATCTGTGCAAATGTATCAACCTGAAGTTGTGAGAAAACTCAAGGTCTGTTTCCAACAAGCTTTGACTGGCAAGCTGCTGGGAAGCCTGGGTTTCTCTCCTGCTCCAGGGCAGCCCTGCCACACAGGCTGCCATTGAAAGAGAACTTAAAAAAAGCCTGCACTGAGCTTGTCTAGTCCTTCTTTGGGCCTACTTCTACTTTTGGCACCTGTAATAGATATTGGGCATTATGCTCTGCATTTTATTCATATAGAATGCAAAACAAGACACTTCCTCTTCTTTTCTGTCTGGTCTTTTCCACACAACAATTTCATTGACTGTTTTCTCAGTTGCCGATTATGAGAAATAGCTAAAAATGAGAGACTGCTTAGCACCTTAATAGCACTCATTACTGTACAGACTTCTATCATACATCCCCGCTTTTTTCCCACTTTCTCAGCTGAATTCCAGCTCATTTGTTTCCTCTGAATTTCAACTATTTTGTACAGAACCTATTTTCCTTGTGAGACTTTCTTGTGTGGAAGGTATTTTTGGTCTTTGGTCATACTTGTTATCTTCTCTATGCCTTCTTAGCTTTACTACAGCATTTTGGACATAGAACCCCAGAGCCTGAGTTTCAAAGCTTAAATTAATTTGGAAACTTTCTTCACAATTTTTTTCTTTTGATCATTTTAAAAAATAATAATTTCTTCACATTTTCCTTTCACAAAAAAAAAGTATAAATTATGTCTTTGAGCATCTGGGAACTTCTAGCAAATCAGCTTTCATAGATAGGTGTCATCCAAGCAAGCTCTAGACCTATGTCTCACATGCCAAACATTACGTTGTACTTAAATTACGTACTGCCAACAAATCAGTGCTCACGTAGCAGTAACACACTGAAAACATACACAAGCACAGAAACATGTGTCATCTTGGTATGGCTCTTTGCCTCATGCTTGATGCTACCATTGCTACAGATGCAGTTCCCATTTGTTTTGCAGGTGCAGCCAAACTGAGAAATGGCTCTCAGGATTTCTTTTAAAGATCAGGTTACAGAGAAAGAGTGGGCTCCTGCAGTGCTTTGAATGCTTAATTATGCGTAGGGTATCCTGTCTGAGAACAGTTGTTTCACACAGGTATAATCTAAACTGCAGATATGGTAGACGTCAAAAGAATCCGATAAATATTGTTAACTTAGATATTGCCTTGAACTTTCTTACATATATGTGCATGAAACTTTGCAAGGTCAAGCTGTCTCATAAGGATACCAATCAAGCCACAGTGTTTGGTCAGAGAGAAATCAACCTTTCACATGTTCTTCTTTGCTCCTGTTTTTTGCTCCTCTATCTCTAAGAGTCTGGATTGCTGTTAGGGCAAACTATGGAAGCTAACAAAATCTCTGCTTTTTTCTTTTCATGCATAGGAATGACAAATTCCTTTACTGCAACTAACAGTTCACAGGTGTGGGTTTCAATTTCTGAACATCACCTTCTCCAGGACTTACCAAAATTAAAACCATCCTGCTTGAAGGGAGAGATCTTTCAGTTATTATCTGATACCATATCTATCAAATCTCAGTTTCTCCCACACAAGTTTCACTCCAAGTAGATATATCCTGATTACTACTTGCTACAAGTTTCATGAAATGAAAGGGAATTCAATGGGAGCCATAGACAGCAGACCCCCTTCTCCCCTTCACTCCCTTTTCTTCCTGATCTGTGTTGAAATGGAAAAATGGTGAAACATAATAGCTATTGGTGGTTGTACTCAAAAGGCACAAAACAAATTCCTAGAAGAGATCAAAATCCCCAAGATTAAAAGAGTTTGGAGAACAAAATCATAAATTTTTTTTTTCTTTCCCTCCTCCAGAGCTGAAGAACAAAATTTTGCACAAGGGAGAGAATGTAAAGTACCATTGGGCTCAGCTGAGTATAGCAGTCTCTTGTTCTCAAAACAGAAATGTAGCCATACCCCCTTCTATGGCTGCTTCTCTCATCCTTGTATTTCCCGGTCACAAAGGGCATACACATTTGCCAACTATTTCTGCTACAATGACCAGAGAAACATTCAGATATAAATTGCCTGCCTTGGTTAAAATAGTTCTTCAGTCCTTCAGATGGATCTGTTTGTCTGGAGACTTAGGTAAATGGCATATGGCTAGCAGATTTTCTTCATAATTGTGGTGCTATAATTCCATTGTACAGGAAAATTCAGTTTACATCTACTTTACCAATACAATAAAAGAGTTTCAGCTACAGCACTACAGCATTTCCTGGCTTCATCCATACCAGGAATTATTTAATGAGGACCTTTCAAAGTTATTTAATGAATTCTTCTTTCTAGATACGGCTGAAGAGAGAGAGAGAGATGAAAAGCATTCACTTTTCCGTATTTTAAACTGAAGTTTTTTACTGCTGTGACTCTTATAGAGCCACTAATCTGTCAGCTACTGATAATCAGTCTATCAATAAGGCATACAGAGGTTCAGGTTGATTCTGATCTTAACCAGTTGACTTACTCCTGCCACATATCCAAAAAAGGTAGAATAAATTATATGTATGTTGAAAAGTAGCGGCCTAATAGCAATGGAGTAATCTGGAGTTTATAGCATTTTTTGGTTGGATTTGAATTTTGCAAATCCAGATCAGGGAGTAATTCAATCTGAGTTTTGTTTCATTTGAACCCAAATTTCAAGAGCTGAAGGTAGGATAAACAGTTTATGGATTTTGCTCATCCCTACTGAGTAGTTAAAAAAAACTCAAAACAAACCAAAACCCCAAAATCGCCCTTTTCTTTGTCAGATTTCATGCTCCAGAATTCTTGGCCCTTTTTGAATTGGTTCAGTTGCTTTTTAATGCATCATATTCAAAAGAAAAAGAAGAATACGAATCTCCCTGCCTTGGTAGAAATAGAAAGTCTCAAAGTCAGAGGCCATTTGTATCACTGCAATCTACTGAACTGTATCTCATTAGGTTTAAATTCCTCTTTCTTAATCTCTCCAGCTCAGCTTCACAAGCTAATCTCTGCTTCTTTTATTCTAAAGCAGGAATAAATGAAAAATATAGAAGAGGGAAAAAAAACCCCTAACAGCAAAGAATCCTAACTATTCATCACATATGGCTATCTTTGTCAAAGCTTTTGCCTGCCTGCTGTAAACTTCTCTAAGATAAGGTAAATGATACACGGTCATCAAGTCATGGTCCAAAAGCATAACAAGTAAGAAAACTTGGGAAGCTTTGGAAAAAGAAAAAAAAATAATTAATGCTATGTTAAGGGCATYAAAAAGCTATTATTTGATATCATAACTAAACCATGTTATAATTACCAGCAGTTAAAGCCTCAAATGGCATTTTATCCTCCACAGAGAAAAGAACCCTTTCATTTTATGTTCATTTCTTTTTTTTTTTTTAACCATGATCAAAAGCTGTGTATCTGTCAACTTCAAACCATATCTATGAATTACAGTAAGAGAAAAGAAGTCACCACCCCTGGGAGTTTTTCAATGAGAAAGAGCAGATCAGAGAAGTAAAATGGAAATGGACTCTACACATACTTTCCAGGATTTCTGGCTTTAAATCTGAACAATAATTTAAATTATTGAATGCGCAGAGAGTATTAAATCATTGTGGTTTACGTAGAAGTGTTTTTAACTTAGAATACAGGGAATACAAGGCCTGCTACCTGCGTTTATCTGCAGATGCTGATAATTCTTGAGATGTACAAGGAAAATAGATTCAGCATTTTACATGTTATGTAATAGATGTATCTGTATAAATCAGAAGGTTACTTTGAGCTGGCTATGGGACCCAAGCCATGGTTACCTACCAAGAGATAACATACTATGAGACTTTCAGGGAGGGTACCCAAAAAAATGTTTGAAACCTCTCTGAACCTGAAGAGCTGGACGAAATCCTAGTCAGGTGCCATTGCTTTTAAATGAGTCTTTACCAGTTCATCCTAGTAGATCCTTTCTATGCAGTGAGAGAGAAAAGACATTACTTGAATTGCTTCCATAAAAGTCCATACTAGCTTGGTATCACAGAAGGGAGGATATTTTGGTTTTTCTTTGCATAGATAAGTAGCTCAAATTTTTTAAATATACATTTTTTGTGGTTAAAACCTTTCTTTCCTAAGTCTAATTTCATTCCAGCCAAGTTGTCCATAAAGAGTTTTCACTAGAAGCCAGACATTTGCAGCTACAAAGAGGACAGAAGCTGTCTCTTCACAAGTTGCCACATGTAGAAGACACGGGGCAACAGATACAAGTTTTGGGAGAGGTCTTATCTTGACATAAGAAATACATTTTTTACTGTAAGAACAATAATTCACTGGAACAACCTCTCCAGGGACATAGTAGAGTCCCCATTGCTGGAGGCTTTCAAGAAGCCTTTGGACAGGGTGCTAGATAATCTCATCTAGGGTCCCTTTCCCACAAAAAGTTGGACCAGATGATCTTTTGAGGTCCCTTCCAACCTGGGCTATTCTATGATAGGTGGTGTTCTGTGGAAAGGCATGATGACGTCCCAGACACTGATTTTAGGAACTAGTGTGCTCCCAAGCACATTTGCCCAAGGAAGAGAGGACTACCAAGAGGAGTGTGGGTACCGTCAGAGGGAGTAATGTTGACTGGATGCTTTCCAGACCCAGGTGACTGAAGAGTTTTTAGAAACTAGTGATCGCTGCACACTGTCCATGTGGAAGGATACTTGTCCCAGCTTTTAACATCCCATAACAAAATGCAAGACTTCCAGACTAGACCTCACTGAAATGAAAAAGAATTTCAATATTGATTTGATTTCACCGAAGAGCTTCATTCAGATTAAGAAATAGCACTGGAAATGGTCAACTGTATGACTGTTTTCTGAGGAGTGACTCCTCACTGGGTAATTATGTCAGGACCAATAGATCTTTTTCCACTGTAACTTATACATCATATTACATCATATATCTATTACTACTTTCAGAAACTATAACAGGCATCATTCTGCATGTTTTGTAAGTTTAGAGTACACATTCCACAATTTTTCATTCTTTTTCCATTGCAGACATTGCTCAGGGTCTGGCTACACACCGTAACATATTGTCCCATGGAGATAGTTGAGATCTCTCTCTAAACAAATCAACTTAATGTGGATAGCACAGCTGTGTTAGCGCAGTACTCATCCAAACTAACATTTGCTGATTTGCTACTGCTGCATATGTGATATCCTGCAAAATTCCTAATGCAGGATGTGGCAAAAGGGAAGTGTGGAGATAAGATCAAAAGGTCTGATCTAGACAAGGATCTAATGCCCCCTCCTTAGTTTCAGGATTCCAAAGACTGATGTTCTGATTCAGGATTTTGAATCTTCTCTTAAGAGGTAGCACTGAGATTCAACACTCCAGATTGATTGTAAGGGCAAATTTATTTTCCTGAGGTAAAAGCTATCTCTGAAAAGGTTTCCTCCCTCCCCCTCAAAAACAAATCCTAATTACACATTAATTCTAGTATATCTTCCTGTTTATTATGAGTGAAACTTATGGGATAAAGGAAATAACAGAAATCTTCCTTTTTCATAATTTACTCCTAATGGAAGCCAAGAACAGCTCCCCTGAAAAAACCTGCTGAATTTTAGCATCTTCTAAATGAGCTTGAGTCAAGTGATAAGTTACTATAAAATTCTTCGAAACCAGTAGTTCCTCTGAGCAATCGAAGTGATCTTTGAATTATTTTTGGTGGAAAGCTTGAGAGGCTTGACCATAGATGCATTGATGTTGGTGGAGGTTTTTTTTCATGAAATGATAAAAAGTGAAATGGATAAATTTGGGACAGTACTAAAATCCTCCAACAGCAGGAAACACAGTAATATTATTTTGAAGAAACATCACACAAAGAGGGTTAACCAGCATGTGGCCAAGATGTGTGGGTTTTATAAAACTTTCATAAAGAAGTTAGGCCAAAACGCTCCAGCATTTTGAAAACTTTAAAACCATGTATCTTTACAAATAATTGAACCAAACCATGCCTGCCTTAAAGTAAAATATAAAATATTGATTCATATTTCAGAAAACTCATCTCGCGACTTCCATGTGTTATCTGTAGCAGATGTTGACTGTGTGATTGGCCATGCTGTTCATATTTGGTTGGAGTGAACATTCACAAAAACGTCTTTGTGTCGTGTCAGCAATGCCATGCACGCACATAGAGTTGCATGTTTCGCGCTATTCAGATGTGTAGAGAATGAGGGTAGAAGGCAGAACAAGAAGCACCAGTAGTGACTGGGAGAGAAACATAAGAAATTAATACATCGTTATTACTGCAGAGGCCTCTCACTCGGAAGCATCAAATGTAGTTATCTAATGGCTTAGGTCTTGCATTGGGTTCATCTTTACCACCTTCAGTGGGTTGGTAGCTCATTCAGACCGCACACAACAAGTGCACAACTCGTCTTTTCATGATGTTTCACTTAGTGGCAACAAGATGAGGCAGGGAGCTTAATAAAAAGCCAAGTGCTAACAAGTCTCCTCTCCTGTGTCAGGACAGAACTAAACTCTGGGTGATAGCTGAATGCTGGACCAGATATCGCTGACTTCAAAAGATAAAATACCAGACAAGAAACCAAATGTGTTGTTGTGAAGCAATGCAGTTGCCTGTAAAATAGTTACAAGTTTTTCATTATCACGCAGTCATCATCAAAATATGTGCCTTGGCTTGAAAAAGCAGCCCACCAGCAATATAAGAATTGGGAAGGGGAGAAAAAAGCCCTTTCCTTTCCTCAAATGCAGTGTCTTTGTGGTTGTGTCCTTGGCTGTCAACACTTTCCTTCCCGGTTGAAAGATTATTAGAAAAACAGGGTTCTGCCAGTRCCAGTGGCCTCAAGAGCCTCATTATATCATGACGATAACCCCAGAGAGAACACAAAATCTAAACATTGGCCATACGGAGTCCTTTTTAGTCAGGGTACACACACAATGCTTCAGCCAAGTTTGCCAGCAGGTGAAGCTCATATAGCTGCACACAGCCAGAATTAAGAAAAGACCATGAGAAACTTGGCAGCTTGTATCAGACTTTCTATGGAAAAAAAAAAAGCCAAGGGCAGGCAGAGAAAAGGATTTGGACCCAAATTCAGTTCCTGCATTCCCTTTTCTTCCTGGGCATGTGCGGTTTTGTCTTCTGGGGGGGGAAACTGAGGCCTATGAGAAGAGAGGTGAAGATGAACTCCTTGGAAGCTTTTCTCATGAGATAACTAAAGGTCTTGTGGTCATATCTTAACCCCATCCCTTTGGAAAAAAGCTTACAATGCTTTTATGGTTTTTTGCTCTTGGACTAAAAGCCTACAGCTGTTTTGAAGGTTGTCATAATTCTAGCATATAATTAATACCATTTCCATTTAACTCACCAGTTAAATCTTAAACAGAATGCACAAGCTGTGACACATTACTGAAAAGAAGCAATGCATATTGGACAATTGACTTGGTGGTGGCCTTTAATGCTGTGCCCTGTTGGTGTGGTGTCTGTGGTTACCATTTTTCACTGGAGAAATGTCAAACAGTTCATGGGCCTGGCAAACATAACTATCACAGGCAATTCTGCTTCTGCTTGCTTTCATCTCGTGAAACAGTTGCATTTGCTTACAGAGTTTGCAKAGATTTATAGGCATATGTGCAACTTACACCCTGCATACATGCATATCTATTTTTATAGAAATATGCATAGGATACAGAGTAGGTCTGGTTGCAGTCTGGCATAGTTTATCTCTACTAGATAGCCAAGAAATAGGTAAATTGGTATGCTCCAAAACTAGCTAGTTTAAATCTATCTTGGCTTATCTGCATTACTGGGAGTCAGTTCTGTCACTGCAGTGTGGCTATCCTCTTCAAGTGAAAGATGCATTGTGAATACTAATTCACAAATGCAGAAATTGTGTCTTAGATGAATTCTTCAGTATTTGGTGAAATTGTTTCTGTGATCATTTCTGTCTCTAAATTCTTTCTTTAGTGTATTAATGGAAAACAGGCATGAAAAGGAAAACAAGCACAATAGAAGTAAGAGGGTGACTAAATATTGCAACATTTTTTTCAGTATTTCCATAACTCTAGTCAACCAACTTTACTGTAAATTGCCCTATATATTTGAATCACAGGYAAGGCTTCTCCAGTGAAAGCTGTTCCCGGTAGAAGTCCTGGTTTGTGCAGATTAGAAATACTGCTTAATGTCTTTAAAGTAATCAGTTCTCACTAACAGTAGCCAATCAGCTGGCACAGTCTATATCACCGGTACACAAATTTGTCACAACTTAGCTAAAAGTGACAACAAAACAGAACATCCTACTCAGTAGGGATGAAAAATACACCAGCAACAGCTTCCACACAGGGAAATTTTAAGAAACATAGTGTGGAAAGTTAGTTGATTCCCACTGTTCCTCTTGGCTTCTTTGTTGTGAATGTACTGTTTGAGGGAATTTTTCCTCTTTCCAAATCTTTGGTGGGGCTATGTCAGTGATTGGGTCTTGCCCAGAATGCAATCAGTGTGCACAAGTACTGCTCTGAGCTATTGTAAATCACATTATGCTCCCCTTATGTTCTTTCCATCAACTGACTATAATGTGGCTGGTTGAATTGGGATTATTAGTTTTGAAAGCCTTTAAGGTGTTGGGCCTGGCTGAATTTTAGACACAGAGTAACATAATACCTGATCTTTCAAGAATCTGCTATCACTTCTGAAATTGGCAGGTGACTGTATTTTTAACTGCGGGGGGCACTACAATCCCCCTAAAAACTGATTTTATTTATTCCCTCCTAACTTTTAAAACCTACCTTTATATCTTTTCTTTAATTTCCAAAGGTGTTCTCAGATTAACTACTGTTGGCTCTATATTATTACTCTCCTATCCAATCATTTTTACTATTTTTCTTACTGGATCCCTTACACTGTTTTTCATGTTTATATTTTGAGAACCTGGCATATTTTTGTTTTACTGTTTATAAACTTATACAATGTTTGTTCTGTTGTACATAATCATGTAGACAGAGCAAATGTGGTATGCTGAAAATAATATTGGGATTAGGTAATTAGGGATTTTTCAATATTGCCTTCTCTCTTGGGTTCCAATATAAACCTATGCTTTATTTCAAATATGAATATTTCTACTTGTGCTAGACTTGAGAAGTGACCTTCTTTGTCTCTCTGCTGTCACAATCAGAAAATGCCTCCCTGAACAATGCAGCCCGCATGACTGTATCACTTTAAAAGTTTATTGGTCTTTAGTATGAGGCCAATACTGAAAGAATGACAAATGTCTTTCAAACAGTTTATACATGCCTATTGCACACAAAAGAGCTGGCATTGCTTACTTCATTTTTTAAGTGGTCTAACTGTTCAGCTCCAAATGGATATTTTTGGTTGGTACTGGGTGCAAGCTGGAGTAGAATTTGAAACAAATGGTTTCCCACAAAGAAATGAATTGAGAAAGACAGTGATTCTGAAGGCAGCCTCAACAACATCTGGGAAAACGCACACTGGTTAGCTAGTTTTACTTGAAACAGGGAATATATTTTTTTTCTGTGGCAGAAGGTCTGATTGCAATTTTTGTATTGAGAAGTTGCTTATTACTTGATACAAATTTTCAAATTTAGCACAGAATTAATGAGTCATAGAAATGTTGGTTGGAAGGGACTGCTGGCCATCATCTACTCCAACCTCCTTTCTGAAATAGGACTAAAGCCAACCTTAAATTGAGTCAGTCTCGGCTTTGTCCAACGAAGCCTTGTAAACCTCAGAGGAATGCAAGCCCAAGGCCTGTCTGAGCAGCCGCAAAGGGGACAGTAGCTGTCACCCACAAGATTTAAAAAAACAAAGCAAAACAAAAAACCATCCAACAACTTAAAGAGCACTTTCAGGAAATGATAAGACCTTTGCTACTACATTGTTCTCTCCACCCCCTTAACCCCTGGGAAATTTTTTTTCTACTTAAGACTACAGCTTTTCTGGTGTGCCACCATTTTGTCACTGAGAAAAGAATGCAGCAGCAGCACAAAGTGGTTACTACTGTTTTATTAGAGATCCTCATAAATTCCAGCTGCTGACCATGTGTTCCATCTTTTTATGTGCAAACTCACTCTCATTTTAAGAAATGCTGAGCACATATGCGAGTACATGCTCTTGCAAGTCCCCAGGCTTTATATTTGCATTGTGCATAAACCCTCAGCATGTGACTTTAGCATGAAAGATCTGATGAACGTGTCCCTGTCACCTCATAATCACTGTACCTTTTTTTCTAAAAATGAATCTGGCTTTAAAAACTCATCAGGTGTTCATTAGACTATTTTACTTGAGCATTATCTAATATAGATAATCTGTGGAGATAAATGAGGAGATCGAGATTTCAGCCTGTAATTGTAGTAATCTGAAGGGGAAAGGATTTTACCCTAACATCTGTGGTACTGCAGGATTGGAATTCAGAGTGAATGGCAGAGGGCAAGTAGGGCTTTGTTCAGAAAAGCCACCAAGCTTTTCACAGGGCATTTGTAGTGATGGTTAAAACCCAGCAGGAATGACATTAAACCTAATATCTAGCTAGTATTGATTGTGAATGCTAGCAGCTGCTATCCTCAGAAGACACATGGTCATTTTTTTCCTAGTTAACTTCACTGGAATTTGGAGGAGATATTCTGTAAGGGGATTTGATCCATTTACTATAGTTTAACTTTTCTAAATCCATCCAAAGTCACAAAACCCCTTATTTGGATACTGTCTGCCCAAAGAGAATAGGGAGAGGACTTTGGAAGCTACGTTGTTTTGACTTTTGTATTAATATTATGCTGTGGATAACTGTGGTATCTTAAAGGCCAAAGTATAAACTCTCCACCTTAAGGAAGCTGGCAACTAACCACTGAGGTATGAGAACCTCAACATGAGGAGTTGAATTGCAATTCAACAGACCATCAGTCATAATCACAGAAATGGTTCTTTTAATTCCTTCACCTATTGCTTAAATAGGAGAGCCTATTTAAATCTTATCCTTACATATACTCAATGAAGTCATGCATATTAAAGCACATCAAAGAAATAGAAGTGAGCCACTAAGACAGGGATGTAGCCCTCGATGACTGGAGTAAATGCAGCCCCAGGCAACTTGAATGTCAAAATGAGCTGTACCCCTAAGAAACATGGAAGTGAAAACATACAGTGCAACACTTGTGCCATCTGTTAAATTATTACCTGCCACTTTTCCAAGAGAGTAAGAAGCAACTAGGATGATCTGAATATGATTAAACCAGACATTCAGTACTAGCAGGGCTCCTAAAATAGGGCAGATGAAAGTTGATTTCTCCAGGGAACAGACAAGAAATTGAGGAAGAAGGCTACATGCACGTAAGTAATGACTGGGCAAAGAGAAGTTGTTGTTTGTCTCATGTAAAATTATTTAAAAGCAAGGGCAATATTCTGCTTGCAAGTTGCAATACTGGCCTAGAGAAGGTGTTGGTTAATAAAATATCACAAAATTTTTCAGAAAGCTATTTAAAGATCTGTTTCCATATTACTGAGATCTTGTTTATGTACCAAAGACTGAGGCATTATGGTTAAATGACTACTTCAAAAGATACGTTGAAATACTTCATACTGTATTATTTTCAACAGGATTTATTTAGGGTAAAGTTGAGTGTTGGTTTTTACAAGGAAAASTTATTTTAAGAAGAAAAAAAAGAGGGAGAAACACCCTGATGATTAATACTAGTAGAACTAAAACTAGGCCAAAATTCTGCCATTCTGTGATAGTAGTGGGGTCAGAAAGGATTGAAATACAATATTTTCTGAGGGGAAAACCAAAGTTTTTATACAAATTACTATTTTTGGTTTCCAGTCTTAGAGTGAGGTTTCAAACAAGGGCACTGGATTTTTGTTGCAGCATGATCCTGTTGCTGGAGCCCCTGGGGGCTGTGACAGTGCTGTAGGACCCAGGCTATTTCTCAGCTCTTGTGCAAAGGTGTACCCACCGGCCACTTTCTAACTCCATGGTGGGACAAGGTTCCAAACACACATGGCGAGGAAGAGCGGTGTGAGAGCCTGAAGGGTATGAGTTAGGGCATGCACCAGCCATTCCCTGGGGGCCAGCTGCACTGGGGGCTCACCAGTCCTGCTCAACACAGCCTAAAGGGCTAAGCAAACTCAGGTCATAACACCTTTGGAGTATAAATTAATATTTGAAGGAATACTGAGATCACTCGTACTGACCAGTGTAGATGAGGTCAGTTTTAGATTATGCATAATGAAGATCAGCCATTTAAAACAGCTCCTTCTACTCCAACCCGAATTATTGCTATATTCTGGAAAGGGAAGTTATTTTCTGGATCTTTGGAGTGACGAGATCAGAGAGAAGAAATAACATCTAAATACAATGTAAACTTTTGGCATGTAAAACAGAACAGAAATAATTTAATGCGGATGAAATGTGAGGACTTTTCTTCTTCTCATTATTTGCCAGAGGGATTTGTATAATACGTGACTATTCATCCGCCAAAGCCATATGCATCTCTGACAGAAATCACATTATGTTTTGTGTCTTTTTTTACATGGACTGACGAATGCAGTCTTCATCATTGCTTTTTCAGTAGTGGAAAATATTAGTTTGGTCAGTATTTTTTAAAACCTGAGACTGTTCCATGTCTGTTTTCATCTTTTGAAAAAAATTGAAGACAGGTTTTTTAGACATAGCATTTTTGCCTTCTCAGCAATTGTGTGCAATTTCACTAATTATCTGCTATTTTTTAGGAGAAGTGCAAAGGAAACCTCAGCAACTTCCATAACCAGGCCTAAAAGTTAGCAGAGGTATATCTGTACTTGAATTTAACTTACAAACTGAGGTAAATATTTTTGCTAAAAAGGAGGAGAATCTTAGACACTTCCTAAAATTTTAAGTATCAATTGCCTAGAGAAACTTACTGCTGAAAAATATGTAGTTCAACCAGCTAGTTATGGTCTTTAAAAAAAACCCAACCAACCAACCAAACAAAAAAACCCAGTAGGTTTTGGGGATTCGCTTTTCCATACCTTCTCCTTTCAGATATGGTTGGACAGTGAAACATCACTGTCTTACTTTGCTCATGTTAAACCAAATCAGATTTCCGTCTTGTTATCTTTTTGCCTCTCTTTCTCTTGAAGACATGAAAGACTTTCACAACTTGCTTTTGAGACTGATGTTTCTTTTGCATTAGTTTTTCATTCTTGAAACATTATGAGCATGTGCACCATTGGCATTTGTTTGTAGCACGGGCCTCCCCTCATAAGTTTGTGCAAACTGTTTAGTCTTGAGATGGAACTGAGGAGTGCTAATTTCTTCTGTTTTCCTGATGTGCCCTGAAGAAGGGTCTGATTAATGAGCAACTGTTTAGGTCTCTAGAAGGGAAATCCCTCTAAAACAGATCTTATCAGAAAATGCAACTAGGACTGTCTTTAACCCCCAGCAAGTTCCCTGAGACTTGGCTGACATCCCCACATTCCAAAAATCTTTAAGAAATTTGCTACCTCTTCCCCTGCAGGGTAATCACATGTTTAGGAGACCCCTCACATGAACCAGATTAAAAGAAGCAATAGACAGATCTTTGTTTATTGGAGAAACTGAAAAACACAGGAAAAGAGGTGCCAATATGAAAGAAAGCTTAGAAAACATGAAAAAAAAAAAAAGAAAGAAAAGAAATGTGTGTTCTGTTGACCCTTCCTTGTTCCAGAATAACAAGATTTCCCTCTGTAGGAGTTTTGCTGAGAAAGAAGAGGTCAATCCAGCACAACTGAGCACTGCCTAGGGATGTGAAGGCTCAGTCCACAGCATTTTTGTAGCTGAACTTACCATAGGTAATTTCTAAACAGCTATTAATCAAAAAATATAGTGTGTATGTGTTTGTTGCTACCAAGACAGCTCATAAAAGTTTTGGTTTTCTTTTTTTTTTGCAAAGTATCAGGTAGTCATAGTGCAATATGTTTGTCTCTCTTTCAAGCATGCAGTGAACATATTCTGATTACGAAAACAAACCTATCAAAACCATAGATCTTTTCGTGAAAAATGCCATCTTCTCTGTACAGGGGTAGTTTTTTGTCAAAGCTGCATTTCTGTATTGACATCAATAACTGTACAACTGGCTTCAAAATTTCAGAAGACTCTAAAAAGTGAGGATTCCTATCTTGCCTCATAAAATGCAAATTATACTATGTAAATTATAATATGCAAATATTACTATGTTTTGGTTGAAGATTTTGGGAAGAACTGTTGGACATCCAAAAGATGCAACAAAATGTGACATGAGAGGAAAGAGAGAGGGTTTATAAATACATGTAYGTGTAATTTACATTGGGAGAGGAAATATTGCTCCGGTGCACATCAAAGCCAACTGTTTGCATCTTTCAAACCTATTGGACCCTCTCTATTTTCAAGCTTCTAGCTTGAAGAAAACGGGCAAGATGTCATAATCTTTTTTATTTATCATTTATTTAATTGGCAACCAGTTTTCTGTTTCTTTTTAAGTGATTTAGTGCTCAAATGACAGCAAAGACTATAAGTGCAGTCTTGAAGAGAAAAGCACTAACCATCAGTTGTTGTTGGCTTCATTCTTCCTGCTATACAGGAGTTTAACTAATGAATACAATTCTCCTGCTCTTGGAATAACAAATTCAACATGAGAAAATTGCTCAGGGAACTTACAAGCCGGAGTTACAATGTACAAGGCAGAAGACTAACAGGAATCTAAATGAAGATGGTAACCATTAAATGATCCCTTCTTTAAGGGTTTACATTGGAAAGCCTTAGCTGGCTTAGAAATTTGAGCCAAGCCCCTTTAGCATAAAACTCTCTGGTGAGTGTGAGGAAGCTGCCGGTTTACTGTGGAGTCCCTCGAGAGAAGGTAGGATGTAAAGGCAAGTGGTTTTTTCAAGTATTACTGAAGTAAGTTTCATAACAGACCCGAAGAGGTAGCGAAGTTATTGTTCCCACTTGACATATTTGGAACCTAAACCACTAAGCAATGAGGTCATTTCTGTGAGATCAGACTGCAAGCAATAGCCCTTGCCATCTTACCTTAGAGTCCTAGCAAACAGCTTCTTCCCCACAATTATTCTTCGAGGCAAGATGATATTATCCCCCACTTTATAGCTGGAGAATTGATGCCCAAAAGATTTAGCAACTTGTTGGAGACTGTACAAAAAGTCTTTGACAGGTCTGGAAACTGAAACCAGATCTTCCGAGCCTCAGTCTGATCCCTTAAACACATGCCCATCCTGGTTCCTGTCCTTTTGTCTGTTACTTAACCAATTTTACCTGATTTGACTTTAAAATACTGACATACAGAACATAGTCTGCTCATTGCATTAGTTTTGAGGTAACGAGCACTAGCAAAAGCGGCTGGTCGGATCGCAACAGCAAAGGCTGTGACAGCCCACAGCACGGATGTGYACCACAGAAGCAGAATTTCAGCAGCATTTTGGACAAGAGGCATGTCCTACACCATGTGAATCCTTGCCTAATGCAAGAGCATCAGAGCTGCATGCCAAAGGCACTATACTGGTTCTCTGATACGACATGCCTGRTTGCTGCTTAAAAGATGAAAAGGACATCTGATGCCAAAGAGAATCTCTGCAATGCATCTTGTGAATGGCATCCCACTAAAAAAACCCTCAAAAAAAMCCAAACCAAAATAAATAAATAAATAAATAAATAATCGCAACAAAACTAGCATGCTGGAGGAAACATACTCTCTCTTTCCCCGTGAACTAAAAGGCCCTTTGGGAACTTGCCTTCATACCCCAGTCAACAAATGTAGAAAATCATAAAGATATCTTAATTGAAAAAATAAATGACTCACAGCAAGTCTGGGCTATCTCAATCCAAACAACAAAGCAGCTCAGTTTATTTAGGGAAGACAGATTAGTGGAGAAAATAGTTATCAAACCACAAAATGACTAACCAGGGACATCCCTGCTAAGAGATTTACTTTCCTAACACAGTGTCCCAGATTGTTTGTTCTGGTCTTTATGCTCACAGAGCAGTGCAAGAGAGGGTGTGCAAAATTAGGATAAGGCACTTCAATTTCTCTGTAATTCTGGTGCCAGTCATGTAGCCCCTCATGTATTGTCAGGGAGCTCTCTATATATTCCCTGGGCCATTGCAGCTACCAGGGTGACAGAGGAGTAGAAATTCTCTGGCCACGCTACCTTCTTTCCTGGTCACATTCCTGGTACTGTAGCAGTGATGAAAAACATCTGTTGAGGTTGTTTCCCGAAGTCCAGAAAAGACCCATTTAACCATGGTTGAGCTGTGGATCCGGATGAATAAACAGTGTTTGTGCAATTGTTTAATAAACTTTCAAATGCAGTAAAAAAAAAAAAAAAATTGTTATCTTACTTAAAAACTGTGGGGAAAAAAAGGAATGAGAAGTGGGTATAAGTGGATATAATCAGAGGTCCTTCTGGCTTTTTCATGTGTACCTTCCCATGGCATTTTTCTAGACAGTGACTTCACAAGCTTTCTGAGATGAGTGAATAGCTATTCCTCTGGAAAAAAATGCAATCCCTGGAAGGTTGTTTTTGAAGCGCTCTCTATTCTTGTAAGGTTTGACATCTGGAATTTGGTGGCCAGCATTTCTTACCAATAAGTGAAATACAACTAATTTTATGAAATGCTGTGGAATTATCATTCCTATTTACTGAAAAGTCTCAGTTAAATACTGTGAGTAATAAAAGAAAATCTGGGGAAAATTATATAATTTGAATACAGCCTACATTGCAATCTGTGGTAAATTCACATCAAATCTTAATCTAACTTTTAGATTCATTACCAGTTCATCATGCAAACAAAAAACATACAAAGATACGCTGCCCTTTTACTGCACTTCACAAAAAATGTGATGGAAAGCACAGGGTAGAAATATGTTTACGAAACTACTCCACATAATCCATATAAGTGACTAATACAAGTATATATAAAAATGAAGGTCAGAAGAGAATTGTTTCCCAGAGTAATTTGTCTAACATGAACTGACCCAGTACAACAGATGACTATTCAGTGTGCTGCCTCATGTAAAATTCAACTCTTTCCCAAAACATAAGAGGAAAAAAATAAATAAAAACAATATGAGGAAGCAATTGATATCATCATTCCCCCATTGTTCTCTACCCTGTAAACCAAAATAACTCGAAGGACACTATGAAATCCCCTGATAAAATATCAAGTAGACATAAGCCTCCAAAAAGCTTTTTGCTAAAAAAGCTAAAAACTAAAAGACATCAAGACTACCACACAGTTTATTTTCCCAGGAACATTTTTGGTGCTTAGGAAATTTTTGTTGTTGGTAAGCTTCACACACAGGCCATGTCAAAAACGAACAGGCTGGAAGCAGTTCCACTCAGCCCAGCTGGGCTCCGAACCCACGTCAGGATGAGATCTGCGCACAAATATTTCTTCTTCACCCATGCCTTGCTTTCCCTAGGAAGAAAACCCAGGCACCTGGGTGGGAGGGAGCTGCAGAGCTGGGGCTGGGCCTCCAGCAGCAGGCAGGACCACGGGGCACATACCCACCACATGCTCTGGGGTAGGCACCAGCCTCTCAGAGACATTCACAGTTGACAATAACAGGTGATTGGACCATCTCGCTAGAGCACCTCTTTTTGCCTCCAGTTTGCCCCTGGAAAATAAGCTTCGAATGAAGCAGGGCACACTTTACGGTCTATAAAGAGAAAGTTAAACAAGTTCCCAAGCAACTGGGAGAGAGCCAAACGTGAACCTTAAATGGGCACGTGTGATGCCCTCAGCATAGCGAGGAGCGCAGATGCCTTATAGCCAAAGCCACAGAGCCCGCGTGCTGCCAGGGCAAGCCGGATTTCTGACAAGATTTATCATTTCTCTGTTGTGATCTAGCCCTGAAGGCATTCCATTTTAATACAAAGTAAGCACTTGTGATGATTAAGAGAAATGTACAGTTGGATCACTTTGTTGTTCAGTGGCCAGTCATAACATAAAATYTGCTGGTTAGTGCAGAAATACAGTGTTTCAGCCTATGTGTAGTTACTGTCTGCTCCAGCATCTGGGCTGYTGCAGCAAGCTCTTTGACGGTGCTATTTTACGCCTTCGTTAGCTCCCCTCCTGGCTATCCTCACGCTGCCGCYGCCAACGCGGTGCGTTTCTCTCCATAGGAAGAGTTTACATGCTTGAGGAAAACACAAGGGTTTATCAGAAGGGCTTACACGAGTGACTCCTGTCTGTTACTGGCCCAGAGCACATCCCCATCCTGGCGATTTGGCTCAGCACCGGGGCACCTGAGGGAGGCCCTGACGCACCATGGGGCGGCTGCAGCCGGGGCCTTCCCCCGGCCTGGCTGTCCCAGGCCTGTGTCTGACCCCGGTGCTCTGCACCAAGCCTGATCCTCACCCCTTGCCCATGGGCCGACATCCTGGCCTCCGCYTGTCCCCAGGGARGTGCCTGATGCCCGGGGCTGGGGCTGCCCCCCAGGCCGGGGTGGCAGGACAGGCCAGGCTGCCAGGCCTGGCATCCCCAGGGAGCCCTGTCCCCTGCCAGCTATGCTCCCTGATGCAGAGAAACGCTGTTTTGGGTTGTTTTACTGGCACCGGGAGGGTGGCATTTGCTGACTTTCACACCTAAACTGCAGCATGGGAAACCCCTTTTGGGAGTTGTTTGAARGTGAAGCACTCTCCTTGGGTATATGTGGAGACCCTCACAGGCTAGCCAGCAAACAGGCGCAGGGTGAACCGAGTAAACTAGTAAAACTCCAGCTCTCAGAGAGGCTATGGAGCACCCAGCCTCACACTTGGCCACCATTTTCAACAAGCTGGGTGCACTATAAAACACGTACAGTGCCTGTAAACAAGCTGTGGCGGAGCAGAGCAGTCRCTCGGCTCACGGCGTGCGTAGCCTTGCAATCACCGGCAGCGCGACTCCCCTCTGACCACCAGCACGGTGGAGGTGGGGGGCACGGGAGAGGAGATGGCCTCTTCGGGGCGAGAGCCTCTTCAGCTGCCGCAGCGGGATTTCCCACCCAGACTGTCCCCAGTCTGAACATAAAAATCCTCCCTCCAGCCGTCTCCCACTTCCTTCCCAAATCTGCTGCCCTTCCGAGGCTGGTATCTGTACGTGTATGCCTCTGTGCTGTTTGTTTATCCCTCCCCCCGTGGAAGCAAGCTGCAGGACCTACAGTCCAGACATCTGATTTAAATAAGCATCCAGAAAGGAGGCTGGAAAGCTGGCACGTTCGTTCGCGCAAGAGCAAGCTCCTAGGCAAAAGATAGGCAACGTCGCTGAGTTTCAGCCTGCGGTGTTGCAGCGTGCTGCCTAATCAAAACCAGGGAACAGGGAGTCTCAGCAAACACCGCTCCTCACATTGTCCTCCGCACAGTCCTCCACCCGCTTTTGARCTGGTTGGAACAGCATGCCCAAACCCACTTGCCCATTGACACTGCACTAAGCAGTGCCATCGTGACTTTTAGAGAGCAAGGCAGTTGRCAGACTTATTTTGCAACCTAATAACGGCATGTAAATGGTTCCTCTGTCTGTTTCCATTTGTGATGCAGTTGGCAAGAAAAGCCTGCGCAGCACTTACATGGAAAAGAGGATGATAAAAGGAAACATTTCCCCTTCGCAATGTAATTAATACCTAATTGTATTCAGAGTTATCAAATACATTTATATATGTGCAAATATATATATATATAAAAGACTTGGGAACGTATAGGTAGAGGAGAGGTGGAAAAGGAGAGATTTGAGATGTACTGAAAAGTAAATTTTAACATTTCTGAAAATTCAAGCTGAAAAAACAACAGAAGGGATTCCTACTGCTCACAGTTGACAAATGGATTTTTTAGATGGGATTAATAGTCTGCTTACCTATTCATTGTCTGTGCAGCCTCCAGGAAAAACAGAGAAGGGACAGAACTTCAGATTCTGCTATGATAACCCCAACGTGATTCTTGTGCTTTCCTCCTGCTTTTCCTTTTCTATTTTTCTTTTTTTTTTTTTTTAAACCGCTTTTTCATTATCATTGCTCTGACCTTTCTGTGCTTGGTTTGGACCTCATTCTGCTGTTCTTCCTCTATTTCTCCTACTGGCACCTTCAATGTAAACACACTTGTTTCTCTGTTGGCATTTTCAAATGGAAATCAGGAGGGCTGGATTGGGCTTCCCTGAAATACAGGTGCTCCTGTAAGTACATAATTAATTCCCCCTGAGATGTTTCAGTCCTTAATTATCCTCCTGCCTTCTGTTATCATGCATTAACAGATATTTCTGGGTATAACAAAAGACTCCTCCAATGCCTGATAATAGTGTAATACAAAAAGACAGCTTGTCGGGTATTGTGTGTAGTGTTCCTTGGCTGCTCTGTGGCTGGGCGAAGGTGTTAGGTGCTACCCATGTATAATACCACTCAAATGAGTAGTTGGATAGATCACATATACACCTATTGATTTTCCTCTTTGCCGGCCAGTGAAATGATTTAAGCCTTATGTAACACCTTGTTTCAATGAAACAGGAGCTAACACTTTGAGATGGTGATAGATGATAACCTTTTACATGTAAATGTATACTTAGCACCCACCCCCCCCCAATAGGTGTATTTTTATCCCCAATGGGAAGAGTTTTTTCTCAGCAAAAGTTAGGCTTTCTTATTGAAAAAAAAAAAAAAAAAGGAAATTTGGAAAATGTTGGGTAACTACTCATTTATACTTTAGAAATACCTAGCCAGTGTAGGTGTTGATGGTACCCAGGAGTTAAAAGGTATGCGTTAATATCACTGAACTTGCAAGATTCTGCAAGTTGTTTTTGCAAGTAGGAGAGGAGTTGAGATTTAGGAAGGCAGACAGACCCAGTGTGATCTTGTGGGCAGCAGGGTGCTCTGGTAGGCACTTCACTGACATACACGATGACGTGGCAGTACCAAGGAAGTTTCCTTTTTTTTCCTAAGTGTGTTCAAATAAACAGTAGGGCTTCAGTTCTTCTCTGATACTGTTAGAAACAGATTTATTCCCCCTTCTCACTCTTGGAAGCCAAGTTAACCCAGACAGCCTGAATAGATTTCCAGGTTCACTAATGACCTCACAGGAATTGAATAATGAAATCATATCTGGGTCTTTACTGAATAGAGACAGCACAAACTTACACAGATCTAATTATTGCATTTCTTGAAGATAAATTGCAGCCTTGAAGGCGTCTTGCAATCAGTTATCAGGCATAACTCCATGGGCACCAACTTTCATTTTTCTCCAGTACAGTGATGTACTGCCAATATTTAACAAGGGGCTCCCACCAAAATTTCCCTATTAATCTGTTCTATACCCTTGTGTCCCTGAGGCACATATTCTTGCAGGGAAAGAAAATAGTAACGAAGAAAATCTATTCATTTATTTTTACATTACTGTTTAAACATTTTCTGAGAATCACAGCCAAAGAGGAAAATAAAACCACTTGGCAAACAAACCTCTATTATATGTACTTTTGCAGGAAATGTTTATACTTCACTTCATTCCTGAAAAAAAAAAAAAAAGCTGGAACACTTATAAAGTGGTGTTTGACTTGTGATATTAGAGTTGGTAGCAGCAAAGATGTGGAGTTACCTGTCTGAGAAAAGTTGGCAAGCTCGGGAAATGCGTCCTTTCAAAAAGTATGAGAAGGGAAAAAAACGATATTCTCAAGTATGACAAGAACAACAATTAGCTGAGTGAAGGAAATGAAGTGATCGCTAATTGCTTGCTGCATTGAGCAATTCTGTCCATTCCAGTAGAGTGGAGGAGCGTGCAACTAAGAAAGAATAAAAGTCACAGGACCACTCTGTATTTTTAGACAGAAATAATTCTGCTTTTGATTTTGTACACGGACTGGTCACTAGATAATATAGTTACAAGAGGATGAAAAGAAATAACCAGATTTAACAAGTATCTAAGGGGTGCCACAGTTCCATTAGTGGTAGGAAATCATCCCAATATTCCTTTCAATTTGGCTGCAAAATCATAACAAGACTCCCAAGAAACACCAGGGTTTTGCTCCGGTGATGTTCACTTTTTTCATCCAAATCTGATTGTGTTTTCAAATTGGCTAATCTTTTACTTGTATTTGCCTTAACAAGTAACCAGAGATATGTTTTTAAGTTTTTATAGATTGATTCCAAATGTAAAACAATTGCTACTTTATTTTTATTGTTTGTATAGCTAGTAGGAATGTTAGTGTCCTTATATGGATTAAAAGGAAACAGAACATTTAATTATTTTTTTTGCTTCAAAAACCAAAGTTTTTCTTACTCTGAAGTGAAAAAATACATATTTCAATTGAAAGTTCWGAGCTTGCACAAAGTTTTCTATTATTGCTCATGTCTTATTTGACTTCTTAAAAGAACTGATGTGAAAAATATTGGGATGACATGACTACTCATCCTGATAATGAGTCCTGTTTCCCCAGCCTCGTAATTAACAAGTAGCCACCCGTTATTAAGCAGACCAAATATTTCAATAAAAGGTCCTGCTGGGTTGTCTCTGTTCTAAAACAGATTTCACTTGAAAATTGAAATAATGAGGTTCCCCTAAACTGATAAACAGCTCAATCAAGCCCACTGCACTGGATCCATATATCTTAAGCAGAGTTTAATTACAAGCAGAGTTTTCCTGACAGGGCCAATAGAGGGGCCTTTTTCTCTATCCTGCTGACTAGTTGTGGTTCCCATGATTCAAGTAAATCTCTGTAGACCTGCCTGCAAGGAAAACAGTTTGAAGTTTAGACATCAGTTAAAAGGGAATTTGAGGGAGCTGCAAAAACAACGCCCCAACGATGCTGTTGAACATAGCGGACAGACAGCTGAAAACAAAACATCCATGCAAGTAATTAGCAAGGCCAAATCACTTCCAATTAGGCATCTGAACAGCAATCCTATGGGGTCTCAGGGGGCCATTCCCTTTGAAAGAAGATGATCACCTCTAAAAATATACCCTCTCCCCTACATARAGGAAGTGTTTCAGCATGTGGGAGAAAGTAGGAAGAGCAGACTATGATAATGCGGGATCCCATGCAGCTTTCTGCAGTGGGCAGTATATCTCTTCTAGCGCTATGGGAACATTCACAAACACTTAGAACACATGTATCCTGATCCTGTCTGGGGATACTAAGAGCAAGATTTAGTGTGTGAGAGAAAAAGTCATGCTGAAGTAAATGGGATTAGCCAGTATTTCTTCTCAACAAAACCATAACTAAGACTGGGTTGGCACTTCCGAATGACTGTTCAAACACAGTAGTAAATTGGCTTTAAAATTTTTCGGACAAGAGAGACTGGTAAGTGCAGCGCTTTTCGGATCAGAGAAAGCTCAGAACTTTAGAAGTTCCAGTCAGTCAACAAGTCAAAGCAGAGATCCTTGCCTCTGTGTCTTCTTTGTTAAATAGGAAATCATGTTGGATATTGCTGAAATAATGGTGTCCAATTGAAAAAGTATACGCATACTATCATAGACAAACCATTAAGCCCCCCCTTGCTTTTCAAAGGGCAAACAAACAAAAAAACAGGTTTAGATAAAAGAAGAACCCAAGAACCCAGATTTAACAAAACCTTCAAATACAGTTTACAGCAAAAAATACAGCAGAGGTATCACTCTCTTCCACACTATCACCATTGCTTTAGAGCTACCAAAGACTGGAAAACAAAGCTAATGAAATCAACAGAAATACAGCTTAACATATCTGAAGACTTTTGTGAGTTTTACTCTGTATTCAGTTTAAGACTTAAGACTAATGTGTACATCTGAGAAAAAAAAAATATGGCACATTCAGTCTTTGCATGCAGTGTATTAGATTTTAACTGATTTATTGTTCTGCTGTGTGGATTTGAGGGAAATCACTGTGCTGTGGTGTTTCACAGATTATGCAGAGTACAAGCCGAAATATTTGTTATGAAAACAACTCTTTGTTATAGTTGCAAATCTTTATRAGTCATGTTGGTGAAAAGCAAATTCAATACTACTGGAAACATTCTTGTCATACACCAAGGAGCTGGAACACAAAGATATTCACACTAACAGATGGGTCTTGTACCACATACCTTCAGCACTCAAAACTGTTGCATGTCTAACACATATCAAACTCATTAACGGAACTCTTTTTTTATTGGGTGGGATTCCAGTGAGTTCAAATGAGCCATGAAAAAACCAAACATTATGGAAAGGCTTCCAGTTTCACTAAGAATGTGAATTGTTTACATCTTCCCTTTCAGATTTCCGGACTAACCTATTTGTTTAATAACCAAACCCCAAATTTCAGCCTCTGTTTGTTTGTAGTCTCAAAATATTTGAGGCTCTTTCTTACTAAAATTATTGGGGCACTTGTTAGTAATTTGGGTGTGAACAAGAACAGAGAGTGCACGTATAGTGAGGATGCTGGAAAAAGCTTCTTCATATAATGTGTGTGCTTGGTTTTTTTGCCACAAAGGGGATGTCAGCATTTTTGGTTCCTGTGTGCCAGTACTGAGGGCTGTGTTGAATCTCTTTTATTACACAGACAGGAAACTGCATATAGTCCTAATACCTGTACAGTCTAGCACCTGCTATTTGAATTATAGGAGTACTTTCATTAAGTGATCACATATACACTGTCTTAGGAATTGTCACATTTCCTAGCACTCTTCAGTGTGTCAGGTATGGGGCAGCTCTGCTCCCATGAAATTAGCCGCTGTTGCTGACTTCTACATGGACCAGTCCTTAACATCTTTGAAGATGCTTTCCTGGGTTTCTGGGGAGCTTGCCCCAGACATATCTCCACATTGTGAGGTTCACAATGCACTTCAGTGTCCACAAGCCATTTCTAGGAATTTGCTGCATGTGAGGAAAAAGTTATTTTGTACGTCCACTTCAGACTTCCAAAATGCCTCTCAAGTGCTTACCGGGGTGCGTATGTACTTGTGTAATCTTCCTACCTCTCATTTTCATTTTGAGAGAAGGTCTATACAGATTCCCAGACTCCCCCATAAAATCTCTTCAAGATTTTCTTGTGGAATAAACATAAAATATAAAAGTCAGTGTTTTTCTTTAATAGTTCTTCACAGTCTGCTAGAGGGGAGGCATACTGTGCATCCACTTACATACCTTTCCTCTCCAATGAGTCAAACAGAAATTTTGTTAGCAACACTGTGTCTTATAAAGACTTTCCTGACCTTTCATTGATGACATAATTAAAAAGGTACATTCAAGCTTAGTGAGTGTCCTCTCAGCAGTGGAAAAGTCCCACTGGCTGTGAATTCACTGGCATGGCTGTGAAAATGCAGCAATATCTTTGCGCTTCCCAGAGACCAAATGTACCTTTAATTTGAGGACTGTACTCCAATCTGAAACTRTCTGCCTTTTGGTGAAAGATGAACATGTAAAGAAGTGGAATAGAGCATAAAGGGCACTGCTTTCGCATAGAGGGAAAAAGGGGGTTGTGTTGGGTATGTGAGGAGAACATCCACAACAAAGCTCTCCCAACTTCATATTTAAATACTTGCCTGTACATATGAATACAAGCATTAACCGATCTACTTTGTCTGATATTTAACATGAAAATTAACCATGAAAAAGGACTCAAACTTATTTGTGATTGTCATTTTAGATCACAAGCCAGAACATCAAGCAGAAGGATCATATTCCAGTACTCCAGAATGACATTTCTGACTTTGCCTTCTCCAGGAACAGGTTATCACAGCTTCACTCAGTTACACGCTCTGACATCCCTCGTGTTTGCACACACACTACTGCCCTTCTGAGCATAATAGCAAAAGGCAGACTTAGCTGGTTAATACCGTACGGTAATTTAGCTGCATTCATTATTTTGATGTAGTGCTCCAAGTTGTGAAAAGCTCATGACCACTAACCACATCAGAAAGAAATTTATGAAGTCAAATGAACCTCAGCACTTGAACCAAGCAATSAAAATATTAAAAATTTGCACTAAGCAAACCTGCTTTTTTTCCAAAACAAAAAGTATTTTTAGTGTAGCTGTAGGTATCACCAAAAAAAAAAAAAAAAAGGACAAGAAATAAAGCTGATGTGTCATTTTCCAAAGATTCATATAATTTTAATGTCACAATTTTGAAAATTCCTCTGTCACTTGTGACATGATAGTTGCATGAAATCAGAGCCACCTTAAATCATATCTGAGTTAACACTTGAACTTCACACAAAGCATAGCACTTGAGTATATGAAAAGATTTCCTCATCTTTACTTGATTCTGGCCAGCTAGTGATGTTTTCTTCCAGAATGAAAATGTCTAATCTGTCACAGAGTCATCCAGTTGCATTATAAATGTTTTCTTAAATGGCAGTTCTGTCTTTTTCTTGCTACTTTGCAAACCACAAATATTTGTAATGTGTTTCAGAAGCTTAATTTTTTAGTCAGGCTCTGCTATAGTCTTTAAATATAACCTTGCCATTTTCTTTTCAAACATTATACCATTATCAGCAGGTATTAGAATGTAAAGTCTCGCTACCATCCTGCCACTCATTCCAGATAAAGAATTGACAGACTGATTAACCAAGCCTAAATCCTACACAGACTGCAGAAAACAGTGGTGCTGTAGCTGGCACAAATGGACAACAGTCCCAGAAGAGAATCTCCCCGAGATGTGGTACGTCATGTAACACGAGGGGATCTGAGACACAAATGGCAGGGGAAAGTTTATACTAACACTTTCTTGACCCCGAGCAGATGAAGACAGACCTTGAGACTTTCACAGCAGCGCTTGAGCTCACCTTATAAAGCAAACTCCTTTGCAGCATCCAGGGCCAGCAGGAACCGAGCCTGGAAATCGACACCCGCATTCACAGGAGCTTTCCCAGAGCGCAGCAAAGTGGTAATAAATTAAAGATGTAACATTGTTTTAAAAGAGAGCGAGAGAGAGTTTGAGCTGACAAAGCGCAGCATTTTTACCATACGCTTTGCCTACAGTCACTTGGCACACCACGTACGTGAGGCAGCACAACATTTCATTAAAAGTAAATGATACACTTGTTCAACGCAGAGCTCACATAAAAGAGCAAGGAGAGGGAGCCACCACTGCAATTCTCTGTGCCTGGATGATGCTAATTATTTATATATTCTTTCGTGGAACCTGTCATCCTCAGCCTACAAACAGAGCACTTAACTGGCTTGATTTGTKGCAACAAATGTTGTAGTGCTAGCAGGGCATTACATAAATATGAATAAGTAGCTCTCCTAAACTTAGTATGTCTTGAAAGAGAGTATTAAACTGACGATTGCCAATTCCCAGCTGAACTGTGAACCATTTCTCACTTGAGCTGATGAAGTTCAGTTCCATTCCTTGTCGTTTCAACCCAGCGGGAAAGAAATGCAATTTCAGAAGATAGGAACAAATTCACAGTTGAGGAAAATAAGAATGCTCTATCATGGACGCTCTGCCTCTCGATGTATTCTCTAAGATTTGTTGTTCCAAATACAGTCCAACAAATAAACAGCTCTTCTTGCTTTCTGCCTTCTGCGCAGTGGAAGATCTGGCTTCCACATGTTCCTATACCACAGTCAACTGGGAAAAGTTGTAGGTTGTTTTGTTTGTTTGTTTTTTATGGGACAAAAATTGTATTTCAGAAAAAGTGTTTTAGAAACAGAGACATAGCAAACCCTGTTATAGTCTCTGCCTGTTGCAAGAAGATCCAAAAGATGAATTAAAACTTCCATTCAGTGCCTAGGAGGTGAGTAAGAACACCTACCTTTCTTGTTCTTGGCGAATTGCCTCTTCCAACCTGACTTTCTGTTTCAAGCATGAGAAGTACAGACCCTTCCTGAACTGCAAGCTCTCACAGCACGTGCGTTCTCTGCAGCTAGCTGGTAAGGTGGAGTCCATGTAATTGAAAGGAAAGCGCTGTGCGTGCTCAGATAGGCATTTCACCGGACGATTACTGAGCATGTTGAAAACACCTCCACAGAGGGAACTCTCTTCCCATTGTGCACGTCTAATCCTTCTCATTTTTTTCTTCTCCTTACAGTATGCCCTTACTGATCTGTATTCCTTCTCCAACCCCCAAGTCCCTCTTCATTACTAAAAACACTTCTCTGATCCTCAGCAAGCTCTGTCATTACCAAATCAACCTTCCTAATCCGAAATATTTTTTCCAAGCTCATTTTGTATATGATCCTGATCTCTGTAAAGAGCTGATTTAAAAAGCACAGAAAAAAGTTATTTTTCGTGAGCAAATTTAGTCCGTACTTCAAAACCTAAGAAATATGTTGCCTGATCTTAACCAATACCCCTTTCATTACTCACACACGTATAGATTAGTTTAACAATCCCCAACACTCACTGTGACTTTCTCAGTCAAAATTATTCAGTTTCACAGTAGCTGATCATAATGAGGCCTTTGGTGTTTGGTATCATAGTCTTTTGACCTTTCCTAGGTCACCTTAGTCTTATTAGGAATTCTGAAGAAATCCTACATTTCATACCTTTTTAGACAGCAGTTTTCTTTTTAGTATTTCTTAAACTTTATTTGCACCTGAGGTAGCTTTATTTCAAGTTCTGGACAATGATTCATGCCATTGTAGTTTATTTGAGTATTTAGAACTCATCCCTAAATAAATTAAAAATAGAAACAGTCCAATAAACTAATGCTGTACATGCTGTCTCCTTATTAAAAAAAAAAAAAAAAGTGTTACAAGAAATATTCATTCTTCAAATGGTATTTTAGAAGTTTTAAGAGCATGTAAGAAGTGCAGTGTTCCTAACTGTGGAAGGATAAACTTTAGTTTTATCTCTCCGTTCTTTCCAAAGAAAATTAAGTTAGAATTTAATTTTAAAATCTGGGGTGTTGCCAGGCATTTGTGCCCGTTCATTTTGCTGAACTTCCTTTTATGCAGTGTATTCTTTCAGTGGTGACTATGTCAACAGATTTCTGTTGTTCTTACTTTATTCAACAGGAAACATTTTTTCTCTTTTGTATTGTATTTTGGAGGTTTCAATGTTGTAAGTGCAGTTTCAATATTCAATGTGGCAAACAAATAACAAAAGATAGATGTTAACATTTAAAATATTGCAGGTACGGTACAAGAAGATAAAAAGGCTATCACAGCTTACAATGCCTGGTGGACTAAGAGTAATGACTGCAACAACAAAAGATAGATAGATCGATTTCTTTTGTAAACGGCTTTGAAATCTGGGGCCATATACAACTGGTCAAAAGTAATTTCAGGGGGTTAGTGGTTTAAATGCATTAGCAAGAATACTTACTGATGGTTATTTTCTTTATAATATTTACTGTTCTGTACAGCTAATGCAAAACACTGCTAGAGTCACAGTGGGGGATTTGGCAGCTAGAGGAACTTGGAAAGTCTAGCAATTACAGTTTTGGAATGTGCCATGCACACAAAAAGAAAAATGCTGTCGTGTATACACAAATAGTAGCATGAACCCAATCAAGAATTATTATTCCATCCCTCCCATCTACTCTGAGTTAAAGTGTTAGTTTTCTTAAGATAACAGCACCCAATAGAGTCAGATATTCTAATTCAGGTATTCTAATAATATTTACAGCAGATTACAAATGCGAAAGGGAACTCTATTGTCTTTATTTCCCAGAAAAATTTATTTTCCATACACTCAGCTCTGCCATTCACCCTGACCTTATTTTCTACATCAGTTGAAGACCATCCACATGCAAAATTTGCTTGAGTATCATCAGTGCAGGTAATATTTCAGAAATGTTTTAGGACTTTCCAATCTAAGTCATGCTATGCTAGCAAGGCTTGAGCACATAGTACTTCTGATATTTAGCATCCTTATAAAGATGATATTTAGCATCCTTGTAAGAATATAAGTGTACAAAAGAAGGAAGTGAAAAATGAGAAAGAAGCACCTATTTTACCTAACTTATCGTTTGTTGGGTATGAAGTTTGAATCTCCTTCACAGTTTCTTCAGCCTACAGTTTCTTTCAGGAACAGATACTCCACAAGACCAATGACAGCATGAATGAAATTCAAAAAGTAATTTTCCTGGCAGGGAGCAGAAGAACATCATCCGAGAAAGATATTGTCTGTTGAGTGATGACAATGACAGTGACGGTTAAAGCCCTGAAGGCTGAAGATAGGTACCAGCCCAGAAAAGCATGTAGTATTCATAGTGCATTTTGGAAAAAAAAAAAAAAAAAGAAGAAAAAAATCCAAATATTAGTGCTGTGAAGGCATAAAAATTTGAAGGATTACATGTTTGCTATCAACCTCACAAACTCAGTGCTTCACAGATCTGTTATGCACCACAGGTCTGAACTCAGAAATGAAATGGGCTCTGCTGCCCCATCCCACATCTGTGCCTTTTAAGTGATAGCAATTCTGTGATAACACCAAAACCTTGTGCACCAAGGAAAACATGAGCAATTCGGGATGAGCAAGGACAGTGATAACAGTTGTGTTGGTGAGTCCTGGAGAGATCATGACTCCCAAAGGCCCTGAGCTTTAAACTCTGGTCTTCTTTTTTGCCATATCTATACTGAAGTTGGATGTAAGTACAGCTTGGAACTGCACAGTCATCCTTTTTGGGAATTGTTTTTATATGAAGAAGTGTAGTAGCCAAAAAAAGGAAAGAGAGTCTAAAAGACACTTAAATATTTACCAGCAACACAATTTAAAAGCAAATGTCTGATCAAATAAAATACATACATAGCCAATAGAAAGTAAATAGGTTCCCTCTAGAAAGGGACTTCACAGGCAAGATCATTTGTCTGTGAAAATGCATTAAGAACAAATTAAAAACGGTGACTTGACAGGATACAAAATAACAACTGCATTGCACTAGATGACAGGATCATTTCCCCTTTGCCAGCTGGTAACGGAGTGCATGATTTCAAGCTGGTTTATTATGTGAGAAGTCAGGCCTGCAAAGAATCCTATAGTTAGTCCATATATTTATTTAATGCGCAGCCCTTCTCTTTACCTGAGCTGGAAGATGTGAGACCGCACAAAGCCAGTGTTCTTCCACAAAAAAGTCATCCTTGTAGTGGCACTGAGAACCCAGTTTCTTTTGGATATCATATACCATTCACGTTTCCCTGAGCTTTACACTTGGAAATTTCCTAATACAAAATTGCTCACCCTTGAGTGACTACATGGTCTTAGGGGGAGCCTGCTATTAACCCCATTCTGTGACACAGACAAAGCCCACCCAGATAAAGGACAGAGCGTTAATATGTGGAACACTTTGTCTAAATAGCCTCAAAAGTTACTTTTCCCTTTTTTCATGCAGAGCTTTATCCCGAGCGCATACGCATTGATGATTCACTGGATTCTGCATAGTAACTTTGCCACACTCAGAGGTGTGAGCAATGGTAAGAAACACAAGACCAATTTTAATTCTTACTGGAAATATACTCTTTGCACATTCATGGTAGTCATTGATCAAAGGAGCACAAAGCCTTATAAGGGAAAAAAAACCCAACGGCCTTTTGCTTCATTTTTTTTCATTGYAGTCAGAAAGCTGTCCTTTATTTCAAGTTTCAGTAGTATCCTGAGTTTTTCAGGCTAGTTTTGTACCCACTAAGTGGAGCATGGACCATCCCTTTAACTGCAAGAGGGAAGGTCTATTATATAACAGAATAAATAAGTTGTCCCTTCACCTCAGTGTAGATGGTGGATGCGCCTATTCTTGCTGTTCATAAAGTAAGCACAACACACTGATCGGTCTGTGAACAACAACTGATTTGGCTGAGAAAGATAAAGAGGATCAAGTAATGTTTTAGATCAAGCTTTCAGACACTTTGAAAAGGTAACAGGAGGGTTTATTCATTCAGAGAAATCTGTGGTTATTCAAGTAACTGAAAGCATTTAAGGAAGGAATGGCATACAAAAGAGAAACATTAATTGGGCCGATCATAGCACTGTAGATCTATTTTTACAAAACCCAAACACATTTATACGTAGCCATTCCTTTGAAGCATTTTAAGACACCATTTCTTTCTTCCTTATCTGCATAATTGACATCTTCATTCAACTTCAACCAGCTGTTCTGTGAATTCATAATCATTTTATTTCTTTCGGGGGAAGGCTTAGTCTTTTGAACTCAAGGAATAATTATTATTGCAAAGCAGTTTTTCTTTTCCAAAGGGACTGCTTTGGGGTCACCGCTGCTTCCAGCCTCTCCAGGCAGAAGAACAATGAAGGCGTTGTTGGTGCTGGAACCCGTCCCTTCCAAGGGGGCTGGTGCTTTCTCTTTCTGCACTCGCCTCCGCATATTGAAGTGAATTGTGCCACATCAAAAGGCTTTAAATTAGCACTTCACTGCTTGTAAGTGTCTAGAAGCTAATTTTAAATGCTACGGGGCTAAGAACCCCTTCTACATCCTTATGCGCAGGTATACCCCTCCGAGTATAAGGTGGCTTACAAACATAAACAACATATTTACAGTTATTGCCTCTCCTCATTAAACACAATTTTTAAAATGCATACTTTACAATCTTCAGCTAACCACCAAACAGAATACGCATTATGCATTTTGTAAGAGGTAAGCAGCTATTATTCGATTTGGGAGAAGGCTAGTTTTTAGTGACAGGACCAGGGATGGAAGAGGGATGGAAGTTGCAGAAAAAACAGTTAGTGCTGCTGCCAGTAGTAAWCATACCAGTAAATGATCCTACTGACTACCAGACATGCAAATGGACTTAGTAAATCCAAATGACTCTATAAGCCTGACAATTAGAGTGAAAAGTAGATTTTTAATGTTGCATCTTCTTTGCATGTTCAAAAGCTTGACRTGTAACCTTGAGCTATACAGAATCTCTCTTTATCTAATCCCTTAATAGAAATTGCAAGTAACTGTAAGTTTAAAATACTCTTCTTGACTCAGTAAATAAGGAACAAWTAAAAAAAGGTTAGAGGAATTGCATTTTCATGCACTGAAAGATCATGATTTAACTTCACAAGAACATTGTTTTTATATAATACTTTTATACAAGGTGAGGCAGAATCTATGCTTGCAAGAGACCAGAATTTACACCTGCTTTCTTGTGCTCCTTGTTGGTGTACATCGTAGATCAAATACAGATTAGAGCAGCCTTGAGGTTCACCCTTAATTTCTACCATAGCTACGATTACCAGTGGGTGAACCTGAACACAGTAGCTAAGTGCCATCTTCTCTTCTCTGACAGCCTGTGAACGTTCTCTGAACCCAAGGTACAATTATATCTGGCTTTATACGGTACCTCTAACATTAGGACATTCCTAAAAATTAAATGACTACCAGTAAAGGCTGCTTTGTAGCCCAAAAGGAAATGAAGAACAAGGACCACAGGGTCACCACCAACTAGACAGTCAACATCTGAATAACCAGAAGAGTGCTTAGAGTTTGTAATATACACATGTGAAAGTCAAAGTCTGAAAGAGTCTGCATTTAGCACAGTTTCTTTCTAATCAGGGTTTTATTTCTGGAATACGGCGGATCACTTGAAAGAAAGCTTTGTTTGATTCTTGACTTTCTTATCTGGTGATAATGTTCTGCCTGAAGCCTCTTATGCTTTTTTTAATTAACAAAAAYGGTGTTTTTCCTTAAACGGTCAGAGTAAAATGTGTTCAATGCCAGGTAAGTACTAAACAGAAGAAATTGAAATATGAGCAAAGTAGTTCCATAGAAATTTTAACAATCCATCCTGTCACTCCAAATTTTTTTAGGCCAACAGGTCAGCAAGTACACTTCCAGTATTCTGGTCTCTGCCCAGGAGAATGACCTCAGTGACTATTCTGAGCCCTAAGCCTTAGACTTCCACCTGAACCACTAACCTCTCCCCTGGGCTTCCTGGCACGGGGCTTAGGAGGGAGGGCAATGGTCACCATTTCTGCATCTCTAACATCTGAATTTATTCATAAGTTCTGTGGCTTTTTTCTTTTTTCTTTCAAACATAAGAGTTGCTAGAGAAATTAATGATTAATCTTGTGTTAGATAGCAGTTATTGRTTGGTGAGAAATTGCATGATACCATATCTGTTTCTTGTCTGGAGATGAAAAAATACGAAATGAGAGAATAATTTAAAGGATTAATTCTGGTTCTGGCTGTCTCAGCAAGGAGAAGTAGTTAAGTAAAATTACAGGATTTAGAGCACCAAAGAACTGCAAAGCCTTTCCCAAAGTATTCTTAAGGGACTGAAATATGTATTGGTTTATCACAAAACTGAAATGCATCATCTTGAAGTGTTCTGCTGTGCCCCATGTACCATGGCTATGGATACAGCCACTGACAGTAACGATTCACCAGCATTCGGGTCTGGGTACTCAAGTGCAGTGAAAAGGAACCTGCACTACGCAGTTGTACCTTTGAGCGAACATAAAAAGGATCAAAATACCTAAGTAAAATCAAACAATCCATTACGCAAAAGTGTTTGCAGTATTTTCTGGGCACAGCTGCCAGTGAGTGGAGCCTCACAGTCCAGGTTGGGGAGTTTGGCCGTAGATTTGTGCCATTTCTAACACCTTTTCCATAAGCAAATGCTGCTGGCCACTATTAGAGAGAGTTTAGTGGATTCTGGGGGGACTTTTAACTTAGCTTTCTTAGGTTTCCCTCCCCARTATGTCAGATTTAGAGCTCCTCTTGCCAGGGATGGCCAGGTAGGCACCTACTGGCAGCAGCCATTCATGCACTTAGCCTAAGCTGAGAAAGGTGCCTCCCTCTCACTCTGCAAGGGACCAGCAGCCACAGCAAGCTTTAAGCGTGTAGCTCCAAACAACAAGGTACAGACAGACTGCCCTGGCGCAGGGTTGGAGGGAGAGCCTCATCCAGTGACTGCGGTAGAGTATTTTAGGAGCAGGGTCTACAGGCTGTGGGTTGTCCCCTGGTCTACCAATGCCCAAGTCAAAAGCTGTTTAATAAGGGTCTGTGTAAAGAATGAATGCTGCCAGCAGCTCTGAGGGTCAACAGGGATTTCCATGCCATGGAGAACACCAGCTACGTCCCAGTCAGCAACACTGGAAAGTATGGTTTTCTTATTGGTACAGAAGATACAGATCTTGTAAAACATGTAAATAATGTTTGCAGCCCAAACTGCGTGTTTAAGGGAGGTGAACAATGCACGTGATAACATGATGTGGTGAAAGGAATGGCTGAAAGGCAGCATCAGAGAAAACACTGCAAGGAGCAACAAAAGGTCACTGAAACCACACGATTCCTTGTGCTCCACAGCTGTATACAGAATACATAAACACACTTCTAAAAACKAATTAAATTCAGAAGTGAATTTTGAAGAACATCGTGTCAAGCCAGAGACTGCRACATTGCTCTTATTCATTAGCACCCAGTGCAGCCCAGTATATGTGGCTTCCAGCAGGTTTATAGGCCAGGGGAACTTTCTGCTATTTCTAGGCATAGATGGCTCTATTTTCCCCTCACCCTGTCTACCTGACAATCACAGTTGGTGAAAGGAAGCCTAGTCATATGCTAATTCCACCCAGGCCAAAAAGAATATGAAGTTGCTGGGGGCCTGATCCTGCAAACGAGTCCCCCTCGCAAGCGAATCGTTAAGCGCTCCGYGGGGTTTGCAGTGCAGGCACAGCTCGTGGTGTTTACATGAGGATCCTGTTGGTGGGACTAAGCACTTTTGTTTGTGCGTAGAGGAAGGTTACTATTCTTCGGATTCATCTTACATCTTGTAGCACTTTTTTTGTTGTTGGTTTTTCTAAAAAGGCTGACCCAGTCTTGTCCTCAACAACTTCTTGGAGAGCATTATAAAACCCCAGTTACACATCTCCTCTGCGTAGGAATGATAATAACCGCAATCAAATTTTGCTGCCCTGCTGTACAATACATACCAGCCCTGATGAATTACAGACGTAAAAATAACTTTCACAGTCTCAGAACCACACATAAGTGAAAGAAGAAAATGAGATTTTAACTTTCCTACAAAAGCATGCAAGCCTCTCYTTGCCTCAGACTGTGTATTTGTTAAAGGTCGGAGCCTGGGGGATGCTGAGCAGCAGTAGTTGCTTTGRGGTGCTCAGCACATGGTCAGACCTGCCCCAGCTGTGGGAAAAGAGCGTGTTTCTTGACTCTATGTCTGATCTTGCTCTCCTTGCAGTCAATGCCAAACCTCCACATCCATTTTAATAGTGCAAGATTGAGCTTTCTGTGACCATATTGCTAATTCACTTGATATTCCTAATTAGAGCTGCATATAAATTGCCAAATCAAATTTGACTCCAGATACATATTTTCCAATGTCTGGTTTACCAAGAGAAGAGGGTTAGCCCTGAAATACAGAGTAAATTCAGCTCCAAATGTTTTGTAATTTTAAGAGTATTTAAGACCAAGGATTAAAGTTAGAATTCATCTCTTCTTTCAATCTTTCCTAAGCAGAATGAAGAAAAAAAATACAGAGTATGACTGAGATCCACTACATAGAAAGACCTAAAAATTCTTCCACTGAAAAATAGTAACTTATGGAGGAATACAGGTTTCTTTGCACACAGGTAGAAGAGAAACGTTTATATTAAAAATTACAGTTATTTTAGGTCCAATAAGGACCTCTCCAGGGCTGAGAGACACAAACCTAGTAGCACACTAGTTTATCTCCTAGGCAAGTGTCTGTGCCTGCTTCCCCTGTTCTGACAGGTCTTTCTGGCACTCAGCTGGTTTCTAGGTCTCTCTACAATAGGAGGTTAGAATGGGAGCATCCAGTTTTTCTTATCAACTTCCCAGTGACTGACACTCAAAATAAGCCAAAGCTGCATGGCACAGTACTGTGGTATTTGGTTGTTTTTGGGGTGGTTTGAATCCTAGTACAGGAGTCACTTGCCTCACTAACTAGGTCCTTGGCCTTTACCCTTGAAAGTGGGTACAGCCTATGCAATCCAAATCTGTGTTAAAAACCCTAATTGTAGGTAGGTGGAAAGGAAGGGCTAAATATAAATTAAGTCTAATACCCCACAAACTACCTAGAGTCCCACTGATGTATATGTGATATGTTCTGAGGAAAAAAAAATTAAAGAAGAGCAAAGAGGGTCACCCGCTAAGGTTCATTTTTATAACCATTGTATAAGATTTCTGTTTGAGACTGAAAGTACATTAAACAGTCATGGTCTGTCAGTGACCTTATATTTAAGAGCAGAGAAGTAATATGGGATTATTGGTAACACACTATTTTACAGGGCATCAATAACCATGTGTAAGAAATTACCATAGAATTACAAAGTTATTACATGGTTATTTGTGGCTTTGCCAAATACAATGTTACTTGATCATCCTTAGATTAACGGGGTGTTGATCGGGTTTGGCCATTTACCTCTATTCTAGGTCGTAAACCTGATGTTAGCTGAACTAAGTTCCCAGTCTAGCAGTCATAGCATTTAACATTTCTTTCCCTCTGCAAAAATAGGCTGCTATTGGGAGGTATGGTAGGCTCCATCCCGAGGAAGCAAATCACAAAGTGCTCTGGTTCTTAAATGCAGAGACTATTTCAGGCATAGGCTTTCAAAAAGACTCCATCAAGACCTTTTCAATAAATACATGTTATTTTATATTCCCCACAGTCTGTAAACAGATTCTCAAAGTTTGGAAATGCGTATTTTCCCCACCTATTTGGATTTTTCCATCAAGAGAACACTGCTTGCCACCACCCTTCTSTGCACTGTAAATGGAAATAAAATTAATGAGCTAAATTTCATTTAACACATGACTTTTATGAAGGCAACATTCTTGCAAAGCACAGACCTATTGTTCGTTAAATCCTGGTGCAGGCAGAGCCAACAGACACTAAGTTTGGACTTGGAAGACTGTAGAAAATCCTTATACAAACATGTCTGTGTGCATACCTATATTTTTATATATATGGACCTACATACACACACATATATATATGTATATACCTAGGTGGTAATTAACATTTGCTCATGGATGCTATAAGAAACTATAGGTGAGCCAGAAATTTAGACCAACGCACTGCCCTCACTGTTTAGAAGTTTTTAAAAGAAACTTCAAGCTGTGGACCTGAGGCTTTGGCAAAGAGGCTAGCCATAACCTCTGCAGTTTAAACACTGACGGCAACAGGCTGTTCCCTCCCCGGCTTTCTGTTTTTCTAGTCTTTCTCTCAAAACTTCTCCAAAACCAAGGCAGGCTGAGCCCAGTCCTGGCACCTGGCTATTTCCTTTACTTTATACTGTGAGATCAATCACAGGGCCCTCAGCTGACCAGGTCTGAGAGAAGCATGATAGTACCCTACAACARTCTAGAAAGTTCACCACGGTGTAGGCCTTATGCTCCTTATGAGTGAGAGTTTAAAGAAAATTTAAAGATTTTAGGGTAGATACAGAGTTGAAATTCCTATGTGCTTAGGTTGGCTTTATTGGTATACCTCACAGCAGCAATAAAAAATAAAACAATTTCTAAAAAACGACTGCAATTCTAGAGGAGCTTGACCTTGCCTTCCACCTCATTGAGTAATAAGTGAAAATGCTGTGGTCACAGTGCCTTACGCTCATTTTGTACTCACTTTACAAAGTTGTAAATGACTATAATGCACAGTCTGGATCATACATAGAAAAAAAAGCCCTCATCTGCTGGCCAGCAAGGGTCATGCTATACCTCGCATAACCCTTATTGCACCCTGACATGTGAGAAAGCATTTTTTTTGTTTAATCAAAGACGTGCTGTGAAAGAATAGGAAAGAATGCATTTTCTCCGAAAATATTTTTCAGAGAAGCAGCAAGGGTTCGGTAATGCACACACAGTCCTCTCAGCTTTTATTCCGCTCTGCCATTGGTTCCCCCTGCCACCTTGAGCAAACTAATTTCTTGGTATCTCAATCTTCCCCAAATCCCAAATGCAATAATAACGCTTCCTGTCTCTATCAGTGAGGGAGGTAATTTGTTAATATCAGCAAGCCACTTCAGCTTCTCGGATGAAAAGTGCTATTCACACTCAGATTATTATATTCGGAGCTGAAAATAATGGTTGATATTCAGCTGCGCATACCGTCTGTAACTCAGCTGCCTTTTTTCCTTGCTTGAAATTTAAAGCTCTGAGCTAATTGGACACCTYCCCCCCTCCCCGCCAAAGCGACTGTCATTTTTCATATTGTTGCAGCTGTAATTCATAATTTTTTTCCCCTAAACCTATGAGGAAACAGAAGGGATAGAGGAATACCCGCAGCTTCTTTGCCTGCCTGTGGAAGTTGCTGTCTCCTCTGCCGGGAGGCTGCTGCCCGACGCCGGGAGAGGCGAGGGGGAGGCTGCGGGGAGGGCAGGGGCTCTGGCAGGACTGGCAGTGAAAGCTCTCATCACCGACTTTTAATCAAACCCACCAGCCCTCCTGTAAGGGGGGGCATCTGTCAGCAGCTCTGGCAATTCACTGCCGAAAGTCCTGCTTGCACTGTAGTCTAATTCAGGAAACAACTCTTCTTTAAGAGTGTTAATATTGGCATCCACTACCTGATTCCAGCTTCTATTTTAGCAAATAATTTCTCTTTCCTTTCACCAAATTCATCCTCAGTGGAAACTAGAAATATATATTGCCATACTCTTGAAAATTCCTGAATAAATCAAGGGCTGGGTGATTTGAATTTATAACAGCACCATCCATCACTCCTTGAGCTCCACAACACTAATTCTCTGTTTCTCTTCCATCTGAAAGTAACCTTGGGGATTAARTACTGGGTATAAAATCACCTCACATTTGTTACCAAAAATATTAGGAACATGGCAATTTCACCTACGTAAATTTGTCACACCATGTTGTCTGAAAAGTACAATTTCCGGATACGGAATATTTCTACATATTATTTGTGTTGTACAGATTTTGAGACTATAACACTAAAGAACATGTACAGTTTCCACACCCTCCCACTCCCCCAAAATTTAATGATTTCAGTTTTGAAATTGCAAACCTTGAAATGTTAAGGCACTGCTTCCTGGAGTCACCTGAGTAGAAGGCACAGGGATTTGAAYGTGGCCTAAGCACATTTAAAACCCAAATGCAAAAAATGTGTGATGTTTGTATCCCAATAAAAAAGGAATAAATCTTGTAGTAGAGTTCTAGCTTGATAATTAACCGTCAAATACAGGAATTTAAAAAACAGAGACAAAAGAAGAAAAAAAATCTAATCAGACAAAACACCATTTTTTTGAGATCAGGTTAAATAAGAATTTTTAAAAGTTGAGCTGTAATTTATTATAATATTAAACTAAACAGTAAAGTGTTATTTGGTCTGTTAGTTTGCTTTATAATTTACTGAATTTAAAAAATGAGAGGAGAAAAAGAACATTTGAGTATTATATAGCAAGAATATGACATATTAAAGATCTCGCTGTGAGAGAATGAACATACTGAATATGAGGACAAGAGCAGGAGAGGTGATAGAAATGAAAGCATGGAAATAGAAATTATTACATCCAACACARGATCAAACCTGGGGGGCCTTAAATTATGAATGCCTCAAGCCTCAAAACCTGAGCAGCACGTTGCACACCGCTGCTCATCTCTGTCAAAAAATGATGCGTTTGGGTGCAGAAAATAGCTTGGGAGGCCGATTACATGGGCCAGCTTCTTCGAGGAAGAAGTTAAGCTTGTTGAGCTGTTGTTTGGTTTGCCATAACTGAGCTCTGCTCGTGGTTTGCCTCACAGAGCCCCTTGAAAACAAATGTGTCCGTACCCAGTAATTACTACGGGCAGAAGAAACCAGTTAGTGTTGCAGAAGGGGACTACTTTTCCTACGAAGGAAGGACCACCTGCTTGTGGTCTTTTGCCACGGTCTTTTCTGATTCAGTGTAGACTCTAAAATGGCCTTAAAATGGCTTGACAGATCGTAAGTTATATTAAATGATAACATGATAGCCATGCATTGAGTGTTAAATGCACCGATGTTAATGTCAATAAAACTCTGTCCAGAATTATATGCAGAATTAGGACTCCAACCTGGATGAAATCGGTTGTAGTCTCCRTTCATATTGTTTTCTGTTTTGGGAGATAATCTTCATCTGGAAAAGGAATTAAAAACTGCATRTCTTATAGTGTAAAAATGTAATAAACATCAAAAGACATGAGGAAATTAAATGAGAGAAAAGGACAGAATTTTGAGTCCAATCTTTCGTGGAATTCCCCGTAACTTCATATAACAATAATTATGATATATTTCATAATTTTGTAGAGTAATAAATAAATATTTTTCGCAGGAAAAAAATTCATTATTTCTTGAACTCTATGCAAAAGAAAGAGGGAAATATCTAAAATGAAAGCCAGGCATATTTTATGTAGATTACAGTAATAAAATCTCAACCTCTGCAACCATCAGAATCAATGTTACTGTAGGGGTCTGACCCAAAATTCACTGGAGTCTAGGGAGAGATTCGTCCTGACTTCAATGGGCTTTGGATTAGGTCCTGCAAGAACAGCCAAACCCTGCAAAAATTTGTTCTGCCAAGTTCAAAACCAGATCTTTGAATACAAATAAAACTGAACCTCAATATCATCTCTTCTTGCAATAAATTCTTCTAAGTTCATTGGGTAGAAGGAGCTGAGATTTCACAATACCTAAAAGCTCCAGTTCCCACATTCCAACAGAAATAAAGAAACCTGGTGGGGCTTTACTGGTTCCATCTTCTCTCATCTCCGGGGAATACTGAAGACAAGTCTCCTCACTCTTTGGTGGAACTCGCTCTCCTTTCCCACGTGAAAGTGGGTAGGATCCTCTACCACAATTACAGTTCACAGGGCGGGAGAGAGATGAAAAATGCATCCTTCTTTTATTTGGTTTCCTCAGAGATTATGGATATAAATCCTGCGCCCAGATGGAAGGGAGGCTTTCTTTTTTTTTTTTCACCCTCTCCACAACTACTTGGCTCCCGTCTCTTACTTGGAAGTCAGTTTTATTTATTTGGGGAAAGGTGCAGGCCGGACAGTTGCGGCCATATTTCATATATTTGCAGTCCTATGACTTTAATTGCTCTGTTTTTTTCCGCTCATCATTTCCCTACTGCATTCACTCGTCACTGCAAAAACAATAAATCCCAAGATTAATCCCCTGGCTCTGTAGCATATTGAATGCACTAAGTGTCCTCCGGAGAGCTGTGGCAGCCATCACACCTCCCCGACTGCTCGCTGTGCGAGCCCTCGCCGTCTGCTTCATTCCCCTCTGGCACGTGCAACCCTGGGGCTGAGCTGATAAAACCACAGGGATGGTCTCTCACATAGCTGGCAGGCGTTCAAGTGCAGGTTTATTTAGATATTACAGCCCTGTTTGAGAATGTGGGTCAAGGGAGTCCGCGGGGATGGCTGGTCTCTCCATCGCTGCTGGCCCGCGCGGGTGTAGGGTTTAGGGCTGGGTTGGAAAAACAGTGATCTTCGACAGCTTTTGCTAGCTTTTTCATTAGTTGAAGAGTAACTTATACCAGCAAGTCTTGCATTACACGGGGCAGATTTTTCTAAACAGCTCTTCCTGTGGTATTCCTCTGCCAATAACACTTTAATTTAAATTAAATAACGTCATGAGAACTCAGTAGCCTGGCTCACCATGCTCCACAAACAGTTTTGTTTAGGTGAGACAAAGGGACAGTGCTTCTACTTTCAGTAATCACAGTTAAGTGTGAGTATCATCTGTCCTCTGTTTATATATGACAACTAAAAAAAATATTGAATAATGCTTAACTACATTTTTCTTATCTCTTTTTTTTTTTTTTTTAGATTGTTTCATATTTAAGATATCTTCTGTTCTGCAAAGTAAAAAACTGCAAGGAAATCTGTAATAAATCTTTCTGTTTTCAGATGAATCTGATATTGACTTTTCTCTTCTTTACCTGTACCTGACAAGACAATGTTTTGATTTTCTTTAAAAATTTAAATATGTGAAGAAATGATGGAAAATAAACACTTGGTTTCTTCCCCCCTCCACTTCATCCATTACCCATAGCTAAAACTCATAGCTCACATTAATTCAGAATAAATTACTTTTTGGGAAGAAAAAAAAAAAAAAAGAAAAAAGAAAAAAAAATGATGAAACACGGGTGAGCAGGAGATGCTATATATAAGGCTCATGTATCTTTTGGTGACAGAACTATATTAGGTGGCCAGCAAGTCAGATTTTGTGAGAAAATCCACTGTCATTACTGTTAAAATTATTTTAGTTGACTTCAGAAACATATATAAAAATAATTCCCACACAGGCTTTCTTAAATGTATGTAATACTGTAGCTCCATAAGCCACTATAATACCTGGGTTTAGCATTCATAATCCCTACATTTTTCCTACATGTATAATATATGCATACAAAAACAGRCATACACATAGTTTTGCTGTTTTAGATACAGGCCATATTTAAGTTTACTTTCTGTGGGTCAGGACACATGGATTTGAGTTAAAGCAATAGCGAACGTAATGCTTCTCTCTGGTTAACACGAACAAACATCTCCGCATGCAGCGTTCATGAATCGACTTCAATATACTCAGCAGAACAGCTTGACAATTTTACCAGATCTGAGGTAACGCAAATTTAAAATATGTGGTCACTGGCTAAAGAACTACAGAACAGATGACTCTCCCCAACAAATGTATTCATTGTTGACTTCCTCCAGTTTTAGTTAGCAGCTAGTTTATCCTATCCATCAAAGATGTTTTCATTAAAACTGATTAGCTGCTGAAAATGATCARGTAAAAGGGGACACCAATGATTTTTGTTCTAAAATTAGCTTAGTTTTTTTTTTCCACAAAAGTGTTGTTATTTTCACCCAAAGGTATCTATTTCCATTTCAAAAGCAGAACCCAATCATTATGTATAAGCCAAAAAAAGTGGAAATAAAGAGAGAAAAATTCTGCTTATGAGCATATAGCCTTACTTTCCCAATACATTGTAGTAAATTTCTGTTACTTCCAAATACTACTTAAGAACTTTTTCTCCYGAGACCTACATACCTGTATTACCTAGCACACTAAAAGCATTGGAGACTCTTTTCTTTTTTTTTCCCTTGGTTAAGCCAGRACAAATCATACTAAGGAAAGGTATAACCATCAGTTTGAAGACAGCCTTCAGACAGTGACAGCGGAGGACTGAGGTACCCAGGGCAGCTCTCTGCTCATGCTGCCAGTGTTCACTGCCTGACAGACCCCCTTGTTCTCTCYCCATTGACTTGCAGATTACTCCTGTAATAGAAAGAAGGCAATTTCTATAGGAAAAGGCACTCATTAGGTTAAATGATACTATTTTGGGGGGGTAAGAGGGAGGGAAGCATCGCACTTTTCAGGAACTTGAGATTTTTTGCGCAAACAGGCAGAGAAGAGCATCCTCCTGACAGCAGCTTGCTTCTTGCCCGGCAGCATCAGCCGGGGCAGTACTGCAGAGCAGGGCTTGTGCCTCCGGCGTATCCTGACTACAGCTGCTATGCGACGCTGGCTCTGACACGTGGAAGTAGCTCCGTGCAGTAATTTGCTCAGAATTAGAAAGAGGAAACTCAAAAAGACATAGCAGACAGAGCTGACGTCCAAATGTTTGAGAAAAGAGAACTTCTTATGGAGATTGAACTTTCTGTAGCCAAAACGACTTGGTTTGCTGTGAAGATTGTTGATTCACTGTCTCTTATTATTTTAATATGTCTCTATTAAACTAACAATGTATTAGGAGCCAAATCCTCAGCTGGGATAAATCGTCTGATTTATCAGCCTACCTTCATGACACCCTTTTTGCTCCGGCCTGGAGTATTAAATCCCACTTCAGCTTCATCAGTAAAAGCCTTTTCCAAGTTAAAATGCTGGAGATAAACAAGAGGAAAAACCTTTTCCTGTTGTTGCTGATACTGCTCAGAGGCTTAGCATGGATTTTTCAGGCTAAGCATTTAATTACAATGTCTAATCTGAGATGTCTTTAAATCTTGGATGCTGTTCATTAGACAGATATTTTCTGCTTCTTTTTCCAAAACTTAAGCATCACAAAAACAAGAACGTATAATGCTGGAGCCTCAAAAACCCGCTTTAGGCAGCTCAGTGAGACAATGGTGTTCCTAGATGAGATTTTTAAAATCTGAAAACAGTGTTTCTAGGAAGCTTTGCCAAAGCACTTTGGAACCTCTTTCTACCAACGTGACATACAATAGTCTGTGACTGAAGGAATTTGAAAAACAAAAGATTCAGGACATGAAATGCCTTTATCCCAAACAGCCTGACTGAGTAACAAAATAATTATTCAACATTTGTTTTCTATAGCATCCACAATGTTGTAGGCACTTCTCTGAGGCAGGAACGTGCACCTCCTGCCCAGAGACCCACCATGTCTGGCTGAGGGGCTTTCACCACACTCTGCATGGAGAGGGGTGGTAAAATGTCCTTCTAACATATACCTCTGGGAAGAAATCTGATTTAAATGGTTCTGTTACTATTTCATCACTTTTTATACTTTAAACACCATGAAAAATGGGACTAAAACATCTGAACACGAACATATGAACATGTTGCCTGACACTGAGCATCAGTGGGCAATTACATTTTTTCTGTAATAGAACGTATTCAGAATCTCCTCCAGTTATTTTATTCATGATGTTATACAATAAAAGGTAATAAAACACCCATTTATTTTCAATTCTTCTATTTTTAATATCATAAGCAAAAATGAACTTGATAATTCCATTTTTCTAATTGGATTGTGAAATGCTGCATGTATTCAAGAACTATTTGGCAGCCAGTCAAATCACTAGCAGAAGATACTTTATTTATCTAATTTGCTGCAAAAGTCTGAAATCCAGTTCTTTCCATATTTGCTTTATGTGGTGAAGCACATCGCTAATTCCCGGATAAGTCTCACAGGGATTTAGGGCATGCTGGGTGTACTTCTCCTTTTAATTAATGTGTATAAAATGAGGTATTTGATATTTCAAATCATCCAACACACAGCTTTTATTTCTTAACTTTTTTCTTCTATATAAAACCCTTTACATCTCTTTTTTGGTGCCCTTTCATGTCCTGACATTTTTTTTCCCCCCACTGTTTCACAGGTTTTTTTAAGGATGGTGGGCCTCTCTGCATTTGATAGAGAATCAATATGAGTACAATTCCTGTGGATTTACACTGGTATAAATGGTGGGAGAATCAGGTCACGATCTCTTCTCAAGCTACTGTCTTTCGTCCTCCTTAATACTTTGGAAATTATACTACTTTCTGCTGTTAAATCTTATCCGTGTTCCCATTCTATGCAGAAACAAACAAAACCCAGTTATCTCTGGTGAAGTCCTGCAATTATAACCTTCCACCCGAAAATGATAGCTTAATCTTCCAGGAAACAGCAGAGACAGACAGTATTTGAGCTTTGGGGGACAGTAGTTCACTGTGGCATGTGAAGCTGGATCAAAGGACATGTGAAGGGATACAAGGACTGAATAATTAATTTTGCTTCTGATTTTTTACACTGATTCACACAGAAGGGTCTTAATGCAACTGGCCTCAGGTGTTCACTCTTGAAGAGCTCTCTATCATAAAGGTGGGCTTCATTTTTCACTTTTAGTAAAATAAATACATTGTATTATATTTAATAGCATTCAGACAATGCTGTAAGCATAAATAAGTATTTAGTTTTAGACCTACACAGATATGCACCTTAATTTGTATTCACTGTGTTGCTGTACAGGCTGTGGGTGAGCGTGTCGGGACGGCAAGGCGAGGAGACGTGCACCTGATCTATCTCTGTCTCCTTTTCCACCGAAAGCTGTCTGCTGGCAAGGACTGATCACAAACGGGCGACAGGCCGGCTGGTGCTGACAATGTCCCTCTCCTCCATCACTAACTGAAGCAGATGTTGGTACCAGCCCACCGTGACCCGCAAGCTCGGGGATGCTGCGGTGGGGATGCTGGGGCCAGCCCYGTAGCTCAGCGGTTGTTCCTATGCTGCGGAGGAGCAACTTTCTGTTCCTGTTACTCCGGCTGTTTAAAAATAATGCATCCCAGAGCCGAAGGAGGGAAATTGCAGGCCCCGGGACGTGAGTGCTTGGCCGGCCCTTCCTGGTGCACAATGGCAGGAAGGCACTGCTATGGTTTCTCTGGGACCTGGGTGGCCTGATATAATGCTGTGAAAGGAATACAGCGAGCGTGCGTGGCAAATCTGTATACAATACGTGAGCTCTGTGTTAAAGGACAAATAATGCTAGGTACTTTATCAGCTGCATTATGAAAATGCCTCGTCCGCTGGCTGTAAATGCTAATTAACTGAAGATGCTGCGGCATCTTCATGCATAAAACACATTCACCTTTATCAAATAACCACTATGTTTATGTATTCATGCTTTGTTTCTTCCCTCACATGTCCTCATACTGAACTACTATGCCTACTACTGAGAGAAAACATAGCATGGTTATCCAAACAATTTCATACGGGTGAAGAGTGGTGTCGGCACTGCTCCAGAACATCACTAGTGAACCAAGAGAAAGAAAACTGAAGATAAAACTGAAGGCAACCTGTACATGGGAYGGGTGTATGTTACACAGGCACAAATAGGCACCAAAATGAAGCTGTCTTACAACGGTACTCCGATGGTGAGATCCAAATGCTGTGTGTGAGTTTCCCAGCCTCCGGGTAAGTTAAGGTTTTGGACATTACTTACACAGCAGTGACCTGCCGGACTGGTCATGGGCTCCTGTTTCAAGCCCTGCAAATTTCTCACCTCAGTGATACCTTGGTGAGATACCTTGATGAGATACCTTGATTTGTCCCACCTTGATATGTCCCACAGATCATACAAGGTATAAAACAACAAGTTTAATTTATTCGGTTTTAAAAACTGTTATGTTACTCTCTTGATGTGAAAACTGCATCTAGAAGCCCAGTTTTGCCACTTAAAGTGTTGTCTAGGTACTCATCACTAATAATTTTTGCTGTATGCTCACCCTGCGCTCCCTGACTYAGATGATCAGCCTGTATCAGCTCTCAACATAACCACGAGTAGCTCGCTGTTGTTCAGACGTACATATGGATTTGGCAAGTGGAGGACCACTGTAGTGGGTGGGTTTCACCAAGGCAAAGCCTGTAACACCCACAGTTTCTCCCACCCTGGTATGAAGCAGCAGAAAGGAGCTGTATCACACAGAAAAAATAGAGACTGCATTCAGTTCCTGGTAACTTTGCTGCCTGTTTGAGAGCTTGTAACATTTCAGATCACATTTTGGTCAAAAGCCATCACTAAGACACCCTGAARGAGGCAAGTGATTCCAAATCCCACCGAGTCTCAGCCTCCTGCTCTTTCTGACATACTCACTGATATAAAGCATGTGGACCTGTAATTAAAGTTACTACAGAGGCAAAGCAAACAAACCTCAAAGCCTATTAGAAACATCTAATCATGATAGAAAAATTGCACTACAAAAGTATGATAAACAAAACACTTATTATGAGTACCTTAAAAACCAGCGACAAACACAAGATTGTAAAGATCAACAATAAAAATTAAATGTAAAAAAAACCCCAAAACAAATGTCTCCTAAATTAATGMCAATATTTATAGAATAGATCTAAGCACAGACCTAATATTTAGCTTTATTTAAATTTTGGCTCCCAGGAGAATTAAAAAACCAGCTGGTATTGTTGATCTAATAGCGCCATGTCGGCCCAAGCAGACAGCGTAAGAACTGTGTGAGGTTCAATGTCAACAAGCCATAGACTTGGAAAGATTGAGTTTACTATTTTATTTTATGTTTAAATGTTGTGCTGCAATGAGAGTGGAATTAGATGAAATTCTAGAGCAAATATACAGTTTAAACCCTAATTCATTTAGTCAGTTTAAGCAAAGGGAGAAATATATATCACCCCACTCTTTACCACCAGCTGAACTGTATATGACAACATCAACAGAGAGCGTCAGCTGGCTTGGCTTCTGGAGCTCGGGAACTTAGTTCTTTGGAGTTCATTTTGGTTTTCAGGAGGGATCTGTAAGACCAAGTTATAAACAACAACATGGCGATCCTAATTCCCTTCTTAATTAGTCACCTATTCAGAGGAGGTAGTTTACTGTCTGATTTTTGAAAACCTTGCAAAATTAGGCTGTCTAGGTGCTTATTTCTGGATTATAATGTCTAACTTTTGGCAGTGGAAATAGCATTTAAGATCTTTTCTTTTCTAAATAAACATAATTAAAAACAACAACAACAACAACAAAAAACAAACCCAGAAAAGGATTTTGTCCTGATGTAGTTAGCCAAAATTGTAATTACCTCCAGTATGACATTGTGGTCTATGAAGTATACCGTTCAGTTACAGGTCTCCATTACCYTTCTACACACTATTTATTCCGTGCTCCTGAGAAAATATCTGGGACTTGTTCAGCATGAAAGGACATATGTGAGAATCAAGAAACATAGGTAATGACATTGACTTAATTAACAATAGAAGAATCATGTTTCTGACTGCCAAACAAAACATGAACTCCAGTTCATGAAGTTTTCTTCCTTTGTGACGCTGCATTCAGTCTGGTATAGCTGTGGATGTTGGCTCTGCCTGACTGCGATTCCTAGACCTTTTCTGACTTATGTCTTTCAAATAAGGGACCAGTGAATCACTACTAGAAAACTAAAGTAAAAGCTTGACGCTTTTTAGACCTAGCCAGGATTACAACTAACAGACGTCTCCAGAGAAAGCTTGTGCAACTAAAATTTGCAGGCTGATATCTGGAAGATAATTTGGTAAATTCAGACAGAGCAAGCTGGGGCGTGGTGGGAAAATTAAACGCAGAACTATGCGCTAACCATGGTTTTCTCCACTGCATTCATCCCTTCTCTCCAAACCAGTATGGCACTGGCCCATGTCCTGTCATTACTATCTTAGTCTGCTGTATCGTGGGGATAATAATGAACCCTGAAGAGCGGACAAATATTAAAGTAGACAAAAAAGACCGATACCCTTATGTACATACAGTCTGTAGTCAGAGCAAGAGGACAGCACGAGAGCAATTCAGCATTTCTGTACATCAGTCAGAACTAACGAGGACTTTGCAATCACCTTAGACAGCTTCATAGCTTGCCAATATATATTTATATTTCTAAATTTACACACACACACACATGTACTAGTAAGAGGCTTCCGACAAACTAAAGTCTGGTTTGTTGGTGCCAAAATTGATTCCAGATTGCACGTATAGAATTATATAAACAACTTACATGTCCAGAGGTTGTGGAATGTGTAGGAGGGCAGGAGAGCAGCCAGCTCCCCCACCCAGCCCAGCACACACACCAAAAACACCCAAGGGACTATTTGAGTCACACTGTACCCAGGCAACAAATATTTAATTAGAGTGACAAATAGGATGAGTGGGTCTGAGCTGTCCCCCCTCCTTCCTATGTTAAGGGAACAAAGCGAAACACTGGGAGGGAAGCCTCTGTAACGCCCCAAACGCCTCCCGCCTGGAAGGATGTTTCTTCCCTTCAGCTCTTCCAGCTTGGCTCTTTTCCATCTCATGTGGAACAAATGTCAGAATAATCCTGACACGGAAATCTCCTAGCCGTGCTCTAAAGTCTGGCCGCACATGGGAGGAAAAAAAATATCCGATACATGCATCAATATGGGACTTCCCTAATTGACAAAAACCTGTAGATAAATACTTTTACCTGTCAGGAGTACCTTCCCAGGTACAGGCCCAGTGGTATGCTACTGATGGTGTTGTAATGCATACTGCATGGTGTCATAAGCTATCTAATATGCCCCTTTTTCTTCTTTATATTTATTCATACTGAGAGCCTATAATCTTTTACTAAGATGCATTTTTTAAGAAATAACAGAAAAGTGCTTCTAAAGCCCATTTTATAGGGAAACTTTCTTATAGTTTTCCCCTATTGTTGCATATCTTTATCCCCTCTGGAATGATTTCTCAGTGATATATAGTGCTAGATGCTCTTTACCATCAGTTTCTTGGCATTAAATTGCACCCAGTTTAGTTTCTGACACATCCGGTTCAACAATAAAGTTTTTGGAAAAATTTGAGCCCTGACACACAGGAGCTGTACATAATTTTTCTTTAATGTTCCTAAAGGCATCTTTTGCATTCAGGAGACCATTTAATAGCACCAGACTTACTTTTTTTACTGTTCTACCTTCCCCCTTTTTTGGATCAGGGTAATGAGAGGAGAAGGAACYATGGAAAATCTCTGGGTTAAATTTCCTGTAATATTCTTGCAAACTAAAACTTCATCTTTCTTTTTCTATTTTCTATTTCTTCATCTGAAGATGGACATGGCCTCTAAAATAACTAGCTGTCTTATAAACCTGGGTTTGACCTTCATTCTTCAGCATAAAGGTCAGGGATTTTGTCCTGTTTCAGGAATAATAGCTGATTAATATAGGCTTGGGAATGACCTGAAATCTCACTTGAGGTATTTTTTCAGGTCTGATAATAATTTCCATATATCTCAATTTAGAATCTGCAATGTTTGCTATAATGCTTAGACACAGGCAGAGAAATTAATTAGGGTAGTCTTAATTCAGCACTAGCAGTTGACCTTTCAAGCATAGGGAAAGCCTCTGAACTCCTGCCAAAGCTGGGCACAGATGTGGGATGAGAGGGGCAAGCGCTGGGGTCCATATTCACTTGGGGGGAGCAGTGGCACCTGGAGTCACTCCTTGTGCTCCCAGTGCCAGGTGCATACCTCATGTCATGAAATACGTTGCCACACAGTATTTTGCTCTTCTCTGATCAGTTAGGAAGAAGGACGACTTTAGGTCACTCCATAGCACACACCTAACATGCAGCCTAGGGGCAAACACTGACCTACCAAACACCATTTCTTCAGCTAGAAGGGCATAGCCAAAGCAATAATATATATTCCTACTGAGCAAAGTTCTCATAAAATTGTATAAGCCCTTTCCTTGTGCCTGGTGATGGGGTCACCAAACAAAATTTTTCTCAGGTCTTCCAGTTTCTTGCTTTGTGAATGCCAGGACAAAATAATACTGGGATAATACATTCTCTATTATGTTGTACAGTGGCCAGCATGCCATATGCAGACTGAWTTTTTTTAATATCAAAGCTATCCTCCTCGTCGTTACATGTTGAACCACGCAAAAGCCTATATTTCCTACATACGCTTCTAATGCATCATTTATAAAAGATAAGCTACACATTTCCCGTGAGCTGTAATTAAATCAGTAATTCCTTGTGGAGTTCTCATTAACTTGTACAGTAGGAACAGCCATAGCCTCAGGTACTTCTTCCTGCCTGCAGTTTTATTTTGTTTTTCTGCACATCTGCTTCCTATTGTGCCTTTTAATACTAACACCTTGAATGTGAATGATTCCCCTAGGCTTTCTGGCTGGCCACCTTGCTATTGTTTTTCTCCTTTAAAAAATAATAGTAAAAACCCCCTGACCTAAATGATTCAGTTTTTCTTCATAAAGCACTACTGTCCTCACTGAATCCTTGTGATATATCACATCTACATAATTAATCCTTAATGAAGGGAATTCGATATTTCCTCATGAAGTTTGTTGTTACACGTCGTACAAGAAATACAATTTGAAATCCTTTCTTTCCCCTTTGGTATAAGCCAAATCGTTTTCTTGTTTAAGATCATCCTTTATGTACTCGTGTATAAAGACAGGATGGCCCAGTAGTATAACCTGATTTCCAGAAATCTAAGTTCAATTCCCTACCCCAAACACAGACTTTGCATGATGCAGGCTTAGCTAAGTCATGTAGAGTTTGCCTTTCCTGTATTTTTAGATCCCTATTCCCTGGAAAGGGCTGGATAACCTGAGGTTTGGCACCAGTGACTCACCACTGAGAAGACGAGAGGGTGGTATTTCACCTGGTATGCACAGGAACCAGCCCTTGCAGCTGGCTCAAAAGGAACAGATGAGCAAGAACATGTCTCAGATAGCAGCTTCCCCTAATACTAGTATCTTTGGACTGCAGGGAGGTGCTCAATGTATTAATTTAATTTCTATCAAAGATTCACAGCCTATTTGACCATCCATCCACTTCAGCAGTGGATAAGAAGATAGTTTTGCATGAAGGCAGGTACATTTCAAGGCAAAGGCTGTAGCAATTGCACAGCATGTTGAAGATCCTCTGCCTGATCCTGTTCAAACTTATATCAGACCCCCAGATGCTTCCCCTAACATCAAGAAATTGTCTGCTGCCAAAGCAGGGGTTTCTTCACCTTCCTATTGAGCGGTTTTTCATTGCAAGACAGCCAGCTTTGCAGAGCCGGAAAAGAGAGTAAGAGTATGGCCTCGTAGCACACTCAATAGGGAGACCAAAGTAATGGATTGTAGTTCTTACCCTAAGAAGTGTTTACACTTTAACTGATGAGAGTTTAATGGTAAGTACATTGACCTATCCTAAGTGCTTCTGCACCCATGTTTGCTAGGAAAAAAAAATAAAAGACAACTCTGTAGGTCCTTTCCCTTTCGCAGGCATTGCTTGCTTTCTTGTTAATCAACCAAGCAAAATTTAAATCATCTCAGTCACCCTTCACACTTTTAGCTTTGATGGAGTTTGGACAGTAGAGGCAAAGAATGTTCAGAAACTACCTATGCATTTCATATCAACAACCTATGACTCCATCCACTTTCCATTCTTATAGTCTTCCTTGTGCTCCCAGCATAAGTATTGCTGGAAACAGGGTACGGAACTGCATAGCCATTTGCCCTCACTCTTTTGTGTTTCATACCTTGCAGTGTTCAGCATTTGCTGAAAGAGGAAGAGCAAGTAGAGAGGAACACTAAGTAGAAAAGAGCCCTGCCAGGTTTCTGATTAGCATGGGAGCCAAAAATGCTTTGGACTGTTCAGAAGCTATTTATATTTTATAGATAACGGTTTTCTCACACTTACTACTTAATTGCATTATAAAAGAATTCCTCCTCTGTCATGGCTGGTTCAAAAGCAGGCAGTACCCAGATGTTATGCTCTCCTTATGTGAGCGAAGTAGAGAAGTACTTCACTTCCAGACAGGCACAAATTGCGTCTGTCTTTCCTTTGTTTTTATGAGGTCTAGTATATCAAACAGGATATGTTGGAGGCCCCAATTCAAGTACACAATTCACTTTATGCAAATGTTTATGAGCATTACTGAGTAGGAATGGCTTTGCCATATTAGGAGCTAGGAAAAAGGAATAGTTTGAATAGTATATGTCCAAAATCATGAAGATTCAACCACACCACGGATATCTCAGCAAAATTCTTGAAAGGAAAACAAAAAGTCCAGATAGGAGCAATCTTGTTTATCAATAAAGTTCATGAACTCATTTGTCCCTTAAAGGGAAGGGGGAGTGGGGTGATGAAGCTTGAAAATGTATTCACAAGGGGGAGAAAAGGGACAATGTTTTATTCTAAGATCACAGTGGTCAGATTATGGGCAGTTTAATAGATTATGTTCATACAAGAACGTTTTTCATAAAAGGACAGAGTCTTTCTGACAAAGTGTCTCCTATAGTAGTTTGTTTCTTTTTCTGTTATAAATTTCTGGTAAACTTAAGAAGGCAAGATCCTATAAATAGTGTGGCTGCTCAACATTCAGCCTTTCAAAATTACACCAAGCCTGCACAGCTTTCAAGGCTCCATTTCCCCTTCATTTGTTACTTCTTGCGCCACCTTCCCCATCGTTCTCCATGCCAGAGCTTTGTGCATCATACACCAGCAATGCTGCRAGGAGGTGGATAGTAAGATAAAGCCACCCCGTGCACAGACCCGTGCAAGCAGCTCTCTCAGCGCAGCGCTGCTTTGCAGGTGCTAGGTCAGCRTTACGCCTGGTGCGCTCGTGCTGGGTTTGCAGTCTTTTCTAAGGCGAGCGGGGCCATAGCGTATGATGTAGCTGGTGCTGGCAGAACAAAACGCATATTGTAGCCTGGGTGTAACACATTTAGCTCTGAAATGCAGCAGCTCTACTGTCTCCATAGCAGTCCTAGGATTTTATGGATTTGAGGTTGTTTGTGACACATTAGTTGATCAGCAAAGGACTCTTCCTTGGCCAAACTGGGAAGGAAGACAGGCTAGAAAATGGAATTCAAAATACACTTCACGTTTTAAAAGTGTCTCTTCTACTAGTCCCTCCCTCTTAAAAGTAACATACAAAGACAAAGTGTCAAGATTATGAAACCTTTGTTAAGAACACTTTGGGTCTGGATGGTTTCTATTTATAAATCACAATAATAGAAACATTGCAAAAAGAAAAGGTCAACAAGCTGAAAATTAGAGCTGGAAGCTGCCAGGCTGGGAGTTCTGGTCCCAGTGGTTTGTGAGCAGTGACTTAACAGTTCTTCCTTTTTTCCCCCTTCCCAATTGCTTACTGCTTCCTCTGATCTGTTTAGTTTTTCATACTAAACATCAGCCGTCATCTGTAGCAACTTAGCCCTCAACTGTTTCTACCTAACAGTCCAGTCCTTAAATTTTCCATACTTTTGCAAGTTCTCTTTGAGGATGCATTTCTATTCCCCTGAATTTCTTTATCTGACCAACTATTCTAGATGCTTGCAAAATATCTTCTAAGAGACATTTGGTCTCTTAGATGTTGCCAACTCTTGTTTCTCTGAAGCTATTGCATTTAGTTTGTTTTCCAACACGCTTTTTGGAAGCTTTTAGTTACAGAAACTTCAGAACTTTTCCCATTGTGTTTGGTATTCATGCCCCCAGGCCTGCAAGAAAAGCAATAAATGAAGACATATTCAGATGTTTCCAGACTCAAATTCTTGTACAATTTCCTTCAGTTCAGAACAAAAATTTATTTGACATAGTTTTCTTCACTAATTGCTTGTATCAACAGCCTGGCTACACTGTGTTTCCCAGCAGTCTAGTTTGCTTTACCRTTTCAGCTGGGTGAGTTACTCATAGACACTGTGAAACAGAGTAAAAGAAAGCTACTCCACGAGTATGGCCCATAATGCATACTTTGTTATTCAGGAGCCTCACAAACATTAATTATTCTGCATTGACCATACCACAGTGCAGAAATAAAAACATTTGTTCTAAGATTTTATCCCTAAGGTTTTCTGACTTTTTTGGCGTGCACAAATCACCGTGACAACTCCAAAGTCCTTCAAAGTCTCTCAAGAAGACATGTCAAAAGAACGGTAAAAAGTAGGGCTTCAGAAACATCTGATTCAATGTCTTTTCATTTCACTGCTTATTCTTGGCTATGACATTCTTAAAGAATAAAAGTTGAAGAGCCGACGCCTTTTCTTCCTCAAACTTTTTTCTAAAGACAGTGCTGTAGCGTAAAATATTTGGGGATGTTGCGCATGCTTTCCTTAAACTTTCTACCAGAAAATTAATTTAGAAGCTATAAATAGCACACGTGCATGTAGAAACAAATTTACCCTATAGGCTTAATTTTCTGTATAATTCCAGTTGTTTTCTGTGTTTTGTGTACATTAGAAAACAAACCCTATACAGTGTATGGTTGATATTCTAAGTTCCAATAAAGTATAAGGAAATAGCACTAAATCATTTTTATTTGCTGAAATGTCAAAAGGGCTTTAGCTGACATAACATTGCGGAAGACTGGCTGTGACTCCCTCCAAGTTAAAAGGTACCATTTTCATGGAAGGACGGCACAGATGAGAAACTCTGCCGCGGTGCCTTCCTCACACTGCTTGCATTTTCATTCTCAGCTGCCTGACAAGACATTTTTGTTCAACCAGATGCGGACGGAGAAAACTTGCAGACTTGCAAGCTTTCAGTAGGTAATCAAGAAGCAGTGAGTGCTTAGCAGCACACACGACTGGATACTGACCTTAATAAGATTGCCTCTTCACAGGCAGGCCCCAGAATTTGGCAAGCCATGCTTGCACTCGCTAATTAAAAAGCAGCTGAGCCAAATGTGTTTGCACAAGTGTCATGGTCACACTTCTGTCCTCATGCTAGTTATGTGATCAGCATCAGAACTGCTCATTAGAAGTGCTTCTAGAAATGCTCTAGGAACCCAGTTTTTGAATTTCAGGCGACAGCTACTTCAGCTGCATGTGCAATTAGGGGATGCATAAATGAGTAGGCAGCTGCTTAATTTTCTCCATGTCTGTGAAAACAAGGTTAACCAAGCACATAATGGATGCTGAAGAAAAATGTCAGTCACTGTTTGTGTATTTCTGTCAGGATGAAAGATAACATTTCACAACTGCCATGACATACCTCATTTTGAAAATCAGTCCTTAGTTACTTTCCTGATGCTACAAGCAACCTCAGTTAGGCAGAGTCGATGTGCAATACAAGAAAAGATCTTCAAAGATTTGCTGCTCCAACAGGCACCCCATGAAGTCTTTGCAGCTTTGTAGGGGCTAGAGAACAGCGGGAAGGGCCTCGGCTATGCTAGATGTGCACACCAATAAGAGAAAATGCCTCTCCGTATAGTTTAATTGTGGAAGAGTGGCAGTTCAGACTGTAGGAGAGGCTTTTTGGATTCTCCTGCCTGCCTCAGGAAATTTCCAATAGGCCTAGCAGAATCTGCATGAGATGAAGAATGCCTAAATTATAAAGGACATTATAAAATGTCACGTGATATTTATTTTCAGAGGCAGTATGACTGGCCTTGGATTTCAGTCACAATTATCACAAATTTCACTGACTTTTCCTTACTAGTGTCAGTAACTGCTGCTTCTGTGCAGAGCATGTTGGGCAATTTAATGAAAAAAGGTACTTCTGTGAATTACAAAATCAAACCTTCATCTTTGTGACAGGCTTTTAAAGAGTTGACACCAAGCTGTGTGAGGACGCATGAAAGGAGCTCACTTCTTACCATTAAAAAATGTGGAAAGATGGATGGAACTCTGGTTATCCAGTCCAGTCTGACACCTCTTACATTAAAGCATATTACAAGTAAAAACTGTCTTTGTTACCAAGATTTAAAAGCTGAATGTAAACGTGTTATGCTTTAATCCATGGAAAGTGAGGTCCCAGTAATTCACTACTTAGAGAACATGTAATACATGACCCAAAACCAGAAGAAATATAAGGAAAGAATCGTCAGACCTCAATAGTATTAAAAAAAGAAAAGTACATGACGAGTGCTTATTTTGCAAGACTAACAGAGCAGACAGTTTCCTGATAGTCCTTTCAGAGGTGAAAATACAAACGCAACTTCTACAACTCATCACATCTAATTAAGAAACAAATAGGATAATGATCAGACAGTTTTGGCAAGAACAAATACACCTTCTTCCATCCATTCATCCTTKCCATTAGAACTGTTAATTATTACAGCATACTTCTGACAATAGGAAGTAATGGGGGAGAATATACACAAAACCACAAAACAGCTCAAGGGTTTGTATTCCTTGCAGTGCATTTTGTGAGCCTGTGGAACTCATAGGTAAATTAGAATTTTTACTGTGCCCATATGTGAAATATGTGAAAGCTTCTGTTTCACTCTTTATTCTAGAGAGCATAACCTCAAAACCATGCTGCTCTAAGTGGGTACTTTACACACCGTAGACTGTGAGAACAGCCTAGAAAGACTTATTGGCAGAAACAGTGAAGTTACTCTGAAGAGTAGACATCCACAAGGAAATTGTACAAGCCGACCTAAATAACTGCCAGTAAAACTGGATACCGAACAAGATCACTCTGCATTCTGTATGTGTCACTTATTTTACAGAAGCCGTATTTTGGATGTTCTTTAGAGAACTCAAAATACATTTTATAGGCTCTTGTTCTCCATGCCTCTTTTGTGAAGTCCCATACCACAAAATCATATGAACAGACTTCAGAAATAGAAAAACATGAACAGTTGACATAAATGCTACCTCCTTTCCAGATAGTACCCCAGTAATTAGGAGCACTGCTGTAAGGACCTTTAGCACGACGATTGAGATTGCAAGGAAGATCATAGAGACACCCAGACTAAGTGGACAAGAAACAGATCAGGATAGAACAAATTCCTAGCACTGAAAGCAATGGCTTGTTGGATCTGAAACCTGTAATAAACCCAGTGCCAACTATTGCAGCAGACTCCAATTTGGAGCAATCTATTTATCTTACATAAAGACCTTGTGTGAGAGGGGGCAATACATATGTTTTGATTATTTTTCAAAGACAGCTGTTGTTAGACAGAGACCCATTGGTTTGAGTGCCCCAGGAAGCGTCAAACACAAAAACATTTTGTAGGCGAAGAGGTCAAAAGTGAGAGCCCTTTAACACAGGAGGGCTCAGTTTATCAAATGACCCTGCAATTTGTCATGCGGACATCTTTATCACAATACATCTGTTACAAATGCTGACATACTGTATATAACATGTATACTTGCAGAGAATTTTTTTTTTCCAGTATTTTGTACTGTATATGCATGTTTATAAAATTATAGATAGACACACAGGGAGGACTCTGTTCTTTCTCCATTTCATTCTCCAGGATCACACACATCAAGCACATAACAGGCACTGGCAATCTTTCTGTATATATCCAGTTTTGACATCAGGAAATTCATTGTTATCTTACAGCATTATCTTAGATTGTCTGTGGCCATGCATGTTTCTTCCAGTTTGTATTTAAGCATCTGTGTCCACAAGCATAACTGGAAATAAGATTCTCCTTTTGGCTCTTTGTCTCAGGCCTCCGAGGTAGTAGGGTCAATTTTCTCCATAAAACATCTCAGAGGCATTGGTAATGCCAGCTTACCCCATTAACCTATCAAGAGAGTGAACTTTGAAAGGAAGACGGGTGCTCCTCTTTTATTTCTCGGTTATTTTGCCTACTTGCTGAATGTGCTTTTCTTTTGCAGAGCAATTGGATAATAGTGATAAGAAATGACCAGTTGCCACTGAGTCGCTGCTGATTGCGTAAAACCCACTAACCCAGAGAAACATTGGAGGACATTATTCTCATTTCATTTGATTACAGGGTGAACTTTAAAATGTGATCTACACAGAGAAAAGTAATCGCTACCTAGACCATCACGGACAAGCAAGAATGTTTGCTTCAGAAATTTGAACCGAACAATGCTCTTTGAGAGGACTTTTTGGCCTTTAAAAAATGTAATTTGTGGATTGATGATAACAAGGCACAGTACTGACATTAGCTCCCAGACACCGCTAGACAATAGGAAAGTACAGGAAATCTAGAAGTCGAATCATTCTCCTCGGGGGATACACTTTGTCTGACCAGGAAACCACACACTCAGCCCTGTCCAAAAGAAAAAGATTAGTCGCTGAGGTAGGTGGGCTCTCAGTACTACCTTGCCTGAGCCTGAYGACAGCCTGTTAAGGATGGGTCCTTGTGAAAAGAGAGTTGGCTTGAAAACAAAATATTAGAGGGAAAACATTACCAGTTGAGCTCCATTATACTTTCTGTCTAAAAGCAAAGGCCACATACTTGGGCAGGATGAAGAAATTAGCATCAGYGGAGGCTGGGTTCCCCTCTTCAGCCATTAGTATGTGACTGCRAATTTTATGATGTTGCTAGTACTCTATATCTTGCAATAGTCTCATCAAATTCTCATTAACATTGAATCTGAACAAAGAGGAAAGAATAACTGTCCATGAAATTACTGTGAACTCTTAAGTGCTATGTATTTGTAGAGGGTAGTCTCTTCTAAGTTTCTCATTAATGGGGAAGAAAATCTGCCAATACATTAACTGGTTTATCACAGTCCCCAGATTTTTCCACTTTGACTGTATTTGAATAATATGGTTTTGGGTTAATAAAAGTCAAGAAATATTCTCTGCATTTCTAGTCATCTCTCTATGCTGGGTTCACATCAACAGCCTCAGAAACTTCCAACACCACTGCTTCAGCTTCACTTTATAAGGAAAGTAACCACCCTCAAATTATTTTTAAGTCCTTTTTTCATTATGCAGGTCTTCTCCGCTTCTCATCCATGCTTTCCACCTATTCCCTCTGCTCATACATTTTCTCCATCCCATAACAGAGTAGTTCTAACACTGCATAGCCAAGCAAACAGGCATTTGGGGTCAGGGTAAGGAGCAAGAGAAACCAGTGCACTGCAATGGCAACAGTACAAGCTTCAGTGTAAAGGAGCCCCAATAAGCAATGCTGTCTCCTGTGGCAGCCCTCATTCTGAGGTCCCGCACCCATGACCCAGTGACAGAGGTGCATCCAGAGGCAGGCAATGTTAATCACCACCCCATGTCCCGGTGCATCTGACTCCTTATACAAAATGCCCTCATCTAGCAGGGCTAAGACGACTGGTGAGACTTGCACACCTTAAAATGGCAACTTAGGTTTCTCCTTTGAGATGTTCATAGACTTTTATAGCAGTTTTTTTGCCATTATTTCTCCTTTACTGGGGCTTTCCTGTTTCTCACTGCTGACTTTCACACTTCCCTCTATGCTTTGGCCCATGAGCTCTTTAAAAGGGACTGAATAACTTTTCCCACATGACAAATTGGCAGCACTGGATCGTTATTATTCTTTAGGTTAAACAAACAGTTTGGGTAGGGAGCAGGTCTAGGTTAACTGAGGTAACAAGAGGAACAGGCTGCTGCTGAGTCCAAACACTTGGTGGGTGGCATTTGCTTGATTCCCTGTTGCTGCTCTGAATTGCACAGGATTGGCAATCCAAGTGTTTTGCAATCAGGAGTCAGGACCAAAACTCTGTACATTTTTGGCACTGAGGTCACAAATTAGAGTTTGGGGTTTTTTTCTGACTTTCCTCCTTAGATAGGAGAGCTAGCAATTTATTGTTGCATTTTGTTTTTCTTTCTTAAGTAGATCTGCTTTTCTGACAAACATTTGACTTGGTAAGTCAAGGCTTGAAGAGAACCACACAGTGCATAAGATGTGCAATGCCACCAAAAGTCTCAATCTGCTCCAAAGGGAACTTCCCACTTGTAGCTTGGATGGATCTCTGCAGAAAGACAAGGCGTCGCCTCCTTTTAAGGACTGCTCTGGTCTCAGCATCTGCCTATTTGGGGAAATCTCAACAGGATTTATCCTGGTCATTGCTTTGCCCAGGGACGAGCTAATAAAAGCTGCAGCTTTCATTTTAAGCAAATCTTTGTGTGTGGTATGAGACTTGATGCATTGTCTGGTCCAGACAGCAAAGTTTCATATRAGTCAGGCTTTTTCAAAAGACAGGTAAGTCCCTTGGCAACTGCAAGGATGAAGGGTTGAATTTCATTGTTTGCACTGAAGCCCATACCACACTTTTAAAGTAAACCAATCTAGATCTCCACAGGGTCTCTCAGCTTGTTTACTTTTAGACCTCTGGAAATTTGGGGTAGTTGTTTAATTGGTTTGTTACTTTACTGTCCTGGCACCTCCTCCAGTACCTTTGCTCACTATATTCTTGGAAAAAGGAAAACAAGAAAAAAAAAAAAAAAAAGAAAATTTCAATCCCATAAAGATAGCATGATAAACGTTGCATCAGCAGTTTTCTAAAAGGATTTTGTTGTTATCAAACCTAGCAGACATTAAACAGACAGAGTCTCAGAATAATTGATTTGGGCAAGAGGGTAAGCATTTAGTCTCCCAGTAGGCTAGCCACCTGTGCAAACAGCACTTCCAACTTCTATTTCAGTTGCTGGCTCCTGAACAGTCAATTATTTAGGGCTTTCCAGAGATTTCACTGGCGGAGAAAAAAAATATCCAGGCCTGTTTTTGAAAGGTAGCTGTATCAGCGTAGCTCAGTTGTGCAATTATAGCCTTTCTCTTTGTTCCTCTTTAGGTGACTGCAGGTTTTCAGCGAGATGGCTCTCCTTTAACTTTTGGAGAGTAGCAGTAGCGCTATTCGTGATGTTCCCATATTCCTTGTACCCCGCACAATCCCTTCTATCTGCTATCTCTCTGCGTATGCTACAGAAGAACAGTATGGATTCAGAGAGCCGCAGATGTTTTATCCCTCCCTTTCCTCCCAAGACAAGAAAACAATTCCTGAATAACTCCTAATGGGTGATTTCAGTAATGACTAAATACCAGTGAAAATAAACTACTTGGAAARACCTTTTCCTGTAGTTGAAGCTTTCCTGGGGTATCATTCAACTAAATAGAAGAGTCATGAATGCAGAATGAAAAGATGGACATGTTTATCTCACTCATATTAGACATTGGTGTGCATGATAAAAATATCCACTTTGTTTTAGGTAAGGCTAATAATAATAATTAAAAAAACCCTAAACCTAAAAAGAGCTATATGTCCTCCTATTTTGTGGAGAAATAGAACCTCTAAATGCTAAATAAAACATTTGTCATCCTGGTTTATGATTTCATAAGTCCCTATTGCAAGATTTCTTGTACCCATGGCTAAGGAGGGTATTCGATTTCAGAAACCTTTGATAATCTGTGTCATGCCTTCTTCTGCACTCTCATGGGGATTTTGGAAGAAACTGTGCTACTTTTTTTAAATTAAATGAATCATTTTAGACAAACACAAATTAATTCATGTGGGAAAATACATTCCTAAACTGATGTATAAAGTGTTTGGCTCTGATCTGCTCATTAGCACCCAGGAAAAATGCTTAACAGTTAGTGCTGACAGCTCAGTTTTCAGTAGTGGTCAGGAGATGAAATATCAACTCATCAAATATGCTCATACAGGCAAATATTTTCCCTGTGTGTTCTTTTCCTTCAAGGATTGTTTACGAGTTGCATACTCATAATTAATTCTACCTTCACTTTGCATTTGGTGTCTCTCAGAATGAATTGCTCAAATTTCTTCAAGTTGTTTAAACACTGATCCTGGGGACCCACCATTGCTCGTTTTCTTCCTGATTTCTTGCCCAGAAAGATATATGCCCTTTATGTCCTAACAGTTAATGTTTTCTTACAAAGTTTTTGAATGCAATCCCAAAGTCGCCTTAACGACTTTTATTTCAGGGTCAAAACTGCTGCTGCTTTTGACCAGCCAGTATGCTATTACAGTGTTTGTGTCATTTGACTCTTTGTCATTGCTGAGTTGGGTTTAAGGGTTATTTGGGTTAAAAGTACAATGGCCCAGGGACACGGGTTATCGGCATGGCTGGAAGCACTACCATTACAGAAGAGCAGCTGCTGACCTGTCCCTGCGCCTGCAGGAGAGCTCTCCCTCCCTTTCTCTCCCYAGAAGGACCTGACCCCTCTCCCCTCGTCGCTCAGCAAAAGAAAATAACTTTAAAAATATATTTTCTGGTAATCCCAGAGACAGTGCAAAGCACATTTTCTAGACCAGATCGTGGCATGGTTTTCTTGTGGGAGAACTGAAGTCCCATCATGTCAGTAAGCGAGGTGACAGGTCTCATGCAAGCAGCCAAACCTGTGCACCATCTCCCAATGGCCACAACCTGCCCAGGGCTCTGCGCATTGTCCTGGGTGCAAGCTCTCCCCAAAACAGCCCACTTCACATCAGCAGCTGCTTCAGAGACTAATATCAAAACTAAGCTAAACATGCAAGTAAAAAAAAAAAAAAAAAAAAAAAAGAAACAATATTTCCAGTTTTAGAGCTGAACTAATCTTTCTGACCTGAAGAAAGACTACAACCAGAAAATTACTGGCAAGTTACTTTCATACCAGCATGGTGATGCTTCCCCATAAACACATTCAAGAGCTTTGTATAGCTCTAGTGACTCAAGGGATAAAATTTTCAATATATTCCTCAGCAGATTATTCACAGTTCTCTTAACAAAACAGATTTATTATTTTTTCCTTCTGTTAGCCTACATATCCCATCGCTCAGTTCCATCCTACTATTCCCAGCAATACTTCCTTCGAATGGCTATATGCCACGTTCTCCTGGCATATGGCACTTATAGCACTAAACTTAAAACATGCCCCGTTATCACCAATGAAAGAGAGCACACTGCATTATGCAAGCAAGGTTTAAACACCTTTTAGCTGCCTAAGATTTACTCATTGTTTCATTTGAAATATTTTTTTCTTGAACCACTCAATCCCTCCCAGCCTAGGGACATTTCCGTGTGCGCAGTGCTCTGGATGAATTTCCCAGTCTCAAGGGGTCCTACCAAAAGTTCTGCTGTGATGCCTGCATGTATGTTATCTCCTCACTTGTGGAGACCTTACAGACTCTTTCTCCTCCTTGCTTCATATATGAAAACAATGCACACAAAAGATGTGTGCAAGCCTCTAACTTTCCAAGCAGTTTCCTCTTAACGGGGGTCTCAAAAGATCATCTATGATTTCCATTGTGTCTGCTCTTGTGGGGGCTGTCAAGCCCAACTAAAGTGCTGTTGATCATATAGCTATGACTGCAGACAAAGAGGTATGAAACAGCATGAGGGAGTTAAACTCTGACTTTCTGCTTAAATTCGGCACAGTTGTTTTCAATAAGCAAGGAAAGCTTCAGCTAAAAAAAGTCTGGTTTCTGCTAAGAGAGTAAACTAAGATAAAGCCTTTCCAGCAAAAGTAACCATTTTCTGTAAAAGTAGAGGGAGGCCAAAATGCATCAGTTCTGTTTGCTTCATGTGTCTTTTTTGCGGGATCCATCAGGCAAATACTACACTAAAGTATTCATTGAGCACAAGGCTAGCAAACATTTGGCATCCATCCTGCATCAGCTGAACTTGTAATCGTTAAAGAGATTTACATTGTCCGATCTGCCTTGTTTTGACTGGTCAAAAATCAATCTTAATACATGGTTCTAGAGCAAGTATATTAGGCAAAATCACAGTAAGATGAAGATTACATACGCTATTTAAAAAAAAAACCCAAACACACACAAAAACACAACAATGAGATTCAGTCTCATTGCAATTCTTCATCCCATCACTGATATTCCCCCTCATAAAATGAAAGATATTTTAGTGACTTTACTGCTAACATATCTATCATGCTTTGGTTTTGTCTGATGGCTAAATAAGTACTCCCTTATTCACTCCCAGTAGTTTTTGTAAGTGCCTTTTTATGTGTTGATGTATGTTGTAAACTAAACATAGCCTGGCTCATTTAAAACTATATTGTGAAAATACCATGGGTTCATTTCAGAGGCTATCAAATGGGAAGTACAGCTTTACAACAGATTTCATCTTACACTCTTCCTTTTTTTAAATTTTTTAATTTCTAGTCTTTGTGTCTCTTTATTGACTTTAGAAGACACGGTGTGTCTGCATCATCTTCTTACTCAAAATTCAGTTTCCTGAAGATCACAAATTATGACCTGCATCACACGAATTGTTTTCCCTTCTACCACCAAAAAAAAGGTTAAAAAAAAAATAGAAGAAAGCATTTGCTTTACATTATTTTCCAAACAGATTTTCAGTGAACAGCAAATCATTTTTAGCCCGATGAAACAGCTTTGTATCTGTCTTGTCAATGGCAAAACTGTGAAATTCACATCAGTGATTCATACGGTTTTCCAATTACTGGAAAATAATATGGTTAAAAGCATAGGAAAGCAGGTTCATATGTGGAAAGATTACTTTCTAGATGTACCAGAGTGTTTCATTACACAAAGTTGCAGATATGATATTCCATATAATGCTGGCAGACGAAATAAGCTTTGTGTTTGTTGCAGTAAATGAGACCCTTCATCTCAGATGTACATAACTTCCAGCTCTTTTTCCTAAAAATGGAATGGAAGACCTTGAAAGACCTTGCACAATATCCACACTCTCGAGCTTTTCATATCTCATGGGAACGCTTACTGGGAACTGATGTTTCCTATTCAATCAAATAGTCTTCCTCAGAGGACTCCAAGTCCGTATGCAGAAGTCTTTCTCTCTCCAATAACTACACAGAAAGACTAGGCATTTAAATTAGACTGAGAATTAGACCTCATGGAAACCCTTAGCTCCCAGATAGAGTATCACAAAAGAAACAGCCTTTTTCTCCCCCTCCTAATTGCAAAATTTGCCAATTCATCTTCTTCCATTTGTGACGCAGGACTCATTCCTTCAGCTTTATACACAGGTTTCATCCACACCAGCCACATCAAGAGAAAAAGATATTAGAAGCATCATTCTGTTATGATTTCTCATGAAAGATATTTTAGTTGCATTTAATTGTCATAGTATATTCTCTGTGTCCTCAATCTGAAATGGTGGGCTYAGCCCCTCCCCCAAGGTAGCTAGAGTTAATAAAATAAGCAATCCTTTTATGCATCCTTATCTGCCATCTGGGGCATTGCTAGGGTCAGTAATTCTCTATACTGGTGGAAGCACAGATGGATTTGGGGAATTAGGGCTTCACACAGATTGTGCCTCAGAATATGAGCCTTTGTTTTTAAACAAATTAAGTACCTCCTTCTCTCCTTGGTTGCAAAGACCCTTTTCCAATATCCAGTCACATACCCATGCAATCCTTTCGTTACTGCAGCTTCAGTAACTACCGCACTGAGAGAAATGAAAGCAAACCTCTTCCTAGAGGTGGTGGGCAGGCAGGCAGGCAGATTTGCTCGGCTGACCAAGGCACTGGGCTGGGGTGGAAGACTTTGGTATAGTATCTGGCTTGACATGACTCACATATGGACCACAGATACAATATTTCCCTGTCCTATTTTTGCCCTTTTCCTGTTTTTTTTCCTCATCATGTGCCCTTCTATGCCTTCTTCCCTGAGTCTCTGGGAAGTGCTTGAACCTGGGAAGGAGCTTTTGGAGTGAGAGAGCTAGGCAGAAAATTAATCCTTCACCAAATGATCACCTGACAGCTGTTAGTCATCAGTTCTGCTTGGATACAAAACTACATTCAATGGGCTTTTCCTGCACATCCCTTCACTATTAAGCCATTGCGTCCAACAAATTTCACCGCATACATTGTGTTTTTAAGGAGCTAATTTCAACTGATGTGTGATATTTGTATGGTTTCCAGAAAACATACGAAACAGACAATTAGCCATACTTTTCCTGGTGATTTAGAGTGGCTGATAAGTTCTACTTCCATTTCTAATGAGTGCTGAAGAAAAAAAAGCCTATTTTTGAATTGTTATTTATAGTGTCCATGGAACAGAAAGTAAGCCCACTAGACCAGAAAAAACCTTATACTCTTCACATAAGTTACAATTTTAAYAGTCAAAATGTATGAAAGTCATTAGAAAGCCCGGTAAACTGGACGTTTTTACAGTAAGCTAAAAAAGGTTACAGTCCCAAAAGTTTCCCTCATTTAAGCTACATTCATCACCAGCTTGGAGACAAACATGCGTTTAGACACTTCGTCTGGCTGCAGAAGTATTTTCCAGCATCTACTATTTTCTGTCAGCTAACAGCACTGAATCTTYCAAGTGTTGAATTTAATGCTGCAAGTAGAAACACTATTCCTGCTTTCCCTTGCTGTCCCGATGCACCCTCCGGGCTCCAGCCGCGCTGCTAATCCTGGGCTGGGATTCCCATCGGTGCCGGGGCAGCGCTGGGGCCCCGCGATCAGAGCCGATGGGAAGGTGGCCACCCCAGATGATGCCCTGCACCCTTCCTTTTCCAAATAACCAGGGGTCTCCTGCCCCAGATGGTTCCTCAGCTGCCCACGGAGCCTCCCGAGCCCTCTCCATTGCTTTTCTGACCCCGCAGGCTGTATTACGTATATCGCTCCATCAGTCAATACACCACCCACACGCCCAGCTGGGACACTGCTGAGACTGCCTCCTGCCATGCACAGCAAAAGGAAGGCAAGCAGGCAAGCCCCCCTGGGCAAATCATAGCAACGAAGGGTGAAACAATTGTTATAAAAGTCATTTTGATTTTCACTAGGCCACAATGAGGAAAGGAAGCAAGCGGTGAGGTGATACGTGACATTTTAGCCTTGAACTCTGCAGATACTCAGATCTTGGTGCACCTTATCGTGTTGACCCAATTGCAACTGATTAAGTTAAAGGCCACAAAATATTTATCTCTTGTTTAATTCATTTGTAGAAATCTTATTCAGTATTTTGGGAAGCAGTTTTCCTTTTTTTTTTTTTTTCTTATACTTTACATTCCATTACCTGAGTAAGGAAAGGATTGAAATAACATCAAATTCCTCTCATACTTCCTGTTGCAGAAGGCTACGGAAAGTAAACTCGTCACAGGTTTTTAAAAGGAAAATTGAAAAATACCCATACAGCAGAACTTCAGACTCTGACCATGGGAGCTGATAAAGTAAATTTGTTTTGCTACGTTTGAAACTGTTTTGTACACTTGAAAGCCCTTGATTGAGTATGCAAGGCAGTAAATTAAATTTTCTTAATAGTCATCCACTTTAAGAGGTGGGGAAGCATACTTATACAGTCAGCTGCACCACTGCTCGGCATTCACAATGAGGGCTGCTTAAGGTGGTGGTTATCTAGAAGTCCAAAGGACGATTCCTCTCCTTACACATAGAAAAGATAAAATGACTAATGCTCTTTGCACATCCACTTTTCTCACCTTTGATTCAGTTTTAAGTCATCAATAGGCAAAAGGAATTTCATCCAAAGAAGGTGCATGAATATGAATATTCACGTACAAAATATAGTTGTCTTCCTCTCCCTCCTGTTAATCCCAGGCTCCTAATTGGAAGACTCACCCCTGTTTCACGCATAGTCTTTCTGTGGAAACTTGGGTCCTTAATGTACCTTGAACGTCATTGGTGGTGAGATGTACCCATCAGAAGATGCCACAACAGATTCAAAAAGATACTAATTTCTTTTAGAGGCTTGTCAGAACCTAATYGTTGATGTCTGTTATTCAGAAGTTTTATACAAAAAGCTGAACAGTGTTCTAAAGCAATTCCTGGTAAAACTTGCAACTGATAAAAAGATTAGTGGGGTAGCAAAAGAAGAGTACAGATTACCACTCGGAACAGTTTAGCTCACTGGGTTATATGATCACAAATTAAAAACACAACTTATTGAATCAACCGAATGCAATGTAATACACTTGGGAAAAGGGGAGACAGATTGTACTTATGGAATGGTGGACTGTCTTGGGAAGCTATGACTCAGAAGAGGATTTACAGGTCATTGCGGATAATTACCTCCACATGAGCTCCTGGTCCAAAGATGCAGCAAATGTGCCTTCTTTTCCTTAAATGTATTAAAAAAGGAATATCAATGAGAATGTCAGCAATAGGGCATCTTGCAAAACCTCATGTTCAGGTTTGGTGTTGCACATCAGGAAGATGTAGCCAGGACCAGTGAGAACTGAGAGATTACAGAACAGAGTTTTTTTTGAGGTGAGGCCAAAGGAGCCCAGCTTACCCTAAGCAATGTAAGGAAGGCAAGAAATGCCTTGACAACATAATATGCATGGACAAGAGTTTTGGTGGTGAAGGCTGTTAGACTTCTCTACTAAAGCCCTACAGTGGCTGGGAGCTAAAGTTAGACTAGTGCGACCTTGAAATAGACACCTTCAAAGCTGTGAAGGTTAAACATCAGAATCACTTACTGAGGAGATGGGTGAGCTTTGACATAAGATCAGATAACTTGCTAAAGTATGCCTTGATCAGTTTTCAGGAGAATTTCTTCAGCCTATGTATGTGTTWAGACTGGGACAAGACCCTTCCATTTATCACCTTCGTTCACTTTCCTTCTGAAAAATATCTTTGCTTGCAATGCGCTATCACATTTAACAGCTATACATTTGTGCAACAGCTGTAATTGAACCCTGTTCCTGAAGGCTCTCTACTGAGGTYGAGCAGAATTATTTTTGCTTGAGGAATAAGTCTGCTTCGTCCTTCCTTCCCCAGCATCAGAGACTGACTGCAGCAGGAGACAAGGTGCTGAGTGCGGGGGACAGGGCTCTCTGACAGCACAGAGAAATCCCCTCAGTTTGCTGAATGTTTAGTACATCATTCTCAGGGCTCTACCTATTTGGGGACAGAAGAAATTTTCCCACCAGCCAGARGTTGGAAGGCATTTCTGGCTTTCAGCTTTCTCTACAGCATGAGGGTGGGAGGAAGCCCTCCCGGGGATCCATCTAGTCATCCTCCCAGCGGGATCTTTGCCTGTGGAGTCATGTTTTATGCTTTTGAGCACTAATATACAGACTAACTGAAGTCTTTGGTCTTGACACAGAATATTTGACAGATGCATAATGGTGTGTTTTACAAGTCTGTACTAGCTGATCTTGTGATCTCTTCTTGGCCTAAGGAACAAATATTTAGGTACAAAAACCATTGACTCCCCAACACACACCTCCTCTAGTGACCTATGTGCTGTGAGCAGAAATACCCCAGGCACTTATTCTTTATGAGCCTTCAGGCAATTTGAAAACATCACCTACACAATTTTCCAATTTTTACAAAGAGTTTGAACCCAAGAAAGAAGCATGGGGATCATTACTGAAAAATAAAACAGGCAGTGCTTTATGTAACCGCAAGGTATACAGTACCTCTGTTCTTCAGTTGCACAGTAATTGCTGACTATTCAAGCTCACGGAAAATGCCATATGTTTAAAGCAAAGTTGCATSAACATCTCATGTTCTTTAACTCACAGTGCTGATTAGATGGCCCYGTTATTAACTTTAGGTTTTACTAAGTGCAGTCACCAAACTAGGGGCAGCAGACAACAGGAGGAGCAAAGCTGCAAAAGCTTTTGCAGGAATCGGAACAGATTCTGTGATCAAACAGGTCAAGCCAGCTCTACGTTTTACAACTGCAAAGCACGACTGCAGTGCATTTACTGGAATGAAATACAAAGAGGAAGCTATACTGKCAAAAGCAAATAAGACCTAAAGTAAATACTTGGGAAAAATATCTTTTTTTTGTTTCTTTTTTGTTTCTTTTTGCCTTTTTTTTTTAAATTTCCATTAATTAAAAAAGATAAATCTTTTGCCTTCCCCTTTTCATGTGTTTTTTTAAAAAACATACTTGTAGGGCTTTTATTTGTACTATAGCAACATAGGTATTTTTGCATGATCTCCTCTGCTCCAGTTGCAAGCCCAATGGAGAAGCACTGCAGGTTTAAAAATCAGTCTTAACTGTGTAAGGCTGGCACATGAGCATATTCATATGGAACCAGTTTCAAACACTGAAATAGTATGCTCTTCATACTTATTTGAGTATAAAGGGTTTTGATTTTAAGGAATTTGGGTGCAGCAAGTACATAAATCAACCACTCGATTATACTCCTCACAGTGAAGAGTATTATTCACACAAAATGCATGAACCAAGCATGCTTTTTGTGTGAATAATAAGAGAAAATTACTTTTAAAGTGGGCAGTGTATCTAGTATAGACCTCAGGAAATACACTTTATTTCCCCAGTCCAAAGATTTAATGAATTTCCTTTTTCTCTTTGGAAATTCTTTAATGACTTTTATTTGTCTTTTTTTTTCCCCCCTAAATTAGCACTTAGTAATCCAAGGCGAAAAACACTAATATCTTTTTCACAAAGATGTCTATGAAATTACAAGARTTATTTCTACCTACTCTGTGGCTGCAAGCAGTTTCTGTGGATCCTGTGAGCAGTTTCGGCTACAAGCTCCAGTGTGTAAATATCTGCCCTTTCAGTCAGACCAGAGGGAAAGCACTGCAGGCAGAAATTATATTTGAGGATTGTGTGATTTTCTCTACTACCTAAGCAAGCAAAGAGAAACAAGAACTGCAATATTGTTATGCCTATGAATTATTCAAATGCTCCAATACTTTGTTTCAGCGTAATTTTACTACCTGTTGATGCAGTCGAATAATGATGGCATGAACTGGAAGGAGAACGCTTCTTAATTATGTACTTTTTCCAACCTCACAAACTATTTGATTGAATCTGAAAAACCTACACAGGCCCAGAAACAGCTTCTAATTTTAGATTTACATGGTTATAGGTCACCAGATTTTAATTACCAAGAATTACAGCAATTACAAATGCTGTAACAATTCAGTTACCTACCCTGTGGCCACAAACACAGCTTGTGTCTTATAAACACTTAATTTTCTATGCAAATGTAGAGATAGGCCAGACTTCAGAAGGTGGACTGATGATTTTCCCAGGTTTTCACCTAGCTAACATGGGTGACATTTCAAGATTATACAGATGACCTCTTCAGTGAACTAAAGGAAGTTTATTTCAGGTTAGGTTTCTGCTATTGCATGAAGTTCTGGTGCCAAGCCACTTACTTTATCTGACATGGCTCAAGCCCATACAGAAAGGTCAAGTAACTTGCCCTAAGTGACAAAGTGACTCCTAGACCTCTGCTCCCAGCTACTAGACCTCCCACGCTCCTCAGCCACGTCACACAGAAACTCAATAGCCTGTGTCATTAGGAAAGTGTTATTGCCTCAAGTCACGTCTTGCTGAAACTGTGTGCTAACCTTTGGGGGGAGAAGTAAGTATCTAAAGGTACAGAAAAGCATGACTTTTGCCCCCTTCAACAAGCCTGCAAATGCCTGTTTTCCTCCTCCTTTCCCCCCTGCCCCTACCCATCTGGTTCAACAGCAAYCAGTACACCTCCTGACGCTGGCAGTCCGACTCTGCGTCAGCACCTTTCCAAAGYGAGCAGATTGCAAAATACACTTCTGCTGTGGGGCTTATTTCTTTTCAGTTGTAACCTCCTGACTCATTTAATAGACTAAGTATCTGGGATGGAGACCAAAACTTTGTAGCTGGATTCTGTTTTCTGTCCCCTAGGGCAATTAAGTCCTTCCAGCAGTGTGAGCTTGAGACCCCTCTAGYGTTGCCTGCTTGATCCAGGCGGGATCGTTGAAAGAGAGAAAGAAAAAGCCTAGTGTGTTGAAGTTCTTATGTTCCTGGCAAAATATTTTTGCTTTGTTTTAAAAAATGCTCTTAAAAGACCTACACATGTAATATTAAGCAGTTAGCCATTCAGCCCCAGACTTTAAGTGCATTATATGGACAGGTTAGCCACAGGACTGCCATTGACTTTAATGGGAGTTTTGATACAAGACCTTTTTGCAGGGTATTGGTAATCTGTACRTTCACTCACACTAGAGAAAGTTTTAGAGAAGTAAAATGTCTTGAGGGGTTCAAGTTAATGGAAAAACTCTGTGATGTCATGACRGCACAGCTCAGATCTTATATTACTCTTGAGTGTCTGAGTGGATTGGTGATGTCGTGAATCCAGAGCTTTAGTATGAGATTTTACATGCTGTCTTATTTCCACATGTCTGAAGCATCCTGAAAGTTTTCCTGCAGTATTTCACAACTCTTTATGATAGCAAATATGTGAACACAAGAGAAAAATATTTCTCAGACTGTTTCTGAAGGTAAAATGCAATACTGCTTTTTAAATTAAAGATTTCTTTGAGGGAATTTTAACTTATTAATACCAGTTTGCCACATAGAGATAGAGGCTATTATTTTCCTAACCCCTCTGAATATTTTGCATACCACCAGAGGTTTTTTTTTATTGGCTTGTGCCATAAATCTCAGTGTCATGGGTCTTTTGTGCATACTAAAAAGTTAAAGAGGATCACCAACTYGGCAAAAAATACACACAACTGCAAAGCTACAAAAACAGATTGTTTTTGAGATTGTTTGAAAAAAACAGAATTATAGCTTGATAGGATAAGTCTGCAAGAAAACAGCTGTCATTAGTAGTAGACATTTATAAGTGAGTAGGTATGCTTGTTAGAATGAAACATCTCATTTCCAAATATAATGCAATACATCTCTCTCTCAAAGGATTTATATCTTAATTTTAGACTTGACACTTGAAGTATGTAAATGGATCAGCTCAAAGCAGATCAATTTGCTTTGAGAGCATGAACATTTTAGCAGYGCCACTGTACTTCCTAGTGTCCTCATTGCCTCTGTTTTTGAAGATACTATAAAAGTAGTAAGATTTTCTGTCAATGCTCTTAAAAGAGATAGGACTCAGTGAACAGACCAGATTTAGAAATCATTTCAAGCAGACTGTCACCTGCAGAGGATTATGAAGAGGTTACTGTACTGTACAAGGAAGGCAGTCAGCTATGCAATGGCAGTCTAGATTGCATACTAAACAACAGAAGTAGCTGAAATTTGATGATGTGTGAGGAAAGAGCTGGTAGATTTATTCAAAATGTGGAGCAACCTGGTTACATGAAAATCCAAAGAATAATTTTAGCAGATGGTTCTTCAGGAAGTCTCAGAGAAGAGAAGGTCACAATCATCAGGGTAGGAGATGCCCAGGAGATAAATAGATTAAATGGAGGGAAAAGATAGGATTTTGCTGCTCTGTAGAAAAAGCAATGACAAAATATTCTTATGTCATGCAGGTGTAGTGAGAGAGAGAAAAGGAGATGTCAAATAGGAACAGCTGAGAAGAATGGAATCTGTTCTGAACACCTGAGTTAAAAAAAAAGATATGGTATATATGGCTGTGTCTAAACAACTGATATAAGCTGCAGTGTTTTCCAAGATCCTGTTCACTGATAATCTAGACAGGAGGCCTGGCCAAAATGTACTGTATGAGGCTCTCTTTTGGCCAGCATTTCTGCATTTAGTTCCATGGAAACTATGGTATGGACAGGTAGGAGGAAAATGCCTCAAGTGTACATCCAGATCCCATCCCAGCACAGAGCTGGGATGTGTCCAGGACCTGCACTTGGACCCAGAAGCTGGGAAGCACTGCCAAATCCCACAATATTCACATCGTCTTAGCGGAGCGCAGGAGGATCGTGAAACCATCAGTGTGATGCAGCTGTGAAAAAGGCAAAATGTTCTCCTGGGATGTAACAAGGGAGGGATTTCCAGCAGAGATAAGGAAGCATTAATGCCTTAGAGGGGCCTCATCTGGCACAGCGTACTTAATGTCCTCTATGTTGGAGGAAAACTGGCTTGCACAGGAAGAAGTAGGGGCAAGAACTACCTGGGTAAAGGAGAGACTTTCACTGAAGAAATAAGTAAAAGACTGAACTGGGCGTTTTAGTCTCCCTTTAGAGGGGAAATGATCACTGTATTTCAGTACTTGGGGGCATAAATACCAGCGAGTTCCCGTCCACTCCCCAGAGCTTTCCAGCACTCCCTGCTTTGCCCAGCTGGAGGATGACGGCATCACTGCCAGCTTCAGCTCTGCCAGCTTGCTGCTGTTCTCCCCRCCACGGCTTAGCAGCTATTGGGGTTGAGGGGGACTTTAAGGTTTCCCCGGGTGGAGGCATTGCTKTTTGTCCAAAGTAGGTGTGTTGTTCAGGCCCATGTTGCTTGCTCTCTCCATAAATTTAGCTACTTGACCACGCTTTTGGTTTTAATTTTTTTTCTGGCACATGGCATTCAGTCCCACAACACACCCAGTGCCTCAAGCCAAGAATGACACTTAATTTTCAAGCAGCCTTATTGATGGTATTATAGCTAATATAAATTATACTGAAATATTTAAAATAACAGCAAGGTCATTTTGTTGCCCAAAAATAGTGTATGAAGAACTCTGTATTTTCTTTTAATCATTCTCACTCAATAGATAAACACTTTGCAAGCAATTGTTTCTTATGCAAAGCCAAGTCAGGTGTTAGATAGCAGAGGTTATTAAATATTTGAGTTTAGGAACATTGATAATATATTGCGAAATGCTACGTTTTCCCTCAAAAAAAGGCAAACCAGCCAAAACCACCCCTCTCTAATGAGCCTGACAAGAGCTAGACACATTTTAGRAGAAGACACATCTGGGGCAAGATTATCGATTTGGGCCTCCAGCCCAGCCTCACTTACGGGCCGCCAAATTTGCCCATCTGTGCATACGCTTTATGAAGAATTTGCCCTATGCAGAGGGCCTTCAGCACAGAAAGCACCATTCAAATTCCACTTAAATCCTCAAAATGCAGCCTAAGACAGACTTAAGTGACAGGCCCCTGTGCAAACTCTTTACAGAGGAGTAAACTGGATCATTTTTCAAGCATTGACACCTGCGTGCACAGCTGATAGATCCTCACACCTGGCTAAACAGATGATTGAATTTGCACCTGGAAAATCCATTTTAGAAATTATTTTTGCATGTATAAATCATATGATGCTATAGTTTCTCTAGGAGTTCACGCTTGGAAAAGACCATATGCAGAGGTGGTAATTTTAAGTAAAGGTTGCCTCTCAGTGCACAGGACAAAAGACCAAAACTGGGGATAAAAGCAGCAGAATTCTTATCCTGTGCTTCTCAGATACTATAAAAAAAAAAGCTGGAAGCATGTTTCTCCCCCCTTAATTCCATCAATACTTGAAAACCACTTAAGGCTACAACCTAGTGCAGTCATGTATCGGCCTCTGTCTTTTCCAGGCTTTGCCAAACTCTTTTTTTAAGTCTTTGCACCCTACAGTTTTTGTATCTCAGACTTCTCTGTCTGACTGGGGTGGACAAAATTACAAGCACTCTGGCCCATTACATCCTTCCTCTGACTGATCAGCCCTGTTTCTTCCCCCCAAATCAATGAGAAAAAGCTGAGTGGATGGCAAGGCAGCGATCTGGAAGMGTACCTTCCCTGCTGTCGCTGCAGCATAAAGCTGTGATGGGATACACAGGCGCGTCCCCAGAATGTCCGAGCTGCTGGGATGGAAAATTAATTTCACAAACACAGGCCCCGGAGATTCTAACTTAATCTGCAACCATATCCTATACCCATGGATGACCAGTGAAGAACTGTGCCTACTCCAGACTGCACCACTTAGCACTGCAAAAATGAACCAGAGCAGACAGAATATCCTCCTCTTCCTTTGGAGCCATTCTTTTCCTCAGCTCCGTCATAGTATTGGATTTATATTTTCATTTGTCAGCTCAGGTGCAGGTAATACCAGATGCCTCCAGGATTTGCATTGGATAATTTTGATCATGAAAACATTATCCAAAACACTCTGTTGGCAGCAGTGCCTGGAAATAACCCATGCAGGAGATCCCAATATGGCTGGAGACATGTCAGAAGAGGGAATATATGTTTCTTTGCCATTGCTGTTTCTATAAGAACAACTGTAGGAACTAAATGGAAATGAAACAGAGCAGTCGGAAGGCTATAACAGTCAAGGAGCACTGGGACTGCCTGGAAGGGTCGCAAGAAGCACCTCCAAGAATAATTGGTAAGCRAGACTGTGCCGTGCGGGATCTCCTTCACCTTCCCGTACCTTGCCCAGCGAGCTAGGAAATGCCTGGGTGCAAGCATCAGTTTGGAAACACCGATGGAATTTTGCTCAAGCAAGACAAAATAGAAGGGCTCACTGGTTAGGTGTGAGAATTGGCAGCCCAGCTGCGTGGAAAATGTAAAGCTGGTGGAGGACGTGGATTAAATAGAAGTTACTCCACTGCGCCAATCAATCAGTTAACACCTTTGTCAGTTTGTGCTACCCATATAACTGAAGTGGGATATTCAAGTACAGAGGCTAAATATAAATTTATAGGAAAATGTGATGCCACATTCAGCGACGCGTCACTTGGGTCTGAATAGGTCCCTCATTTCTAAGCTCTTCCAACTAGTTACTTCCCAAAATAAGTGTGAACATGACAAAGGAAGAAATGGGAGRAGGAGTAGGAAGAAGGATAAAAAGAAATATCCTCTGACATTCGTTGGTTGCAATCACAAGAAAAAGGACACACCTCCTTACTACCTATGAGTCTCATGGCCAGATTCTTAGAGACAGCAGAAGTACAGCAAAAGGCTGCAAGAAAGACATGGAAAGGGGTCTGATTCTTTTTGTTTCATTACATGAAATTAATGTAGAGATCTATGGCTTGAGGGAAAACAGGAAAACAAAAGATCCACCACATCCAGGCCTCATTAAAAAAAAAATATGTAATACAGAATTCTACTCTGAAAAGTGACTGCAAATGTGGTGGTGCCTTGGGAGTAAGCACTACTCTCAAAACTATCTGCCATTCATTACCATGTCAAAATTGCTGATTTCTAGAGCATTACTTTCTGTCAGTCCTGAGATGTAACCAGAAATTTCAGAGTAAAGCTGAATTGATTTTCCCTGGTGAGTGCATCAAACTAAATTAAGTCTCCAGTGGATTTGCAAAAGAATAGCTTATTCAATATTTGTAAATGGCTGTATTGGTATTCAGAAGAATTGGAATCATCTCCTCTGTTTTTCAGTGAAACCTGCAAGGCTATAAAGGAATAAAAGCTACACCCCTTTCCCCAAAAAGCCAGCAGGTACAATTTTTAACAAAACCCAGGAACAGACTTGCTGAAAAAGATCTTAATAAAGTTCAGCATGTTTACATTTATGAATAGATTTGTGTCTGAAAAGGGTAGTTACATTTCATTGAGAGGCACACTCTGTCCGCAGCGCGAGCGGGGCCAGCCCCTCACAGGTGAGGTATCTCTCCAGTACCTCTGCTCCATCCCTGCCCCATGGACGTTGTACATGTCCCACACGTGGGGCTCTGCCCCAGCTGCGTGGACCTGGAGCTCRGCCTCTCTGTGGGGGCAAGGATGATTGCCATGGTCTTGCCAGGAGCCCACTGAGCCTGGGTCCTCTGCAACTTCATTCAGGGCACTCAGGTCAGACAAATTTATGTCTCCAGAGTCTCAGTGTTTGCTTTATCCAAAGAGGGGAAAACGATAGGCTTTGCGTATTGCTTGCAGACGCCAGGCAGGAGGCTGGGAGCATTTTTCTTCCCACCCCTCTTTTACCATTCCCCCAGCACTTCACTCGGCTTTGGCATCAGAGAATCAAACTGCATCATCAGCTTATTACATCTGACCACTTTATTTTTAAAAGGCTGCTAAAGTTTTTTCGACTTAGCTAGCATCTGTGCCCATCAACTCTTGTGTTTCTTTGTAATAAACTTATTAAAATTGTGTGTTTTGGTTCTGTGGATTTATTACTTGGGTGCTTTTCAAAGTCCTAATCTTGTTTTTTTGAGACCTTAAAATGTTAGAGAGTTTGGGTTAATCTTTTTGCCTTTTATATTCTCATCATTTTGGTCCACTAAAAATAAAGCATAAATAATTGGCTTTGCTCCTATCTGCTCTGCTTAAAGTTTTGATAACTTAAATGTGGGCAAATTCTTCTCTGAAGCCAATTAAACTGAAGACTTTTGTAAAGAACAGGACTTGAAGTAGAAAAAACCAGATACAATATCATATATAAAATAATGTGGGATTCCATTCCTTTTAGCACAATAGTAGCCTTGAAGGGTTTGCTTTCACAAATAATTCAACCCTGGTGAAAGTGATATAACTCAGCTGAAATCAGTGCAGTTTGCAACAGCTCTGAACTTTGATTCACTGTTTTGCTCAGATGGTTTAAACTTTCCTCGGCGTGTGATTTAATAAAGACAAAATGGAACCGTCTATCCTAGCTGCTACCAAGTAATTTAATACACCTTCTTTTCAGCTATAGATAAACAGAAAATACTATGACAAGTCTACATCATCTATAGAAATAGTCACTTGAGAAGGAGGCTGTTCCAGGAAGTCCTTCTAAAGTAAAGTATACGCTATTGCTACCATGAGAGACAACAAACGGTGGGGCTATCCAGGTCTTGAGTATGATCATTTTCCTCAGCTTACATAATTACGACATTCCCTGGTTTGTTGCTGATGTGTCCTCACAGCCAGGCACAAGCCCTCATCCATGACTTGGCAAGAACCACCCTGGACTGAAGGGAAGAGGAGATGCTCCTTTAAACTTTTCGCTATCCTGCCCTTTCCCACTGCTGCCAGGCCAGAATTTAAGTCATGCAGATGTGGCAGGACCAAGGGGTCAGGCCAGATCCTGCTCAGGTCTTGAAGGATTCCAGCTAAGAGAACTTCCTTTAATAGATTTTACCTGTAGGACCAGAAGCAGAGCTCCTACCAGTCATTGCATGCCTGTGTGTTTCATACCGAGAAACTGACCCCAGGGCAGCTCCTCCTCCCAAGCTGTGGGACCAGGATGAGGTAGAGGAAGAACACTGGGAACCAGAGGGGATGGTGTCTGCCTCTGTACAACAGCACTGTGTGATAATGTTGACGTGCCAGCCAGAAGCTTGCCATCACTGGCCCAGATTAATTAGAAATGTATATGGTTTAAGTATGTATTTCAAACTACGGAAGGAGAATAAAAAAACAATACAAGAACTGAAGGAGCTGAAACCTTAATATTTAGGTATTCCCAAATGATTTATATGTGATTTATTCCTCTGTGTTTATTTGAAGCTCTGTAGACTACTAAAGAGCAAAACGACATACCTTATTCCCAGGTCTTACACCCAAGGCTGACACTACATGGGAGGTGCGGCGCCAGTCAGTACTTCTGCTCACTCAACCAGTTCCAGGCAGGTACAAGAAAACCTGGAATAAATACACTTGTTCATTCTTCAGAATGCTGGTATGGTTTTCAGAGATGTACACACAAAGCTATTTCTGTGCCTTTGCCATTACCGCCGTTTCAGTGGGTAACCGATACATGCAAAGGGCTGGTTATACGCAGAACTAACCACCTGCCCAGGCAAACACTGCATTCTGGCATGCCCGCGATTAGAAATCAGACCTTATATGCTAATAACTGAAAGGGCCAATACCTTGGGGCAAACCAGACATTACCAGGAAGAGGACGTGAACTTTCTAGGAAATAGCTATCTGAAAATGCCAGCAATAACAGAGGGACTATTAAATATACCATACTTTGCTGTCCTGCTTTATTCATAGAGAAATTCTAGAGGTATTAATTAGGCTAAATGAATTTTACCTTCAGTTTTTGAACATTAAATTTGCAAGTTACTTATAAGAATAACATACCCAGGCATTCCAGTCAGTAACTCCAATAGTCAGTCACTTTATATTTCATTCAAGAACATACCTTTCCTATCAGAAATATTAAAAGCAAGCAATAAACTACTGTTTTTATTCTGGACTCTATCAGTGGAATTAATTGACTGGTTTTGATGGACTTACGCCACTAGATGATTGGTACAAGGAAAATCAGAATTAGCCCTGAATTTTTTTCTTTTTTTTTCAGGAGATACCTTTAGAGAACAACTGGCAAAAGTACCTGCAGCATCTGTAATCATTTATTAAACTAGTGTCAGAACTCCTGTGTTCACTCCATGAGGCAATTCCCCAGCCCCAGGAAATGGCATGGGAGAGAAATAGGAGCTCTTCAAAGGACAGCTAAAAATAATCAGTGGGCAGTCCCAACTGTGATAATAAAATTATACAGAAGATTCTTCAAAGAACAGTGTTATTAAAGGTTTCTCTTAAATGACCAGAAGCAAGACCTGTCCATTAAGACTGTAGTTATTATTGCTGATATAATTAGCTTCTAGAAAGCTTCTTGGAGTATATGTAACTTCCTTTCTTCTAAGCAGAAGTAACATTATTTCCTCTCAGAAATGAATTTCATTTGCCTCCTTTACATTAGGGCCAAAGTAAACATATAAGAAACCTCAGGGCCAAATAATTTTTTTTTTAAAAAAGGCAAAAAAGGACCCCTATTCTTTAATGTTTCTTACCAGTTTAAAGCCATAAAATTCGTCATATTCTCCCCATGGAGGAAAAGGTTTCTAGCTAAGCAGAGAGGGCAGATGTTGGAGAGTTAGAATCTTGCTGTAGAGAATAATTTTGGCTGTCACAACTGTCACTGTACTAAACTTACAGCTGTCTGGCCACCACAAAGATTCATAGCCCTCACTTAAGCATCCAGGCCTCCTATATACTATAAGCTATATATATATACACACACACACTCTTTGAGCAACTTGCCTCAGGTTGTGATCCTTAAAACCAGATGATCTAAAAGGTGCTACCTCAATATAGCATGCTAGAACAACAGAATAGGCAAGTGCCTAAAGCTTCTCAACACAAAATACTGAGGATAYGATATTTAAATTCTACTTCTCAAGGGCCCATGCATCTTAAAACACGGAAGAAAGAAACAGTGCCTTCAGCTGTGATAGGACCACTGATAATGCAAGCCTGTTCTGCTAAACATTGCAACAGAGAACACATGAACAGTTTTTGCTTCACACCTAAAGTGGTGGTCTCTCATCCATGGAGATCTTAATTTTTCCAGATTGCTAATACAGGCATGTGGATGACCCCCTTGCTCCAAACTACATAATTTTGAATTTATAGACCAGAAACTCTCCACCAGAAATCATAGCAAAGCACGGAACAAGGACTATATTTCCTTCTACTTATTCTAGTAGCCATATGGAAAGACATTCTTAGGTCCTGAAGTTAAAATAATAACCTCTCTTTCATTAAAGGGGTGAGTCAGTAAGAGAGACTAGAAGTCTTGCTTCAATATTAGGACAGTACCTGGGATAGAGAAATTTGTCCTCAGCTACAGTCCCTGTTCTAAGCTCAGTTTGCTCCTTTTATCCACTAAATGCAGAACAGGAATGCCTASAAATAACCCAGGTGTTCCAGAAGATGCTGTCATTAGGAAGTTGTTTGTTTTCATTCTGTTGGTAGCTGTAGCTGCTATTATAAAGTGAAGCACAGCTGAATCCTTTTAGCTCATCCTCCTCCTGCTCTGGGGGGGCTTTCCATTGCCTCACTATTCCACATCAGGCTATTTTTCTTGGGTCATTTACTTCTGGTCTCATGTAACATTAAAAAATCAGAGAGGAGAAATGCTTCCTTTGGTATCTGAATTCCACCTGCTGTGCATGCTCTCATGTGAACCTCTACAGAGCTGCTCACTACTTGCAAGAAGCTCCTTAAAGTACAACTTCCTACACTGAACCTCATAGCTACAGTGTAGAAGCAGGGAACCTTTCACCATGGGGTAAAAAGTATTAGTAGGGTACCGCTTCCACCTCTGTTTGGGGTATGTTTTAGAAGAAAGTAATGAGTGTTGCCATATTTCACATAAAGTCTAATGTGGTAGACGCACCTGTATACGTATGTATATATTTGCACAATCAGGCAGGATAATTTAAGGAACACAGGTGTCAAGGCAAAATCAGAACTTGAAGGCGAAATCAGAACTTGAGCTTCTAAAACCAAGGCACATCTAGATTGCAGAGGTTTATAGGATTRTCAAGCACTCGTCTGCATTTTGAAGGCTGGAGTTTCAGATTTGGCTACTAAGTCCTACCAAAGACCTGCTGGAGATGCCCCCTTCCTTTTGTGGAGCTAGGTCTTCAGTTTCATAGAGCCTGGGGCTAGGAGATAAATTTTCTGGTCTGAGTTGCTTCCTCTCTCTCCTAACACACCCCACCCCCGCCGCCCCCCACCCCTGCCCCATAGTCAGGAAGCAAAACTTCTGCCACTTACCCTGCCCTCTTTCCAGATAATTAGGAAAGCTGTATCACAAATTAACAGTTCTTCAGTATTTCTTACTTCTTTTTTTTCCCAGTTTTAGTGACTCTAGGCTCATTATTGGAATAAGGCAAATGGGGAGGATGCTTGCTCACTGTATTTACTGCTTTCCTGTTACTATGACTTCCCACTCCCTCCGCAGATATTTTACCCACTCACCAAATAGTGAGTGCATGGAGAAGAGCGTATCAGTTAGGCACATTTGCTCTTTTCCACTGATCATGGTATCGAGTCCTGCTTTGGTCACAGCACAGMAGTGCAGCAGTGGAAAGAGCTGCTCAGAACCCTCCATAAGAAGGAGTCGAGTAGGAGCACTGGATAGATACTGAGTCTCATCTSCAGGTCAGCTCCAAAACTGCCCAAAATGGTAGTTTTTAAAGTAAATGTGGAATTTTGCCCCAAGACAGTTTTTGTGACCTATTCTAAATGTGTAGACTTACTTTATTTCCCAGGGTATCCATGTTGCAACTTATCCTCAACCACCTCCCAGCAGTTCGAGGGRCTGAAATCACAGAATCATAGAATCATTTAGGTTGGAAAAGACCTTTAAGATCATCGAGTCCAATCATTAACCTAACACTGCCAAGTCCACACCTAAACCATGTTCCTAAGTGGCACATCTACACATCTTTTAAATACCTCCAGGGATGGTGACTCAACCACTCCCACCCAACTTAGTGTTGTCTGCAAATTTACTGAAGGTGCACTCGATCCCCTTGTCCAGATCATTGATGAAGGTATTAAACAGAACTGGCCCCAATACTGAGCCCTGGGGAACACCGCTAGTGACCAGCTGCCAACTGGACTTAACTTCATTCACCACCACTCTTTGGGCCCGGCCATCCAGCCATTTTTTTACCCAGCGAAGAGTGCACCCATCCAAGCCATGAGCAGCCAGTTTCTCCAGGAGAATGCTGTGGGAGACAGTGTCAAAGGCTTTACTAAAGTCCAGGTAGACAACATGCACAGCCTTTCTCTTATCCACTAAGTGGGCCACCTTGTCATAGAAGGAGACCAGGTTAGTCAAGCAGGATYTGGCTTTCAGGCTGACTGGCCTGATCTCCTGGTTGTCCTATACATGCTGTGTGATGGTACTCAGGATGGTCTGCTCCATAACCTTCCCATTTCAAAAAGAAACTTTMTGACTGAGGTGTCACTAGTGGACAAGTAAAAACAATATAGATGTCGAGGCTGAGGAAAAGCAAAAATATGGGGAAGAGGAGGTAAGCCAAACCGTAGGGAAGTGCGTAAGGCAATCAGCTCTGACTGCCAACGCTGGCCACTCAACTTTTCCTATGGTGAGCCACAGGCTGTGCTTGAGACTCTTCAGACTTATAATAAGGCTCCAGTCTCTCCATAATTTTCCTTTCTCACCTCTCTCATATCCTTTTAAATCTATATTTATAAATTATTTTTTTAAGGGGTGAGAGAAAGGAACATGCAATCAATTGATCATTAATCTCCCATCTTACTGTCAGAAAGGAAAACAGTCTTTYGACAGAGTTAATTTAATTATTTTTATGGGAGACTTAAATCTCATTAAGAGCATTATTTAGTAACAGAAAATCCCCAGGAGTGAAGGCACTGGAAGGCAAAACTAAGCCTGTCTTCAGCCAAGCATTCCCGGCTCTCCTGCCCCAGYGCTCTCTGCTCCTTGAACAGGGCTCGCGCAGCCATTGCCACCTCACTTCCAGGGACAGAAATCACACTAGCAGAAGAAAAAGAGAATGAGGTGCTTGAAAATGAATTAGCAGAGCGTGGATGTAATTTAAAAGCCCCATAAGAAGTCTCATCTCCCTGATAGTAAGTTAATTTTCTTTAGCTGTCTGAAATCATGGTCTACTTTGTGTGGATCTTCCCCCGAAAAGCTTGGATCAACTGTTAATTGATTAATTATTAGTTAAAATTAATTAATTAATTAATAGAGGTTTTCATTGAGGCATAGCAAAACAACAGAGATTTAAAATGTGAAGAGAGTGGCTGAAGAATGAGAGGGCTTTTCCAGCACATGCACAGCTTTCTCTCAGGACGTGAAGTAGCAGCTAACTGGAACAATAGTGTGGAGGTCCATACCTTTTTTTTWAAAAAAATTAATTCCTTCTAATCTGGCTGCACTGGGTACCAGCCCTTTGCTGCTGTCTTGTAACAGTCAGTGAGTTTGGTAGCACACGAACCGTTTTGTCACTCAACCCATAATGAGACACTACGTGTTGTCACACAGATGGTTGGCATTGGGCCCAAGCTGAGAAATGGCCCAAAGCAATGTTGCCAAGAACAAGTTTAGCACCTCTGCTGGTGGGAAATGCTTCTAGGTGCTGCAATTCTACAGTGCTTAAAAGCTCAGATGCCTGTTGAGGTCAATGTATGTGTAAAAGACAGCAAAGAAGCTGCAAGTTCCGGGTTGCTGGGAGTCCTGGTAACACARAAGCAACGACATCCTCTGGTCTGCCAAGGGAGACGTGACATGGACATCCATATCTACATCCCTTGAACATTTGCATTGCAAGGGATGAAGCGCGTGRGGAAGGCATGGGGGCAGTGGGGAAGCATGGCTGCATCCTGTTAGTGTCTAGTGGCTAAGCACAGAAAWACAGAGACATAAAAAGAGGAGTAATGTGTACGAATAAACTCTTCTGGAGGAACAAAGAAACCTCTGCCTGGAATCTGGCCCTCATGATAAATCCTTAATCCATAATGCTTGCCTCAGCCTTGTTCCAGAGCTGGGTTTATTGACCTAAAATGCTAGGCACATGCGAGAGTGTTTAAGAGAGGCATGTGCTTCATGTCACACTTATCTTTTAGAACAGGAAAAAGGAGGACAATTGGTTTTCCTCCATGTTTCAGGTTCAGCCAAAATCTGAAAGGAATAATAGAATAGTATCTAGGTCTGCTCCTTTAGGCAGTTTTTATGCTAGATAAAATTCAAACCAGAAACTATCCTACCATAAAAAMAAATGCAGAAAGATAAAAACTTTGTAGCAGAAAGTGGAAAATGATGGTTATGTACTGGATTTCCCCGTAGCTATTTGAGTATCGGTATGAAAGTCATGAACAAAAAGAAAATGAGCTATAACATTTGGAGCTGGACTGACCGTACTGAAAGTTTTGATTTGGGCCCCGAACTTCTGGGTTGCTAGCAAAGAATATCTCAAGGCAGAAAATCTTGCACTGAAAGAATGTGAGATCAGGTCAGCGAGGGAACACTTCCTTGCTATGGCATGAAAGGTTGAATCTGGAGGTATTAACCGATTCAAACACAGAGCTGAATCAGGATCGGAGTGATATCAAAGCAAGAAGTGTTTTCTTCAGAAACAGTTGCCATGCTGAAGCTTTCTGCTCTCTATTTTTAATATGAAGAAACTGAGCTGAAATCCAGAGTTATGATGTTTGGTTTATTAATTTACTCTGTTTGCTCAACCTCATATGTCAGGAATTTCAGAGCATCACCAGAAGTACAGATGTCAGCAGCTGGCAGCCAGTGATTTCTGGCTGCTCAGAGGTCATTTTTCTCTTGGATTCCCCCTGTGAAGGGTTTGAAATTCACCATTGAACAATATCGCATTTCATGCTTGCTTGCTACTTCAGGTCCAGGAACTAAATTTCTTCCGCATAGTGTAACAGTGAAAGTCACAGAAGCTGTTTGCTTTTTGATGTTGGACGGTTCTTACGTATGCAGTGCCATAAACTGTTTGTACCTGTGATCRGATCACACATCATAAAATAACTAACACACACTTCTGCCTACAAATTGATCAAAAAAAAAAGACAGGAACAACATGGTTAATTTTTTTTTTTCAAAATAGGAGGTTAACGATTAAAAAACAATTACTGATTTTGGATTTCAAAGCAACATTTTGTGCTGATTTTATTTTTATTAGCAAACACTGGGTTGCTAGATACACCCAAAGAAATCATTTTCATCCCTGTATTATCACTTCATTACATTTATGTACTTGGAGCTTAGCTGGAACTGTGTAGGATTGAACAGCAACAATGGCACTCTGCTCCACATTTCAAGTCAGCTACAAGGTTAGGAAGTTTTGCATTTGAAGGAAATGAATCTGGCTTATGAGAAAAAAGGAAAGTTGGACTTAAAAAAAGTTATTTTAGTACACATTGAATAACTTACAAAATACGAGCAGTTGATGTCATAGATATGGAAATGAAAGAGAAACCCCCCAGAAAGGCTACAGGTCTTTCTTGTGCTGCTCTAGTAGTGAGCAATAAGGCAAGAACACACAAAAAAATTACTAAACTTTGATACACAAAAAAAAAGAAAAATTGTGCTTTTAGTGGAAGATGTACTGCCTTTCCTAAAGCACTGCTACTGAAAAATTCAGCCTTGCAAGAAGGTCACAGTGGATGTCAGTGCCACACAAACTTGTTTTCTCGCCCTGGGGCAGGAGAGACTGGAGAATGGGAGGGCTGCAGTGAGCATAAGGCAGACCTGCAGATACCTTCTGTGTCTGACCAGCAGCTGTGMAAACCCCCTTTGTTTGGGGAATAAAGCACTCCGCTGGGACCAAATCATACAGCTCACTCAACAGTTCTTGCAGTAGCATATCTGTGAACTGCCTTGTACACAAAGGTACACTTTAAGTGTACATGTATGAAAACTGTCTTGCTATRTATTAATATATTTCACTTTAAAATAAACATGGAGCTTTTATTGTGCTTTACAAGCAGAAGTAAAGTATTATTTTACTGCCATTGTAACTATGGCCCAAAGTTTAAATGTCTTACCCTAAACACRAAGTATGTATGTGTGTCTAGAGTGAAGACCCAGGAATGGCTCCCAGCTCCCAATATAAAATTCTTGTCACACTGAAAATCTATGAACAAACACCCATTGAGTGTACCAGAGGTCTTTGATTTCACCCAGACAGAAATTTAATAGATACATTTCATCTGTTCTGGAGACATATATTTTAAAACAGCAACATTATAATTATGAAATTGATTTTTTTCAAAAGGTGAGAAAATCCATGGCCACTTTTATGACCTTTAACCGAAGAGCTCATCATGCAGATGAACTTAATAGTATGGTGTTACACACTGATCATCTGAGTTATTGCTGATGAGCACATTCTACTATCAACAATAATTAATCAGTTAGCTTAAAAAAGTTAGTATACAGTGGTTTTCACCTCCAATAAATCAAGCTGTATAAAAACATAAACATACAAGAGAATGTTTATAGATGGAAACTCTGACCTAAGGCTTTAAACAGACTCAGACCACCAGAGTTTTGTCCTCTTGTGATTCACGTGCCCTATGCAAACGGTTGCCTGCATGGCACCGGTGACTCCTCAGAGCAAATCCCCAGCAAAGCCCTTTGCGGCAGGAATCTTTAGCAGGGAACCTGACATCTGACGTGGCAATGACGCATCTTAYGTCAGCAAATGAATTTTTGGACTCAAAAGGGCAATGCTGCTCAGTAGTTGCCCTGAGAACTTCCTGACATAAAATAAGCATTTGTGAGTGGCTATACAGCCAAATGCCCATGATTTGTTTCTTAGCAGCGGCACTCATTCCAGCAGAAACTTTTAACTAAAAGGACAACAAAAGTGATGGAGCTTTTTTTCCTACAGCTATTGGTTGGGCACTAGGGATGAATGGAAGAGGAAAATTAGGGAAAGGCCTGCAGCAATCGACTAAACTAAGCCGGTGAAGTCAGAATAGACATTATTTCAGTGGGGAAAGAGCTTCCATCCAAGCAGCATAAAACCAGTTTTGCAATTTAAGTAATACAAAGTGCACAAAACAGCAACAAAATATTATGTTTATATTTTTTTTTGTCAACTTCCCTTGCTGTAGGACAATTAATCCCCCTGAAGGAGGTGGCAAGCTCAGGGTTTCAGACCTTTAGTGTTGCATTAATGGGAAGAGAAGGGGAAGGAGAGATGGGACACAGCTGATGAGTGCATTTAACACGTCCTTACAACTTCAAAATACCATGAATGCATTTTAAGAAAGTATGTATTTGTATTTCCCACTGGAGCATAGCTTATGCAGCGTGTTTCAAGACACACTTCCATCAAAGCAAATTAACCTGGAAATCTATCTGAGAGATTTTACCAGCTAATTTGAGACTCACTTTGAGGTGACTTCTGAGGCATAAGTATCCACTGTGCTCTTCGAGCTCCTCGATGCAAAAAAGTGATCTGGTAGAAGCGTACTGGTCCTGATTTTCTCGGACAGCACAGCTCACGCCCTTGGATATTGATTTAAACCACTAGCTGGTTTTGAAAGCTTCATGCTACCTTTTAGACCTACGTGAGTTAACAGCAGTAAAGGTGACTTGCTTGGATCGGTCTTTTATATATAGACATTAGACCCTCCGACAGAAAGCTTTAAAACCATTGTGAACATCTTAGTCTTAGCCCAGTAAATCAAAAAGACATTCTGAGTTTTAAAATTTATGTTCTCTCATAATAAAAACTCCAAGATAGTATAGTAACTTCTTCCTCTGTGTAAGCATGTTGCTCTTAGTGATCTGCTTTAGAGGCTGAGTTCAAGACATAGTCGGCATGTTGCTGACATTATGAACGACAGCGAAATAGCGGTTAGATGGTATAACAAGTATATATGTATACATATTAAATCACATATACAAGCTATATTCCCACGAATATATTGCTGTTGGAGAATAACATTTGTGTTTCCTAAGRTTTTTGCATGTGATGTTACATAATAGAAATAAGTAGAAAGAAATATAAAAAATTATATATATATAAAATATAAAATAAAAAATAACATATATAAAAATGTAAAAATATAAAAATATCTTTAAAATACTGTTAAAAAGAAAATAAAAAGGAAATTCTCTGGATAACAGGCTACCTCAGTGCATAGAAAGAATGCGTGTTTTCTCAACGGGCCTTTCAGTCTACTAATGAAAATCTTCATGTTGAGTATCTCACCGCACTCCAACGTTCACAAAAACCATTCCCATCAATTTCGGCCGAGGGTGGAAGCAGAGCCAGACTTGTTCCGTGGGCAGCAGCTTCGGGTGAGGATGGTGGCATGCAGGTGCAGGGGGCCGCCGGCCGGCGGCGGGAGCGGAGGGGTGGGCTGGGACCCCGGCTGCCCGGCCACCGGCACCCTGCTGACGGCAGCGGAGGCGGCACGGGCGCCTGCCCGCCCACACCGGGCTGCGGTGCCGGTCGCCAGCCGAAATCACCAGCTTATTTTTTTGCCCTGGCAGAGCTCTGTGTCTTTTGGTCCGCTTACAGAAATGTATATAGGTGACTACGGAGTCCATAAAAGCTGTTTACATGACTTTTACGACTTTGTTTTTTAATGGAAATGGTATATTCTGTCATTTTGGTTGAAAAGGTCCAAACATTTACTTTGGAAAGAAATCATAAGGAGCCAGAGCTGCCACTGAAATGTAACAAAGATAAACATTACTTTATGGTAATTAATTGATAAGACATATAAAAAAGTTTCAAACAAAAAAAAAAATTTTGTAAGCCTGAGGTAATTTCTTTTATTTCTCTGCCATGAATTCCCTCTTTATCCTTTGCACAGGGAGAGAACAAGTGGATTCATTTTGGTCTCTGGCRCAACGTACATGTTATAAACACTACTTTTTTATAGCCTCTTTAGCTCATTAAGGTATCAAAAGTTTCACTAGGCTTCATTCTGCGTAGGATGCTAGGCACTGTTGGACATAGGACTCTTGGCAGAGGCTTCTCATGTTTTACTTGCCAAACCTCTAATGAGATGTTTGCCTTTGAAGTTTTTGCCTACTTGCTGTAGGACCACTCTGTCCTATGGTAATCCCATTTCCAACCAAAAAGCTTAACTAGAAAGAAATTTTTTGACCCGTCTAGCTCTTGGAGACAGAGACTGTATAGCCTTATGTCAAGGAAAAAAAAAAAATACAACTCTGATTAATCTGATTCCTGTGTCAGCAAATGGGTGGGTTGTTGCTTTTTCAGCAGCTGTCTACTGTGGAAAACATAGCTCTAAATCAGTTGGTGAAATTAGTTTCCTTGTTCCTTATGCTTTTAAAAAGGAGCAAGTGAGAAAGCCAGGTTCATATCTACACCCTAGAAAAATCTAGCAAGAGTTTCATCACAGTGAGGCAGCTTTTTACAGTCATGACAGAGCACTGAAATGATGATCTTGGAATCAAGCTTAATGGACAAATATGGATTACAATTTGGATCAATATTGCGTATTTTTCAAGAGAAAGCTTTTTATTAGGCTGTTAACAACTAAGTTTCAAATATCGCTGGCCTGGAAATGAATAGTGGTACTTCATACTTTGCCAAAAGCTGGGGAAAGTGGTTGGTCTTTGCATGTACTATGAAGATATCCAGAAAGACGAGGTTTTTGAATGATTTTGTTCTTGAAACCTAACAAAGAACCCTTTGGTGACCCATACTAGAGACTAAAGCACCATCACACTGCCAGAACAAAATTCACAAGTCAACTCACTCAAAGGAAATTCAGCTCGGGTGTCCCTATTGACTTACCCATGCAAACTGTTATTCTCTTGTTTTGTGCTGGAGGTCTGGACCACTGCTCACATTGTGGATGTCAGATGCAAGGAATTGCAGTCTATGAAGAGTGGACTGCAGTTATCCAAGGAAAAGGAAAGAAATGTGGTATTATGTGGGCCCATCTGAAAGCCCTCAAACAGGACAATTCGTTAGTAAACCTCATGAATTGATTATTCCTTCTCCATTCTGGTTGGCCTTTAATAGAAAGTTTATCAATTTCTCCCTTAACCATCTCTTATTCTTTCTTCTGTTGAGCCCCCCTCCATCTCTTTTTAAAACCATTTCATTCTTCCGTTTTCAAACTGTTTAAGTCTCACTCTTTCTGCAACATGCAAAACTGGTTTGATTTACTGAATATCAATTTATTTTTATGCTTCTGGATATTCCCATGTCAAAACTTACTGATGATCCATCCTGTTGCTATGTGAGATTGTTGTATCTATATTTAGAATTTTTACTTTCATAGTATTTGAATGTCTTGCCAAAAAAACAATTTTGTAACAAATAAGAGTTATTCAGAATTACTGGACAATGGCAGGCAGGTAAAGACTCCRTTGTTTAAAATTAGGAGATTTTTGTTCAATAAGGAAAAGTTTTTGTGTATCTTGAGTGAGTTTGTCATGATTCTTTTTCCCAGATGTTGAGTACGGAGCCTTCGGATATTTGCTTTCTGAACATGCTCAGCAGCTGAGACCTCTGCAGGATTTCTTCATTTAAAGAACAAAATCTAAGGCTCCTATTGTCCTGATCACTGTCTTTCAGAACACAGCAAGCATTAGGAAACTCATATTTGAAACATGTCTGTGAGACCTGAAGAAATTAATTTAAAAAATGTTCACGGCAAAGACATATTACAAATGGAGTTTCACCAAATTAAATATCAAATGTTAATAAAAGTCACATGAAACTACATGAGAAGGGAATGTTTTGCTGTCTCATTTATAGAGTAATAATAGAAGAATAGTAATAGAAAAATAGATGTTAAAATGAAAAGGTCAAAAGTTTTGTTTGCTCTCAAATTGGTGCATAGACTGATGCAGAAATTTACACAAAATCATGAAGATTTATATACTGTCCTCAAAAGCTATGAAAAAGCTGTACTATAATAATTATGCCTTCTGCGTAACAGTTAACATTTTTCTATTTTACAGACAGTTAAAATAAGTGGTTACTTCTCAGTCATCACATTAACATTACTGTTTCTTCAGAGCTTTTTCTCTGGCTCCATACACTTCATGCTCTAGATACTACAGCTCCCAGTACTTATAAATGATTTACACAGATTACAYAATGCTTCATTTATGTACAAAAATTATACAAATGCACTGGAGTATGAATTGGGAAAACAGAGTCAGCTTTATGCAGTACATTTTCCAGTTTCCATAGTATTTTCCTAATTCTGTCAAATTAATTCATGTACTGCTAGACACTTGACTTTTAAACAGACTCCAATTGTTGGTTCAAGAGAATTATGATGAATGTTATTTGTTCCCCTTCATTATTACGCATTTGTAAATGGCAATAGTCATCTTCCACCAAAGGAAAATAGTTTCCTATGGTAGCAGAACCCTGGTTCTTTTCCTCAAAGCTGTGTGTTTTCTTTCATGAACAGTACCCTCATAAAACTTAACCATAAGAGGGAACCAAGAAGACATACAGTAGAATTTCTTAGACTGACCCTGACAGTATTTTGACAATACCAGTACCCTGACATTATTGTTGATACAGAACTTTTTTTTTTTCCAGGCATATCTTTTTACTGATCCTTTCCTACTCTTCTGTTTCACCTCTCACCAGACTCAGTGAGTGACTGTACTGGACTTTATATTGCTGCCAGATGGTATTTCAGTTTAAATCATTGAACTAACAGAAAATTTGACTATACAGGTTATGCTGAAAAGTACTGGAGGCTGTGCTCTGCTGGGATAAATAATCAGAGAGACCTGCATCCCAGTACACAAAGTAACAACTGGTGAAGGTCTTGGCAGCTGTCAGGCTCAAAAAAAAAAAAATTTGGAAGCATATCCAAACCTTTGTTAACAGAGACCAAACATTTTGCCGCTTTTCCTGGGTGGTTATTATAAAGCTGACATCTCCCTGGGTATTTCTGCCCTGTCTTCCTCCTCTCGTACAGCTAGGAGCATCAGGATGCTCATCTGGCCATCAGAGCCAAAGCACCACACCCTGAACATCATCAGGACCCCAATATTCCCCTTTCTCTTTTCCAAAATGTCCTCATTCTGCTTGCACCCACTACCTGCACCCGACAAATTTGGTGAAAGGAGGSTCAGATGGGGAATCAGTAGAACATTTTTACTTGCAGGAAAGCATAAACAGGGTACTGATAAATAAGACTTGAACTTGACTTCGAGACTGGAAGTTGACCTTTAGACCAGATATTTTAACACGATCTTTCTGCTTATAATTAACGCTGAGCCTAATAATAAACATAGCGGACTTATTTTGCCGTGCATAATGTCTTCACCTGATGCATATCTTCTTTCATGATGACCATGAGCAAAGTCTCAAGCTCACCCATTGGGCTTTCCCCGTGCTGTGAACGGGGATGGGGGATGGGGCAGCTAACATCACGCTGCCCTTTCACGGCTCCCATGGATGAGCCATCTGCAGCYAACAAGGAGAAGGCCTGTCCTATAAAGAGAAACATGTATCAGATGCAATGAACAGTTCCATAGCTATATTTTCAATATATAAAAATATTAATTATTGGATTTTTCACAGCTTGCATTTATAATGATGACCTTCAAGTTTGGCATTTCCTGGCAGTTAATGACCTGTGAAACTCAGGCCTGGTGGTTTCACCATACCTTTTACCCCAACTAGTCATTAGCTGTCAGGAAATGCCCTCCTCTTCGGTCATTACTCCTTAATTATGTTCATTGATTCCACCTGTGAAATGCACCCTGGGTACATTTTAAAGCATTATAGGAGTGTGTCAATGAAAATACCAGTGATGACCTTTTTTTCTCTCTAATGGGTGCTGTATGCTATTTGCACTTTTAGAGTTAAGGCTATTTCAACTTTTTTCCATTATATAATTCTCCCCCCTCAATGGTTTATAAATGTGCAATAAAAATTCACTCAGTTTGAATCTTGGCAAACAAGGTTTTAAGTTGGAAAAAAAAGTCACTAAAGCCAAGTTGGAGTTTAAAGAGTGTAAAATATAAAGGAAACTGAATTTTCTTAAATACATTTTTGTGCCTGTATAAATGAAAAACAGATCAATTCCTTACATTTATTGAACTTTGATTGTCATACACAAAATAAGTTCACTGTTGAGTGTGTTTTCCTTGGTCCGAAAGTACAGGCATGTTAGATATATTACTTATTGTCAGACTATGGAACGGAGAAAGGTGGTACCTAGGAAGGAAAAATAATCATATGAATAATTAACGTGAACTTGAAATAAAGCTTAGAATATGAGGTTTTCTCCAGGTTGTCTACTTAAGTAATTAGGCAAAGCATTCATTTAAATGAAATGCAATCTATCTCCCAGTCCCGAAAACTTAGGGGCCCATTTTCCTCTCAGAAACACACTATGCATGATATATCATATTTTTACTAGGACATCTTCAAGGGACCTACCTGAAGCAAGATGCTCTAATACATCTCTTGGTTGCTTTAGAACCACTTGTGAGATTGGTGACGTAGACTGCAAAACAGCCAGCACCTCTGGACGCGTGCATCTAAATAGACGCAATGGTACCGTGGCGAAAAGGAAACCTGGAACACAGGATGCTGTTCACAAAACACTACTTTGCTGTGGCTAAACAAACCCCTTATCAACGCCATGTAAGACAGATATTAATTACTTTTATCATTTTGATTTCAGTGAGGGAAGGTGCTGTTAACAAAAAAGCATCTCAAAGTGCCCAGAATTTGATCATTCAGCTGTGTGAAACAGGTAAACGATGTTTCAAAGCCAAGTAGATTAAAAAAGTCTCCGTTCGCAAACACATGAAAGATGTCTCATTTGATATCTTTACACAGTCTGGTTTATGTCTCTTTCCTGTTTAAGTACAGGAGCTATGAGCTCTGGAGTCATTCATGAAAGGATTTTAGCTGCAGTCATTGTAAATAAGTGCTAGGCCAGAGGCTTAGAGTTACAAAATTATTAAGCATTTAGTTCTATTAGTGATCTTCACATAGGAAAAATAAAAGACTTAGAAGGAAGATGAGGAGAAACATGAGCACAAAGTCAAGATCTAAAGTGAACCCAATAATGTCAGGTCCCATACTGAACTCCAGCAGTACTTCTCTTTTGAAAGATGCCCTGATCTCTCCTCTTAGTGGAACGAGTGCTCCTCTGGCCAATCAATTGCCAATATTTTGTTTAGGGCCCTCTTTATTTTCAGAGCAAAGAGGCTTTTCAGCAATCTGCACTTCACTGCTCAGCCAGTCTAGAAGTCAGTTTCTGGGACTGAGTGACCTTCACTCATCCAGTTAAGAGATTAGCTGTAAATATACCTGARATTTGTTACTTAATCTCTTACACTATGAGCAAAGATGAGCAAAATCTGAAGAGCCAATTATCCTTTTCCCCTCACCTCAGCCTTAGCAAGCATTTTCAGTTTCATATGAAGCAAGTGACTTTCTCTTTTTTTCTTATGGTCAGTGATCAATATCGTTAGGATGCTGAAAACTGGAAAAGAGCATGGGAAGGAGAGAGCAGCAAGATAACTACCTGTTCTGTCTACCATTTATTCCCRTACCGAAGACATACTGGCTTTTCCCACCTATTCATTCACTTGCCTTTATCACATTATCAAGTCTCCAAAGGAGCTGTGGTCATATGGTACTTTCARTCAAAGTACTTCAGATTTGGGAAGCTACAGACGACTTCCTCAATGCAGTTTCATTATGCRTTTCCTCTCCAAAACAACAAGCCTTTATAAAATGCCAAGGTAGAATTGGAAACTACTCCTTAATGGTTAGAATAAAGGTCCAAGAATCACAGTTCCTGATTTTTATTGTTAATGTTGCACCATTAACCTTGCCGCGCAGTTGTTCTCTGGCTTTGGCAAGTCATTTACTTGGTTTCTAGCTTTATACTTTACTTTATACTGACGTAAGATACGTAATGTATCTAATATATATTATGTAGCATACGTTACRTAGTTTATAAATGTAGAATAAATAAATGTGCATGGTAGCCATTGTAAAGAACTCTGAAGACCTTCAGTAGAGGTACATACATGCAAAGGATTCAAAACACATTTAATAAGCACAATTTCAATATTTCAAGCAATGTATTTCAATACATTGTGTGCCATTGATAATGGAGAATTAAAGGAGTACAGTATATTTACCCAAGAGTGATAGTCTCATATAGATGTTTAGTGTTGCACCAAGAATAAGCTGGTGGAGTATAGTCCGTACTTTTCTTCAGAGATTACTAATCATGAGAAAGTAAGAAATGTATTCCATTTTGTACTGTTTCCCACAATAGTCTGACACAAAATATATTAGAACTTTGGCAAGCCCCTAATATAATAAAATATTCAGTTTACAAAGCAGAAAGTGTGCCCCTTTTTCTTCCATAAATCTGCTATAACAGGGACTTGCGGCAAAAAATACATTTCTGAACACAGAGAAAACACAGATTACCGCATAATCATGATGTAATTGGTTGAAAGCCACCATGGCTGTTTTCTGTTGCAAGCCATATAAAAGGTTTTTGACTATTTTAAGTTCAGGATAAAATGAAGTGAGAGGAAGCCTCCGCAGATTTAACTTTGCTGGAAGTCACATGAGCAAATGAAATGAGATCAACTTATAAAGCAAAGGCAAGCTGTAGCTGGAAAGATTTCCTCATGACTGCTGCATTGCTAAGCTCAGAGGAGAACTAAAGCAATGTAGACCATTACTATATCGTTAGGGGGCTGAATACATCGCACTTATTTTCTACCATGCACTCTTACATCATGTTAATAAGGTATAGATGGTAGCTCGTTCACTGATCACCTTTGAACATACAAAATACCAACACAGAAATTAATCCTGTTCCCAATGAGTGCTGTACATCTGGCTGTTTCTATGAACAAACAAGGGATTTTTCCAGCAAGAAGTATTAGAAATCACTCACAAATGTGTTGCATCGATCCAAAACATTCATAATCATTTGACTTTGGTTTTGGGCACAGGGTTTCCATTTGTACACGCACACAGGCAGACAGATCCTCCCTGTCTCCCTCTCTGTCTCCCCCTCCTCTCTCATGCTTTCTTATAAAGGCAGTTGCTATTTCCTGACTGGCTTTCTTCCAAATTTGTGAACTAATTTAATTTGGCACCTTTTAACTCATTCCATTATGCCCACGACAAACCTAGCCTAGGAAAAGAAAAAAGAGAAAAGAAAACACGGGATTGAAGGAAGGAGGTGGACAGAGAAGAAAACTAGAGGATCCAGGGAGCCAAGGGTACCAATGCTGGCATATAAAACATATAGGGCTACCAAAGAGTATGCATACTGTGTGCAACRCATTTCCACATAACCAAAGGTGTGAGCTGGAAACGGTATGGCTGTGCTTGGGGGGTACGGCCGTGCTTGCAGGGTACGGCTGTGCTTGCTTGCAAGCTTCCCGACCTGAGCCTAACATGGCRCCTACGTGACATGATTGCTTACGGGCCCCAAGTTTGCATCTGYGCGCAACCTTCTTTGGAGCTGCCTGCAGCCTCTCCGAGCATCCTTACCTGGGGCAGACAAATCCCCCATCTCAGGAGCCCGTCTGCCGTTACAGGATACTGCCACAATCCCGTGTGAATGGGTGGAAAATCCTGGGACTTTCTGGAGGCTTCCAGATGCCCCTGCCCAGGACAGGTATCGTGGGGAGGGAAAGGCGTCCGCACCGCCCTGCCAGGTGACAACCCCCCCCTGGTAGCTGGGAGGAAACTGCAAACAAAGTGTGACCGTCACAGCTGGGCTCCTGCGCCGGTGTTGAGTCAGCACAGCTGTGTGCTCCACCACCTCCCRAGCTACAGTCCAGCTGTACGAATAAAGCGTCCCAGTGTCACAATCAAGGAAATGTGTGGCTGCAGTGAACAGCCATTGCGTTTCTTTCCCAGGAGCCCTTAGAGCAGCTCAGAGCAGTCCTTCAAAAGGYGTAAGGCATTTGGTAAGTGGTATGAATAGTCACAATTTGCAATATCTCCTTCCATATTTCACTGGATGATCAAGTTCTTTACAAAGGCATTAAATATTAAGACACATATTTTGTTAAAAAAATAAAACAACAGAAGTTCTACTGCAAACTCTAGGTTTCTCAYACTACTAGGAAGAAAATAACTCAGYTTCTCAGTCYTGACTGTGTAAAAACACCTCAAGAGAAAGATTCAAAATACCTAAATTAAATCAACCCAATTGCATCCTCTTCAACAACTGAAGGATCAGGATCCCTCATGCAACTGATGTACAATTTATGTGGCATGATRTGCATAAGTTGTTACATGCACCACCATAGAAGAATCAGTGTGACAATATTTCTGTACTATTTCTGGGTAGAATGAAGTTAAATAAAAGGTATTTAAATAAAAATAATCCAGAAAATCCAGATGTATGACTTCAGTTATAATTCATCTGCTCAAGGCTGCTATTGTGATCCCTCATTCCCACAACACGAAGACACAACAGACTTTTATATCCTGCCGATACCAGCTTGGAGGGGGAATATTCGAACATCCTGAGATCCTCACACCCTCCATTGCACATGCTGCATCCYCTCCGACCTAGCTCACAACATCCTTGCCTTCAGGACTACCATGAAGAGCCTCCGCCTCTGTGCGGGCAGTCCATGACCCAGGCACAGGGGTCAGCCTGCTTGTGCCGCGCTCAGGTCTCAGCTCCCCTATGGCAGCTCCTCCTGGAGATGCCCACTGAGCACAGTCATGGTCCTTGCAGAGACAAATGTGGACRCGCAAATTGCAGAGTAGGGGTCTGAAAGAGGGACAGCCAAGGTGGAAGGGGCCTTGGTTATGAGTGCTGAACATGGCACACGTGAGAATAGGAGAAGTCATCGGCCATGTTCGCGCAAGGATGTTGTGTGATACTGCTCTGGACGTGGCATCTCACATGCTCCACAAGCAGGACGTGGGAGAGTAGCACAGGTGGAGCAAGCCTGGAGTTAAAAACGCAGTGGATACACAGTCAAAAGCATCTTAACTTTTCCCCATGCAGAGAAGTTGGGAACCCAATTAAATGGATGGTATTTGGCTTCTCAGAGTATCTACGGTTCTGCACTGAGTCTTCCCAACAGTTAACCAYTTTGGGATCAGGAGCAGAGATATTTAACGTGCCACATGACAAATTCAGGAGTTGCAGCTGAAGTGGCAGAAATAACTGATCCACCASGCAGAGAGCGAGACTTACATGAAATGATACGTGAGCTCCCACTGGGATGAGGCCGGGAAGGCATGCACGGCTGGGGAGGGGGTCACGTTCTTGTGATCTTCTGCGACGAGATTATCTTGTATAAACAGTCACTTGAAATTCATCTCTGCATGTTATCACAGTTAGTCTTGTCAGAAGTGGTGTCTGAACCAATACAGTGATATTATACAGGACTTTCACATTTTCACAGTTCCAAAAAGTCCCCCTCTCCAACAAGGCCCACTCCCTAATGCATTAAGATTGTTGTCGCAGTGAACTAATAAAAAAAACGAAACAAAACTCCACAAACCGCTGCTGCCTTGTAACCAGAATTTCCCAGAGTTACCTATCAACATTGTGGCTGGAAAAACATGAAAGCYTTTTCTTTTTCTTCTCAGTACGGTGCTAAAGAGAAAGCAAGCTGGTTTCTRGTTCACAGCTCAGAGCAGGGCTGCGCTTTCTGGGAACAGTCCATCCTCGCCTGTCAAGAGGAAAGCCATCCCTTCTCCGAGCTGCGTCAGCCTGACAGGCGTGTTTATCTTTCTTAAAATGAGGTTCTCTTTCTGCTGCATGAAAACGGCAACCGTAAATTATTTTCATGAATTCACAATAACACAGTGAACAGGTGAAACGTCTCAGGAAAGACAATGCGGTCTTTTGGACAACACATGTTCCTACTTAAAATATCGAGAGAGCTGGAGCACATTGTTAACAGTAGGAGCGTAGGAAAATGGGTTTCCACACACAGAGGAAAAAAAGAATGCAACTTTCAGTCAAATATAGTATTGATACCACTATAACAAAAAGCGAATGCATTTCAAATTGTTGCCTATATTTTTTCAAAAGCTTGATTAAGCTCTGTTCTCAGATCATCAGCCATTGAATCCTAAGCTTGTGTAGGGTAGCTAAGAGGGGAGTTATATACCTACTTGCAGGAAAACAAAAACAACTGAAAATCTCATGACATATGGACTGCCTTACCAACAAGCATGTATGAATCTTTTTTTTTTTTAATGTATATCTGTAACTTTTAAACTTAMATAAAGGAGATCCTATTTAGAGAATGTCACATAAAGCTTACARAATTTGCTGATTTGTTTTCATCAGCAATATTTTATCTGAAAAACAGACTAAGTAGGAAAAAGCTCAAGAGAACCCCTAAATAATGTGTTGATTAGAAAATGGTRTTGGGTTGTTGATTAATCTCACTAAGACCTTTGTCAGCAGAGTTATTCTCTTTCTTACCTACACYGACATCCCTCTGTGTTAGCAACACAACGTTCTTAAACTTGGAAAAGGAACTCAAATACTAAAATTTCTCTTCAATAAAGCAAAAMCCACATATGTCTTAAGCATCTTTTCAAGTCACCAGCTCACAGTCACCCGAGTCCACTGTAATCAACTCCTTCCATTAATGCCAGTGGCCCTAATCTGAATGACGTCATTAGGAAAACTTTCATTTTTATCCTTAGATATAATGTGAATTGGAGAAACAAATAAAATAGTTACAAGAAGCATACTGTTAAAGCAATACATTACTACAGTGCTATYATCTAATAGTTGCAAATTATAACTTGTAAAACTGTGATATACAGAGGTCCCTCCAGATAAAATTGATAGAGGTCATAAAYAAACATGAGTGGGTGCTCATCTGTATACAAGTACACAAACCAAAAAAACCTTCTCCTTTTTAAAACAATTTAAATTGTTTACAGCCTTCATGACTTCACAATACCTTTTCTCCAAAKAAAAGCTTCTTTACACAATATCTTAATATTGCTATGTGACTAATAAACCTTTTTTGCCACTGTTCACATACAAATAAGTTTAAACTAGATTTCATATGCATATGTCTCTCTTTGTATTTCTCTCAGGATTCAGTAAAATGAAAACTGAAAATTATTMCTTTCTACTTCAATTTATGTTGAAACTGCTTTTTTGYCAGAAACAATTCTGCTTGRATTCAGAGCGCAAGGCYGTTTTCAATACGGACACAAGCTTTGGGGGAAATTCTCTGCGTTTACTGAGGCCTGGTAGTGCTGGCAAAAAAAAAAATCAGGAGCAGCTGGAAAATTTACTAATGCAAAATGGGGCAATGCATCATAAAATTTGAAGTCAAATATCTCCTCAAATTGTAGAAGCTGGGAAGAAGAGGCAGTGATTTACACGCACCTCCTCCAAACCAGTGCTTAGAAACGTGTGAGTGCATCGCAGTCGCACTGACCCGAGCTGGTAAGAAACCAGAGGGAGATGAGAGACGTGAGGCTATGCAAGGGCAGCAAGGCATGCCTGATCACTTTCCTCTCTGGTCTGAGAACAGTCTCAAGGTGTTTGGTTACAGAAAAAAGGTGCAAAATCATCAGAGGGAACAGACTATGATGAGAGCCATAAATCTATTTAGATTAACTGAAATTTTCACCATTTGGCTTCAAGTAGAAGAACTAAATATTTTTTCTTGCAACTAATCTGTTTTGACTCTATGAAAAACATTTTCATTGCAATAAAGTTATTAAAGTCTTAGCACTTACTGTTTTGTAGTTAATATAGGAACTTTTTTCTCCTTGCCTGCTAGTTTCTCTGCAATAAATTTCTTTGCACAGGTCGGGTCCTCGCTCTAGTTCTCTTATTACTTCATTTAAGGGAATAATTTCTTTTAAACCCTAAACCAAACATAGGACTGAAGAGTAGAGGTTAAGAAATGGAATAAAAAGAAAACAGACCTTCACCTTTCATTATGCTTGTCTTAAGTATCCACTTTATTAAACTTACTCAGTGTTTAAGTMTGGTTTATTAAAAACCATCAATGTTTAGCTTATGCTATTTTTAAAGCAGTCTGTACTGTGTAGTATTTAATAGGCTGTCCAAACCAGATGAGTTATTTTATTTTTTTTTGAAAAACAAACAAATTCAGAATGCTCCAAGATATCCATTTGTACAAAACAGTTAACATTCACGTAACYTTGGCCAATGTCATATCAAGTTAATTTTATAAATCAAAATCTGAAGTGTGTTTATTGCATCTAGTATGGCTACTCATTAAAGATGTAATCTGGTTCCCTGTTAGAAATCTGAGCACAGATTGACGCTTACATCAGTGTTTAACCATGCTTTTTATCTGTATAAAAATCTCTTTACACTATCAAGATCATGTAAAGAAGCACCTGTCAGTAGTAACCTGATGTTCTGTTCTACCCCTAAAATCCCAGCTCACGTACCAAGAATCACTCATAATCAGCTCAATTATTACCACTCAGTGCAATCAATGGGAACTTTGTTAACAATTTAGATGAGAGCAGGGTCGGCGTATAGTGAATTTAGAAGCAGGGTCCAGCAGCAGCCGCTGTGTTTAGCCATTGTTCCCATGATGTTCACAGGGAATRTTGCCAAAATAAGGGACATGATTTTGGCTATCAAGTGTTATTAGGTCTGAAGCAGCGTAATTGTAGCATCTCCACTGCATCATCAWTTTTAGAAACAGGGAATTTGGTATGAATCATGTGCATCTCTTATTTGGTATTGTTTTTCCCTTTTTCTTTGTATGATGCAGTTTGGAAAGCTACAGCAAGAGACATAATGCCTCAATCCAGCCAGAAAAGTCCTGGTTTCTCTGGTCCTCATAAAAATAAGACRACTACTTAACACATGATAAGAGCAGCTATATATGATACAAAGAGATCTTCCTCAGCTCTGAATAGCCAACATCTATAACTCTAAAGACAATGGATAGCACAGGATAAATTTATTTATCTAAACACAGGGCACCTTGTGCTGTTTTACACGCTGTAAGACATGACCCTCCTGCAACCTGGCCAAAAATGCAGAGCAATTTTTGAAATCAGTGCCCCTGCCCAAGAGGTGCCCCCCTACAGCAGCGGCACCCCCAGCTGAAACCTCTATCTACAGAAGCCAGGCAGCTCCTCTGAGACCACCTCTGAGACAAGTCCCTTTACCCCCCACCCCATTGTGTCTCCAATGTCACTGCAACGCCAGCCCACTCTCAGCCTCCCGGGGGCCGGCACCAGTCAGTCTGCAGCCACCAGGACCGCATGGGAATTCACCGGTGTGACCACAAAAGGCATCAATTGGTTCCCTGCGGCCACCCTACCTTTGCCCCAGCCACAGTCATTTCATTGCCGTCTGGTTTCCCAGCTCCTGACGGTGATCAGCAGACCMTACGGTCCTTACAGGATGGGTAGCTTGCAGCCCATGCGTTTTCTCCTTCCCCAACATGACTTATGCTTGGCTGCATTCAGCATCTCATGTCTGTTTGGTAGGACTCCTCGGTCATGTTGCGGAGCTTCGCCAAAGCCAAAGGGCAACGGGTTTGGTGGGATCCATCTGAGGAACGCCTCTGTAGTCACCAGCAAGGGCCAACACCATCTTCAGGGACAGCCAGGGGCACCTTTCATGGATAGGCAGGCGCTGAAGGGATACTACCTATGCATTGTCCTTTCTTGTAACTAAGCCTAATGAAGTACAGCTCGATGAAAATCTGTTTCCCTTCCCTGTAAAAATACATTGGTATTTTGTAAAAACAAACAAAAAGCCCCAAACTTTGATCCACGTCAGAATGAAAAGTGGACATTTTTAAATTCCGAGTAGATAAAGCCATGTTTGAGCAAAACCAAATTTCTGGACCTCACAAGTTGCCACATAGCAGAACTGTTGTTGCCCTTCAGTCAGCTCTAATTATGAACTAATTGGATGAGTTTTTGTTTCAGACATTTCTGTGAACAGCCTTGAACTACAGAGTCATAGCCAAACTTAATTTAAAAAGCTGCTCCTGCCTTTATATTCAAATGTATTGCACACCCTTTTGGAATACCCTGGAAAGCAGGTAAATAATTCAAAATTTGTAGCTCTCCAGCTTATCCCCAAATCTAATGTATAGTACATTATAGAAATAACAGTGAAAGGAAACAAATGCAAGAGGGAGAAGTCATAAAAACAAAGCTCTGTGAGGTTCCCATGTAAGGTCACCAGAAGAGTTGAGAGTGGTGTTATTCTTCTTCCTAATAGAGGAGTCTAAATTTAATTTCTCTTTTCATTTTCTACTTTCCTCTGCTCTTTTCCTCTCAATCTCCGTCCTCCTCCTCCTYCTTTCTTCTCCTCCAGTTTGAAATTCCATTCCAGCCATATGTTTCTCATTGTGATCCACCTTCCATTTTTGGTCATACAGCAAAATGTGGTTTGAAGATCCAAGAAAGTCAGAGCATGTTGACACAAGGACGTTGGATTCTAGGTTTTGTCAACACTGAGCTGAAGAGCTTTGGGCCTTGAATCAATTTTAGCCTCCTTGACCAAGGAAACCCTGCAGAGAGTCAGACTAAGATCAACGAGGACAGATTTTCCAGTGAACAGAGCCATATAAGTATCTCTTGCACAACAGGGGAGTGATTTTTATTTTCTGTAAGATCTGCCCTTGCTCCAATATTAAATCCTAACACTACGCAATTTTGCTTGGCATGCAGCTCTTTCTTTGCAACAAAACCAAGAAGTTTTCTTGTAGGTGATACAGAGTAATGAGAACCTTAAGACAAACCTGAATTTCAAACATCAGATGACTTTTTTCTAGAAATTGAGATAAATAACAAACCTGAACAACTCCAAGGTCTCACAGTGATCTATTCTGAAGGCAGCAGGGCTGGCAAATGATGGAGACTCTTTCTCCTTTTCCAGATGACCTGGGGAATTTCCTGTTAAAATACTGTGCTCCCAGACGTCTGGGCGTGTGAAAGCGGGTCCACCGRCTAGCAGCTGAAAGCCCATCCCCTACCTTGTGATTCAACTAAAAACATGTGTATAAGGCTGGGGAATGGAAGAGGGTGTAAGGGAAGAAGAATTAAACTGATGTTGACATTATTTGAAATTTGCTTTAATTCATGCTCTGCCAGATAGCTGAAGATTAATCTCAAACTGTTTATTTTAATGTATCATATTTCTGGCTTCCAGCTAGCTATCAGCTGGTGTAATATAAGCTTTAATTTTGGCACCACAGAGTCTTCATTGTGTTTACATTTTCACTCACACTTTCTTTGGTTTTATCATAAGCAATTTCATGATTTAATGGCACTTACTTTCCTGAATAAGAACAGGTGTAGTTAATTTTTGGAGATGGGAGAGTTTTTATAAACTACCTATTTTCCATGTGTAGTTGCTTGCAACATCAGGGGCTTGAAAGATCCCTTAGTTATACGGCCATTTCTGAGCGAAAGTGAAATTGAAACAGAGGATTATCTGTTTTTAAATTCTGGATTAAAGATTGGTSTGATCTGATTTAATCTGAAAAGTTTAAATCATTTTTCTAGTTAGGACTCCAAACTCCACATTGAAAATTTCACGCTTTAATTTAGCTCAAACAGAGATATATTATAATCAGGAAATAACCAGGCAATATATCATCACAGCAGCTAGTAATGAAAATAGATATTTTGCTGAGCGAACAGAGTTATTCTAGTGCAATCCATTCTGTGAAAGAATTTGGATTAATTCATTTGATCCAAATGTCTGGAACCACTTAGAAATATTGCTTCTTTAAATTAGTGTACACCTACATAGGCAGGCACTGGGGGGGTGTGAATTCAGACTAACTGCCTGCAGTAACCCTTTGCAGACCCTGATAGCCACGGCTAGGAAGTACTCACTGCTGTCGCCTCACCGGCCGCGTAGTCAAGAGCTGTGATCCCATCTTCCCATCCTAGGACAGGACTGGCTGCGGTGCTCGAATCTCCTCGCTCTCTTCATCCTGCCAAAGGAAGAGCCCAACTCTAGACTAAATTTACAACTGCTGGTCTGGTTTTAGGATCTGTGGCAGGTTTCCAAGATGACATACTGGTGTGTTCAGATGCCTCCAATAAGTGGCAGTGATACGTCTAAGAGGAATTCTTATAAAATTAATGTATATAAAGCTCAAGGATTCATGTTTTACATAAGACAATGCAATCTGAAGGTTCAGCCTTTCTAACCAAGGCGATAATGCTGAATCATCCTAAACTACACTCCAAATATTACAACTCACAAGTGTGGAGACACACAAGTAGGAGGCAAAATACATAATGACTTCTAGCCAGCTTTCTTGGCTTGAGAAAATTTCCCAGCTACAGAAAGTTACTGTGATTTTGGAGCACGCTAGAGAAATTCAAACAGGAGCAATACATCTTGAAGATGCATAAAACAGTGAAAATAAAGGCAAAATTTTTGCACCTATATCTACAGCTTTTATCCTCTTGGGACATGGAGAGTTCGCATATAGCATCTGTGAGAGAAAATGAGGTGTGTAGGGGTAATGAAGACAGAGAATGAGAAATTATAAAGAAGGCAATAAAAAGAAAAGAATAGGAGACAACTCCTAGACCTCACACAGCCTCTGTTAAACAATGGGAAGAAAATCTTTCAGGAATTCAGTAAGACCTGAGAAGAAATAGAGGGACTGTTGGAACAAATGGCTGCTGGCTCAGGTTCCACTGAATGACCTTGACTGTGCACATTAGAGCTAGTTGTTACATCAGGCACTGAAATAGAGAACAGACCATAAAAAACTCTGAACATTTCCTCCCATAAGATTCCTTTGTTATAGGACTCTTTTGTAGCATTTAGTAATAATTTCCTCTCTGACTAATGTTCTTGTGCAAATTATAATGCCATTATGTTCTGATGCGAGCTTTTCCCTCATTTCTTAGTTAATTCATCTTTATAGAAGTTCTTCAGCTGCCAGCCAGTACTGAAAAGTTATTAATTTCAAGTGACTTTAATAGTACATGGGAGCTGAGAAGTTTAGCAAACTCTCAAAATATTTCTTTACCAACACTTGACTGAATATTATATTTGTCCACTAATTTCTTTTTCTTTGCTGGAAATCCTTCACCTGGATCTCTGCCATTGCTCATGGCTTTTTCAGCTCTGACAAGGAAGAATAGGTAGGTTGCCAATAGGAAGCATAGGAAAGATTGAGACCGAATCGGCTCTTTATCCTCCATTTGCATGGTAGGTCAATCATAGGGTTACTGTAAAACCTCTCCTCTGTTCCTTTCTGCACAAAATGTTAATTTTTTTACACATATAGCATAGCCAAGGAAGTCAGGCAAAGCAAGCGAGGAAAAGAGCTGCTCAGACTATTCCTTCCTGCGTGGTTGGCCACATCCAGCTATCAAAGTAAAGGTGTTTCAAGACAGCATGAGCTTATTGCTCAACTATTATTTCTCTTCTGATTGTCCAGAATACTGCTCTCACGTTTTCTTCCTCTATGCTCTGCTACATCCATAAGCCCTAATGCACCCTCTAAGTTATGGTCTAGTGGTGCCAATATCTTCACAAATTATTATTCTCTCTGCTTCACTAGCAGATAACTTGTGCTCAGTCTGATTAAAAAACTTGGCAAAAAATGTAGCATGATTGATGCACCAGAAAGATTGACTTTGGGAATTCATCTAATACTTGCATAAAAGATGGTAGAATGTTTATAAAGCAACTTGTAGGAAACTCAGGTTGCAGGAAGTACCAGAATGCCTGTTTGTATGTTCATGGTTGGAATCCTGTCCGAGATTGCACTATTTCTTCTAAATAACAATAACAATAATAATAAAAACAACAACAACAATAATCATCTTGTTTGCTTTGCAGTATCTGGCATTCAGTACCTGGCAACCACTCCGCTGATCAGGAAGAGCGATACCCTCTTGTTCTGAACAACCTCAGAGGAACCCCACAAATGGGAGCTTACGCATCCTAAAGAAAGTTTTCTGGGGAAGGGAATATTTCATCCTTTTGTAAGTTTCCAAAAAGATTCTTCTGACTGGCTGTGAAAATCAGCATGATCTCTCTTTTCTTCTGTTTAGCTTTGTTCAAGTTTAACACAAACAGCTTAAATTCTGTGTGGTTACTGGAACAAAATATACTGCCAAGGCCTGAAACTATTAAATCTTTTCTTTTATCTGTTCCTCATGAATATCACATGCCCAGACAAATTAGGTTGTTCGTAACAGTCTGAGCTTAATATTTTCCCTGCTAAAAAGAAAATACTTGTGATAACATATGTATAGATGCACCCCTCCACAGTGAACTTACAGCATTTTTTTCCAATGATGCTAATTAAACAGATTCATAAAGGTTGCAGCCGAATTCTGTTAGTCTTGCAAGACATATGCATTTGCCATGATGCAAYGTTTAGAAGCTTGCTCAGGATCTTCGAATCATAAAACGATGTATCTTCTTTTTAAGAAATTAATCATACCAGGGGACAGTTTTGTGTGGCTGGGAGACCAGTTAAACAGTATGATCAGCCAGGTGCTGCTCACTTAGTCACCCCAGGATTAATAGTCCGAGTGATAAGGGTACTAGTCCTTCACCAACAGGGGCCATTACATTCAGCATCCACATGAAATGAATAAAGCAACCCACATAAAAAAGAGTGGTAGAGGAGAAAGCAACATGTTGCATGAGCAACATGGGAATTTAATCCAGTACTTCATCTTACTGAAGGGCAAGGACAAAAGCCAGAGCATGTCGGGATCCACTGGGATGAAAGTGTCTCACAGCACTATGTCCAAATGCATCTGATGCAGCCCTTTGCAGTGAACCAACCCCACACTAAATGTGAGCTGGACCACATACATCCCCTGCTCAGATGTCTGAGGAAACAGGCATAGTCCTACCAGTTAGTATGGGCACAGCCTTAATTCCCACAAAGCAGCACACCCCTCACAAGGTGTGTTGTTGGAGACTTGTTAGGGAGCAGCAAGTAAGAGTGGAAACATGGTTCTTGTATGAGACTTTCCTCTGCCTGTCTCTACAGGCGTCCTTCAGTGCTGCTTCTCCTGGATACCTCTTTCCTTCTTTGAGCTGGCAGGAGCAATAGGAAGGAAAGCAATGTTTTGTTGAATGCCATCAGTGAAGATAATCCTGTTTATCACCACAGGAGATTACAGTCAGTGTCTGTAACTACAAGCTGTGAACTGAAGCAGCGATGAGGTGTCCAGGTTCCTGTTGCTGTGACCCTCATGTGCTCAAAACAATTTATGTCTGACTGCTGCCACCGGTCATGCTAGGTGGGTAGAAAGGCATGGTCTCTCTCTCTCCCTCTGAGGGAAATGGGCGAGGAACTTCTTGGAAAGGATCATTAACGGTGACTGGATTGAGCAGTGGACAAGATTGCAGTGGTCACAGAGCGTTTCTCACCAAAATGGAGTTACATCATTAATGCATAAAGAAGTTAGGTGTCTAAAGTAAAACTAAAGCCTGATCAAGTATGAGGAGAAAATAAAATGTTATGTTGAACTCATAGTGTATTTTTAAAGATGAGACCTAAGCTGTATTTAGTCACATTTTTCCACAGGTCCAAATAATGCAGGTAAAAAATACAGAATCTAAATGATCAGTTTTGATGAGGACACCAGGAAGGAAGAGGRAGGAAACAGCTGGCGGGGGAGCTTGCCAAGCCGCTCTCCATAATTTATCAGTGGTCCTGGTTAACAGGGGAGGTCCTGGACGACTGGAGACTGGCCAATGTGACGCTCATCTACAAGAAGGGCCGGAAGGAGGTTCCGGAGAACTACAGGCCTGTCAGCCTGACCTCAGTACTGGGGAAGATTATGGAACAATTCATTTTGAGGGTGCTCACAAGGCAGGTGCAGGACAACCAGGGGATCAGGCCCAGCCAGCACGGGTTCATGAAGGGCAGGTCCTGCTTGACCAACTTGATCTCCTTCTACGACCGGGTGACCCGCCTAGTGGATGAGGGGAAGGCTATGGATGTGGTCTACCTGGACTTCAGTAAAGCCTTTGACACTGTCTCCCACAGCATCCTCCTGGAGAAGCTGGCAGCTCATGGCTTAGATGGGTATACTCTTCRCTGGGTAAAAAACTGGCTGGACGGCCGAGCCCAGAGAGTTGTGGTGAAAGGAGTTAAACCCAGTCAGTGGCCAGTCACGAGCRGTGTTCCCCAGGGCTCAGTTTTGGGGCTGGTCTTGTTTAAYATCTTCATCAGTGACCTGGACAAGGGGGTTGAGTGCTCCCTCAGTCAGTTTGCAGATGACACCAAGCTGGGCGGGAGTGTTGATCTGCCTGAGGGTAGGAAGGCTCTGCAGAGGGATCTGGACAGGCTGGGTCGATGGGCCGAGGCCAATTGTATGAGGTTCAAAAAGACCAAGTGCTGGGTCCTGCACTTGGATCACCACAACCCCATGCAACGGTACAGGGTTGGGGAAGAGTGGCTGGAAAGCTGCCTGGCGGAAAAGAACATGGAGGTGCTGGTTGACAGCCGGCAGAACATGAGCCAGCAGTGTGCCCAGGTGGCTAAGAATGYGGCCAAGAATGCCAACAGCATCCTGGCCTGTATCAGGAATAGTGTGGCCAGCAGGAGTAGGGGGGTGATCATGCCCCTGTACTTGGCCCTGGTGAGGCCGCACCTTGAATACTGTGTTTAATTTTGGGCCCCTCACTACAAGAAGGACATTGAGGTGCTGCAGAGTGTCCAAAGAAGAGCAGCAAAGCTGGTGAAGGGTCTGGAGAACAGGTCTTATGAGGAGCAGCTGAGGGAGCTGGGGTTGTTTAGCCTGGAGAAGAGGAGGCTGAGAGGAGACCTTATTGCTCTCTAAGCTACCTGAAAGGAGGCTGTAGAGAGGTGGGTGTTGGTCTCTTCTCCCAAGTAACTAGTGATAGGGCTAGAGGAAATGGCTTCAAGTTGTGCCAGGGTAGGTTTAGATTGGACATTAGGAAAAATTTCTTCACCGAAAGGGTAGTCAGGCATTGGAACAGGCTGCCCAGGGAAGTGGTGGAGTCACCATCACTGGGGGCGTTCAAAAAACGCGTAGATGTGGCACTTTGGGACATGTTTTAGTGGGCATGGTGGTGTTGGGCTGATGGTTGGACTTGATGATCTTAGAGGTCTCTTCCAAACTCAATGATTTTATGATTCTACGAAACTAAAAAGAGAAAGGTTGGAATAAAATAAGAGCAAGCCACTAAAAAACATGTRTTATAGGAGGTTCATATGGAATACCTAAAGTTCAAAGTTTGCCTCTCTATTGAAGTATAGTTCAGCCTGGTTGCCTAAAGATCACTTCTGTGTACGATTACTCTGTGACTACAGTTTGTATGRCATTAGCGGCTGATAGACACCATTAGCATGGTCTTGAAAATCTAAATGGAAAATAATAATTGTATTTAACATTTTTTCTGATAAACAAGCTATTAATTCAAGAACATTTGATTTAGATTCTTTAAATAAAAAATGCAAACAAAATAAGAGCGGACCAAAAAAAAAAAAGTTACCTTAAAAGGAGATAAAGCTCTGCAAATAAAACATACATGGCAACAAGGAGCTAAAATATTAATAGTGACATGGAGGCAATGAGGATAAAGTACCAATGTCGGGTATTCTGGGATTTAACAGGACCTCCACTCTGTAGACGACACTCTAAAAGACTCAGTATCTAGAGAAGCCACAGCCAAAAACCTGGCACTTTCATTGGCCTCCTTAGTTCAACTTCTAAGTAGCAGAGCAGAAAGATTTAACTGTCAGTCTTTGCCAGCTTAGCACAAGCACTTTGTGAGCATTATAAAAACATGATAATTTTTTGGCAAGTTTTTATTGTGAGGGCCATTTCAACAGCAACTAATACTTGCCTAGGAAAACCAATCTGTGAGCATATTAATATCCACTGAACAGATACTTTTTTATTGCAGACAAAAGAATCCCTCTTTCAAAATCAAGGGTGAATGCTTTTTTTTTTTTTATATAAGATGATAAGGTACTATCATGCTGTATTTATCAGGTTCATAGGCTCTTACAATACAAAGATCAGGAAATCATTTAAACTGCATCTATACTAGAGTTTTTTCATTAACTTTTCTAAAAGAAGAGCTACTTTTGCTTGCATAAATTAGTATGAAATGCATTAGCCTTTCCTAAAAAGGTAAAAAAAAAGTGTTAAATCTGCATGAAATGATAATAATTAAGTTACTACGTATCCACAGAATTACTACTTCCTTGAAGAAAAAGATATTTACCAGAGTAAATTCTAATTGCTTTCATAGAAAAACTAGTAACAACAACAGAGATTAATGCAAAGATTTTAATAGCTGCTGTAACAGTCTAAGGGCATAGGAGAGTAAGAGTAAGAAGATGCAATATCTTTTTATTAGACTGACTGACACAGCCGTAAAACACTGAAAAATCTTGGACAAAGAACACATAGCTCAGAAGAAAAAGAACATCCAGAAATACGGTAAATCAAACATAGATGTCCTCATACCTCATAGAGGAGCTCTCACAGGCCATAAGGTTTCACCCCAGCTGGGGTTCAGACATTGCACAGAAAGGTGTGCCAACAGGGATCTAATTAAATACAGCTGTAMCTAGGTATGCTTACCACTTTAAAGGAAACATATTAGTCTGTTAGAAGAGGTTACACTTCATCAGAGCAGGGACAATGAACTCCAGGGAACAAACTAAGAGAGATGTCACTCAATGTGATTTGCTTTTCTGGAATTTTATTTATGACTGCTATACTTAAAACCGCACTGAAGTGCTGGCCAAAGCCAGACTTAAATTTAAATTTGGATTAACCCTGACTAAAGTTTATCCTGAAGAGGATGACTTTGTATTTATATCTAAGACTCAAGCAGACTGTTTTCCCTCTCATCCGATCCCTGCACTTGAGCTATGCGGAAGAAACCAAAGTCTACTCATCTACTAAGGGAGCAAAAACAATTGCAATGATTTATAGTCAGACAGTCCTATTCACTTGTAATGAAATGTAGGTGCTTATTACTGAGATAAAATTTAAAACCTGAAACTAAGGTAAAAAGCTTTATGGTCATATCCAACAGCTCAAGCACTTTGTACATTAAATCAAGATGGCATGCTACAAAAGAGTGGCCAAACCCAGGATTCATTCTGGAAGAAAAATGTGACGAGGGATCACTAGACCATCAATTCTGTCTAACATTAAAAGAAGTGTATCTTTGAGTTCAGTTGGCCTTTCCTTCCTACGCATGCCTTCAGCAGGAGTCAGCTCACAGCTCTCATGAGTTTTCCAGTCAGCTTAACATACATAAACCTAAACACTCGCAGAATCAAAAAGGATGCGAGTAAACATACAAACAACAATTTTTAGTCAGTCATATGTTCAAAATAATTTGTTAATTTCGCTTTCACTACATACATACATTTTTATATATACATAGACACGAAAAAACCCTACCCTGTTGCACAAAATGATAGCTTTATACAGGTGCAGATTCACTGATGCTACGATATTTGTGCATTTAATTTTGACAAAGGTGACAGAAGAAACAGAAGAAGAACGAACAGAATTCTCTTTTTAAAAAGCCAAATGAAAGAAAGGTTTCTGAATATTAGAATTGATTTAACCCTAATTTGTTTGAAATGCTGCTCACAAGTATTGCAGTGCTATCTCCAAAGAAACCAACTGAATTGGGATGTTGCCCTGAAGCACATTTTTTTTCAAGTTATAAACCCAGAAATTATTGAATGCAATTGAGTGTATAAGCTGGTCACCGTGAAGACAACAGAAGACTAAAATCAGGCTAGAAACTATACAGCAGGGGAATTCACCAACCACCTGTTTCCATATAAGAAGGGAGATTCCCGAAAGGTTTTGGTAAAATATAGGCTAGATTTGACCACAATGTAAAGAGTTCTCTTAAAAATACATTTCTACATTTCTTGTCAATTCTGTGAAAACTGTGTTGAATAGGAACAGTGTCCCAGGATATACCACTCCTTTGGGAGTGCCAGGTGCTAAAGATTGTGGGTATTAAGATGGAGGCGGTATTTCAGACCACTTCACTTAACACCATGAGTGCCGTGAAACGGTAGAACATTGTCTCTGAAGTTTTTGKTTTTTTCCAGTTAAACAAAGACAAGGGAACAGAGAAAGACTGTATTGTTAGAGAAGGAAAGAAGATGGCATTTCCCTCTGTTCAAGAATGTCCAAGCAGCATATCTGACTGTAGCATTTAGATTCACATTTTGTTGGGTTGTTGTGGCCACTYGGTTGAAGAAAAATGAGTTTTGTAACTTTTGTAACATCACAACTTTTGAAGTTTTCATCATAAATGAAAGTATTGCAATAAGAAACTTTGTTCTTTTCTCTCCCCTGACATAGCAGATTTAAGTAGATCATGACTCTACTTGTTTTATTATAATCTGCTTAAACCTGCTATGGCAGGAGAGAAAACCACAGAGAATAAACAAGTAGCATCTCTATTTTGTATACAAAGGTGTTTTTACATTTCAGCTGTAATAAACATTAATATATTTTCTGTAGAATGACATTTTAAGCACTAACAGAACTGAAATCAAGAAACATTCTTCGTTCTTGAAAACTCAGATCCTAAACTTCAGCCCGTGGCCTTCTTTCCACGCGGCTTCAACCCCTTCAGATTTTTGTTTAAAACTAAGAAAACAATTACAAATTGTGTTAAAATTTTCACTTTAGCTGATGCAAAGGAAAGAATCTGTTAAAACTGAGTATCCTGTCAAAATGCCCACCGTGACGAAAGAGGCTTTGGCAGAGACATGACGTGACTGGCGGAGGARTTCTGACTCTGACAGGAGCAAGGCAGGCAGCAAGGGGGACAGCAAGGGTCTTCACATCCCAGTTCCTTGCTGACCACCTTTGCCAGACTTTAGAGAGATCTGAATTTAGTTGTGTATTATTATCAGAAAAGGGAATAAGATTTCTTCCCTTCTAATGTACATATATAACACCACTAATATTAAGCAAGAAATACCTGATACCCTACAAAATTACTTCCTCYAGTTGCTGGAGTTTAACACATAAACATCTGTTTACAGAGACAACGAGACAATTAGTGTTACTGGCTTATGGTAGCTGAATGGTCTTTTATGTCAAATAACTACAGTTGTAGTAACTTTAGGGTTTATTGTTCACGACTATGCAAAATTTGTCTGAGCATCTGATAAATCTTCCTTTCTAAAATTCTGAGTTAGTTATAAAAGTAAGGGTTTAACTCCGTTACCTTCCTCTTTTCTACTGAATATGCTGTAAAATACTTAAAAATGAATTATTGTGTAAATTCACAAACTGAAGTTTTTATGTAAATAGTCCAGGCGTAATTTATAGCATTCGTGTTTATGTAACATTCTAGCTTATTGGCATTTGTCCTATGAATATACTGTTTTGGAAATTATGCACTAGGGTTATAAAACATTGTTTTCCCAATACACCATTTTAAGAAAAAAAAAAATAAAAATCAGTCTTGAAAGACTTGTCTGGTAAAATATTTTAAATTTAAAGATCACAGTGAATATGTACTTTCATGAGGAAACTAACCAATAGCTTGTTATTAGAGCAACAAACTTTGCAATTGTATAGGTATCCAGTGAAGTCTACAAGACTTTGGGACAGGCATGAATATTATTTATATTACAAAGRCCTTCGAAGTGCTAGCCAGCTCATATTGACAGCAAGAATAGACACGGCCTGAAGAAATAGCATCCAAGAGAGAAAAAAACAGGCAGTCTTGAAGTCTTTGAACGGACAAAATGATGGGAATTGTCCATGCTCACCTAACTTGCCAATGAGAACCAATAATATCCAAATCCCAGAGCAGGGATAMCACTGGTGCTGAGCCTCTAGTGTTTTTCACATCCATGCATAGGAGCATTTGATCCAAGTAAGCAAACACATACAAAGCAGAAACACATGCAGAATCAAAGTCAAAAATTACAGAAATCGTGCTTGCGTGGGAACCACTAAAAGATGTTACTGCACTTCAAGTCAGTCAAGCATATGTCCTTCAAATTAGCCATGATTTTGTTGTGCATTTATTGCACGTACAGCTTAAATATTTGCAACAGTGTTTGAGCAGGAGCACGCAGTGTGCAAAYGTGCTTACTACAATATTGGATATAATTCAGAAAAAACGGTATCGTCTTTAAAGTGCTCTCTCTGCTCAAGAGGAGCAGAAGGCTTCTTCATTCATATAAAGACCTTTTTTTATTTGATCATTCTCTCAAGCCTAYCTAAGGCCCCAGGAAGATGAAAAATACCAACAGCCGTGCTTTCCCCCAGAAGTAGGAGGTTGGAAGGAAGAAAAGGTAGGTGTCCTTATACTAACTCAAAACTGGACATGAAGTAATAGTAGTAAAAGGATTGCATATACCCAGAGTAACAGGGGACTCATTTCTGTTCTGCAAAGTTGTGATTTGGCCACAGCCCTTAACTTGATTGACAAAAGATAGTGTTTTATCTTCCCAATACATTAAACACATGTATCAGACTTAAAAACACACAAATAATTTCCAACAAACAGGATAAATAATGGCTGCAAAAGCACTAAATGAGGGAGAGAAGCAAGATAAAGACTAAACTAAACTCTACAGTAATTGTAGTCTTAAAAGGTCATTACTATACATAAATCATTATCAGTTTCAAAGTCATATCAATCTCACAATCATTACTGCAGACTTTTAAAATATCAATGATATTGTGGTATCACTAATTTCCATTTGTTGGTTGTTTACTATCTGCAAGCTAGCTTTGGACTTTTGCTTTAAGTGCTCAGTATGTTCTTGATTCTGTAATAACAACAAAAAAAAATAGACACTTTCTCATTCTTCCTTTAGTCCATCCCATACCTACACTCCAYTGGAGATGGAAGGTACAATTTGAATGAGGTGTTTTTCCCCCCCCCAGGGTATAAATTTCATCTCAGCACTAGAGAACCCTTTAAAACAATGAAACTATTGAAATATGTAATTATTCAGATCCTTACTAATAACATGCAACTTAAGCAACTCAGGCAGCAATTTGAGCAACACTGGAAGTCATGTGCTGAACAGAGAGTCTTCTTAAACCCCTTTGGCTTCAGTGACAGTTAACCATATGCATAGGCTAGAAGGGATCAGGATTTAATTAAGAGCGCAGCAGACATCGAGCCAGCATTTTAAAAGCATTCAGGCCCTAGGTTTCCTTCGATCACCYTTTTTCCCCTTCAAATCCAATCCTTATGTCTCAAATTTCCCAAACACTGACACTGCATTTTCCATATCTGATGGGTTATTATGCTCTCTTCACACTATTGCTTACCTGAAATTCATAAAGAAGAGCTGCTGAACAGGATGCTACATGAAAGAGAATTACACGATCATGTAATAAAGGAGATATTACAGACAGGCATAGGAGGTAGAGTGTGTTTTAGATTGTTAGGGGTCCCCAGAACAGTGATTTGCATTTCAATCCCAGCTTTCATGTTACAGTTTTGAAAGATAACCTGTGTAATACAAACAGACACCAAGCAAACCTGACGTAAGACTTAGAAAACCAAAGTAGATTCTAATTTACAGAATAACAATCAGCTTCTGACCCCAGCTGTGTGGGAAAAACCTTTCCCCTTGTACACCACAGCAGAAATCACATTCTTTGGGATTAGATTTGTAGGAGGAGCATCTTCAGTTTTAATCACAACCTAGCCTAGCCTTCTGCAGGTTGTTTGGGACAACATCCATTTGCGTTCAAAGKAGATGGTGCTCTTAAACACTTTCTTGAACTTCTGCAGTTTCTATTGATCAGTGATTTATTGCATTGATATTGGCTAGGATTTCATATTGGTTTAACACTTYGAGTGTTGAAACATCAATTCTACCTTCTGAGCAAACCAGAGCCATCTAATTGCCYCCAGCATCTGTAAATACTAAATTACTCTAGCAAGTCGATTTTAAAAATCTCACCATCAGACTCTGTTTTGCAGTCTACTATATCCATAAATTCTTATTCCTCMCGGGATCTCCTGGGTTTTCTCTCACCCGCGCTGCAGCCACCACCTCCCAGCGCTTTCAGCGTGGTCCTGTGCCCCGTAGGGTGGAGCGGTGCGTCTGGCGCTCAGCTCAGGAAAGCAAGTGATGCCAGGCTCCGACCCGGTAACCGAGCTAATCAAAACCTCACCTTGAGCTAAGCCTTACCTCCTGCAGCCCTTCTTACGTTTGCCTTCACTCTGCTGGGGAAAACACATACTTTAGCTCATACCCTTTATAAATATGAACCTTAAGACTCTCCCAGGTTTTTATACCTGCTCTAAGAAATGGTATTATTACCATTGCCTGCCCTACGTCCGCTCACCTYGGCTGCCGCTCTCCCCGGGAGCACTCGAGGGAGGTCTGGGTAGGAGGCACACACCTCCCTTGCCTCGGGGACCCTCCTGCTCCTGAGYAAGCTGCTCTGCCAGCTCAGCCACTGCCTCCTGGGGAAGAACTGCTGCCCCGCTGTAAAGGGATGGTTTTAAAACCCCTTCCCCAGCAGCCGGGTGGTTTAGGAGTAGGAGGGAGGCAGACAGACAGCAGCACACCGGGCACTGCAGAGCATGGCTTTCTGCCCCATTGCTCTGCCCAGCAGGCACATTACACGAGTTTGCTCAAAGGCTCCTGCCTGAAAAGAGAGCCGCAGATAAGGTTTTGCCCTCTTTCGAGGTCAGCTGTTTTTGYTGAATCTAGACTATGTGGCCTTGTGCTTTTTTTGTGAGTTTTCTAACTGATGTGTGAGGCAGTGTGGTATCTTCTCTGTTCACCTCTCAGACCTTAAGGTCTGATTAAGCAAATTAAAGAAGTCTTCATCCTTCCCAGACATCAGACAAAATGATATCACCACATATAAACATATTTCTTAAATCTTTTCAGAAACTAATCATCATCAGTAAACATTTAGTTTCCTTCCTCTAGAGAAGTACTCTATCTTAGACTGGCAACGCTATTTGCAATAGGAAAGGCAGCCAAACGTTTTCTTGGGTTTAGTTTTTTACTACTTTGTCTACCCGAACAGCATTTGGATGGTTTCGCTCCCTCCCAGCTAGGGAATAACAGTGCTGGCAATAGCCCATAACAGCAGATTAGATAGAGCCGGTACTACTGCTACAACAGTAGTCAAAGCAAGCCTTGCACATTTCTGCCTCTACAACCTTATTCCTCAGACATGCTTCAAGGTGCTGACTTTGAAGCAAGTGTGTGATGCATYTAACTCACTCCATGAGATTGGCAGAACCACAAGAGAAACTGCCCACCAGTCACATACACACGGCCCTTTCCCCCTGCCCCTGCCCTGCAGGGAGAAATGGGGCTGGGTTCAAACAGGAATAGTTCAGCTGCTAAAATCAGTTACTACAGGAGGGTTAGACAGGTATGGCCCCCATCTACAACTCTGGATGACAGCTAAATTTCCAGAGAATTGAAATGCTTCATTCTAATCCAATCAGTCATTAGATTTAGTGTAARGAGATAAAATGAGATGAATTGCAGTATACAGAGTCAGACATAAAACCTGCATGATTTTTAAAAGCTTAGTTGAATTTGAAGAAGTAGGTTGTCTGTTATTTACAGCTGTTAGAAGGAAACATAGCAAGATATATGCTTGTAAACTGCTATCCTAGTMATTTATTTAAGTATGATGCCTTATCAGCTGTTTTGTTTGGACTGATAGAGACATACCAACCTTAGTAACTGAGATTAAAAACAAGCTTAGCTTAAGTCAACCACCATGCAAGCCTACAGAGTTATGCTCCCTTTCAAATATCCCCTTGTCCAAATTACAGAGGTAAAAATCCTTTTCTATTAATCTGTTACAAGAAACAAAAAGGAAAAAGTGTATGGAAATGAGGAGAAAAAAATGCTGGAGTTCAAGAAAATTCCTAATGTGGAGAAAAGCAAAAGATATTATAGTAGTAATAGTAGTAGTAATAATAACAATAATAATGCCTCATTCCTTACAAAAGCTCAARCATAACCATCCTCCTTCCAAGGACCTCCTAGCTTAGCTTTATAGTCTCCATGGAGGTGTGGCTTTCTCACACTGCTCAGAAGAGCCACTGGTCTTCATCAACACCTCCCATGCTGATGGGCTGCAGGTGSCTCCTCTCCCTGCAACAGACAATTGCTGCAGAGGGAGTTTCCTTGGGAAGGGTTAATTTTTAACCCTGCCTCTGCCAGATCCTGCTTGTAAAGGAATTTGACCCACCACTTCCACAGATAAGCCATGCATACCCGGACAGCACTAAAAGGGATGACAGAAACTGGAAGCAAGCTATCATTCAGTGTTTATGCTGCTCTCCTTAGCAGCAAGGYCTCAAAATGACAAAACTGTCTTCTTTTGCTTGTAGCATCTACCTYGCTCTGATATCTCTTTTATAGAAGTTTTGAAGTAGTCCTGCATGAGAAGCGAGGTACCTCATTGCTTGCCAACCCCAGAACTCGGTTCTCAGAAACTCCCTGCCCGGCGCTTGCACAACTGTATTCCTTTGGCACGTCCGTATCTCCTCACCATATGCAGACCTTGCAAAGTCTTGCRAGTGGCTATCAGCTAACCAGCTCAGGTTACACCTCCCTTGGGACCCTCAAGAGCCCCCCGCACCAGGCTATGCCCGTACAGGGTGTAGGGAGAGCCCTCACGCTGAGAGGCACTGCCTTTGGGCACGCAAGCCCAACCTTGCTCTGCCCGAGCTCAAAACTGGCTCCATGTGGCCAGTTCCGATGTTAAGAGCCAGGCGTGAGTGCAGTGCCTGGGATAACACGTCCCCTTCTCTGACATCAGCTCAGACACCCCACCGACACAATGCTACACCGTCTGGGCAGGAGGTGGCAGGGATCCAGCTAGCTGGAAGTGTCGGAAGAAGAATTCATGTCTGTCTACACCCAACTGCATAGACAGGTTTTAAATTTGGCCATGCCACATACCAACACTCATGCATCCTGACATCTGTCCAGGACTAAATCCTTTATCCATTAAAGTGCAAAGATATTTTCATCCTGTTACAATTCATAACCTTGGGCTGGCTCTTAGAGGGGTGAATAGAGCCAAGGTGGGTATTTTTCCTTTCAGAAAAATAAGGTAGCTGTGCCCACTTTCCCTTTCCTCCATTAACTGAGAAGCTTCCATCTAGCATATGAAACACCTAGATAAATTTACCCTTCTTCTTTCCTAGACCCTCTGATTTTGGTAACACGGGACTGGAAGTCCCCATCCAGCCCTTCAAATCTGGTCCTTCACAGTCAGCAGCGACGGTGCAATCCATGACAGATTTTCAGGAGTCAGCTGAACGTGTACGTCACTGGCCACCACAAACCACGTGTCTCAATACTCTTCCTAAAGCCCTCTAAGACCCACCAAGAGTTTATCTGACAGCAGTGCTTTCACACTGAGCCATTGGAATTTGGGATAGAAAAGGCCCTTCCACTTTACATGGAATTAATTATGCAACCAGAGGGTGGAATGCAGCTCTATAAAGCTGTCATGCCTGGAGGGTAAAAGGTGTCATGCCTGGAGGGCAGATCCAGGTTTCAATCCCTTACTCCAGTAATTTTTTTTTTTTTTTTTTTTTTTTTTTTTTTTTCAAAATTCATTGGAGCAGGCCTTGGATTCACTGATTTGCCCTCCTGGGAAAACACTCTCGCTACTGAGCTGCCTGGCCACTCAGCTTCTTGCTCCGATTCAATGCTGGTGCAATTAGTCCAGGTAAAAAGAAACAAAAATTCAATGAAGGTGCATTTAGCAACCGTGTGGGGGCGGATGGGTGGGAGGCACAGGCTGAGGAGATAGGGAGAGGTGAGCTGAAACAGCAATTCCTGACTGGTCATAAGCAAAAATCAGTGTGTCTTATTAGGACTAGAGTGACTGGTCATGCTTGTGAGTGTGATTCCAGGTACACTGGGAATTAAGGACTGGAGCCTTGGCTAAATACAAACCCATGCAATTTACAGTCCCTGCAAGTCAAATGAAACTTTCAAAACTCTGTTCAAGGTGGGTTAAAAGTCCATAGTTTTTAATAAAAAGAGATGTTTGCCTTTACAGAACTGGGCTCTTGGTAACTATATTTCTCTGCTGCTTTGGTATGTGTTTAGCCTGAAGCTATTGGAGGGCTCGTGCAGCTCACAGCAAAGACCCTGCCACTTGTTTGCACCCAGCTGTCTCCTTTCCTGTGCTGGTCCAAGTGCTCTAGGGCAAGTGGCCRAGGAACTTGAGAGGAGCAGACTCATTCATGAAAATCAGTATTGCCTTGAGGGATCTGCTTCAGGCTGTGGCACTAGCTGTACCCAGAGCTGCTGGAAGTGAAGGTGTACCCAAAATCCAGGAGACCAAGTTATAGATGCTCCTGACAGCATGTCCCTGTTGTGGTGAGGGTTGGCTGGAGCGAGGACTGCAGAGAGGCTGTCCTCTCTCTGCCAGAGGTCTCGGAGGGCTTTTTGTTGAGGGGCTGGTGCTGCGCTGCCTGACTCACATCCCTCCCCAGYCAGCAAAGCAGGAATGGGAGATGACTGAGAATAGAGTCCATGTGCAGACCACAGTTTTAGGGGAGAAGAAAACATGCAATCAAAGAAAATCACAATTAATTCTCTTTGGAGTTGCCAAATACTGTCTATGCAAATTATTCCAATTAAGGAAAGTTAAAGGTTTTATTTCACAGTAGTGATTTTTTTTAACAGCTTAGCTGTCTAAATTTTTAAAAGGCACCTCCCAAAAAAAGAATCTAACGAAATAATTTCTCCCCCTAACATTAAACTAGTATTTTTCAATTCCTGATATAAAACCCAGTGCCTTAGGAATTGTAGTGAATGGGACTGGACTCTGGGAACTTTTGCTAGTGCTGATTCCTGATGTAGGCTCTCCCATTCTCATCCAAGTCAGGAGAGTGGAAAGTGGGAGAAACCTCTTAAATTAGAAATTTCTATACTGATTCAGAGCAGTGATCCACTTTATCCTTTCTCTCAGATAATAGCCAGTGGGGGAGGTCTCAAAAAGATAATACAAGAGGAAAAAAGGCCCCCAGCGAAAGCACTGTGAATTAACGGTTGGCTTATGCCACAAAGCATGAAGATTTCTATTCTTTTTTCTCTTTTTAATCCTACRGTACTTTTTAATCCTGCATAATGCAGATGTGAATTTACATAAATGCCTAAAGTTTCTCAAATCCTGTCAGATCCTTTATCTCAAGTAATAACTTCTGAGAATGAGGTTTTTTTATTTGTTATAGCCTGCCAATACATATGAGTGTGCTTGTGTGTGTGTATTTTCTAAGTTTTTAAAGTGCTGTCATTGTGTTTTGCAKATGATTCTGTTTAATAAGCCAAGAAAAATAGAAATAGCAGCAAACAGCTATTTAAAAACAATAGGAAAAACACCATTGATACAAAAATTTGGAAAACAAGGGGAAAGGATTTATAGTTTTATGCTGCAATTCAGAGAGTCATAAGCCTTGGGGGGAATAGAAATATTAGTATCGTTCTTTCAGCAGTAAAATAGCTCTCCCTTTACCCATTCCTCYGGTGGATGGCCACTGACTGACTTAGCCATCACTGCACTGTTTTAAAACTTGGGTACACTGGACACAGCCAGAGTTATAGAAAGCTACCTGCATTTACTTTTCACGTGTCAAATTCTGAAGAGAAAAAGTAGGAATTTAGGTGGGCTCTTTCTCAACATTCATAAGGGACTACAACACTTACATCTCTGTTTCTGAATAGATATCCCTGGCTGGGATAGAGAATTCTTTTCTGCTATTCTTGAACGGTGGCTGAAGGATGGCACAAGAGTATTTTATCAGTTTGAAAGTATTTCAAGGCTACTTTCTCTTAGATTTTTGGGGGATTGTTACTAAAAAATCCTTTGCCAGGTTAAATATTTGTGTTTGGTTTTGTGAGGCCAGAGGCCCAATTTGCTAATGTTTCATACTAATCCAACTACCATAACCAAATGGAGATTAGATTGGGACGCTTTCACAGAAGTATCACAAAAATTTGCTGTTGTTCTATCTTCTTCTGTTATCGAGGATAATTTTCCCATGCAAATGAAAGCTACCAAAAAAAAAAAAAAAAAAGAAAAAAACCTTGAGTTTTCTATGCTTGAATAATTCCTATAGAAAGGCCAGCGCTACCCATGCAGCATCTATCAGAGAGCTCCGACAGGACTGGCAACAGTCACTGGTCTCCGTCTAGTGGGAAGTTAATGCCAGATGAAAACTTTTCTTTATCCAAAGCTTAGATGTTCGGTTAAATCATTACATATGTACTTTATATTACCTATTACACATGATACAAAATATTTGCCCAATTCTAATTAGACCACTGTTATTTGATCTTTAGGGGGAAACAAGAACTAGATCAGAGTACAAAAAAGAACAAGTAAGATTTAAGCAATATCAGAGTGTGGCTGTGCTGTTACCAAAGTGTCTGTTGGAGTGGTAGTGTGGAGGTCCATATTTAATGTCTTCCAGCAATTTTCACGTTAAATTTGCACGCCATAAGGAAACAACAGTGGTAAAAAAAACAAACTGCTTTTAAAATGGAGCTAGACATGCTCAAAAAAGGGTAAGAGTATATCAGCCTTGTGATAGCCCATCTCATAGCTTGAGGAGGTCCCATATAGTTATACACTTAGCACAAGCCAGCCCAGCTTTGCTGAAATCAATAGGCTTGCTAGAGTCACAGCAGGAAACAATTTGCCACGTACTTTTTCTAATAGCCAGGTGTTCAAAACATCCAACCGGCAAGCCAGTTCCTGGAATCAGGCATTGAATATCAAAATTTTATTAACATATTTTTATATTATGAATTAGTTACTTATCGAATATCTCCCATGAGGGAAGCATCTCTCTTTTTGTCTGTATTGCCACAGTGCCTTGTCTTCCAGGGTAGAAGGACACAGCTAATCTGAGTTTACTTAACAGTAAGTAACCGTCAGTGTAATCTCAGCCCATTTTGAAGTTGACAAGCACCAAGACTTTCATCCAACAATTGCCAAACTTACTTTTAATTACCAGAAAAATATGTTCCCACATCTACCTATGTACTTCAGTGACTCTCACTAGATTTGATGTAGGATGTGTTTTTGTTTTCCTCTACAGGTTACAGTCATTTTTTTCTGTTTAGAATTGAAGTGGTGACCCGTAATTAAGTGCTAAGCAATAAAGGATTATTTTTGTTAGGCTTGGGATTTACAGAAAATTGTTTTACACCAATCTGTGGAAAACCTCAAATGAAGAAGATGATGAGCTGGCTTGGAAACAAGAAAGGCAATTAGCACCATACACATTGCATAAGCGTTASGAGCACTTGGACTGTTGACAGTTTTTGTCTCTTCTTCTCTCCTCCTTTCTCTCTCTTTGCCTGCTTGCTTTAAAGCTCCTCCTGCAGAAGATCAAAGCATCAAATGGACGTTAATGGGTTGGGCCATCCTTTGAAAAACCCCTGAATCTTCACTGGGGATTTTTTTTCCCCTTCAGAAGAGTGCCCAGCTGAAAGTGTATTTAACACTATTAGCAGGAATTCCACTTGCCTTCCTAGCAAATCACTTTTCTAGCAAATCACTTTTCTAGCAAACACACTTTAATATTTGTGATATGGCCACCAAACACCGACACAACCTCTTTGATCCTATTGCAGAATAGGTACTCCAAAGCAGAGACTTTCCGCAGGGTTAAAAGGTTTCTTCCTCATACGTATGCACCATCCTTTAACATATGTAGTTTGAGTATGGTCCCAAGCTTGCCACAGAAGCTTGGGAAAGTGCCTAAACCACCCTGTGCAAGAGGATCTAATCCTGGAGGAACTGCAGAATATGACCATTTGAACCCAGCAGCCAGGTAAAGGTGTTGCTCAGTGCTTTGCCTTTGGAACTGGAGTCAGTCAAGTAACCTACTCACCTGCCCAGGGTGCAGGGATGGCACTGCAAAGCTAAGGCTTGATTTATGATCACGCCTTATAAGCGTAGCCCTCATGAAATGTTTCACTGCCTTCAGACCGATTAATTACAACCTTCCCTCCCTCCCTTCCCAAATTAGTCAGTAAGGACTCTCAGTCTGAACTGAAATTAAGCATCAGTTTTAAGATCATCACCAACCTCACGCCCACCAGCTCACTAATAACCTTAGTTCTGAGCAGATTTCTGCCCAAGCCTGGAAAGGTAGCAATATTGAAGACATAAGGCTCTAGTGTCCCAGTCCATCTGTAACCCCCCAAAACCAGAGCCCCTCTGCCAGGAACAATCAGGCCAAACCCTAGCTCTGATTTCCTGCTTTTTTTCATTCTTATTAGGCTGTAACATCATTACATTATGTTTCTTGTCTCTAATTTTGATCGACAAAGACAAGCCTAGAAAGAGAAGCAGGGCTAAGTGAAACAGGGGATCCGCTCGAGGGTCAGGACGCATACGGTGAACAGCTGTATCGCAAATGCCGAGGCAGGCTGTGAATGAGCTCATGCAGCTGAGGCTGGGGGAAGACAGCTTTAAGGCTACCCAAAATGTCACTGCAAACAAACCCTCTGTTTTCCCAGCTGAATCATAGCTGTGTGGTTAGAGGCTGTGGTAGAAATACAACGGGAAACACCAAAATGAATAACTATGGTTCAGGTCATGAAATCACTGCAGCACATCTAAATTTCCCCCCCGCTGCCTTTACCAGACCCTAACTGCAGAATACACTGGCACTGCATCTCAATGTATTGCAGTGTGCAGTGGGCAAACCGTTGAGTAATTTATCAAAAGTTTAGGTGTTACGTTCGCTTATAGAAATGGGTAARTGCTTGAAAATTGGGAAATTCTTTCCAGTCTTATCTGAATTGTCATAAACTTCCTTAAGAGGTAAGTTTGGGAGCATGCTTTCATGAAGGATTTCTAGTACTTTTAAGACCTTATTCTACTTGGAAAGACCCAACAGCTTTGGGCCTTACTGAAACACAGTTTTTCTCACTGTATTTCAATGTAATGCTGTCTTGCCGGAATCTTAAATCACTGCAAATGGTCAAGAAGCAAGCCCATGACATGTATATACACATAGGGAAATGTACCGTTTTTTGTTTTTATAATATGTTCACCTATTTAGCAAAAGCAGATTTTCAAAATAAAAGAATAACATTTGGTGTTCTGGTTTTAAAAAATATATCACTTCTTATTTCCTTCAAATTGACCCATTTCTTCTGACGATACTGAATGAGCACAGAAGCAGAACAGCCCAAATTTTACCCATAGCACACTAAAGGCTTTTGAATGACATTAATGACTCCACTATGGAGTCATTATTTTGGTTTCACTCTTAAATTTAATTTGCAAATCAGATTCTGCTCCTGGTTACCTCAGTGTATGTCTGAAATAGCGCAGCCCGAGCTACTTAAAACTACAGAAGTGCAGATGTAAACCTGAGCAAAGCCCAAACTATGAAAATTCAGCTGTCAGCAGAGATCAGATAGATTTCGGAGCTGCCACGGAGCATGCTGAGCGTGCCTGGCTTGCTGTAACACACTGACTCGCTCAGGTTTCAGTTCTTCTGCCTCCTCCAGAATCTGCTGATTTCCTATCCGATTAAAACACAATCAGCGTAACCCAAGTATCAGAAAAAAAATCAAGGACCAGCAAACCTCAGTAATGTTAGGTTACGTTTAACTGGTACTGACTGAAAGAAGTCAATGAATCTCCGCAGTGTAAATAGCATTGAAAGAAAAGTTGTAGGGAGAAACTAAGCCTCTGTCACTTTAAATGTTATTAATTATGAAAACAAGCTTGGCTGCTGAGTGAACATTTCATTTTGAGAAATAAGGCTTGAAGGACCGGCAGTGCAGTTTGTCCATAGCAGATACACTATAACACAGTATAAATAATCATGGCAATGCCGGCCTTCAGCACCATCATAAGCTATTTATCAGCAAACTGTATTTAACTGAATGAGCATTTTTGCTTGTGGAGAGGTCACCTCTCGAAGCAGAGATTAATTCTGCTAATGGATTTTCCTTACCTCTGTGCAAAAGGCATTATATGCTTGATGGTGATACCCAGCACACCAGTGGAGTCTCGCACGATGCAAGGCTGGCAACAAAACGTCGTTGTGCTTTGCTTCTCTTTTGCGGGTAGGGTACCAGGGTGCTGGATGGTGTGCAGCCCAGCACAATACAGATTTAGCTGGGCTATTTTTGCAGGACTGTCACACAACTGTAAACACAAAGGGTTTCAATACGTTTTGCATCTGATTCTGACCTCAGCTATCTCAGTGTAAATCAGAAATAACTCCCGTGAAGCCAATGGAGTTCCACTAATTTAAAACTAATGAGAATGGAGACTCGGGCTGAGTTCTCCCTCTCCCTTATTTTCTGCCAATTACTGCCTTCTAGTAAGACATATTTTTCCTTATGAGGCTACAAGCCCGAGGTGGATTTCACAAACCAGCCCTGCTGCTCCTTGGCTTCTTCATTGCCAAGAGCACCAGCCCCATCACCCCTGCCCACCACACCCAGATGCTGCTCAGCTAGGGGACATCTAGCAATCGGTGCTATCAGCTGAGGAACATCTAGCCGTCAATGTCACCTCATGCCATTCAGATAACTCAACCGCAGAAGAAAACCTGCAAATACATTTTCCAAAGCACTGACGGCTGGATAGGTGCTAAACTGTTCCCTTTGCTCAGTGCTAATGCCAGTTTGTCTCTCTGAAAAGGATTTTTTCACCCTTGCTTGCAGTTCAAGACTATAGAACTGCAAGGCACTTTGACTGACTTGGTGCTCTGACTAGCCCAGAATCTGACTGTAATTAGTCAAGAAGGAAAACAAAAGGATGCAAGTCCAGAAAGCGGTGAGGAAGGAGTGGTAGGGAGCTAGAGGAAAGGCTTCCAGCTGGGTGATGTGGCATCAATCCAGAACCAAATGGGTGTTTTGCCTCACCTTTTTTGAAGGCTGACAGGCCATACAGAAATTGTGTTGAATCGACTGTAGATGATTAAATTGGGGCAGCTAATTTATGCAGTCTCAGAGGTGGCCTGACTATAATATAATACTGGGAATTTGGAAGCAATTGCTCTCAAGTTTCTGTTCCCTTCCCTGCTACCAGCTCAGACTGTTGTCAAGTCTGTTAGTGAATTTGGGATGAGGTTTTAGCTTGATTATCTCCTTCCCTCCTGAAAAATGCAACCAAATATTCTGTGGCCTGGAGTGATGCCAACAGATGCCACATGGGTAAAAAAAAATAAGGGGGCAGGAGAGCAGAATGTGACAAAACAGAAGGGAAAAAAAGAAAAGAAAGGGGCTGTATGAACAAACTCACTGCAGTTTACTAGTACCTTGACAGACAAAAATAGCTTCAGCAAGTACTGTTTTGGATGGTTCGTTACTGTTTTCTCTCACCAGCATTTTGTGGAATGATGCTAGTGGAGTTTTACTGGTCAGATTGTCAATATATACAATGATAATACAATAATAAACATACAGAGTCATGACTTGAGAGCCAGGCTGTTGAAAGAGCAAGGCTTTGGAAACACAATGGTTTACTGAGGGCAGTCCTGCCCCCTCCCCCGCCAATCCCAGCAAGCGTATTTATTTTTTCAGCGTCGTCTTATCACTGAGTATTAAAAACAACCCTTCCCCTCCAAAAAAACAACCACCCAGTAACACAAAGAAGAGTGCTCTTGTAAAGACAATGTGCAGATAGCAAGAATAATATTGCTATTTTTTGCTATTATAAGGTCGAATGTTTGCTCCCAGTTAATCCAGAATAAGTCTATCTTTATTTCAATGAACTCATTCACAATATAAATGCCAGCAGACTCTTCCAACAGCAATTCTAGAAATAAACCACTTTGACAACACTCTGCTATGCTTCTCGTTATTATGAAAGCGAACAAAAAGTAATTAGGTATTGATAACTCCGTATTTTGGAATCACTAGATGCTGGCTTAGCTTTTTGATTTTATAGAAAAAGTTTACACAAGGAACTATATAACTGGTAAGACACAGAAGGGCCCTGCTTTATGTAATGCTATACAGGGGCCATGCGGGCAGAGCACAGGGGTGATGTGGGGCTGCTTTGACAGCCCGAAAGACAGCAATCATTACCTCCTTGTAGTCCTGCAGTCTGATATATCATCTGAGTAAATTGGAGACCTGAGACTGGCTTTAACAAGCGTAAAATTGATAGGCTGAAATCAGTGTTTTGAGAGCAGGCAGATCCTGGGCTTGCTCGAGAGCCGAGGTCCATCACGGCTGCTCACACCAGGCTGCAATGGAAGAGGCCAGCGTGGGCACTTTTTCTTTCTGCAGGGCAGCGCGTGCAATCAAACCTGCTTTTTTGATGGTCCCTTTCTATCTGCTATTTAAAGAACAATCTCTCCAAGCAGGGCAGAGGTTTCATTAGCCGAGTGTAACAGCTCTCCCAGCTAAAACCATCAAAAACACAGACAATGTGGAACATTTTGTGATTAACGGCATTGAACCTGCACACCAGAGGAGCATATAATTGTACTCCGTAGCATGAAACGCTGAATGGATGTTATTATGACTAGTGTTATTCCCAAAACACATAGGAGATTTCTTCCCAAAACCTTAGGTGCCTCGACACAAGTGGGCAAAGCAACACTTGTGCTATCAGTCCTTTAGAAGTGACAAAGCTCTCACAAAATTCACATACCCCCATGCAGCTCTAGCCCCTGTTAGCATCAATGAAGCCAAATAAATCTGCATTTAATTAGCAAGGCAGGGGAGTGGGGAATGGTGACAAAGAGAAACGCAGTCTCTTCACAACACAACTTTTTCTCATTGCCCAGTCAAGCAATGCTGAGCACCATGAGGATCTTCTGCGGACGAGAGAGGGTTAAATTTCTGTTTGGGTGTGCCTCCATCAGCACTTTGCTAAGCACTACATTTTCTCTGGAGTTTTTCCTAGATTTACAGCTTCTAGCTATAACTGATCAGCCATATACAGATCACATAAACTGCTAAAAGAAGTGCAGTATAAACAAGTGGAAAAAGTCATCCAAAGCCAGGAAAGACTGAACAACAAAATGTAGATCAATTACCCCAGTTCTTTGCAGACTGTGGAACTAGGAAATGGGCCTAAATGCTGCCCACATATCACTGCTTATATCTGGGATTTGGGGCACAGAGTTTGGAGGATAATCCTTTATTCGAGGAGGAACCAGAAAGGTGTCTCGATAGGGCCCTATAGCCTGAGTTCTTTTAGGTGAGACTTGCTCTGGCAAAGCGCAGTACATCCTCCTGATATTGAGATGAGGTTCAGACGAGGAAGATTTGGTAGTTTTTAAGTGTCGGTAACTAACGATTCTCTTTGCTTTGGGAATGGAGATTTCAGTGAGAATGTAGCACTTTTTAAGTGGGGAAAGGAAGGGAGGAGAGGCTAAACCACAGCTGGTATCCTCAGGGAAAAAAACAGAGAGTGGCAAGTCTGCAGTGGGGAGCTCCTTAAGACAGTCTTTCATGCGGTTCTGCATCAGACGAATTCATTTACTTAGCTATTTCAGCATTTTTGGTTAGTGGGTGACCAGAGCATTATGGTGTAAAACATAGCTTATGTATATTTTTCTCTTTGTTCTTGATTCTTGACCCCAAATCCCACTGGCCTAGGGAAAAGCTAACTCTTTAGATGCACTAATAAAGGCTACTGCAGTATTTTTGTGCATAACTTGAAGAAAGGAAAGTTTTGATGTTTTGAGCTGCATCCTACCACTCAACCCAGTATAATTTCTCATGTGTTCTATTCCATGAATCTTTGTGGATGCTGTTATCCTAAGGAGGGCCTCTCAGCACCTAAATTCAGGTATAAAACACTGTCCTATGCGCGCATCTCTGACTTCTGTGCCGAGGAGCCTGGGTGTGTGATGTGGGTTAGAGCTGCAGCACACTGCAAAGAGCTGCATGCTGCCCGGCCCCCAGACACGGCACCACATCCCAGGGAGGTAGGTAGGTACAGCTGGGACTGAAGAGACTGGTTTGTGGAATAATCAGAATTTCATTAAGGTAAAAAGCAATGGCATCTGATTTTTTTAAAAACAAAATAAAAGATCTCTTCTGTCCATTTTGCACATGCATGTTTTCTTATGCATGCAAACCTGGAGTGCCGCATTTGACAGAGCTCTTTTCATAACAGCTGCTGGAGAAATAGCACCAAATGAAAAGCAGTACACAAAGAAATTTATTAGCCCATTCTGCAAGACTGAGAGTCCAAAAGAGACATTTGCTAAACATGGTGTGTCTTTCAGCACAGGCCTGGTGGAAACATGAAAACTAGGATCAGCAACTACCATAAACACACGTTCCTTAAAGCATCTGAAGACAAGCAGTTTGTTTGCTGTCACTCATTGCAAGGAAAGGAGGCCAATGCTGGAGGTCCTTCCAAAGTGACACAATTTAATTTAAGCTGTGCACTTAGATTTCAGGACAGTAGATATCTCATAACTGCGCACAGTGAGTAAATAACAAATACTAAAATACTTGATGACTCTAAAACACYGCTGAGAAATTAATTTGCTGTTTATAGCATTTTAAAGATAAACCTGTCCAAAGTATGGGTCATCTGCTATCAGATCCAAAGCTGCCGAGAAACCGCTTTTAGAGCTCATAAGCTGTCTGCCACTTACCTGGAAGGCTCACTCTTTATTGTAGGACTAAATGAGCCTATAAAAGCAACGCCCTTAGCCCACTGCCAAGGCAGGAGGRAAGGAGCCTGCAGCAGCTCTTAGCCTGTGAGCCAAACCAACAGCCGGAAACATTCAGAGCAAGAACATCATGTCGAGATCTTGTACCGAAAAAGATCCCCGTGGAGTCTGTGTCTGTGTGTGCAGCTCTGTGACCATCAGGTAGACCACCATGCAGCAGCCTCACCTCTCCTTTATTTCTCTTCTTGGTCCACTCTGGTCACTCGGGTTACATCCACCAGCAAAGTCCCTGCTGTGCTGTGGCTCTCATGCGAATAAAGCCTGGCTCTTTTCACCAAGCTGGTGCCCCTTACACTGCTTTGAGATTGGATATGGCTCTGGGCAGTCCTGGTCTGGGCACTGATGGTCACGAGGAGCCCTGCCGGTTCCAGTCTGCGAGCTGCACTGAATGCCCAGGGTCATACAAGAAGCCAGGTTTGGTTCTCTTCTGCTTGATTAGCTTCTGGAAAGCCAGCGCGGAAACAGAGATGTGGCTGTCTAAATCGGCTCCAAGTGGGCTGCGAACATAAAAAGTCCTGCATTGGCTCAAAAACCTCACAGAGGCTCTAGATAATTGGTGGCTGGACTCAAACTGTCAAGAATAACCTAAAACACCTGAATACCTCATGGAAGTTTAAAGATCTAAACATTTGGGATCAACATAATTTGGAAATGATCAGACTTTAGACGAGCAACAGAACATCCTCGCAACATAGCATGGTCTCACCAGACCCTCACATCTTACCCCACCAGCAGGAGACCTCACAGCTTTGCTTGTGCTTATCTTTTTATTTTGCCTTAATTCTGTGGTGAGCAAGTAGGTACGGAGCGCTAGTTTACATCCCCAGCAGAAGAGATGCCAGAGAGCAGCAAGGTGACCCCTGAGCCCCACGAGCACCCAGTCACACTCTGAAGGGCCATTCCCTCTTTATAAATGTCAGAAATCAGGGATAAAGAGGAAGGAATGCGTCCTACCACAGCCGCTCCCAGGGCAGCAATCTTTGGTGACGTATAGAGTGGAAAATGTGTCAAAGCGGTTTAGCAGGAAAGAAAAAAAAACATGATGAAGAGAAGGGCGACTGAGTGACAAAAGAGTCATGAAAGAAACATCCAACCACAAATAATTTGATGGTTTTATTTGTTCGTGTTATACTGCTGACATGGCATGTTTTTCCCTGCTGACTGCGCTTGCCGTATCAGCGCTGAAGTCTCACAAACTTAGAGACTGTTTTCTCTGTAATAAAAGTGATTATAATCAATAGACGACTCCTTGCGTGTCACCCGTGTCTAGATGTGAGATCAGTAAAATCAAGAAAAAGAGACCCCAAAACCCGAGGTCACTTTGGTATGGTTTTCTGCAGCAAAAGAGCGGTACAGCCTCTTTGGTGCAGCTGCAGCTGTGGCAATGGGGAGCTGCTTGCCTTTCACACCCTCGCAACTCGGTGCTGGCTGTGAAAACTCAGAAGCTGTTGCCTTTAATGATCCCGTAGCTGGGAAATTGGCTGACATCCTTGCGCTGGCAGTGGGATCTGCATAAGCTTGTTAAAATAGTTCGGGTAACCTGAGTCTTCTGAAAACGGGGTTGAATGGCCCAAATCCCTGGATGTACAGCACAGTGCCGATCATAACAAGACTCTACCTGCGATCAAGTGAAAAGATTAAACAAAAACCAGATCTGTGTGATGGTGGACTATTTTGGTATCAAATTGGGCCTAGAAGAAAGAAAAGCAAAAGGAAAGGCTCACGCTGGAAGCTGAACCCTAGTGCCTTCCGAAGGTGGACAAGGGYTTCTCTCCTCCATGTGGGTTTTGTCTGGTATGGAAGGTCATCTGGAAGTTGTGTGTGACTCTCCCAATCATTTTTTAAGTCTCAATAAGCAGGGTAAAGAACTCACTAGAACAAGAAGAAAGGAAAGTACAATAGAGCAATTAAGACCATAAAGGGCTGTGGAAAAGGAACCTTAAAAGATTTCTTGCCAGAGAACTCAGAGTTTACAAAAATGTAAAGGACCCCTTGAAAACATTAGGTTGCCTGCTGCTTTTTGTTTAGGAACCTCTATGCAGCCGTCACAGGGAAGATACACAGCCTCTTGGACATTTCCCTAACAGTTCTCATTTTAAGTAATGTAAATAACATTTTTTACATTAACATCTTATTTATGTAGAATCTTCTGTCTCAGCAGATGTCCTACAGCTGTAGGTGTATAAAATACAGAGCAGGGCTGGGGGCAGGACTAAACTCTTCCTTATACTTATGCAATTAAGGAGGCAATTCAGTGGAGCTATGGAAATGTTACCAGACAGCAAATATCACACAAGCCAGACATCGGACCCAGAGCTGAGGTTCCGTTTGCTTAAGACACTGTTTGCCTCATCCCTTGATGTCTTGCGAATTATATTTTTAAGTCAAAGATATAGAAGAAGTCAAATTATTATTACTAGAGAAACAAAATCTTTTTTAGGTAGCAGAAGAGTTTCACAGATGGCAGCCTTGTTTGCTTCGAATATGATTTTTTTATCCCCTCAGGGATACTGTCGTGCCATGGTAGTCACCAGACACACAGCAGTGTGGAACCAAAACAAGTTCTTCATCCATATAGCCCCCTTGCCACTCAGTGAAAAATGATAGCATTTACGGACCACTAATGTTTGTAAGTCAGTCAGCTACCTTTTTTAAGGAGCTGGAGCATCTTGTCCAAACCAGCAATTACCACRTGTGTGGGTACACGGGTTTGAAATGCAGATTTCCCCTGGCGTGCTGTTTCTCTGCTTACTTGGGAGCCCCCCTGTCGCCAGATTAAGCCTTTTCTGACTCGCTCCTTTAAAAGTACAACCGAACCCTTATTGCGTTAATTCTGAAATACAGCAGCCTGTCACCACTGCGATCCACACATGCCATCAGTGTCTGTAAGGGCACAAATAATGGTTAATGCAGCGATGCTCTAATAACTGYGGCCAAAGGTGAACAGGCGCGTCAATAGTGGCAGTAGTTAATTAGCAGGGAAATGCCTGGTGTGTGTAAACTGTGCCGTGATAATTGCTAACATGGGAAGTTTACACATTTGAGTCAACACTTTGTGCAGCCAGTATCTCAGTAGGAAGGCAGCCCATATATACCTATAGGAGGAGCATCTAATTCGGCTAATGCACTTCACCCAGACTGGCCAACTCAGAACTGTACAYGCATGTCGCCGAAGGGACAGTAATCTGCTCACAGATGTTTGGGGACCTGTGCTGTCCTTCTTAACTAACCATGAAGAGTCAGCTCTTCAGCTGCTATAAATCAGCGGAGCGCCCTTGTTTTAAGCAAAGAGGGGCCAGTTTTGCACYGGGACTGTCAACCCTTCAGAGAAAATAACAGTATGAGGCAGTTAAACCCAGGAATTTGCACTATTTGATCCTATTAAAAACATTTATCAAGGGCATATTTTAGCTTTATAACCTGTTGCTTGCTCTGCATGAACTCTATGGTTTTCCTTATTACCTTCGGTTTTCAGGCGCTATAGACTCTGCAGCTTTCTTTTTCACAAAGTGACAAAGCAACTCCTGCCAAAGGGCAGAGAAATGCTGATGAGACAAATTGGAAAAGGTTCTCTTAGTTCTTATGCCACAGCTTTTCTCTTGTCAGTGAAATTTGCCAGATTAAAAACTCTCAATGCTCTACAAAAGTCATAAAGTTCATTTATAAGTGTAAAAAAAMCCCCCAATCCTAGCTCCTAAACTAGCTACAGAGAAGTCCTATTAAAAATCCAGGWCATAGTGTACTGCACGAGCAGAACAGTCAGATATGTACATGTCTAGCTATTTCATGGATGGAAAAAGAAAAATTGACACAATTACAGACTTGTCATACTCCACTTCTTTCTTCAGAGTATTGAATGTCGCTTAAAACAAAACAAACAGCCAAGTTCATTTCCCATGACAAACATCCAGGGACATCTTAAAGTCAAAACAGAAGCAACCCAAATCAGAAGGCAAAGGAAACTTTGACAAAGCTTCAGAACCTTGTCAGATGCAATTATTCAGTAAGTGTACTCAAATCAATGAAAAAGAAGGGCCCCCTTCACCRCAAGCTGCCGAGAAGCATTGAAAGGTTTCACATGCATTGCTATCCACAGCGTTAGCTCAATAAAAAGCTGCTGTAGGTTTTAATGCTAAGAACAGGCGAACAAAACTAATATTGAGAAAACCCAGTGGGGTACAGAACAGCAAACAACAACAGAAGCTCTGCTAACACTAGGAAAAGAAGTCAAAGTGCATATAATTTCATATAATGTCCCTCATAATAAACTACTCCTTACTGCAATTAAAAACTTCAATCACAAAAATCAGTTATGTTGAAGTAATGAGGATATTTCTTACCCCTTTCACATGACTCGAGCTGCGGACTACTTTGAAAAAAAAAAGCATCAAACCCGTAAACATAACAGGATTAGAAAAGCCCCAAATGACACCCATAGGGCATGATTTGCCCTAGCTGAAAAGTAATTTCCTGATAAAACTGAGGCTACAAGTTTTGAGCACCACTGGCACTTACCAGGAATGATCTCCTTCGGGAGAAGTAGGGAACAATTGTCATCCTCTGGGACCTATTTGTTCCATCAGGTTCTGTTTTCTACTTGCTGTGCGTTGAGTKATTGGGTGGTGCTGTTAGTGCAGCCAGTGCACTGTAGGTTCTRTGGGTAATTTTAATAGACGTATATTTGATATGGATAAAAAAAAMCTGGTTATTTGGCTTTCCTGTGACATTTCCGGGAAGCCAGAGTTTTATGCAATTTCATAATACAATAGCTGAAACGTTGGGATGCTCCTGTAGATTAGATAAATCAATTTTTGGCTTTTAAAGGATTGCATTCTTACATGCTGTTACCTTTAAGTGCTTTCAACTTTGATTAAATTTCAGACAAAATCTAGTTTCCAGTCTATGTGCCTATATACATTCTAATTCAAACCCAGAACAGCAGTCAGATGAAACCATGCAATGGTATCTCTGAGCTGGTACCTGTTAGTGTAGCCGTGCCTTGACTGTCAGGGCACTCCTCGGCTTGTATGATGGGTCAGATGGGTCAGTACCKAATCAGCAGGCATGGTGACTCCTTTCCAGCCCACACACTGGAAAATCAGTATGCGACTGGAAGAATGGTTATGTGTCCTGACATTGTCTTGGCTCTGGGAAGGGGAACATGTTMGGAGGTTGAGCAGTTCTGGCACAGAGGCATATGACAGCCAAGAACCATCTTTGGCTGTCCTCATAGCCTCCTTCACTTCCTTCAGAAGACATTCAAGTTGAGTTTCCTAAAGAAAAGGAATACTTGCTATTGATTGTCATTGCTTCTGCAGCCATCATGAGAAAACATGCTTCTTTCCTGCCCTCCCAAAGTATTATTTGCTCATCTGTTCAGCCAAAAAGCTTTTGAAGGAGAACATGAACAACAAGAAAGGTGACAGGAACACTGAGAAAATGACAAGCTTTTGCCTGTCCTTTTTCTTGGTGACAGTAATGGGTTCAGACTGAAATGCCAGTCAGCGTCCCATTGCAAAAGCATTTTCTTAGGCAGAAATTCACAGGCAGTTAGAACGCTGTCCTGGCAATATCACAAGCAATGGCTGCATTTGGGAGTGTGTTCTGAAGCTGAGGATGGGTTTTATGTATCAGAGCTCACCACTCTTTCTCAAAACTAGCGTCCTGCCTCTGGCACTACGGTGTAGTAACTTTCTTCCTAATAACGCWTCTTGTGAATTGTAACCCCCTTCTACAAAGCGGGGAGGTGTCATCAGCCTTATCTCCACATCATTACAAAAATGATATTCTCTGCTACATGGTGTTATGCGGTTCTACAAAGTCCAGCCTGTTTCGATAATTGTAGTRAATTCTACAGGTATAAAAAAACTGTAAAAAATTGTTCTTTTTGCTTTTTAATAYGCTTACCAGCAGTTGCTTTAAGAGAGACAAACCATTCCAGTTCTCACTTAGTTTTCTACAAACTACAAGGAATTCTTATAAAATGATGCTGTCACATAGTGTCTTTGCCAAGGTTTAACAAACTGTTTTAATAAAGACTTACATTATTAAGAGGGAGTTGTATTTCAAAGGAAATTACGATGCATATTTGGAAGTATTCTAGATCATTACAGCAAARTATGCTTTTTGAATGACTCAACAATATCCATTTCTCATCCGGTATATGTTCTTTTTTATTAATGTTTGGKTTTTATATTAATGTTTATTTCTTATTCCCTAATTTGCTGCTTTATCTAATTGCACAAGATATGCAAGAACAAACACTAATTACTAAATCAGACTCTGGCTTTTAAAAGGCTCAGGGGAAATAAACCAACAAACGGGAAGACAGGGACCTGTTTATTTTCCCTACTCCTTGTCTGWCAGGCTGCACAAAGAGTCACAGTATTTTAAGAGAACACACAGAATTATAYGGAACAGTGGCTTGTTTTTTTATTAATGGGGGAAGAGAGGTTGCTAATCTGTTTTCCAATCATGGAGTCTGGCCAGGGAATTTGCAAGGTATTAATTGCCATATGGAACGCATGTTCATGAATGTCTGCATACATACGTTGCTATGTGTACGCATCAACTTAGGCATGTGTGCATAAAACCATCTTCCTTTGTAAAGGGTGTTTCTGCTGACATATTTTTTTTCAGGCTACACAACAGTTGCTGGTCACACACACCTGAACTGTTCCCTTGTGTGTGCTGATTGTGGCAATGAGAGCGTTCGATGAGGGTGGGGGTCCTTGGGAAAAACAGATAAAATCTTCATTTCATCATGGCCTTCTGTGTTCTGCTGCTGCTCCCTCGATCTCCTCTTTTACTCCTGCCTTTTCAGTCCAGCACATCTTTTCACACTGAAGCTTCTGATCTTCAGTGCCTACTACTTTATGATTTCCACCCCAAGCTATCTCACTTTCTTCTCTTGACAATTTTAACACAGTAGTTGACACAGCATGTGAGTTATCTGAAATATCACATGTTGTCCTTGGGGCTTAGGCAGAAGTCTAGAAAGGCTGTAATGATTTCGGCTTCTAATCGGTATGCTGTTGATTTGTCCTGACTAAAACAAATTTTTGGATGTGGGGCTTTCGTCTTTGTTTTCTTCTAGCTGACGCTGTTTGATCGCTCTCCGAAAATGCTCCCTCTGAAAGGACTTTAATTAAAGTTAAATGCATTTACTTTAGCATTCCCCTTTACCGGTGGTTAGGAGGAGCCATTTCTACTCATTCTCCATCTATTGCTAGTTGTGCTTTCCAGCTGTAAGAGAGGGGGGAAAGCAACACCTTGCTGGATCCTTGTTTTGCCCTGTGCTGAAAGCAGAGAAGCAGGAGGATTGTGTAAGATACGGGATGATGTAGAGCTGCAAGCAGCCACAGTATGACCCATAACAGCCACAAAGAACAGGCAGGGCATGCCGCTGTTTGACTGGCATAAGGCACTGGTCTTCCCATAACCAGCCCTTTGTGAGTTCCGAGCTGAAAAAGGGCTTGAGGAGCTCAAGACAAGTTGGTGGAATCTTCTGAAAATTGCATCCATCCCCCAAAACGAAATACTTCCTTGGAACCACAGATTGAGAGCCTTTTTCTTCCCCACCAGTAAATGGCAAATTAGAGGAACAGATTTTGGTCATTCATGTGGGATTACTTCAGAGCAGCCCCTGGAAACGAGCCCTTCACTTTGGTCTGAGACAAAAGATAGTATTACTTTTGAACTTGCCCTCAGCTAAGGCTCTTGAAAAACTCAAAGCACGCTGTGACAGCTTCTGGCCTTGGGTACTGTCAGAAGCTGATCCCAGCCGAGGCYTGCAAGGGCGACCAGGTCTGGCAGGTACCACGCACAAGATGGCTTCTACACAGTCTCTACTGAGGGCGTCTCATCGTTAGCTGGTTAAATATCAAGCAGTTTTCATCATTAGCGGTAGACAGGCTTGTCAGTGTTTTCTTCCCAATGGAGAATGCAATCAACTGAAATACCCTGCGGTTTTGTTTTAGCAGGTTGCCAAACTTTCTGGCACTGCTTTTGTAGACTTACATTTAGAAGTTGTTGAGAAATTCGCCTGCTACTATTACAATGATATTTTTTAGTTATTTTTTGTACATGCTCCTAAATGAAATACACGTGGCCATAAAATTGAAGAGTGATTCTGTTGAGAATTTACTTTGTGAAGGCCAGAGATAAAGGTACTTTTAAACACAAAATCCAACTTAGAAACACTCTGTCGGCTGCTGATCATCTCCGTACAGAAGGATGATGAAACCTGGAAGTCACTGGAAAAAAGAAAAGGCTCTAAAAATGACTAAGAATCCAACTGGATTTATTTGCTGGAAAACGCTCTTGTAAGGCTTGGCTGAATGAAGGGTGAGGTTCATACAAAATATAGGAAAGGCCAACTGAGTGCAAATATCCAAATTTTCAAAAAAGACAGCCTGTGATGCTCACCGACAACATGAACACATGCTCTCAGTCATCCTCTTTGTTATTTATGGAAAACCAAAGTGAGCACATTGGGATGAACAAAGCACTGGCTGCACAGAGCAAAGGAAAGATTGTTGAATGAATACGTAGATATACATGGAAAAGGATAAAAGGGTGAACAGTAAAACTTTCATGAGAAAGCAGAGAGATCAACCTTTTCACTTTCTTCTTCCCTCAGTCCTACTTCAAAAAATAGCAAACTTTTTTCTTAATCGTATTTTTCTCCTCATTCTCCTTCCCAAACTTCAAAAGAAGATCCACAACATAAAACATTAATTAGGAGTCTCTTACAGATTTCAGTTAAGGAAGTGCCCTTTACATGACAACATTTTWAAATTAAATACTTACACTGAAGGATAATAGTAATTTGAATTTTATGCTTCAGAAATAGAACCTACAATACAAGAAAAAAGACAGTACTCTCAAAGTGGCACAGGARGTGATCAGTAAAAGCACACAATACATCATCTCAGGGGCACTTCAGGTTATCACCTGTAGGAGGTGGCTGGCAAAAATTAAATAYGATCAATGTTACACAGAAGACATAAATGAAGTACAGTAAATTGCTGTAGTGAAGCTAGATTAATTTGGTGGTATCACCTGAAGGTGCTCTTTGCACTCCTCATTTGTGACTCTGATGGAAAGATCTTCAAACGTGTCGGTGCTAGAGGAGTGGTGCCCCAGGCCAGCACCTCTCACCCGTTTCTTTCTTTAAAAACAGGAAGGGGAGATGGAGGGTGCTGGATATACCTGGAATCACAGGATCGTTCAGGTTGGGAGAGACTGCTGGAGGTCAKGTGGTCCAACGCCCTGCTCAAAGCAAGGYCAGTTATGAAGTTAGGTGAGGTTTAATGGTACATTTTCTAAGCAAGTTTTGAATCTTTCCAGGGATAGGGATGCCACACCAGAGCTGGGCAATCTCTTCCAGCCACCTAACCGCTTCCATTGCCAGAACAGTCTCCATCAYACCCAATGGGAATTTACCTTACGACTACTGGCGGCTCTAGTCCTTTTGCTGTGCGCCTCTGAGGAGCGTCTGGCTCCATCTTCTGTTTTTGAAAGCATCAGCAAGATCCCGCACCCCCTTCCCACCTCAAGCCTTCTCATTTCCTGACTGGAGTAATGTGGCTCCAGCTGGATTTTGCACTGCTAACTGATACTTTTTGACACAGGTTGTGGTCTGCATCATAGATTCATAGTCCGCTTGTTGATGGAGGATGTTTTCACCAGAATGTGGGGCTTTATGTTACTTTTTAATGTAGTGTGTCTTTCTATTAATTTTGTGGTTTTTAAATTGTATAACTTTGATGAAAAATATTGGAAGGTCTTGAATCTGACAAATCTAGATTTCACTTCGTTTAATAATTTATCCCCCTATCAGAAATTACAGTATTTCAAAACTCTGCTGTTTTCCTTTTCATAGGTATACAAGAGAGTGCCAGATAAATCTGCCATATCCCCGTCCATTTTCGTCTGGTTAGTCATTAGTAGAAAACATCCCCATCTGAGATGGCAATGACAGTTGAGCTGTAGCCCTCTAGAAGAAGGTGGACAGTGGCACAGTTCCCTCCCTCATCCCACGGGAAAGAAACAGGAGTGTCTCTCTGCTTGGAGGCTTCTGTGCACTGAAGTGAGCAGTGCAGACTGTTCGCCTTTCCACATATTTGAGTTATAATATGTCCCAGATCTTGAAACAGGACCGTGCAGTTCCGATGATGAACCAGGGGAATTATGCAGCTCACTCCTCACGACTCTAATAAACTTTGGATGATTGTTTCACATGATTCACTTGGAGCCCTTTTCTGATCCTCATCATGAAAGAATTAAAAAAAAAAGGCAGAAATGGATCATATGTTTAAGTGTCAAAAACATCTCTATGCTTTTCAGAAACAGGGAAACAAGGAAATCAGTAAAATACACTTTTGTCTATCATAGAAAGTGTAAAAATTTAGAGGAATGCACTACAACTCAATGRACTGTAAACTGCATTAAAATTATGACATAAATGTTGTCTAAGTCCACATTGCATATTATTTTCCTTTAACAAAACTTTTTGATAATCTYGGAATGCTTAACTGGCAGTTCTCAATATGTTTGGTGTTACATTTAAAGGGTTTCATTTGTTAAAAGTTTTCATGTGTTATTAAAATCACTGCTTGGATGTGGTACAGTTTGTGTTAAAGGATAATATTCAAACTAAACATACAGCTTTTTAACAGATGTTTAATTACAGCAGCTTCTCAAACTCTGAAATCATTCGTGGATCTCCTGTTATTTCAGATGACACTACTTACATAGAAATGTGGGCTACTTTGGCCCATTATCTTTTCACTATTGTGGGGCAAGATGAAGTTGGGAGCACTTTTAGCCAAAAAAGAGTCGGTTCCTCACTGCCGGTTCCGAGACAAGCTGACYGAAAAACTCTAAAACAAATGAGTAACAGATAAAAAAAAAAATCTCGAATAGTTATTCTTTTTCTAAGTTCTTTAAATAAAATACCACTAATTCAAAGTGTAACCTCAGAACTCACCTCTTGCCTGCAGTCTTAACTTTTTCACTCTCTGCATTCTCCAACAAGTTGTCTAAGTTTGATTTACTCTCTTATAAATATACAAGAATGCAGTTATTTATTGTTCAACTGCTGCTTTATTAAAGAAAGCTCTTGTTCTCACACTCCTATCTATGTACTGGAAAGCTTCAGCTTTGAGTGGAGGTGGAAGTTTTGGTTAACAAATGTAAAACCAGTTGCTACTAATAAACCCCTATGGTCTAAAATACAGATTTATTATGTTACTAGAAATATGAAAGTAGATTTGGTACTTTTTGGCATTATCTTAGGCTCAACAACATCACAGTACCACCTCTTCTCCATCGTCCTGAGATAGGTGAAGCCTGCTGTTTTTCGATCATATCAAGGTCACCCATGAAATACAAGAGGGATATGCTGAATGCTTCTCTCACCCCTGGTGAAATCCATCCCTTTGCAAGGGACAACCACACTGGACTCGGTGGGACTTCAAGAAGTGCACTGGGCTTGTGCTGCCCCTCTGCAGAGAGATTAATTTAATTTCCACAGTGATACTAGTTCTGCCTACGCTCCAAATGCGTAATTTGACATCATCACCTTGCTTCTGAAAGCCCATTTTCTGAATAAAAAGCTAGTAAAAGTGAAGATCAAAGAGTGGAAATTAGAGAGAGAGAAAAGATGAAAGGTTTCCAATAACACACACTAAAGGTTTTAAATAAATATTTTAATTCTATTATTGGCATTTACAGGTAGAAAGCATACAGTATGTTACAATTTTATCAAAATGTGAAAAATATGGATGTTACATAAGTAACAAATGTAAAAAAAGTATTTTTCTTACCTTCCCTGAAAGTAAGAAAACTATTCAGCATAGGAAAATATTGATATAAAAACACAGCTTAGGTAAAAAAAAAAATTTTGAAGTTTTTACACAGTACGATAGGTTCATCAGATCTGCATGAAGATGTAAGGACTCTGTGAGGTTCTACTTTACCTAAAACTTTAGGGAATTTGGGACAAACAGTAAGCTACATTAATGAATCTACAAGTAGTTTTCCCTCATATCCGCTCCAAAATGCTAGAGTGCAGTAATTTTCTATACAATAAATAATTCTTCAAAGTTTCCATCACAGAAAATCATATAATGCAGAAAATGCCACTCCAAGGTCACAAAGGCTAGGCAGTGCTTTAATAATAATTATGATAATACTTATTATAGTGCTTTATAATGTCTAAGCACTTCAGACRAGTTAACTAATTAGTCCTCACAAGACCCCTGTGAGGTAGGCGAGTAAGTGTTATTCCTACCTTTCCATAGTACGGATGGGAAGATGAAATCTGGGGAGAAGCACAGACTGCAGCAGCAGCACAGCCGAGACGAGAGGCCAAGAGATGTGGAAATCAAAGGGTTTTTACCTCGCTCCCGTTGATCGTGCTGCTGCTGCGAGCCAGGCTACCTGGCTGGGCTGGGCTGACAAACGCCAATCACTCTCCTCCCACTGGAAGCACTGGGAAGGGCGGGCAGGGACCAGGGTTAAGCATCCCAAAATATTTCATAGAGATTCAGAAGCTCTCACACAACTTTGTCAAAAAAACAAAAACCAAACCAAAAGATTAAAAAAAAAAAACGGGGGGAAAAAACCCAAACAAACAAATAAACAAGCTGAAAAGAAAAAAAAAATCCTAAAGTGCTGACTGGCTTGAGCTGCTTCTAGCACCTCTGGTACGGAATAAGACTTACAGCACTGTTGCCAGCAATTATTCAAGCTGATTTCATCACATCCATCATGTGAGCAACTGCAGGATATGGTAACTACGTTTTCTGAGACGCCTTACTACTGTAATTCCTTCATTCACCATCCTTCTTCCATGCACTTCTTAAGGAAAATTAAATCCTCAATACTCTTGCATCGTAAAACATGTTAGTAGCTGCAGACAATATGCACATCCTTCACAATTTAAAAAAAAAAAATTAGTTCATTTTCAGAACAAACCATTATTAATTTAAGAATCACAAACCAAACAATGGTAAATAGGAAACCCTTTTCAAAGGCTGCATGCCAAATATCTTGTTTTCAAATACAATGCATGCAGGAGAAATAAATTCATCCAAGCATAATTAAATTAAAAATGTTTTAAGTCTCTTTCAGCAGCATAATGGTTATTATTTTTAAAGTCTCCTCCMACCAAACTGGCCTGGGGTTCAAATGCTGACCTTTGCTTTTCTACAACCATATAATGGTTTGACCGGTCCCCGTGGCTTTGCACTGTGGCAATACCAGGAGATAAAGCCTATACGTACTGTTCTGCTTCCCCATCCTTGGAAACAGGCTTCGTTGTACCACCTTTGCCGTCTTCACTCGCTGCTGCTGCTGCTGTTGCTGTTTTTTCAGGAAGTGATGCCAGATCTTTGAAAACATCCACATAATGCCCAAAGCCCGGGCCCCAGTTCAAGAGGTTGTCCCAGTTGAAGCTTCCCGCTTGCTGCCCCAGCTTCACGGGCAGGGAGCTCTCCCCCACGCTGGCGGCGGTCGCCTGTGCCCCCACCGGCCCCCCCTCGCCTCGGCGGCCAGGGTACCGCCGGGGCTTCAGCCTCGTGCCGTAGTTGTCCTCATCATCCGCATCGGACTCATTGACCTGGGATAACTTGGGCATCCTAGAGGTGTACGCTATGGGCTTATCCCTGTCGTACTCCATCTCCGAGCAGGTGAAGGACTCGTGGGAGTCGCTGTCGGAGGAGGACTCGGGAGCGGGAATACCATCGGCYGGGTTCCTCGTCCGGGACAGAGGCCTTCTGCAGTCCTCCTCAGAAGAGGATCGGCCATGGTCTGCGCTGCAGATGCTGGGGTTTCTGGGGCGAGGGGTGTTCAGTCTCTCCACCTCTTCGATGGACAGCCCCACCGGAGGAGCAGTCTCCAGAGGGATCTGCCCGATGGGCTGCTTCAGGCGGCTTCCCGGTCGGGAACCATGGCTCGCCATGGTCTGTGGACTCTTACTTCTCCTCCCCAGCCGAGTGGCGTAGTTAAAAATGCCGGGCTGGCAGACATCGTTGTGCATCTCCAGTGGGCTCCCTTCCCTTATGGCGAGGTGCAGCTCCCTCGCTGGACTGTGCCTGTAGAAAGTCGACGATTTGGAGAAGGGTGCAGGGCTGTGCCGAGACAGGGGGTTGGGAGTAGGGCATGCCGAGTGGCTTAAAGACGTTGTCCTCAAGCCCTGCCCGTAGGCGGGCTGGTAGGTCAAGCTGCTGGCTCCCAGGGGCATGGGGGACTGCCGCGCGAAGCCCAGCGGGCTGTGTCTCTGGATGGAGAACTTGGGTGTGTGGCTCCGAAACTGCTTGTAGTGCTGGATGATGTCRGCGTCCGAGGGGGCGATGCTGCTGGCGTTGTCTATGTCGTAGTGCTCAATCTCGGGCTCAGGGGAAGCCAGCGGGGCGCTGGGGATCGTCTCCGTGGCGTGCGGGATGTCGGTTTCATCATAGATGAGATATGGGTTTTCTCTTTCGATGATATCGGGTTTTGGGTTCCCTTCGGGCTGCTTCCTGACGGTCATGTCATCGCCATATGGCGGGATGTTGTCAGGGTCATCAAACGCCACATTCTCACTCCCTTTTTTCTTCTTCTCCTTCGTTTTCTTCTCCTCTTTTGGGGCTTTTGACTTCTTTCCTCGGCACTGGTTGCAGAGGATGAGGCTGAGGACCAGCAGCGCCAGGACCGTTGCGCAGCTGCCCACGATAGCCGGCACGGCCCAGAGGGGCAAGGACAGCTCGGCGGGGTGCGGGGATGGGAGGCAGATGTGGCCACCATTGATGCCTGCTCTACACTCGTGGCCCGGGGCGCACGAGACCCCCAGGCACGCCACCACCGCCTCGCACGTCCGTCCCGCGTACGCCTCGGGGCAGCTGCAGGTGAAGCCGGCCTGCGCTCCGGGCTCGCAGCTGCCCCCGTTTTGGCAGGGGCTGGAGGCACAGGCGCCCGGCGGGACGCACTGGTAGGCATACCACTGGTTGATGCACATCAGCTCGCCCCAGCAGGGACTGCTGGCGCAGACATTGGGGCCGCGGCAGCCGATCTTCACCGAGGGGTCTGTTTTGGAGAGAGTGGCGAGGTTGTGCTTGCCAGCGAAGGGAAGGCTCTCCCCGCCATACTTGACGTAGGAAATGCAGCCATCGAAGCCTAGAAGGAAAAGCAACAGTCATGTCGGGASCTGAAGACTTGTAGGCACTGTCAACAGAGGCCAAAGACACTCTGAGCATCAATGTCACGCTAAAGGGGAAACCTTTTGATCAGCAGATGACAAGATCTGCGGTGTGCCTCTCTGGCCCCCTGAAATGAAAGGGGAAACGCAAACACAGAAGCCACAAAATGGAAACCCCAATGCTACAATGGAGGCGACGGCCGTATTTCGTGATGTGGTTTTAAGCAGTGTGCGGGGTAAATCAGGCTGTTACTTACACACATGAAGCCTCCATATTTTCAYAAGTGAATCTTACGTGTACTGAGCTTATGATTGCTTCCCCACATTTTTACCTTGCGTTGTGATGAATGTACAAGTATCTGCAATATTAACCATAAAGGTGTAATATTTAAGTAACCCATTCACAGATGTTTCAGTATCTGGCAATCTGCGCCGCATCATTTAGGCTCACGTGTAAGGAACATTTTGTTGGTTCTGTTAAATATTTCCTCTTACATTGCAACGACTACTTTGTTCACAAACTTTTGATAATTTTGGGGGGTTCATATTAGATAGGAACTGAAATCCACTTTTAAGCAGAACAAGATTAAGTAAAGGCTGGTCATGCYTGGAGCTTCTGACGTAACTTCTATACACGCACCTTTTAAAACTAATGATTTTCACATCTAAGCTGTGCATAGAAATGGAAATTAAAGATAAGAAAGTAATTAAGTAATTTCTCTGAAGATATGTGCATGGCACTTTTATAAATGATACCAAGATATCTTGGTTCTTTTAAGTCTGCCAAATAAGAATTCAGAAACAGACCATGGTTTTTAACTTCAACACTAAGATTTCAAAGCAACGAAAATATTCTTACGTGAGTAAATTAAATGCACCAAAACCTGCAATTAAGATGCTGAAATTAACATATCATGTTTTCTAGAAGGCCTGTAAGACATTTTGCACTCCCATTGCTTTCATTATAGCTGAAAAAAAMCAGGCAATTGTAAGCAGAAGCCTAAATATAATTTGAAATCTTGAGCTGGCTTTTAAGAATTCTATAGGCTCTGCAGGAGAAGGAACTACTGTCTGATTAGGAAGTATCTACCTCAAGCTTGGAGACCGGGAATAAAGTTCAAATCAAGGAAAAAAACTTAGTATAAAATGAAATGAAAAAATGCATTTTGGATAAAACCAGGTCGCTCACACATAGACTCAACTCTGCTGCTCACTGAGCAGATTAGATCTGAGGTTTGCAATGCAAATGGGTACTTTTGTGATTGTAGCGTAGATAGACTCATCAAAGGAAGTCTGAAGGTTATATTCTCAGATYTTTATTATAATGTAGTTTCCCCTTGAAGCAAAATTATTTTGCCAAAATACTAAGCAATGAGCAAATGGTTGGATTTTGCATAAATATATTTTCTAACAATGTATTGTTAACCTGACTCAGTTTTCAATTTATAGATCCATTTCACTGAAGCTAAATGAAAGGCTCCATTGTTCAGTAAATAAAGCAAGAATTCAAATGGTTACCATAGGGAAATATCTATTCTAATAGTATTTAATGTCTTTAAAATGAATTTGAACAAATATTCCTTCTAATGACTTCATTCAATATACTTAAATGTTTTTGTTTCCTAATTTTCCTGTATTTCTAAAACTTCTTATCATCCACACAGAGAAACCTGCGTGCAGCTGGCTTGGCTAGGAGAAAACATTAGCTCCCATTCCCCTTTGCTTGTGTGCTTTCCAGTTTCCCCTATTCTGAGCTGAAGTTGCCTATCGTGCTTCAGCTAAGCCTCCTGTCTTACTGTCCCCTAAAATCATGGCAATACTTTTATGTCTCTGAATCCTGAATGGCTTTTTCCCCAAACTTCCCATAGCTTGGTTGTAGCTCTACCCTGTCAGTGGTGATGCCGAGTTTCAGTGCTGTGAGAGYCCAGGGAGATGGGATGGATTATCCCTGGCCTTTGTGCGGTGGTTGTATGYGAGGTTGCAGGAAAATCCAGCCTTTTGCCAGCCTAATAATTCTCTGTGTTCCCAAGACTTAATCTTTTCTGCAAGGGTTTTAGGATAGCGCAACCTTATGCTGACCTCTACTCAGAGCTGTGACAAAATGGTACGCAGAGATGTGTTTGTAAGCTGTGCTCTCAAGTGTCCACATGCACGGTTGCTGTAAGAAACATGTTTCTTTCTCCTTAACTTCTGATGGATTGTCCTTGGGATGCCGTGCATGGTGCCAGGTTTACAGGAGGATATTATTAAAGACCAAATTTATCAGCTATCATCAATAAAAATAATCAACAAGAAGGAAAGTGCCACTACTCAATTCTGAAGCATCACACTTGGGTGAGAGAATAAACAGCAGCAAATTTTCCATGCATTAGAAATGTCAGAGAAAGGTTCATTTCTGCAAACACATTGCTGGAATGGAAGAACAGCCACTATTAATGGTAAATTTGTGAGTAATTGTGGAAATCTCTGTAAAAATGGGTAGCGCAGATATAAATGTTATGAATATTTACTCTGTCATGAAATAGGAAATATACTCAAGTTGTATGAGGTGAAATTACAGATTTATAATCTTCAAAGTATGTTGTTTTAAAATTTGAACACCCTCTGATGTTAGAAATTAAATACGAGTGGGTATCAACATCAACTATGTTTCACTGAGAAATGCAAGTCGTGGTGTAAAGGGACATGAAAGAACCTTCTAGGTTTTGCAAGCATGCTATTTCTGTATTATTTCCATTCTGAAAGAGATGTACTTTCTTTCAGCATTACTTACATTTTAATTTTCTCCTGTTTTTATATTCCCAAGTAAAGAGGAAATTGAGGATTTAGGTTCAGGTGGGAGCCCAAGCGAAATGGACGATTACCTTGCCACACGCTTGGTGGTCCCTTGCAGCAGTGATGTGATAAACAGCAATCAGGATTTTGTCAGGTCTACCCAGGTTTGAAAATGTTATTGGATATACCAGCTTCACAGCCCTGGAATTGTCACCCACGMGTGTTTTTGTCTGCCTTTAACAGTACTGCAGATATTTTTGACTCTCTGAGTTCATGCAGAGTTTTATACCTCCCCCTTGTAAATCCTTGGTATGTCGTACACAATGTAATCCAATATTAAAATAAAATAAAATCATATGAATAAGAGATTTTGGATTGTGTATTCCTAATGGAAACCAGACTTTCCTAATTTGTCTGCCACAGCATCAGGCAGTGGTGAGATTTTAGCATCCTCAATTTTCTTTGTTCCAGCTTTCCTAAAAGCCTCTGACTTTTCCATGCGTACACTGCTCATAAAATATACATGTAAAAATGGGAAAGGTAAGCATAGCATTCATATGATTTCATATGGCAATACACAAATGTGAAGTGTGAATTTGCTCCGCTCAAAGATCTTTTATCTGCTCACAATTCTTGAAGTCAGGAAGATATATAAATATAAATATTCAATATAAAAATGCTGTGAAACCTATGCCTGCATTGTCTGGAGTATCTCACAGTTTGTAGCTAAAAATCACTTCCAYCTTTACTTATCACTGGGGGAATGATATCAAATATATGTTATCTACTTCTTCTGCCAGGGTCTAAGACAGTTGCTTTAACTCTTAAGGGGGATTGATCTACTTCTTAACAGCTAGATTTCAGTCAGAGGGTGGTTCCTTATTGTCCTTGGTTTCTGTTGCTCAGAAATAAATCCTATTCTTCATGTGACAGCAGGATAAAGCAGGAGGAAGTTGGAGTTTCAGAAAATATTTTAATCATATTAAAAACAGGCTAAATCCTGCAGTACTTACCAAACCCCTACAGAGACAAAGTTCTCATTTAGCATTTTTGCCCAAGTAAAAGATTTGCCTTGATTTTCCAGATTCTGACCCAGGTGAAGAATAGATCCTTTCTTCTCCATTATCATAACAATTAGCATAACAAAATTATAACAACTGATTTACAGACAAACAAGCAAACCCACCCCCCACCTCCAAAAATCCCTGCAGATGGAGTGCCTGCTTTGGAAACAACAAGGCTGCAACGTGCATTGAAGGAATTAAGTCTGCAATCCTTACTCATTCAAWTTGCATTTTTCCTGACAAAGTACAGAAGTGTATTAGTTACTAATAAAGAATTACAGTATATTCTGCAACCTTTAAGCAAATAGAGACCCTTGGGCTGCTCAAATCTGCTTATGTGCACTATATTAAAAAAAAAAAAAAATTACCTGCAACTGTGCTCTTGAAAGGTTGGCTTGATGGAATTCCTCCCAAAGAAATTGTAAGAACGTTTAGTCCACCGAAGTCTTGTGTGGTGTGGAGAATGTCTCGGCTGTGAGTCTTGTCGACCGACAGGATAGTAGCAGACCCGTTCTTCTCAATGAGTACCGAATGCCACTGACCATCTGCAGCGTACACTTCTGGGACGTTTCTTTCCACTTTCCCAGCAATTCCAGCATCGGATACGTAATGCACTTTCCCACTTTTTATCTGATCAGAAAACAGTAAAATGCATAATTTTAAAATGATAGACACATAACCACTCCCATACACACATAACCAATGTAATGCTTATTCAGTACAGCTACAGTAACACATGGCTTCGGTTGTAATAGGAAGCCTGGGTGTATTTTTCCCCAAATCATTGTTTTCTACTAAAAATGCATTAATTATTTAGTACTAAAAATTTGTCTGYAATTAAATACATCATTGCATCTGTAAAAAACTTAGAGCTGCCACCCACTCATTCCCCGGCTAATCTTTTAAGAGAAAAACCTATTGAGAGGACAGCAATAGAGCATGCACATGACAAAACATTTTAACCAATAAAAGTATAATTCTTCCTCCTTCCTCAATGCAAGTGTGGAAAATGCTTTGCAGAGTAAACAGATGGTTTACTGCAAAAAACTTGACTCCAAAAAACTTGCATCTAGTTTTCATTGTGACACAGTAGGAATATATATGGCATGGCAGGACTTGAACAAGATGCCCATTTCCTATCTGGTTTTACTGCTAATTTGCATTTTGCAAAAAAATAGCTGTGTTTTAGAAACCTTTCTGAAGAGTTGCAAAGTGTATTATTTTGTGTGAATTTTCAAATGGTGCTTACTTGAGCAAACTGCTTTTAAACTTGTGAGCTGTTAAATTCCACGAAAAATTTTTTGGCTTCTCCTCTAGGAATGACGCCTCACAATTCTACTGAATCATGAGATGCAGGATTTCAGACCTCTTATTAGCTCAATATTAAATGATCCCAAAATGAGATCAGTGCAAATTCTGCATTTAAGATACAGGAGTTTTAAAAAACCCCAACATCCAAACCTGCCAGCTTCTCAAATATTGCACAGGAGTCAGATATATCAGCTGACCTCCTAAGGACGTACAGACTTGTGTACAGCTCATACAGGGTGGCTCTGCAACTTGTTGCAAGTTTCCTACCATGCTCTGCACGTTTGCTCATACATGTTAAGTAAGACGACTGTTTTCCCTCCCGTGTTCCCCGCGGCAGCTCAGTCGGTCCGTGATCTGTATCACGAGCGTGCAGAACGTGTACACGCATAGACCAGGAAAGGTCGAAGCCCCTGGGTTTGTTGAAAGCTCTCTGAGCCTCGCATGCTTTGTTCCAGGAAAAATAACGTTCACCTGGGAAGAACTGTGAGGTGACACACCGGCTGCAAGAATGCTGCTCTCGTTTCCAGAAACTGTTAAATGCTCTGGATTTACTTCTTTAGCGATGCAAGCTGAGGACTTTGTTCATACAGATCAGCTTTAACACGGCTGTAAGACCACGCTCATGTCTTGGCAGCAGCCTGAACTAAATGTATCTAGCACGTATTCCATTTGGATCAAGAAATACAATGGTTAATATGTGCATGCACTTCATTTATAAATGCAGTAATTTGGACTATTTGAAAATGTATTGCTTGAGGGACTCTTTGATAAAGCTGCCCCTCAGAGATAGGATGCTTTTGTTACTGGCAAACGCAGGTGGCATACATCTAAACTATCACACAGCACAAAGAAAATCCCACATTTGGAAATGCAGTCACACAGACTATTATAATATATTAAACAACATTTGCCACAATCAAAAGTATTTATAAAAAGATTAACTGGGCAGAATATATACATATATTTATGTCTGTGACCTGTAATTGGTTTGTTAGTCTTATTTTTGTCTTTTATGCTCCATGAAAATACTAGCTTGTATTTTGGTCTTTATGTAAGCAAAAAGAGATATACCATATTAGACAATATCCTCTAAGCTTATGGGAAGACTAAGCACAGAATCGTAACTTCTAATTCCACATTAGAGAAGAACTGTAGAATTATTTACCTGTCAGCAACAATATTTTCCATATCGATTTATGACTCTTAGCTCTATTTCTGTCTCTTTAAAATTGCATGTGACTAATGCTAACAGACTCATAAATAATATACTAGTGGCATTTGGAAGATAAATTTCCAGAGACAAGACTGGTCCATGACTTCTTCAACCAGGAAAAAATAAGGAATGTTTGTCTCAGTTCCTTGAAGCACAACATATTTCTAAATTTGAAACAAATGCTGATGCTGACAATATTGAGTAACACCCATTTCTGGGTTTTATTTAAATGGCAGAGCAACTGACAAGTAGAATATAATGAGAAGAATGAACCACTAAAGCAAACATATTCCTAACTACAAGGATGATTCAACTTTACTAATATTCTGAGTCTCCTTTACTGAACAAATTGCTTCTTATTTGTCTTAAATCTGAGCACTAGCCTTTACAGATTTATGGCCCACTGGATGAGGTATCATTTAAATGAGGTACGTTCTGATTTATTCCCACAACTCAATRTGTGCATAGAATCACAGAAYGGTTTGGGTGGGAAGGGACYTTTAAAGATATCTAGTCCACCCCWCCCGCCATAGGCAGGGACATCTTTCACTAGATCAGGTTGCTCCAAGCCCCGTCCAACCTGACTTTGAACACTTCCAATGACGGGGCATCCACAACTTCTCTGGGCAACCTGTTCCAGTGTCTCACCATCCTAACATACGTATATGTTCGCTCATACAGGCAATACGTAATCCACGTTCTCTACCCGTACAATTCACAGATCTTAGAGCTACAGTTATGCCAATTTAATCTGATTTCAGATGAGATTTTCAGCCAAAACAAGGCAGGCAATTTCACCTTTAACCTGCTGTATTTATCCTATTACTTCTAATTGAATTAGTTGCAACATGTATTATTTGTAGGAAAATAAGCTGTGAGAAAGAGCTTTACCAATGAGGAATCCCGTACCCTCTTCATTTTGTGTGTTTTTGGGGGGGGGCATTTTCCATCTATTTAATTTAATCTGCTAGTTTTTGTATCTTTCCTGGATTAAGGATCCCTTTATATCATAAAGACCTCTCTTGGGTTCTTTGGGGGGAGTTTACATCCATCATTTAGTGAATCAGCTGCTCACARTCTCAGTGGGTCTGATTTATTACCATTTCTCTCATTTTACCCCAATCCCATCTACACAAAACCAGTTAACTACAAGAAGAGAAATGTGGAGGCATGGAAGTAGCTACAGGATTTATAGCTTTTCCCCAGCACAGTTTAATATTAAAAAACACATGGCAGGTTTTCTTTGAATGCTTACACTTTGGATAACTAGCATATTAAAAGACCCAAAAATCAAGTTCTAAAATTGTCCGTTTTGAAGACTGACAAGAGAGTTGTAAACATAAGTCCCTAAAGCTCATCTTCTGCACCAGGAATGAACTGAGATGCCAGGGAGACCTACATGTGGGCTGGCTTCACTGACATCTTGGACCACCACTGAGGAAAGTGGTCGTCGTGACACCTACTCYGGGTATGAGCGGCGGCACAGAAGCCATACTGTACTAACTACAGTTAAATTACTACAGTTTTATTAACCAGCATCATCTGGGAACTTTTCGGCAATAATTGGTACAGTGATGTTACCTCTCCTTCCTCAAACTGCTGTTACTGGGCAAACCTCCRCTCTTTGCCCTTGCACAGCTGGGACTGGGACTTGACACCCTCTGCTTGCTTGTATAATTTCAGCAATATTAACAATAATAAAAGTGTTTGCATAAACACACCACTAGTGCYTTCAGCCGGGAAAGGCAAGTCTCTCTCTTTTTTTTAGTAATGCTTGTAGACCTGACCTAGCAAATTCTACTGGGGAGAAAAAGGTAGTATTTATTTTTTTCTCTCCAGAACTCAAAATAATGAGAACTTATCTGCTAATATGACCGAGGCAGAAACTTCCTATCAAATGATGTGATAAAAGCGTACACCAGGGAAGTAACGCAGACTTGCTTCTTAAACGTAGCCGGTGCGTCAGGAAAGCTCTGTACCTCTGACCAGGCAGGTGGAGAATATCCATGCGGCTGAAGCTTAGAAAGTGTGAATTTCTATATTAGTTTCTTTAAAAGTCAGGGAAAAAACTTGGAAAGCCTTACAGCAGTCAAGGAAACTTGGAGCTTACACCAACCCAATAAAGGGGCTTGCCAACATCACTGCTGTACTCATTTAGAGTTATGAGTAAATGGACTGAGTCATAGCCAGGAACTGAACCATCGCCTTCTCTCGAGAAAGGTAACTTCTGCAGCAATAAACTCTTTGGGAAAAAAAMCAAAACTGTGTGGCATTTGAAGCATTGATTCAGCTACGTACCTCAAAATAATTTGATATTGTCATTAGTCTATGGGTAACCTCATGAATTCAAGTTATCCCTCACTTCCTAGTTTGATAAGCMTGAGCCACGCTAGTAGGAATTAATGAAAACTTTTTGGCAATTGTTTGCTAGCTTAAGGAGGGTCTGGGTTCGAGGCCTGAAAAATCAGAAGATAAAAGGCCAATAACAAAATGATTTGTTCTGTAGAGTGTAACTTAACGATGATAACAAATATGGCAATGAGTACTGTTCCTGTGGCCTTAAAACAGTCACTATTTGGAGTCTAGACAAAACTGATTAGATACAAAACCATCAAGATCTTCTGACACCTTGGCAAACAGCAAGGGAATTGCTTAGAAGATGAATGATACTGGAGCAGTGCCTAGCCTCAGTTAAAGACCTAATATTTTATAAAGGAAACAGCAAGAGTAATGGAAAAATGTGATTTTGTTCACCATGCATGAGGCAGTCCAATCAAATCAAACTCAGTATTAGCTATAATCTTACCTTCACGGTAGTGAAGTTGCTGCTTTCCTGGATGTGGACTAAAACGCCATTCTCGCTTCTTGTCCTGAACTTCACTTCCAAGCGGTCCACACTGGGAGGTCCCGGGCCAGCGCCTCGAGTGCCGTGTCTCATCATGTATTCTCGCTTCTTGTTTGGGCTCATGTGGTAGTCAAGTCGTCCTTTGCCTTCTAGCGATAAGGCAGTGTCGGCAGTAATATCTGGGACAAGGACGGGGAAGTACTGAGTACGCAGCTCGTTATAGCTAAGCAATCATCTGCCCTAATAACAACCGTTTTCTTTCAGAGCAGAGATCAAGTTCAGAGCAGGTCAGGGGGGAGAGCAGGAGTGAGTGGCAATTTCAGCCCCTCTAGTCTTTGGCTTCAACCAGAATGTGTGTTTGAGAGTGGGAGTGTGCTAATAATTTACTGCTGCTATCAGTCAATAGTAAATTAAAACTCGCTAGGGAACAAATGAGGGAGTAGGGAAAAAAATTTGGCTCTCAGAACTGTAATTCCTTCCCAGGGATGTTACTGTTTCCATTACTGCAAGCAGGGTTTCATGATATATTGAACTCTAAGCTCTTCAGGGCAGAGATAATGACTTTCTATTTGTTATGGCATAAAAAAAAGAATAAAAAAACGGCAGAGCATTGACTACCAAACGCCGTTAAAATTATGGCTAAATTCTTTTGTAAACCAGTGCAATAAAAGCATATAAATCAGCTAAACAATAATGGGACATGTAAGAAAACAAAGCCCAGTCATTATACTACAACTACATGGAAATAAATCTCTTTGCTCTCCTAGACAATCCCRTATTGATTTACAGAGCTATCCATATGCGAGTTAATAACCCCAGAGTGTAAATGGCTCRCTTTTATTTACATTTACCATATTTTCTTGTATATATTCTGACGGTCATTTGACAAAAAGGCCTACAGTTCGGAGAAGCCATAAGCACATGCACACAATGTTTATGCGAAGGGAAGGGTTTTCCCTTACCCTTTTACCTCCCCATAGCAGACAAATCCCTCCTTTGGGATAGCTTTATTTTAGTTACTGATTACACATTATTGAGAAGCAGTAGTTTTAAATGAGTGTAAGTTACCTGAAATGTGATATACAGACCAGAAAACATAATATATAGAACTTGTTGCTATTTTTAGCTCATGAAAGGACAATAGTCCATTGTGGACTTTTCCTTCAAAATGATTTAAGAGGCAAGCATGCTGCTTGTTTTCATTATTTTATAAAATTCATTATCCCAGGCCCCTGAAAAGAAACTCTTAATGGCATTTGGTTAAACCATAGTTAGGTGTACATTAAAGAGAAAAACAGTAAAACCTTCTCCATACATTTTTCACAGTGCTTTCCCGTCAGTCCATCTTTGCAGTGACACTGCTGCCACGACCAGTGATCAACACAGGTGCCACCATGTTGGCAGGGGCTGGTCATGCAAGCACCTTCTAGCCTGGGGCATCTGAAACAAATCAGAAAAGTGGATGCTGAAGAACATATGCACAAATAAGTAGAGAAAATGTGCTGGGAAGCATCCTTCCCCCCAGAAATGCAAAAATTGAGAGGGTCTTCTCCATACACAGCTCATGTTTCTAAACAGATCCCAATTTGCAGTGTCAAGTTATAACAGTCTTACGAAAGACAAAGGAACTCAGAGACAGTGAAACTCCTATTATCTGTTACACAAGAGAAGAAGAAACTGGTTTAGGTGCTTTTTACACTGCAAACCTCCAGAGACGACTTGTCACAACGAACGGAACAAACTTGGGGGTTGGAAGAGGAAGGGTGAGCTAGCAAATTCAGATGTAAGACATAATTGCTACAACTGTGACTTCAAACACCGAGATGAAAAAAACAATAGAATCAGATAGTCCATCATTTTTGAAAGACCACTCGGAGGATATGAGGGAAATTCCGTGATAGTTGAGAGGCAAAGTTATACAACAGACATTGTGGATTAAAAAGAAATAAGAGGGACTAGAAGTTTAGTGAACCATATGAGTACAGTCAAACCCAGGTGGAATTTATAAAGAAACCCAGTAACAGGGCTACTCTATTTCAGCCTGCAGAGCAACATTAATAATAACTGGCAATAGAAATGTAATGATGTTGCTTTTTTGAAGCCTCTGTAATCTTTTGTGAACCTTTCATCCAAATTCACTTTCTTCTTAAATTTTTCACACTTTACAATAAATTCTACAGTTGTTTTTTTACACGAAATATCTGAAGGTGTCTGAATGGAATAGCATCTGACTTTCATGATGGCTTCCTTTATTGTAAACGCGGTCCATTCGATACCATATACAGCAGACATACTGATCTAAGATTCCTTGAGCTGCCAATGCCTGGCTGGGCTCCAGGGGACGTCCGTTGACTGCAAACTCCATTATACAGCCCACAAAATCATGGCTTTCCACCTGTCCTCTCCTTTGAAGGATGGGCTCTACAGACCTGATGCCACCAACAGTAACTCGATTTGGTTGTACATCRAGAGTCCTATAAAAGAGTCAGAAAAATAATTTATCAGCATCAGACATTAAGATAGCAATGATAACACAGAAACTGTAACCATCAGCTATGGTCTGCGGCTAAAATTCCTCTTCCAAAATATGTATTTTACATTTAGAAGGGGAGACGGAGAGATCAGTAGCGCTTGAACTAACAGTTATAATGGGTATGACTCTAAACTCACGCTCAGTTATTGCACGTCAAAATTTCTATTCACTTGACTGAGAGGCCTGCTTGAAATCATAATGAATAAGGTTTTTCACTCAATTATCGTTTAAATTGTAGATGATATTTAATTAGCTGGAAGATGGATTCATTATTTTACAAAGATATAACACCTTTGCTAGTGGGGAAACCATGTGTGACAAGAAATATGATTGTGATTATTATAAGAAATTAGCCAAAGTGATTAGGATTAAAGTTATTGTTATCTCCAAAGAGGATCTAAAGATGCGACAGAAAGGCTTCTGAGTTAGTTACGGTAAACACAAGAAATAACGTTTGTTCTCTGTTTAAGAAATGAAAACTGTAAAAGATGACATCTGGAAATTACTGAAAACAATGTCAAAGTAATTACTCTTAATATTTTTTTTTTAAAGAAAGCAGTAATCAGGTGATGTTATTTCTTACACCTTCATAAGAAATGAGAGGTGCAGTTTAAATAAATAAATAAATACAAGACCCCAAATCAAAGCCCAAAACYGAACACAGGAGTGAAATATAGGTGCTACTAGAGCCTGGTTTTGGCAAGATAGATACAATTCAAGATGTAAAAGTGGAGGAGGCTTTGCTAAAGATTTGTAGCACCAAATATTGTAGAACTTCAGACTGTCAGAGAGTAGTGCTGTATATTTAAGAGCCAGCTGATTATACCAAATACATTTGTGTTTTACTGTGTAACTAAGATTTACAAGTTGTCAGTAATTATGAGCATCTGATATTCTGATTTGTTAACTCTTACTAGATTATGATGTGAAATCTCATAGCATTAGGCAATAAGTCTTATCCCCGTTTACACCACAGTGCAGACTACCCATGGCCATAAATTTCTTGTGTGCCACCAGAGCCTGGGGACAGAGACGGAGTCAAGAATTGGGGATTTCTGAATAAACTCCTTGTCATTAATAACTCCATACAGAAATGTAGCCTGAGTTAGCAAGTAGCAGTACACATAGAAAATGTAATTTGCTTCTGCAAAGATGGGAGAAAATGACACTTTGGAGCCTTGCCTTTGCATGCCTCTGAAGGAGTGCAGCTGAGGTATCTACCCCTTCCTTGAGGCTGGGCTAAGGGCGTGTAATCATTACTCCAAATTTCTCTGGCTTTAAAGGGTGATTTCTTTTTCATTTTACTCCCMAAAAAAACCCCACAAAATGAAGAATTATTTACCAGTCCGTAGAGACAGCAACATTGCTAACAGTGCAGTAGCCTGGCTCCTGATCCTCAGAGCAGGAATCCACCGTCAGTGATGCTGCCTGCAAAAGCCACACACACAAATGTGCTGAATATTACAACGTTGTAGTCCCCAACCACGTTAAATATTTATGATTAAATATATTATATCAAGGACTTGGCTAGAATGGAGCACTTGTATTTTACTATGTCACTCGGGATCGCAGGGTGCTTCAGAGCCACTGATCAACTACATTCTGCATCAACATAGTGCATACTAAGATGTGGATACTAACAGAGAGTGAGCTAATTGACTGCTTCATACAGAGAATCAGTTGAACACAAAGTTTTCAGATTCGGGTAGGGTTTCTTTCATGTTTGTTTGCTTTACTCCTCGAAACTGCAGTTATTTTGGCTCGTACCGTATCCTACTCTCGATCTGAACAGCAAGCTGCTCCCTCCAAACACAAAAGACATTCCTTCAGGGGCTTGACCATGACATTAAACATATTGCTTAAACTTGATAAAAAGCACGTTACAAAAGCTGGGAGTACAAACACTGAGATTACTGGTTAAAAATAATAACCAACCACTCAATAATACTCAAAGAGTAACCAAGTGGACATGATTAAGGTAACCCTTAGGTTGATATGTCATGAGGGATGTTTGCCCCATGTTGATAATGGTGAAACATGTGGATACCTATAGTGGGACCAAGCTGACATTCAGAGAAGTACCAGGCATCACCAGCATTTGGAGCAGTCTTCCTCTTTATTATTATCTCCAAGCCATCAAGCCCCAGTGAAGGAGGTTGCCCCATTATCCATCTCAGTCATTTACACTYAAGTGAATCATGGCGCTTTTATTTGTGATCTCTAAAAGTCTAGCCAAAGCTTTCACCAAAATCATGAAATAATTCCTGCTGATTTAAAAAGAAGTTTTTATTTTATTCCTTATTTAGCAAAGAATTTTCCCCACAGCGATTTATTAATAACAGATGCGCTGCAAAAAACCCCTCAAGGTTAGTTATTCCTTAAAACAAATTTTCAGAAAAATAAACATAATCTCCAAATTGTACATATCAGCTTCTCATGTGTCAACTAGATGTGTGGTACAGTTTTACGGCAAATTTATCCAATGTCATTTCTAAAAATGCCTTGGTTTATATTTTGATTTAGATTACTCTACAGGAGCTGAGCAAATAGCAATAGCTATCAGTATGTCATTACTCTGCAATGGCTTTTTTTCCTGCCCGCAACTMAGTTCACTAACAACGTCCTGTTGAAATCCCCATGGATCGTCCATGCTATTTCCAAATACATACTGTGAGCTGACGCATTGTATTGACCAAATGAATTCATAGCTCTTAGCCCTAGATCATGCCCTACAGTATGCCTAAATTGTTCAATTTGCTATTTTTAATGAGAGCTTATCTTGAATTTCTTTCCATACATAATGAACATACTGCTTCTCCCAAGAAACATCAGTCTGCAGTTCCAAAGCAGATTATATGCCCTGTGTAAATGCAACAACTCATAGAAAGAATAATATACTGGCTGGTCTGTATGCCATTAAACGCATACATATTTTCATTCTGAACATCAACAACAAAAAATGAAATGAGTTTTTTGTTCTTAGCTCAATCAGTGTAATCTCCCTAACTTACATCGCTATGCGCTGTGAAAGCCAAGCTACAACCCCAGCTGAACGGCTAGATATTTGAGAATATATTTTACTTGGACCAGAGTTCATACAATTTCTTTTCTAATGTTAGTCAAATGTTCCTGCTTGTTACTTAAGCATTGCTCTACGGTTACCTTGCCGCATTATGAGAGTTTCTATCCTGTCACTCTGCAATAGCTCAGGACTGACAACTTAATGATTTTACCAGTTTCCGATAAAATCCCACTGTGCTGTAGGAAATGACAGATTTGGAATCCTGAAGGGGGGCTATTTTATACAGTTCTAGACACCTGGGAGACATTTTTCTGCAGCAGAAATATCTAAGACAAAGGCAATTCTTTTCATATAACTGTGTTTGTAAACAGCTGACATTACTGAGAATGTTTAAACATTAAAAAAAAAAAAATCACACAAAGGTATAGGTTGTCTTAAATGTTTGCTTTCAGCCTGAAGCATTCATAACGGCAATTTTCTGTAAATAGTTCTTTTTATGTTCTCTCTTCTACAGTCTAGCCCTTTGGCATATCTACAAGTAAAACATTTTCCTGCTCTATCTTTTTCTTAAGTGTATTTCATTTATTTGTTGCAATTTTTAATGTGTGCTCCTATACTTAGCCGTTTCAATCTTATTGATAGAAATATCACACTAATTTAGTTGCTAAAATGGGAACCTGGTGTCTTCCAACCTTTGGCTTTTACCATTTGGAAGCTGTGATGCAAATTATTAAGTATCTGATATTAAGGCATGTTAAAACGAAGTCATTACTCAACATCACAATTATCTTTCATCTTATTTGGATAGATAACTCCTACAAACACACACAAACTGGATTTGCAAATCCAGCTGAAGACTAAACCATCCCCCCTTCAATAAATGGAGAAATCAGGTCTTGCACTATGCAACTGAAATGCAGTTTCAGGCTCAAGACTCTCTAAGAGAGAAGAAAAAAGCACCATTTAGGAAGGTCAGGAGACACCCCTGGTCCTACAAAGAATCCCAGACCACAAGGTAATACATCCCTCTACTGCTCTTGGGACATTTATTCCTACGGACATCTCACCCAGRACCTGAAGCTCTTCAGCAGGGTGCTCTGAACAGAGCAGCTTAAAAATATAAAAGGGCTGTATCTCTGCAGCACTGCCTTCTGCAGCAGTTCGGGATGGGAAATCTCTACAAGAACTCAGGGGGAGCCACGCTGGGTAGAACAGTTTATTCTTTTATTCCCTACATCACTTCTGGCTTGAAATATATAAAACAAAATGTGGAGCCCCAACCATATATTATTCTTATAKGACTTTAATTTCAAATATGGGAAGAATATGGGATTCCACGTATGCTGGCCATTTCTGCTTGAGAAGGGAGCTGTTGGGCAATAGTTACTGATTATGAATGGCAAATAGATTTGGTTTCATTTCTAACTCAAACACTGTGGAGTCAAAAAGCTTGGCTTGAACTCAGAGAGCATTTGGTTTATGTTCTGCTTTGGAAATATTATTAAAAAATGAGAGAAGAGGAATAGAAAACATTTACTGGGAAAAAACCAAAGGCAGGAGAGGGGTCAGAGTACCAGGCATATGGCAATCAGTTGTCCCAGTCCAGTTTTTGGCAGAATTTCTCCCCTCAGATGCCTTCTGGGGAAGAAAAAGAAAAGTAACTYCCCTCCTTCCCCCCAGAAAACCCTCTCAATGTAGCACCTTTGAAATTTTTACATGTATGTTACAGAGGAAAAACAGGCTTCCAGTCTTAGGAGATTGGTAAAATCTCTGAACTAGCTCAAGGAGGTTGGGGACACCTGGAATTTTAAGTCTGTCCACGTCTATTTTCCAAATGCTGAGAAGAATTATTTTCAGGCTTTTTGCGGTTACTGTGGTTAGTTAGCCTTCCCTGATAATCATCCCTGTAATCTGCATCAGTTAATTAGCCTCATGTGTAGTAATTTATTTCATTAATTATTCCTGGTTCTCATTTTTCACATTTAGAGTACAGGCCATTGCACATGTTTTTTTAATTATTCTTTATCTTCATCATACTAAACAAACCATTATAGATCTTTGAGTCAGTTGGAGTGAGACAGAAACGAGGGAGGTTTTTTCCAAAGTTGGAGGTTCTGCTAGCAAACGCGACGTTACTAATTTTATGTTCCTCTGAGTTCATGTGGAAGCCAAAGTGACTTGGCTGAACTTGTCTTAAATTCTCATTTTAGCATTTCTTACCATTCCAGCCCTCCGGGCAATAACTGTGTGAAATTGTCCATCAGACACCTTCTTAGCTGTGGTAAGCTTGTATGTGCCACTGCCCAGATTGTAGGAGAATCTCAGCCTCTCTTCTACTATTTCCAAGGCCAGAAATTCTGCCCGCTCTCCAGTTTGGTTATCATAGTTATACAACATTAAGGCATTACTTTTTATAGTGGCAAACTTTATATAGATGTAATTATTGTTTGGATCCATACTGGGAAACTCCATATATGACAACTCTTCAAATCCATAACTGTTCAGTTCACAATGATTCCCAAAAACACCTGCAAAATGAAAAGTAAAAYCTGGTATCAGATAGTTTTTTCCTCACTGAGCATTCTCCCTGAAACAAAGTACTGATGTGCTCTAGACATGGCTATGATACACAGGCTTTTTAAGAAACCTYTAATGTATGATTAAAAACATGCAACTTGAACAGAAGAATCCGATTACCCACAGGTGGGTGTTGAAGTATACATATTTAAACTTAAAAATTGAGTTACAGATGACAGTTACATCTATTGAAAAACAAAGTACATTTCATTGAGCTCCATGGTTTCTTTAGGAAAAAAAAAAAGCAAGTTTGACAGCCATGTCAAATATGGTTGTTAATTATCATCAGGCCTTTGTTAATCCAGTTACGGAAATAAATATGCAACTTGAGCTTATTTTTCTCTCTATAGCTGTTATTTGAACTGTTTCTCAATCGGTGGCTCATTTTTTATACTTATGATATAAGCATATGTGTGATTAAAACATTATGCCTTCTTGTGTTTTATTGATCTGAATATTTTGGTGCATTCTACATATTTCTTCTCAGATCTCTGTCACATAATTTTCCTTGATTTTTTTTTTACTGCAGCGACAATGAGAAAAAACYTACTTAATTTATGAATATTAGTTACATTTACAATGGACTATGACTATATAGGAAATGAATAAACTCTGAGGAATCATAAAACAAAGGAAACAAAACAGAATAAAGACGTTATTCCACATGTTAGTAGAAAACCGTATAGAGTTAGTTACAAATGTGTATTGAGAACCATACTTTTGTGTGAGCTTTTTCAGCAGCCTTAAAACATTGTAGATGATTTCTCAGGTTTATCTGTTTTTTGATTAATCTGTTGCATTTACTTTCATGCTTTTCTATATGAACAATGACAAATCTGGATTAATCTGCATTCAGAACCAATCTTGCTGCCATTATATCATGATACCTTAAAATGTCTGTGTTGTTTTATGTCTGTATTGGGTTCATTCCGCAAACCAATTTTGGGATAATTAAATTCTAATAATTATTACACCATTTTGGCAGTACTATATGCTTCTCTGATTCTCGGAATAGTACTCTGGTTTTGGAACTCAGAACTTTATTAACATACAATAAATTGAATGGGCAAGTACTGGTGTGGGCTAACAAAGCTGTTTTGATTCCGTCAGGTTCTCTTAATCAAATCTACTAAATATAAAAGTGCCAATATCTAACGTTGGGCTCCTCACTTGCAGAAAAATGCGGGTGCTCTCTAGTTCTTGCTTTACAGATATTTTGGCAAATTGTGCAAATTTCTCAAAAGAAAACCAAGCGCTCTCTGCTCAATATCATCCCGAAGTCCCTTTTTTCTAGTTTAACATTATGTACACTTCCTTGCACTTTGCAAGCGCGTAGGACGCAAGAATACTGATGTTATTTACAGTGGTCTTCCTCTTCAGCTCTTACACCCATTGGTTTTATGCAGGTAAAAATAAATAACGATTTGAGAAATATTAATAGGGAAAGGGAGGATCAAGCAGAGAGGAGGAGAAGCGTACTCACCAAAGGGGCAGTGGCAGTAATACCCCTCCACCCCGCTTTGGCAGGATCCACCATTGAAACAGGGGTTGCACTCACAGTAATTGACAGCGGAGTCGCACGTTTTCCCTGCGATTAGGGAATAAAAGCAATTTCCAGGTCAGAGCATTCAGGTCGATAGGAAAGTCAGGCTGGTATTTAGGCAACGAGCTTATGAACCAATGCTGAACGCATGGCGAGGAGAGAGGGTGCCAGGGACCAGTTGCGGYTGTGGGATGGAGAGAGGAAACACAGAGACAATGGCGGGCTGCTCCCAGCCCTGACACAGGCATAATACGCGGCCCAGAGAAATTAACTTYTCTTTTCAAGTGTCTCATTGCAATTATCTCATATAGGTATTGGTGGCTTGTGGTTTTTTGCTTGTTTGTTTGTTTTTAAATTAACTGATGTCYGTAAAAGAGAGATCATGAAATGAAAGGAGATGCTGAACTAAAAAAAAAATAAATAAAAATTTTATTTCCCCCCCTATTGAATGCAATGTACTCATTACTGTAAAGGAGATACAGACAGCCCTTGCTGGACCCTATATGAACACGGCATGCTGAACACAGGCTGCTATTGTACATTATATGATTTTTCTTATTTTTCCTCATCAATTACAACCTCTTTCCTGACTCGGAGGGACCGCAGTCCTCTGGAACTAAAACAAGTTACCCTGGATACAGTCCTTCTCTAAGCAGACATTGTCACATGTGGTAAATATTATTCACCAGAGAATAAACTGAAATCACATAATTCATTTCAACAAGGAAGGGAACCAAGAGAAAAAATGAAGATTTTAACAGATGCCGAATACTGACAAGGGGATTCTTTGTACAAATCTAAAATTTTCTTTGTATGGAAACATTAACTGCAAAAGTATTGGTCTTCACTTCTAAGTTTTTCATTGCTTAACTTTTATCCGTTTAGCAACACTTCCACTATATACCACTCTTGGTACCTGCCCTCCTTCTGCAGCAGTGCCAGCCTTCRCTGCCTGCTCAGCAAAAACTTGAAAATATTGTCATGTTTGTCCCTCATGTTTCTCTGCAAAAATTGAGAAAATCAGCCACGCTTTTCCAGACCTCTCCTTGAACTTCATCTAGGCCAGGATATATACACATAGCAAAGGCTAAGACTGCCTTAATGCTTCTTATTGCACTGATAATGAATTATTTCATTCCTCACACCATATAAATTTAATACACATTGAAGTTAAAAGTACAACATGAGCTTGCACAGAGGGTGTCCATTCTTATATGTCACATATATCTTATAATTCTTACATCTCACATAACAGCAATGCACAATATGCAGTCCTTAAGGATTGCTGGTCCCTAAAACTGTAGAAAATCAGGACTGTGCTATATTAACCGTGCTAACTTTTTCAGAATTTCACAACTTCAGTGACCTAATTAAGAAAACCTCTTTTTTATCCCCTCTACTCTTCTATTTAACCTAAAGAGGTTTGCAGGCAGTTCTTCCGTGTGAGCAGCAGCCCTCCATGTGCGACTGCAAGCAGGATGGAAAAGGAGCGCTGGAGGATTCCTGTGGTTAATACGTAACTTGTAGATTCACCATAAATCCAGGAAACATTTCCAGTGTCTGAATCTGATTATGCTTTGGGGGTATTTATTTATATTTTATTCTCTAATGGGCATGACTGAAGGATGAGCTAACTTTTTATGTTTTCTTTATTTTAAAATTATGGTACATAGTACAGATCTTTGACTTACCGAGGAGAACACATARCAAGAGTGAGGCAGAGATGCTTAAAATAGCTCAATGATGTTTCTTAGTTTTCACAAAAATCAAGTGTAGCTAATAAGGATTACTCATTTTTTTGCAATTCAATCTAACTATATAGTCTTCTTTTTCTCAGCTAACATTAAAACTGGCATATTTGCTGAGTCAGCAACAGAATATGGATGTTTATTTTAGATGCACATATTTTAACCAGCGAATAACATCATCTTCTTCACATTTAACAATTGTTTGAATAATTCATGAAACTAATAAAAGTGTGTTTGCATTTATTCCAACTGTTTTGACACAGGAGAAGACGAATACTCTGATGTAACAATTCATCAGAGCTATTAAAACTAATATTTATTTAAAATGAAGAAGAAATTTTGGCTATTCTTTGCCATTCACTGAAGTGCTAAAGACCTGGGAAAAATGTATCTATTTACATTTGGAATAACCATCCAACAAAAGATGTCTATGAAGCTTATTTTTCCTCTTTAAATGCATGTTAAGCATGCTTATTCTGGAAAGCGAGAGTCCTTCAGCCAGATATCGGCAGGACAAAAGTACAACTTGGGAATACTATTCTAGTTTATCACTATGGTTGTTCTGTATAAGGATTTAGAAYAAACTACTTTGATAAAGCAAGATCATTAGAAAAACCTGGTAAACAGATGATGAGAGTTATAAACTAGAAACTGATAAATAAATAAATAAGTAGGTAAACAGTATAATATAATGTCATGTAACTATCGGAAGAACAGAAACTTAATTTTATTTAGTATATAACTCATTTTCAATTAAAAAAAAATCCTGGTATGACCACTTAAACTTTTAAAGACATCCATCTTTTTTTCCCACTTCAAGATAATTTTTAATTATACTTTTTCTTTCTTCTAAAGGATTCCAACTCTCCTGAATTTCTTCTCCTCTGTGTATCCCTCCAGGCAACCTTACCTACCAATTACCTTACATCAGCTTCTTCGGAAGACAATTGCTGCTACAAGGCCTCATTCGCTTTTTTCTGCAGAATCCTGAACAACATCAATTCATCCAAATTTCCTGCTACCTTCAGATCTTTAGTCAGTCCCTCCTTAGACTCCTTTGAGACAGAAACTCTCATGCATTCCTCATCCATCCTCTAAGGAAAGGTCTCCATATTTCAAGCTATTGGCAGCCTGCATTGGTTACTCTGCCGAGATCCGGAGAATTTCTATCAACACCTGTTTTTTGGATGGTCCACCAGTGTTCAAACTGCACCTTCTTACTCTTCCCTTTTCATCTAAACCATGTTCCTCCTGTGCTCCTGTTTTTTTCCCTCTGTTGTTATTGCCCAGACTCGATCGGCAGAAGTGGATCTTTCTAGACCTCTGAACAAGGACATATACTCTAGAAATAATGGAAAAAGTTGGAGATGATGATGTGCAACCCCCATTCAAAGCAAGGCAACCTTCAAAGTTAGATCAGGGTGCRCAGGCTTTTACCCAGCAGGGCTCTTCTCTTGTTTGTCTTCACCGTGGGCATTCCTCCAGACAAGTTGCTGTGATACCAGTCACATTGTACTTGGTCCCGCAACTTCTACTAAACTTCGACTTTTTTCTTTTAACACCTTATTCTTCTAGCAGGTAGAGCCATCCAAGATGGCAACAGGTTGTCCTACCACTTTCAGTTATCTCCCTTGCAGCATGCTAATGCTGGCTTTCCAGTACCTCATTAAAAGAGTGTATTTGTTCAAGTCCACCCTGATGGCCTACCAGTTTCATGGGTTACAGACACAATAAGGTGTGTACTAAAGATTTAGATTTGGAAAAACAAAACATAGCTTGCAAACCCATTGTTTTTGCTGTTCTGCCTAAGATATTATGTTTATATTTAGATACTATTTTTTTGTGGAGAGAAAAAAAAAGAAAAAAAGGAGTTTTAGAGAGGACTGTTTTTCTTGAGTAGAGAATTTACACAAGTACTAGCTATTTTGAAATTCTCTCCTGGACAGATCAAAAAAATCATTCAAGGAACCTTACTGGATTGAAGAGGATAAGAAACTGCTTGCCACTATGCATAAAAGCATCCTCACCTGAATCCAAGTGCTCAGTTTTACTGCTTTCCAGAAAGATAATGCCAATGATCTTAACTTCACAAAACTAGAGTAGTTTTGGTTTTCAGAGGTCATTTTCCACAACAGTCTGCTGATTTAAGTTTTACAACATGAATTTAAGAGTAATATTCTGATAGACCTTTATCCCATCTAAGTAGTGTGCCTTGAAAAATTACGGGATGTCTGTGTTTTCATGGCTTACACAAGTTAATTTTCAAGAAGTATTTTCACACATTCGGACTACTATGCACTTCTCAGCTGGGGAATAATTTTATTTGGACAGCATAAAGAATTAGGCTAATCATATATGTTTGATTAGTGTTTCAGGGTATCAAATCCAGCTAAGGGAAGGAAACGTCTCAGCCAATGTTTTGGGAACCAGGGAGACTCCAAACCAGAGCCACCCCAGTAACACTCCAGTTCAGATGAACATTGCAGTTAGTTGAGTTTATAGATCTCAGCTGAAATATTCAAAGATTCGAGGTATTCATTTTTTTGTCAGAAAGCTCTTTTTCTGAAGACCATGAAAATTCAGATAACGCTGGATAATTGATAACAGACAGCATTCAGCATTTATCATTCATCACCTCAAGCTGATGATATCACATGCAGGGGCTTATGCAAAAATCTAACTTCCTGAGAATTTTTTTTTTAATTGAAAAATGTAACAGGAACAGATACCAGCTGAATGCTCTTGGGTTAGATTTCAGTTGATTTGAGAGTTTTAGCTTTTGTGGTTCTCTGTGTCCATCTTTTAAAGTGGTTGTTCTAATATTTTAATCTTGCATTTGAAACAATTTCACAAACCTACATTCCTTCATCTTAATGAGTCCTGGAAAACAGGAAATGAAGGGTTCAAAGGAAGGGCAGACAACTACTGTAAATCACAAAGTATATTCCCTCCAGAAAGTGATTATTTTAAAAACAAAACCTGATCATCATTAAGAGATGTAATTATAACAGATTGTTTAAACTCTAATGATGTTGCTCTGAGGTAATCAGTCTTTATAATCCTATTCAGTGAAAAGAACTACATTACCTTTGCAGTATGATGAAGTGAAATGCAGCTGACAAAACATAATAAATCAAGGAAAAGTAAGACTCTCAGTTTTCAGGTAGGCCATTATAAAGGTCTGCAGCTCATGTACTCTAATTTACGGTGAACAGAGAGTCTGTCTCAGAAAATACTAATTTCTACTTGTATGCAGTACCGTGTAAATATTTTTTTTTACCGAGCATGCAAATTCAATTATGAGACTGTATTTTCATTCCAAGAGAAGCAGCAAAGCTATGTATATGGTAAACTGAATTAGAAATCCACTATTTTGGATGTCTCTTTTTTTTTTTTTTTGCTGAGGGACTCAAGTTTTATATTCATACAGTAACAGTTTCAGGCTATATTTTTACATTCACTATGGCTATCTTTAATCATATACGAATCAGGACTAAACGCCCAAACAGCAGTGTTCTCTTTCTGTTGGCAGTATAATAATGACATAATAGTCTCAATGTCAAGCATTCTCAATCAATCTGTATTTTGACATTTGTTTGCAGAACCTATTGAATATTAAATTTGCAGAATTTCAAATATGATTTTGCAGACATAAAATGTCTAAATATACTGAATATTGATTGTGATCTTATCTAATAAGCTCTGTTGATATTCAACTCCAAAGATATTTTGGTTTTTAATTACATATTTTGGTGCCATTTGTTTTCTGTCTTGATCAATTAATCTCCAGACACTTAAATAATTCTTGATTCTGCAATGGCCAAGTGATTTAAAAAGATCTGACTCCCAAATAGAAACGTCTGCCTCAGTGGTAGTCTATTTTAAAGTTATTTGTGTTGACAAGGAGTTTAAGAAAGCTCATATCACATGCCACATTTAATTCATGGCGTGAAAGAAATCCAACACTTCAAACTGCAAGAGTCTCTCATTACATTTTCTTAGTTAAAACGTTCTTCTTTTTTCAAGCTTGTCACACGTAAAGCTTTATTTTTAGCTGACATAACGGTTGAACATTAAGATATGAGCTTTAATACCAGAAAAAATTAGCTAGACGTTTCTTTAATGTTTCAAATTATAGGCTAGAGGCATATACTATAGTACGCTGCTAGAGTTAATGAAGTGTTTTGCTTCGTTGCAACAGCAAACATATGCCCATGTAATCTCTGGTGCTAATGACCTAAAGAGTTAGAGGGGATAGGTGCCCTAGAATTAGTTTGTCATGCTCCTGGCAAAATAATTTGATGTACTATTACAACATGAGATAAAATCCTGGATTGGTAACTTAATTAGAACTGCTTGTCAATTAACAGTAATTGCTCCTGACCTGAGGCTCAGTAGTACATTTGTGAGGTTCACACAAAAGATCACATCAGTGTCCTTTATATCAACAGCCCCTTCACACGGAATATGTATCTGCTGCTGTAGCTGTGCTTTAAGTGAAGTAGTTAAACCTTCATTTTGAAATTGATTAACATTCTCCTTTGCAACAACGTGTATCACATCYCCTGTACTAATCTGGTTTAAGAAAAAAACCAAAAGAACAATCAACCCCCTGATCACTCCACTGGTTACAAATGAGTTTTGGTGGCAGTGGTGGCAAGCCCGAATACCCACACCATAGTGAGTGCCGACCTGGGCTGCCCTGGGGCAGCCGCGATACAGAAATACTCCTTAGAAAAGGTAATGAAAGCCTTACCTAATCTTCACTGGTTAGATTCGTTTATGATGTCTGTAAAAAATGGCCATAAGCAATGGTTAAAATTGTCCAGACCTTCCTTAAATATCATACTCATGACAGAAGCAAGCATCAGCCTGCTTTTCTAGGGATAAAATGCTYCTATGTTTGAATGTGTAATAAATATTAGAGAAAAAATACTCAGAAGAGGTAGGAATGCTGCAGATGTTTCTGGTGTTAATAAAAAAAATAAATGACAAACGGACAAAATACGGAACAGACATGCTTGATCATTTTGCCCGAATTCTGTTTTTTCCTACATCCTTCATCTGTTTTCTGTCTTGTAAGACTGAGCAATTCAGGGCAGAGGCCGATTTTCTTGCTTGGCACACTCCTAGCAGACTTGAAATGCTACCACAATATGCGTAACAATAACACAAAAATCATACTTAGGCATTGGAAATTGTTTCTACATATTTAATAAATTAAAATAGCTCTTGTAAAAATCTTTCTGTTCTGACGCAAATCAGGTAAGTGACATTTGCCTGAGGACAGAGCTGAAATAAAATAATACTGTGGGCACCTGGTCTTCTGAGTTTTCGTAACTACAAATACCTCATTTTGCATGACGCTTTCACCTATCGGGGATGCTCATATTCAGACACTCTTGTGCTAAAAAGGCATGTTTCTGCCCTCTTTCCACCTCTTCTGGACTGTAAGACAGAGAAGTAAAAGCATACCTGTATACCCGGTTTTACAAACGCAGTTGAAGCTTCCTGGGAAGTTCTGGCAGGCGGCACCGTTTTTGCACGGGTTGGAAAGGCACTCGTTGACATCCCTCTCGCAGGCCATGCCAGTGAAGCCCTCTAGGCAACTGCACGAGAAGCCCCCCACCAAGTTGTGGCAAGTCCCGTCGTTGTGGCAGGGGGAAGGAAGGCATTCATCGATGTCCGTCTCACAGAGGCTCCCATCATACCCTGGCATGCACCTGCACACGAAGGGCCGGAGGGGTTCATTGGCCACGATGATGACCGGGACGCTCTCGTGGCTCTTCAGAGCCGGGCTCACCGCCAACCTCCTCAGGCAGCTCCCTCCGTTCTGGCAGGGGCTCTGCAGGCACCAGTCGTGGTCCACAGCCTCGATCCGTACCCCGCTCTGACGGAAGAGGACATCTTTGATGCTCTCGAAGAAGGTGGCCACGCCGCTGGGATTCACATACTGGTTGTTGCCACGTTTGACGGCCGCCATCAGGAAGGTGTGGTTGCTCTCCTCGTACAACCCATAGAGCTGGACGGCGGTGCCCAGCCCCGTCAGCTGGGAGCTGGTGATGCGCAAGAAGTGGAGATAGTGATTCGTCAGGAAATCCCGCACGCTGTGGGCGCTCAGGCGGAGGAGGATGCTGTTGTCAATGGTGGCGTTGCTGAAGCCCGCGAAGAAAATCCGGACGCTGCTGGTGACAGCACCGTGCAACCCGTCGTTGCTGAGGACGGACAGGTCAAATGTGCCATCCGTGGACCTCGCCTGCGAGTGCAGCTCGCAGGTACCCCCGGGAATGCTGAAGAGGCTGGTGACTCCTGAGGTGAGGGAGCACTGGAAGCTGTCTAGCACATCTGGATCCTGCGGCTTTACGTTGCCCAAAATTCCACCTGGGAAGAGGTTGCCATAATAGTGAACAAAGATTTCTACCGTTCTGGGCTGAGATGGGTTGTCGTTTTGATCTATTACCTTGATCTGCACAGTTCCTGTGGAAGACATCTGAGGAACGCCAGAGTCTCTCGTAATCACAGAGAGGTAGAAATCGCTGATTTGCTCCCTGTCGATCTCTCTCGTCGTTGTCAGCACGCCAGCGGTGCTAAGGCTGAAATAGCTGGTTGCGGGGCCAGTGCTGAGCAAATAATACGTAAAGGGACCTTGGTTTGGAGGGAGATCAGGATCTGACGATTGAAGCGTCATCACAAGGGTTCCCGCACGGTTATTCTCCATGACTTCTCCTTGGCTGGTGGACAAGGTAGGGCCGTTGTCATTGATATCTTCCAAAGTTACCAATAAAGAGGCACTTCCTGTAGCAGATGGCGTTCCYGAATCGATGGCCAGCACAGACAGGTTGTACACAGGCAACATTTCTCGATCCAGCTCTGCAGTGACCGTCACCTGTCCTGTCTGCGGGTTGATGGAAAAGGCACTGTTGTCGTTGCCAGACCCAATGAAATAGGAAAACCTGCTCCAGCTAGGGACAGAATCTGAATCAAAGGCACTCACGAACGTGACATGGGTGCCTGGAGGAACACCCTCGCTGATTTGTATATTGTAGGTTCCTAAGGTAAAAACGGGAGGATCGTTGGCATCCAGTATAGTGATATTAACGGTTACTTCATCTATATCTGCACCACGAATGCTCCCCAAATTTTTTGCGAGGACCTTCAAAGAGATTCGTTCTTCTTTTTCTCTGTCGAGAGATCCTGAAACATAGATCTGGCCACTTTTCTCATCTATCCGGAAGCCTTTCTTTCTGCTGTTGCCRAAGATAAGGTAGTGGACTTCTCCATCAGTTCCCATATCACGATCACTTGCAAAAACTTCACCTACAACAGTACCTTTGGAGGCTGCCTCAGAAACCTCAAAATAATAAAGCTTGGACACAAAACGGGGCACATATTCATTTGTCCCTTCTAACTGGATGTTGACACTAGCAAAGCTGCACCTCTCTTCATCTGGAACATTAAAAGCCTTTACCGTTAAATGGTAACTTTGCTTTGTTTCATAATCTAAAAATCCCTGGGTGGTGATCGTTCCTGTATTGGGGTCAATGACAAAGAGGTCACTATCTGAGGACTGAATAGCATATGCAATCACAGCGTTAGGTCCAGAGTCAGCATCAGTGGCATTTAAACGAATAACAGTTGTCCCACTGGGGGCATTTTCTAACACATTGGGAAAGTAGTCCTCAGGGCTGAATGCTGGAGAGTTATCATTCACATCAATGACATTAACAGTGACGCTGCAGTAGCCTGTTCTGGACACCCACCCTCCATCCGTGGCAGTAACAACTAGTTCATGCTTTTGATGTAACTCAAAATCAAGTGGTTTTGCTAGTGTCAGTGTACCRGTAGTTGTATTAATAGCAAAGATGCCAGCCTCATTTCCAGAAGAAATATTATATCTGATTAATCCATTCATAGCGGCATCTCTGTCTCGGGCTGAAACCGTCCTGACCACTGTTCCAACAGAGTGGCTCTCCGGGATAGTAACGCTCATACGGCTTTGAGAAAACTCGGGTGTATGGTAATTTTCCTCTGTTACTACTATTTCAACAGCTACCTCGGATGAGAGTGGAGGATTACCTTTATCCTTTGCTTTCACTTTAAACAGAAAGTTTTTGTTCAAATCAGCCATTAGTGAAGATGACACAGAAATCCAGCCCGTACTCTTGTCCAGTCTGAATTTATTAGTTTTGCTTTCATCAGAGAGAAAGTACTCCACTTCAGAATTCAAGCCAAAGTCTTTGTCATCCACTGCAGTAACTTTAATTAAGTTTGTGCCAACCCTCACGTTCTTAGTAACAGGAGTAAAATATTTACGAGCAAGGAACAGCGGTGTGTTGTCGTTGCTGTCTACTATGTTAATGGTGACGGTTGTCTCGCTCATTAACGGAGGACTGCCTCGGTCTGAAGAAGTAACAATGAAGCTGTGCCTATTAATGTTGACATTGCTTGAACCGCTGGAGTTTTGGTATCTTAAATACTGCTTGTTGAAAATTTCCCCTGTGGTTGCATTAATTCGGAAGAACTCGGACTGGGATTTTATGAAGTAGAAGACTTGGCCATTCGACCCTTCATCAGGATCGGTGGCTGAAACCTGGGTGACCTTCAACCCAATCCCAGGAAGCTCGGGACACTCCAGGTAATAGGATGGCTTTGTAAATCGTGGGGCATTGTCRTTGACATCCGTGACAAATATGGTGACATCCGTGCTCACCGTCCACCCGGAGTCATGCGCAGAGACCCTGATTCTGTAGCGGTCTGTGTCCTCCCTGTTCAGTGGTCTGCTGATGGTGATGTCCCCAGTGCTGGGATTTATGGTAAACGGGAGACTTGTATCCCTTATGGAGTACCTGCTGACCGCGTTCACCCCAATGTCTTCATCTGACGTCGTGACTCGGGTTACCGTAAAACCCAGAGGTGCATTTTCAGGCACGGAAGCACTGAATATCTGGGAAAACCTCGGAGCATTGTCATTTTCATCTAAAATATTAATGATAACTTTGACGGTCGTGCTCTGGAGCGGGGTGCCTTTATCTGAAGCTTTTATGGTTAGTATGTATCGAGACAATTTCTCCCTGTCCAAGGGCCTGACACTTCTGATCTCACCAGTGGCTCGATTGATACTGAAACTGTTTTCCACATTGCCCTCAATTATTTCATAATTTAGCTGTCCGTTTAGACCACTGTCCCTGTCGACAGCAGCCACCATCAGTATCTTCCGCGGGGACAGGTTCTCCACTATTTCTGCAATGAAGGGATCTTGCTCAAACTCCGGCGCATTATCATTGACATCTATCACCGTTACTTCCAGTTTCTTATATGAGGAAAAGGGAGGAAAGCCTGTATCTCTCGCCTCGATCCAAACCACATATTTCTGTATGGCTTCGAAATCTAAAGCCCGCCCGACAGAAAGCTGTCCTGTCACCTGGTCGACCTGGAAGGTGCTGCCCAGGTTACCACTGGCGATGTAGTAAGACAAGGAGCCTCCTCTGGCCGAAGACCCGGAGACGGTGGTGACAAGTGTACCGACCGCTTGGTTTTCAGGAAATGTGAAGGTCTCCTGATCCGCCTGAACACGAGGAAATTCTGCTCTGTTCACAAACCTCACGGTGACAGTTGTAGAGTCTGTCTTGGGGTACCGGCCGCCATCCCTCACGTGAACAGAAATGGTGACTTCGGACTCTCCYGCCAGCGGGTTCGCAGCCAGGATCGCCCCCCTCGCTGGATCAATGTGGAATTTCTCGGAGTTTTTCCCCATGAGGGAATAATGGAGCTCGGCGTTGGAGCCAGCATCTGCATCAGTGACAGTCACAGCAAACACGAACGAGCCTGCAACGGAGAACAAAGTTAGGGCATCTTCAGAAGCACCGATCGTGGGAAACGTGATGTCAGCTTTTCACAGGGAAGCACTCGAGAGGGTCCCCCTCCTGGTATTCATCCTGGAGCAGTATGCTCTTCCTTACACTGCTCTGAAAATGAACTGCTTTTTCCACAGGATGGTAGGTTCAACAAGGGGTAGGTGAGTTCGTGAGCCCACAAGACATGCACGCAGCCAAAAAATGTGGATGTCAGTGCCCGCACATATATCTGCACTGGAAAATGGACCTGCAACTTTTTGGAAGTCTAGCATCCCATTTCTAGAACATTCACATTATGAAAGCCATAAATCTAATAGGATAGAATGTTATTTTGATTTTTTTAATTACTCATAGTTTATTTATCCATGTAAAAAAACCCCTGGAATTCAACAACTATTAAGGTTACGTAAGTGAACAGGCAGCACCCATGGACATTTACCCTATACACCCACCTCCTCTTGCAGCCCCTTTTCTTCCTATTGCCCAGATGTTGCTCCTTTGACCCAAATAGCTTCTTGCTTCTGATTTTGTAAGAGTATTCTGAGGACAGTAACTATGGGACTGCATTTGTAAAAGCACGCTGATCCTCTGAGATAGGGGTAAAATCACACAGAAATACAAAACCATTGCACACTAGTGCAATAACATGAATATATTATGTTTTAGGTCTTTCGAATTTATGCTTCACAATGAGCTCGACTATATGGGCACTATGCGCGTTAACCTCTATATTTGCCTATCCGCAAGAAGAATCCAGAGTGTTCTTTTGCACTGGAGTTTACAGGTCTAATGCACGGCACGTCTTTCAAATTTGACACTGTCCAATCAAGTTGCAGAACACTCTGTTGATGTTTTACTGGTACTGAAATTTAGAAAATACCCACTTCTGTATAAAAATCATGTTGTTTTCAACCTCTTAAGGCAAAAATCATTTACAGACAGGAATGACTTTGACAGCGTCCCCTTAAAACTATACTTCATGTCACTATTTGTCATGTGCAATGATTTGTACTTCAGGGGGAGGAATATTTAGACAAGAACAGTATTCAAACCCTTGTGAGAAATGGGACAGGAAAAAACTAAGATTTTTGCTTCAGTTAAGCAAATTATATTATTAATTATTATTATTACTAGTTCCCCCTTTTAAACTTGATTAAAAAATAACACGGAAATTAAGCTTTTTCTTTCAAAATGTACACTAAATATCCTGTGATTGGAATAAAAGAAGTTATATAAGGATTTGTTCTTTTTTTTGGAAAAGCTATTTCAGATGCTACACTGGACTGCAATAAAGTTGTTGATTTTTTTTTTAAATGGACGCCATGCCTGCTAGTGACATCATTGTCAACAGCCTTTCAAAATAATGTGAAAAGATATTAAGATTTCCTTTTAAATGAAAGTGAACTATCAACAGAGGAAGTTGCATGCATAAAAAAGTGCACGCATCCCTAGGTTTTTGCTAAGTTAAAAAGAGAGTAAACATAGCATAGGCTTTCTATATGTTTCTAGTTATAACGGGTTTCATACAAAAAGCATCCAAAAAGATATTGCCAGAAAACATCAGTTAAACCTATCTGTACTCCTCATAAATGCATTTAAAGAAACACCCCAAAAAGAACCACACAAAGGCACCGTGCCCTAGTCAGAATATACAAAGATTCACCAATGCAATAATAAAATAATTTCATAATGCTGTTCTGGAAACAGGGAAGAAATGTAAACAAATTCATTCTTCCATAAAAAGGAGAAGTATTTGCAATTGTTTAAAATTTAGAGAGAAAACCCAAGACATGGAAATAAGCCCTCTTTTTTGTTCTTTTAAAGGAAAATTTGTTTTGTAAACCATTTGTCTTGCAATCCTCTCTGTAGGCATCACATATCCATGTATGCCTATGCATATGAAAACACACAGTGACGCCGATTTCCACAGCCAACCACTCTGACTGAAATTTGGTAAATCTGGGGTAATACAGTGATCATATTATAAAATCCTTTTACTGTTTTGAGATAGTAGAGGTCCCGGTATTAGTCCATTTTAAATCTTGGAAAAAAATCTCAAAATAGCAGAACCTTTCAGTAAATTCTCTCCAACCTCATGCAAATACACATATTCTCCTTTCTTTCCCCTTGCAATGCCAATTCTGCAAATAGAAAATGTTAGTATTTTGGACTTACCCATTTCTAATGTATTTATTTATCAGGCTTGTTTAAACATGAACTGAATCAGAAATTAATTCCTGCATTGAGTGAAGTCACTTTGATTTGGGTGTAGGTTCCACAAAAGGAAGGTGGATGCATGGCTTTACTTTTATTTTTTGCTTCACCACTTGGCTCACAGAAAAGCAACATAATTAACATCTGATATAGACACGGCCTTTTTGGAAGAGGTTGACAAAATCCTTTTTAAGAATTGCTCAGGGTGGAAAAAGAACATCTACATGCAGTAGGAGACTTTCAGAGGAAAAAAAAGGCCATTGCCTTCCTAACCTTGGCAAAATAATTTAATCACTTGAGTGGGTGCTCATTTACACTATATGTTTTCTTTACATAACTGCATGAAAATAACTGAATTTGAATGGAAGAAACAAACTAAAAAAAATTGCTAAATTGCGGGTGATATATTAAGCCTTGCCATTATTCATTCCTATGCAACACGAAGATAACAAAACCTGGACAACAGCTGCAGAGGAACATCTCAGAAACATTTCTTGTGGCACTCCTTTGCATTTCATTAAGACGTTTATGCAATCTGAAGTATCCCAAGCACCGCCACTGATCAGGTTACCTGAAGTGGTAGGCGATGGGACATGGGTGACGTAGGGATGGTGCTGAAATTTGGGCGGGTTGTCATTCACATCGGCGACAGCGACGAGCACGCTGGTGGAACTGGAGAGAGCCCTGGGGAAGCCCCCGTCGCTCGCCACCACCACCAAAGTGTAGTTCTCCCTCGCCTCTCGATCCAGGAGAGCACTGGTGATGATTTGTCCTGTTGATGGGTTGATTGTGAATTGCGAATTGCCACCAGTAAGCCTATAGCTGTTTGAAAGAAAAAAAACGAGGAAGAAAAATTTCGATTAGTATTTCATAAGGCAGCCTGCTACCTTAAGATAATAACAACTTTCTATACTCTTCAGACCACCATGCTGATGTGTATCAACACACGGATTTTCCTCTGACTGTTCATCCATCTTCACTTTTTTTCTCTGTCATATTTCCAGACCTGTCATAAATGACATTCCTGGGGATTTCCAAGCGTAGTTGCTTAACACAGATGGATTTCTAATAAATGAGGAGCAGACTGAGCCTTTGTACATTTGGAGATACAGTTGGACATACTCTCAAAATTGCCTACTGGAGGTATCCTCTAGTACTGATTTCCCTGGGCTAACGCATTATGTGTTATTTCAAAAGGCTGACAAACCTCTTAACCGAATCCGCAGAATATAATTAGAAAAAATACTATTTTCTGAAATAAAAGGAGGGTAATTTTACAAAATAATATGAAGATTTATAATTCATATTKTTTCCTGATACTGAGCTAAGTTTTGCTATTCAAGATTTCCATGTTAATTCATAGCAAATTAGTAACCACAGAGCTAAGTTAATAGAGACTAATTGGGACCAGAATGTGGTGTATTGGTGATTGGTGTATATATATGTGCACACATCCATGTGTGTGTGCAAAAATGTGATTTGCTAAGAACTGACTGTGTGCTTACTGCAGTGCGTCGCACGAGCTACCTCTGGCTTACTAGCACAGTGAATTTGTCCTTTCTCTTTGAATGCTTACCCAGCTTGTGTTCACACAGAATGAATCTCAAAGATATGTGGGCTGTATTTTTAAAGGTAATTGGTTAATATTATATTTTTTATTAATTCAGATAATGGGTTGTCTACAAAACAAAGAAAACAAAAACTAGCTAAAATTAACAATTCCCATATTCAATATTATAACCCTGACAAAACCCAGCACAGCTGTGATTAGCATTGCTTCTTCAGAGAAGCCTGGTACAGCACAGTAGCAGCTTTTTGAGGTATACGATTCTATAAAAGATTCAGAAGAAAATGACTTTTATGAAACATAGTAATATTCCTATCTTCATCTTTTTAAAATTAGAACAGGTTATGAGGTTATGACAGAAATAATAACACAGGCCAGAAGCTTTACCTAGAGGATTGATAGCCAGCCTGTGTAATAAGCTGTGGCAACTTCTCCTGTTCAGTCATTAATCTCTACAGAATGCCATGAGCATGCTTTAATTGCTTAATTATGATATAATATGATGGCCATATGTAATTATTCTCCAGCCATAGCAATGTGTATCTAGGGCGGAAAGAATGTGCACAAAGCCTAAAGCTCCACTTAAACCTCCCTAAATACCATCAGCACAGRCAAATTTCATCTCTGATCTGCAATATTTTAACCCCGTGTGAGGTGTCGCAGAAGAGAGGAACTTTCTCTTCTGTATTTCCACATATATAGAACGGCTCAAGCTTTAGCATCAGAAAGATGCTATGAAAACCTTTTTTTTTTTTTAAAAAAAAAAAGAGAATAAAGACAAATTACATTTGCCATAGGATATTCTGAATTATATCTGAGTACAACTGCATGCAAACGAACTGGACAATCTAAGTGAGTGTCAGCATAGTTACAAAAAAATTCCAAACCCAAGCCAAAAAAAAGCCCCAAACCCCTGGAACGTTAATGGGTACAACCAGCATAAAAGGAATTTGACTGAAGTGCTTCAAATCTGGCCTTTTGACTAGTCTGTGCTGACCCCTCTTATCTATACTAACTTTAACAAGACTGCTCAAGCGTGCATAGCCATTAACAACCTCATCAGCCTCCTTTAATGACTTCACAGGTTATCACCAGAAATAAGAGAAAAGAAGTCRGCATGTGCGGATATGTAACAGTTTTGCAGAAGATTATCTACTTCTTGCATGACACAGTCCATTTTTTGACTTTACATGAAAATTTTAGCAGAGGATTTTACATACCATCTTTGGAAACCAAAGATTTGATTTTGAAACAGGCTGTAACAAGACTGAAAAGGAGTTCCGAGTGCTCAACACCTCTGACAAGAAGGCCTTACGTGTTCTGGTCCCTCTGGCTTTTACCAGTTTTGTAATACCAGCCATATTTTAAGATTTGCATTACTCAAAGGGCTGAATCYAGACAAATTCTGTCCAAGAAAAACAAAATATGTTCCTGAGTCTAAAAAGTGTAAAACGAAACCTGATAACAATTTTTAAATAGCTACTTACGAAGGAAAAAAATATTTTTATCAACTATTCTACTATGAGGTACTGAGTGAATGACAAAGACTAATGGCAGAGATATTAAAGCAATTCAACCACAATAAAGAAATCCAAGAGCACCCTGATAATTTCTGATTATGGAATGCGATCATTACAATCATTCATGCTTTGTATGGAATTCTTTTTTCTAAAGGAGCTTGCCAGAAATAGTTTCTTAGAGTGAAAGTGAATAGAATTAAAAGCTTCATTGTTTCACAATTTAATAAATGGTAGTTTTGGATGCTTTTCAAATATTTAAAGATGCCAAAACATAAAGTTTCTATTTTTGGCTTGTAGCTAGTTGGAAAGAAAATATTACAGTRTTTTATACACATTTGCTTTGCCATAACATAGATCTGTTTTACTTTACTTCCTTTTTTTAAAAAAATGACAACCACAGTGATATTCTTAAACATTTTGAAGAATGAACTGAAGTGAACTAACATAAGTAAATAAAGAAGCTACTTTTATATCCTGTTTTGTAAGTTTGGAAACAGAGATAAAGGTGTTTGCAGTCACAACAGTTAAATGTGATGAGATTACCTACGTGTTCTTCCAATTAATAACTAATACGAGTTTGCTTTGTATTCCATTCATAATAAATCAGTCCTCAGTGGATAATATTCAGCTTGTCACTGCCACTCGGCATCTTCATTACTCTTGTCTGTGAAACGGGGAATGGCCAGTGTTCAGCCCAGTGCCCAGCTAAGTCGYATCAACTGAGCTCTGCAAACCATTTGGCATTTAAAGCAAAAATGCCATTAACAAYCTCATCAGCCTCCTTTAATGACTTCACAGGTTATCACCAGAAATAAGAGAAAAGAAGTCAGCATGTGCGGATATGTAACAGTTTTGCAGAAGATTATCTACTTCTTGCATGACACACATTTAAAGCAAAAATGCCAAATTGTAACTTTTTACTGGTTTTCCGAATGGGATAAACGTTACACCTCGCCTTGTGTAATTTTCATTCTAAACTGGAGACATTAACTGACAATAAATTCACCCAAGGAACATGYTGGCTTTCAGTGAAAATTGCTTACTACATGAAAAGACATGAATGCAGCGACAAGGCAGGTAGTGGTTTCTGCTGACCTTTCAGCGGTCCGCAGTGTCTCCTGTAACGTGTATTAGCATGTTGGGTGATATTGTACCTGCTCGGCTAGTTTATTATAAATGCATCCAAGTCTGCATAAGCAGTCATCTAAACTACAGTTAGGTTTGAAAAGCCATTTAACATTCAAAATAAGATACTGCAGCCTTCCCCAAACATATGTATGCTATCACAAAATTAACATTATCCACTAGTTTGGACATTTTTATGCAAAAAAATGATACTGATTTCTAGGTTTGCCTAGCTTAAAAATTAAAGTTTAAAGATGACTAGAGCTGCAAAATACATCCTGTACTTTTTCCAGGGTGAGTGGTTTCATATGAACATAAGTAAAAAAAAAAATATTATTTAACTCTGCCCCAAAGTCAGCYTTTGTAGCAAATTTGTTAATGACGTTTGAAAAGTACATCTTCCTCTTCCCCACCAAGCCCTTCCTGAAAGCTCCTTCAATTAATATTTAAGTCTGTCAGCCTCCAAGAACAATGGTTTCTAGCTTCTTCGGGAATACATTTTAAAAGATTTGTGTTATATCTATTAACTATAGCCTTCATTACAAGGCCTYAATTCTAAAAGCTACGCTAAATAGAAGGCAAAAGCCTTTCCAAAGGCTACACAAGCTGATGGCAGTCAGTAATGATGATCATTCACAGCCTATATTGTATTTCTTTATGTAGAGAATGTATATATAAAGACTGCAAGCTTAAGTGCTTRCGACAGTATTTGGAGTTTCAGGGTTTCTTTGGTTTTTATTTAATTCATCTATCTCTACACTTACTGAGAAATATAAATCTAGYCTATTAACAATTACACTCAGGTGCAAGTTAAACTCATTTGCTTTTCACTTAGTAAAAAACTAAAATAACAGTGCAACTCTTCTTGTCCTTGATATAATTCTAAAAGCCTACAAACAACAAAAAAAAAGCCAGCTTTGCCAAAATAATTTAGCTACACATACACAGCTGTCCTTTGGTGTCCTACAGCTTTATAGCATGTTGGTGATGGACACTGGGGAAAAAAAGTCTTCAGGCAAGGTATGARGCAGTATTACATATAGCAATAGCAAATGACCTACCTAATAACAGCATTTGTAGAAGCATCAGAATCTGAGGAGTTTACGAGCAAAATATCTGTCCCYGTAGGTGCATCCTCCGGAACAGTGGCAGAATACACGTTAAAGGCGAATGTGGGGACATTGTCATTGACATCATCCACCGTGACAGCAATGGTTCCAGTACCAGTGAGGGCAGGAGACCCTGCGGAAAAGTGGGATACAAAATGCTAGAGGTTACAAATACCACCATGCTAATCTGAGGTCTGCCATCCTTCATTTAAAGCCTAGCGCTTGAGCATGTCACAGTTCACAGAGCAAGAAAACCAATTCCACATACAGGACAGGGTCAGATTTGTTTCAAAGGCATCTCAACATAAAGTAAAAGTTGTGAAAGAAAAAAAAAAAAAAAAGTAGTTGTTATTTTTCTTGCTCCATCTAATTCCAGAAATATTTTGTAATACAAGCTCAGCGGAAAAAGATGGTCTTGGAACCGCTCAGAAGCCTTCCTGTAACAATTAGGACCAATTTGAACGTGTGGTTGACTCTCCTATTTCTCTAAGAGAAGACGTTCAAAGGTGGCACACTGACAGCCGTGAAAACTCCAGCCCTCAATTTATTTATCCGCAGAACAAATAGAGTGGAAACAGTGGCAAACCCCAGCTTTCTGCRTGGCTTCTCCACTGCCGGTCGCACCCCTGACCTGGGGAGACCTTCTCTGAGTGAGTGAGAAGGTTGCACAGTCTCCAGCCCCATTCAGACTCAATCTCTCTGTAGAAGCAACCATCTAYAGCAGCAAATAATGCTCGCTCAGATGAGATATTGGCTTACGGGAAATCAGACTGAACTTATTTAACTTACGGCTTTCATCCTCCTTGTTATTCTAATACTTAACTCTGATGAGCAGAAACAAGTAAGAAATAGCATGTTTATTCATGTGCAATCTCTCAGTAGCTATTCCCTTAAGCTTCGCCTTTGTCAAATCCAAAAAAAGACAATGAAGAGTTTTACAAGTTCATGTCAGTTTTGTCAGTCTACTACACTTATTTTCAGCCAAGAATCAGCAAGACATCTTCTGCTAACCAAATTCTTCACTGAGGGTCCCTGAAAAAAATGGGATCGTTCGTTTCTTTGAATACATAACAAAAAGGAGAACGAGAGAATGATAGTGGAGCACAAAACACATGAGTTATGGCCCCTTTTACTCAAGAGACAGATGATGACCATGCCAAGGATGTGTCGCTTTCACCTTCAACCTCAAACACATACAATAATTTAACATTTGCTGGACTGGGAAAAAAGCAACGATAATGAAACGCTTTGGGCCAGAGACTGGTTTGARTCCTTGCCGCAAGGCAAGCATATTACACGGAGCTGTCATTTGATGAAACCCAGGCAGCCCCTGTGACCTCCCTAGTCCTTCCATCCCAGCAGATGATCGGGGCGCTGCTACCCGAGGTTATTGCTGGACCTCAGCCTTAGAGCTGGGAAGGAGGCAGGCTCTGCTCTTGGGTCTCATGTGGTCCTGGCAAGGGCTCCAGGCCCATTCTTGTGTAAAAGAAGAAATAATGACCCRTTTTCCCACATGTTAACCCTTGCAGGCTGAAGTATCACCACGCTGCATCACGAGAAGAAGCTGGGAGCAGCTTCTGCATGGGAAGGAGGCTTCTCACCGCGAAATACTTCAAAGTAACTTGGCTTAATGTACAAATGGACTGAACCAAAGAGCTTCCAATTGAAAGGCGCTACAAGTCTTTCAAGGCTGACTTTGAAGCCTGCTGATTGGATGGGATGGATCATGACGCTGAGGAAAGAACGTGCAAGCCAAAGAGTATAGGTTTCACACCATGGCCGCACACAATGGAGGCCTTTCTCTGCTCTAGTCTGAGGTAATTCATTTTGCCAATTAATATACTTTCAGCCAGGAAGGTTACATTAAGGCAATAAGTCTGACTCATTTTTTACCCTTTCCCCCATTCGCCCCCCCGATTTTGTCATTTAGCCAAACACTTATAGATAGAAAAGACTGCAAAAGCATTCTTGATTGCTGAAATATTGCTTGTGGAGTGTTTATTATTACTGCATTAAACGAAACAGAGTCCTCAGTGGTGTTTGCTGCATGTGTCATCAAGCTCTGGCCTTCCAAACATATTTAATCAACACTCATCTCGCAGCTAATGAAATGAAAAGTTGAAAGTTGTTAAGTTTCACAGGTGATTAAACAATTTATACATAATTCAGAAATTAATCTCGGGTAAGTCACATTCGAAGAGCATCAGTAACGCAGTTCAGTCTGGAAAAGAAAGCTAACCCACAGCTAAAATCTGAAACTCATTGTTTTAATTGTATTTGCTAACACAAAGAGCCAACACCAGAAAATGCACGCTGTCGGTTTATTCACAAAAATGAACTGCAGTGGCAGCGCCTTTAAGAGGTAACCCAATGCTGGGGCGATGGGACTACCTCCAGCACAGCTCTGCAGGCTGGCCCTGTCCCGGCCGGGAGCACCGAGTTCAGGCTCGGTGCCGCGCTAGCTACACCCACAGGACGGGTGAAGAGAGGAGGATGGGAAGAATGCATTCACGTCTGCTGGCAAAGTACCGCGTGGACATATGCTAACAGCAAAACACTGCAATGGGTTTGTTCTTTCTCCTGCATGGCTATTAAATCTTTGGTCACATAATGGAAATGGTCAAAAGGGAGGATGCCAGATGTAATAGCTGCTTATGGGCTACGGATATTCTCCTGTTCAGGATTACACTGATAGCAGCAGCTTTCGACTCAGCCATTTGACTCCAACCAGCCCTAGCCCCCTTTCCTCTCTGAGGAATCTGAATTTGCAGGGTATCAAAGAAATGCTCCAAGGGTCAAAATCCCAGCCCTCGCCTCAGCCCCCTACGTATTCTGTGCCGTTATTCTCCGATTCCACTTACCCATTGTATGCGTCTACAAAGCACTGTACAGCACAGTATGGACATATTTACATTAGCCTCAGAGAAGTGAATATACCAGCCAAGGCTGAGCACCATACTAATAAAATTAGCCAGGGTAATGTAAGTAACCCAGAGCTCATTCAGCGCTAGCTTGTGGCTGCGTTGTGCTCGCAGAAACATCCCAGAAGTCCAATATTAATTCAGCTGTTTGTAACATCCCAAGTCACTGCTCTTCAGTTCAAACCCCAAAATCTTTCTCATTTTACTTAGATGGAAAAACTCACGCATTTACATTGGTTTCCTGTCTATGTAGTTATCCAAATAYGTTTTTTTCCTCTAAGTAAAACATCACGTCCACAAATTTACTCCTTTATTCTATTACACTGAAAGATAAAGTTGCAATTTCACAGAGAGTACTCAAAGCTTTTATTCACTTGAAATTAAATGACTAGCTCACATTTCTGCAGTTACTGAGAAATAGTAGAAGAGGAAATTACAAATGAAGTAATTTTCTATGGAAAAGAAATATCTCGGGGCCAAATTCTACCGTCCTCAGTGAACTTTCAGTGAAAGTTGTGCTTGCATAAGGACCACAGAATTTGGCCCCYGGTAATAAGCAGGTTTCATAAAATGTACATGTCATATTTGTGGTGAGAGTAGCTTCCATGGTCAGGCTGAGTTCCCAGATTTCTTAGTTTTGCTTTGATAGCAAATCTTCCCCAAGTCAGTTATTCTTATTATGCCAGAGCATCATCCCTTTTTTCTTCAAACTGCACTTAATATTTTGCATAAATAAGTGTAGTAAATTTTGTGTAAATTCTGCAAYATTAGCCAAACACTCAAGATGCCCCCCAAACAGTTTTTAATAAACCCAGCATGTTACAACCTATATAAAATTGCTGTACACAGCCAAAGAAGCCTCTGAGTACTCCTACAAACAGCCCTGAGGGCTAGAGCTGCAAAGAAACATACACTTTCCCCTTAGTGAACTTGCACTAAAATTTCTACCGATTTTTCATAATAGTCTGAACTATTTTTCAGCAGAAGCAGCAACTATTTCTTTGCCAGACACCTCTTATTTAGAGCATTTCTCTAGTGCTATACTACTACTAGTTTTTTTCAAATCTCAAAATACCATGTCTCACAGAGGCTTAGGATATCCATGTTGAAAAAAAGTTTTCTAGAAAGGCAGAGGAATGAAAGAACCATCAAATGATTAATAACCAGAGAACATAAAGTTAACCACGCAAACTAAATGGGAGAGATCGGATTGACTGTCAGTGAATATCAAATCTTCAAAATTTAAAAGATGATGACATTAATATACTATTATTATTGTTATTATTTTGAATTTCCCATCTCTGTGTGCTGTGGTCTGTTTCTATGAACCGAACAGTTTATTTTCTAGGTGACAGCTGTACATATACATTAAGCAGACAGTCCCACAAATGTCCACACGTCATTGTTGAAATAAAGATTAACCTGGGATAGTGTCAAAATAGTAACGCTGAGTTCAGGAAGAAAATTGCTTCCCACGGATGTTCTTCCAAAAATTTAAGCTTTTTGCTTACATCTGCAAGTAAACATGTGTCTGGGGACGAAGAGAAGGAGCAGACCTTGGGAGCCTGCTCCTAGGAGGCCYGTGGTGGAGGACGAGTTACAGGGGGAGGTTACAAGAGGCCACCTCRGGCTTGGCCAGCGCTGGGCTGTGGCTCCCCTCTCCGCATGGGACATTGGAGGAGGTGATGTGAAGAAACAGCCGTGGGGGGACCGTGGGGTGGGCAGGCGGCAGCACGGGGGCAGGACCTYTCTTCTCCCAGCAAGGTGGGATTGGCAAAGACCTAGAAGCTGGTCTCCCGCCCCATTCACCAATGCTTGTTTGCCACYGATTGCCACAAAAATATGATGATATTGGAAATGTGTGAGCGTAGAAAGTTATAGCGAGCCCTCTCAACCTTTTGCTCACCCCATCCAGGAGAAGGGRGACAAAAAATATTGGCTCCGTGCAACGCGAGTAGAAGAAAGGAAACTAAATGCAGGAAGGTGACAGTGGGGAGAAATATCATTTAACCTGACAATTTCTACTTCCCAAATGCAGGATAACCWGCAAAGAGAAGATAACACGCGTTTCTGGGTGAACTCATCATAAGTCACTCAATCCCTTAATTTGTGCTAATGCTTACGAGCCACGAAGTCATCCGAAAGGGATGCACCTAAAGACTGCTTTCACTTTCACCTTGGCCTACTCATGCACCCTTAGAAGAAGGGAGCACAACCTGCTATCTTCAGCCACCCTTGTCCTTGGGACCTGGAGAAGGTAAACTGTCTCGGCTCCCTGTACTCCCCAAACACATGGCACTGTCTGCTCCAGCTTATGCTCGGCTCTCCACCCCATAGCYGGACACCAGCACAAGTGAGGAATGATCAGAGTACTTAGCGGACTGGAGCAGTAAAAGAAAACAATTGAAGGAAACTTGCAAAACCATTTACATTCTTCAAGAAAACTCAGGAAAAGATGATGCTACTGGAAATTATCTCGGCTGTGTGGTACTGTATGGCACAGAGTAAAAATTAGAAATAGGAGAATGTGTTCAGCACGTTATCCACATATTGTTTGAAGCTTTAATGGCTTCTGGGTCCTGTCTGTGCCACAGTGAGCACAGCAGATAGTAAAACTATCATTCCTTTCAGAAACCAGGAACTCAAGGTTTTTGCCAGCATTAAAATATCAAAATTAAGTGCTAGAAAACTAACAATAAACTTAAGCAAAAAACCTACAGATACATTTCACTAAAATGAAAAAAAAAGGGATTAAACTTAAATAAAATGAATCTAAATGACTAATCGAAACTCATACTGCAGGCCGTTTACCATGTTTTGTGGTAAATTAAACACATCATTATCCTGAAAATTGGAAAGCGATTTAACAGAAATGGAATTTTTGCTTCACTGAAATGTGTTGCTTTGCAACAAAGCGGATTTCACTTCTCCAGTCAAACACTCAGTGAATGAGTCCCAGGACTAGTTGTATGTGTTATTACAGAGCATTAACTTTTTCATTCAAGTAAACAAGGCCTTTCTCACAGTAAAGCAGCCAATCTTTCTAAATGCATTTAAATGCAGACAGAGTGTGCTAAGCCTCACACAACTGGTGAGTTTTAAAACAAATATGGAGCTAGGGTAAGTTGAAATGCAACTAGCTTGCATTTATGCTTTGGATTTCTAGTGCACACGAAGCTTGCTTTGAAATGTGGATGACCTTAACTTAACTTATTTACGGGAACACAAAAGAAAGTGCGTATGCAAAATGAGAGAAAGAAGTAGTTATTTTTACAAGATTGCACCACAAATATTCGTCCTGGCTGGATACGTTGATTGTGTTTTATTTTCCTCTTACTCAGTTTTTCACTACAGGCTTCCATACTAAGTCTTAAAAAACTGGTGAACCTATTTTGAGACAAAAGCTGAAATAAGCAGTTAATAAACAAACATAATAAAAAGCTTAGAAGCAAGCCCTACTCTTGTTCAGTTCAGTGGGTGACTGGTGAATGAGACCRTGCAGGAACCCAGATTTTCCAAATTTCTGAGTGTGTCAAATCTGAGTTTTTCTCATAGTTAGGTACAAAGTAGTAGTTGTTCCCGAAGCTGGTTTAACAGAACTTGTACTTGAAAAAACAAGGGAACTGTTGGGATAGATCTGCACTTGTGCAAGGACTATCTGACAAGAAAAAATGATTTTTCTGTACTGCATCAGGYATTAGAAACCTTAGTATCCTCCCTCATCTACCAGCCTAAAGAAGCTGAGATCAAACAGACCTGAATTTGGGAACATAAGCCATCAAAAGGAAAAGAAAAAAAAAATCACTAGACAGAGTCCAACCTTGTTCAAGCAATGACATGTCCAGCCACAAACGCACATACTCACACATGTTTTAACACTGCAGAAGAAATCCTTGTCCCAAATATGATGCAAGATGGGATCTCTCATCTAGTTTTATCCACTTGATTTTTAAATGTGGATAGTTTCCTACCAAAATTCCTGACTGACTGCATCCTATGAATTCACCAAGCTTTGCAGTTTCACAGCAGCGGCGACATTACATTGCAATACATTTAATATGCTGTTGAAAGGATGGGACTTGCACGCACGCACGCACAGAGACAGATTTAAGTCCTCTGTCATATACACACATTTCCTTATCCCTGTTCTCTTCCTCTGATCTGCTCCTCAGAACAAGTTACCTGCAGCTGTTTACCCAGAGAGGAAAAAAAGGCTGTGGCACTATTACAGAGCTGGACCTACTGGAACACAGATACAGAYCAAGAACAAAACACATGCAATAAAGCAAAATCATAGTATGTATTTAGCACAACTTCAAGCTGTTCCATGTAACAGTCTCTTTCTACACATACACATTATCATAAACTTMGCAGTTACACATCTGAAAAATGGTAGATCATCTATTCCTCCAGCTTAGCATTTTTCCCCATTGCTGCTTTTGTTTAGCAAATTTCAAAAGGTATGAAGGAAAGGCTGAAAGAATCCTGCTCCACCGCCCACAGCCTAAGCTGGACACAGGGCTGCCGACATGAGCAGATGGCAGTCAGTGACTTGTGGCTGTCAGGTGTTGCTCTCCTTCCACGAAAGGCACAAGCATTAATCCCACATGCCATAAACTCTTTGACATACACTTGTAATCTATTAACGTCGAAGGTACAGGTCATTGGAGACGGTGCTCAGAAAAGACACAGGTATCACAGGTTTCTTAGCCAGAACTGCACTTAATCTCAGAGCAAGAAGTTGCTTTCTTCCAAATATGTCTCAGAAAATGAATCTTTAAGGAAAATTTTTCACAACTGAATATAATGCTCATAACAAAACCTGGCAAATGACTGGTCGTAAGGGTGCATCTCCCTGGGCCCGCACTGCAGGCGGTTCTGGGAGGGTAGGCATGACCATGTGTACTGCCAAGGACGCTGGTGACTTACTCTGAAGTAAAATTTAAAGAAAGTGGAACTGCAACTTAAAAGAAAGGCAGAGACTTTTAAAAAAATATTTTCTTAAAACCACCAAATTACTTCTCCTTGTTATAAGTTATTGCTGTAAACAGAAAAAATAGAGAAGCTGGCTCCTGCAGGGACTGCTGACTAAGGCAATTTTTGACTGCTTGTGACTCCTGAATATCCCACAGCGAAATTCCTGTAATGCATGATTTTGAATTACGCTTTAAAAACACCCTGTATAAATAGCGAAGATTAACCAGCAGGATAAAGTTTTCAGGCCATATGTGCATGTTTTACTTGTTTTATCCTTGCAATTAAGGCTTCCTGAAATTGTAGCTTTGTATTTGAAGAATGAGCTAGCAGACTTTCAATTTATAAGGTGTAACGTTTAATTTAAAAAATGGTTTAAGATCACCAAGACTGGAAAAATCTTAGTATTTTTCAAAGGCTGAGAAATTGCATAGCATAATGAGTACTCGAGTTATCTTATACTTCTGCAAAACACATGACATTCAGCGAGCTCATTAGCACATTTGAAGTAGAATTTCATATAAAAGTGATATAAGCAGAACGACAATAATTTTAAATTAATTTTCATTTAAAACTTCCAAACTAATCATAGCAAGATGGATGAATGAAGAGATAAGAGAGGAAGTATAACAGCCTGAAAATTTACAAACTGACTATTCTTTGTTCCTTGAAATTTTCTATCATCTACTAAATCCTACATATTAAGCATTATATTCTAGCTTGTTTTCCAGTTTAAATACATGTACCTGAACCTTTTTTTCAAAGAGATATACCTGCTTTTTTCCCCTCAAACTAATACCAAGAAGTTAAGAAATAATAGTAAACCAAGAAAAAAAGAAAGAAAAAAAAAGCCAGGACAACAGTGAAGGCAGCTTAAAGATCTGACAGTCACGTTTTCATTCATTTGGATCAATAGTGCACAATGTTTTTCTGTACCATGGCAAAACTCAATGAGAATTGAGCTGCCCCGGCATATTTCGTATTTTCAATTCTCACTTTTTCATCACTCCCCCTATATATGTTCACAATAAACTGTTTACTGGTAACAGTGCTTAACAGACTGTCCAACATACATTCAATAAAGCTGTACTACAACAGCGATAGGGCTGAGAGAAGTAGATCTTAAGACCATACATGTGAGATGAGACTGAGGTTCAGGACGATAACTGGCTCGTTTAATGAACTTCACGCTAATTTAAGCAGGCCCCTAAAGTGACTGCACCCCATTCATATTTGCTACATACTACTAAGTGCCCACGAGTCTTTTGTGAACATGGGGGTGACATTCAAGAAATTAACACAAGATATAATCACACAACTTGAGAAAACAATGGTATTTCCACCAAAGCAAGAAAGGACTTTTTCCCAGCTATTTGATGGAAATTTCCATCCCAATGTGGATGGAAATAAAGGAGAAAAAATATCCCTACCAAGCAGATAAGCTACTTGAAAAAGAGTGGTAAGAACTTCTTTGAAGTATGTCTTCCATACAGTACAGTACATAGTACAGTTGATCTCAGCTTACCATAGATCAATACTTTTATCATTTATGACTGAAAATATTTCAAACCTTAATCAAATAAATCTGCAATCCTGCATTAAAGATGATGTTAATTGCTTTTTATTCAATTAACCCTTTAAGAAGGAGCAGAAATCAGCTTTCACAGTTCATGGCAAACACATCCCTGGCAAAGCTGGTATTTGTAGCCCTTTATTTCTATTTGTTTCCTTTGTTATTTTTACAAGGTTCTTGTAAGAAACTCTGGATGATGAGAAACAACAGTGAATTACTGGATATTCCTGTTTACCTCATTAGTGATGAGGTAACTTGATAGAATAAGAAAGACCATCACCTACACTCAGTCCTTTTAGGTGGCATACAATTATGTTCCTTGAAAGAAACAACAACAATTCTCACCAACATCCATACCGAGGTAGAACCTATGGAGTTCTCCTCAACACCACCTGGACCTGAATAACATGACTGTATGTTTGTGCRGATAGACTGCAAGTTTTTATATTGCAAAGCACAAACATGCACACACTGTGCTTGATGCCCCCCTCCCATGTCAGTTCTGCCATAGCTGGCTTTCTTCCAACACCCCAATTTCTGGACCTTCTTGCCTCTGTCTCTGCCAATGCAAAATCTCTGAAGACCTGTTCCTAAAGAATAATACTTCTAAAGTCTATAGTTTAGTAATTGGTCGATTTTATATATACATTAATAACAGCAAATTAGAAGATCTTACATTATTTAAAATAATTTCCCTTCTTTTTCTTTTGTTGAATGCAGTGAAATGGAGAACAGCTCACTCAACAAACCTCAGCTAGAAGCAGTTTATCCCATTCTAAATAAGCCCATTAGTTACTTGCTGGATTCTCCACGATCCCAACAGAGAGCAGAAAGGGAATTACACACATGAGAAATGTTTGAAAGGAGAGGAGTGCACTTAAATTGAGGACTTTTTTAAAAGTTCACAAGTATGTCTGAACTATAGAGAATAAAATCTTTAACTCTGATTGCCTTGTCCAAATAAAATCCACCATCAGTTTGAGCTGGTTTCAAAGCTGAAGTTCTGTCCATGATTTTAACCTGAGTGAAAAACTAACTTTCATTGTTTTCACAGATATTTCAGCTTGCGCTAGCCAGCCTGAGCCCTTTGCCAACCTGAATATACGTCTCTGCCGCACCCTACTCCAGAGAACATATATGCTTGGATTTAGCCCAGAGACTCTTGCTGAACTATTTTGAAAATAGTGGTCTTATAATGAAGGTTTAACTCCTAATAGAAGACTAAATCCCTCAAATGGTATTCTGGGGCTGGATTGCGCATCTCGTGGGGCAGTCCTCTGAAGGGAAGGGCTAAAGCCCTCATCTCCTTTGGGGAGGAAGTGTGTCTCATCATATAGACATGGATACACTCTCTTCCTTGACAATTACTCTCTAGGGGACATCGGACTGACTTTGCAATAAACCCGCTTCCTAAATAGCTTTTTGAGCTTTTGTCTTCTAGAGAAAAATTAAAAAGTGCTAACAGTTTCTAGGCTGTGTGAAAGGGTAAGAAAGATCCTGCTGTTAGCTTCCCATAACTACAAAAAGTCACTCTCAAATCTCTTCTCTCCTGATTTTAGATGATAGTAAGAGAAAATGAACACTATGAACTCACTGATGAGTCTGTCGCCATTTCAGTTCTCCCACTGTATGATTTAGAAACAAATTAAAAAATTATGCAAAACTACTAAAATGATTAGTTTTTAGTACCAGTACTAAAAGAGCAAAAATAATAAAGGTAGTAAAACAGTAAACCAGTAAAACCAGACTCGAGTAGACAGCATTGACACGAGGAAGAGCTTCCATAAGGGCAAAGAAATAAATGGAGCTGGGACAGAAACCAATATTAATTTTGAAACAGCTGTGGCATAAAATAAGACCATAAAAGAGAGCAATCGTTATATAAACTGCTAAGCACCAAGGTAAGCATACGTCAGCTTCATTTAGCTCACCGAAGCCTGAAGCAATGTATATATTTAGACATAGCAGAGAAAGCACAGAAAACAGGACATTTCTAACTGAAATTTGTGAATTGCTTGTTTGTTTTGACAGCACCAAGATTTAAAAATAGCTGAATTTGTTTTAAAAATACAACTCATTCTTTTAAGGCAACATCTTTTCACACTGTAGACTGCCTGTTAAGTAGAAATACAGCGTATGCTAAGAAAACAGGATGAGTATAAATGTCTTCAAGCCCAGTCACATAAATCTTACACAATGTTAACCCTTGAGACTCTTTCTTACCATTACCAGAAAATACAGTCTCCTTTACTTGTCACCCCAAAGTGGGAAATAACTTAAAATGTGTTAAAAAGCAATACAACTACATTGTCAGATTTAATTTGATTTTAGGATTGAAGGGAACCAAAAGCCTGTCTCAAAAGAGAATTCCTGAGGAGGTTATAACCTCTCTGCTTGGTTGCCCTCCTGGATTCTTGAAGGAAAGAATGCATACATCGAGGACCAACATTTTCTAAAGAAAAAAACATACGGTTGTTTTTCTTACAGGCCAGGGATGTATACAAAGAACAGCTAACTAAATATAATAATCAGTTCACTGATTCATTTCTTTCAGAACTATTTCTCTAAATCAGTAAATAGATGATTTAAAAAAAAAAATTAAAAAAAAACACAGGAACACAGCTTCTAATTAGAAACATCACATTTTGATTTTAGTTTTATTTTGGSAATGTGCCATTCTGACTGACCAAAGCAAGAGATGGTTGGTTGCAGTTTATTTAAACAGTAGTCCTGGGCAGCTAGCAGGTTTCCAGATGTGCTACTTGACATCCCTGCAAGCAATAAATAAAAGGAGGAGGACTGTTGGAATACTAACATTTTCTCCAGAAAATTGCTCRGAGTTGAAGACAAGGATGATAAAAGCAGCTGCACCGGTTCTTGTCATGGTGCCAGAACTGAATGTTTACCCAGCGCTGCGTCCCCACCAGACGGGGTGAAAAAAAAATTTAGAAAGTCTCTTTTACCGACCATTTTGCCATGAAGAAGGGTATAGCTAAGCAAAACAAATGATTTACGTGGTAGAAACASACCCATAAAGACACGTTCAAATAGTTGCATGCAGGTTTCTTGGCGTTTATGTTAGCAGACATTTTGGGGGAGCATCTGCAATCTAAACACTATCATGTTATTCCACAGTCCATCATTTTGCCTGTCATTATATTTATAATTCATGCACTCTGGTCTTACAGCTTGTGCTGCAAGAGGGGCTTCTAAATTGGGATGGGTAAACTTTGGATTTGAATTATGTTTTATTTCTCGATCAAAACCACAGGTGTACCGCTCTGGAAGAAGCTGAATGTTCCTAGTGATGGATGCTTTGCGTGTCTTTGTAAATCCCCACTGCGTAGAGCAGCAGTCTAGTATCGGAGACCCAGCAGAAGCTAGAGCAGGGTGGACRTGCACAAGTGAGGGAAGAGTGATGATAAAATGAGGTTGAAATCAAGAACCTTTGTGCAGACTRTCTTGTGGAAACTGGGCATGAAGCAAGCTGCAGGACCACAAATCACTGAGCCAAGCACCAGAAAACGTTTTATCAGTCTTTTCCCTCCCCCAGAGCAGAGGGAAGACTCTCTGCCGACCCAAGATCTACCCTGAGGACCGGGTGGAGGATTAGCAGGCAAGGCCAAGGAATAGCTGGGCCAGAGCCAGGACGATGCATATATCATGACTGACTTCTCTGGGCCTGAGGGGAACCCTTGCTTGGGAAAGCATTTTTTCAACAACTGCCTGAATTTCCGTTGCTGGTGCATGTGGTCCCACCAGTGGTCCCCATCTGACCTGCCCAGCATGCTTATGAGCGGCTCAACTCTTAATAACTCAACAACTCTTCTCATGTGCCCAGGACCAAGATCTGGGTTCTGGAAGAGCACGTCTGCACAGCGTGACAAAGCACGGAGATTTCTAAGCCAGCGCGGGCACCGCATCCCATGCAGCCCTGGCCAGCTCAATGCTATGCGGGCTGCTGCGTCGCGATGTCCTAATCCTTCACCTGCTACAAAGAGACTCAGTGTATGTGCTGCCAATACATGCTGTAAAGCCCATAAGGTACCGAGGATGAAATAACAGCCATTATCAAAGCGGCTGCCCCTTCTGAGGCCACGGATTGTTTTCAGTACATTGGACTGACACCTCTAGATAAAAATAATGAAAAGTTAAAAATCCTCCTTCTTCCGTCAACTTCCCCATACACAGGATAGGGTAACACTAGAAGAACCACAGTCACAAGTTGACGGAGTGATAATAAACATAAGAAAAGTAAGAAATCCTTGATTATGCATAGGGAGATTGGGAAGAGAGCCAAAACCAAGTCGAGAATCCATCAGTTCTTATGTCTAAAGGTGCTTCCAAGTATGTATTGTGTCTGCTTCCTTGAAAGAAAGGGAAGAGTTGGCATAGACTTCTATAAAAGCAGGATATCATCCTTTAATATTTTAAACCAGTCAGTGTAGCCTAAAAAAATTGAGATGCAGATCCTAAGAAAAATGGGAAGCAGGTTGGACAGACAGAATTTTGATGTGCTACCCAGACATTTCCAGAGTTAACTGCATCTGGATGTCTACCATGATTTTTATCTGTAAAAAACAAAACAAAACAAAACAAAACAAACACTAAATAAGATGCACCATATATGGCAAGACTGTTGCTTGGGCTGCTAAAGACAATCTGAAAGACTGTTTATTACAGCTAATAAAAGCCAAACTCAAAGTGTAAAGTATAATACCTTTCCCTTGATTTATTTTCAAAGATAATACGGATGTGGATAATTTCAGACAAGTCTACTTTCTTCAACATTTTGGCAGGCACTGCTTTCCTACAGAGGAGCACTACCTGTTTTGCGTGTGTGTTTCTGGTTGAATTGTCTCTACACAAAATCCTTCTTTCTAAGCATTATCAAACAAATACAAACTAAGACACTCCAAAGAAATAGTTACATTAGGCAAAGAATTCGGCGTGCCTGTGAGAGTTTCTTTTATAAACCTTTAGCAGCTGCTCAAGAATATAATACTCAAAACACTTTTCTTATTCATTTCAAGATTGTGTCATTGCCATCTTTCTGCTAGTACAGCCAGAACTACCTGATTTAATGAAGCAGGCACCGACTACCAAAGGTCAGCGTGTTACCACCTGGAYATCCATCATATACCCATACTGTCAGCTTTTGTACTGTTTTGTATATTTTWAAGTAATAACATTCTTCTTCTGATAAGCTGCAGCTCTTTTAGAAAGGCTTCCTCCCACGTAATATTTTTCTAACTCAGCTGCCAAATGTCTACAGAAGTACATGAGCATTCAAGGTATGATAATGTAATTTATAGTAATATTAAATTTGAGATGCAGCTCRACAGAAATCCCAGAGTCTGTAACTTGGTCCTTTTGTGGCACTTTATTGTGACAAACATGGCTTTTTAAGAGGTCTCCAATGAATTATATGCCAGCGTTCTTTACCATCTAGACTGCTTGAACTCAGTATGACTAATTCAAACAAAACAGGGATCCTCTACAATTTCTTAAAGTACTTTAAATATGTTACATACTTAAGTATCTATTATGACTACAGTCCACATCCTGCTCCATGAAATCAAGTAAAGTTTTGGCATTGACTTCTACAGAAGCTAGACATTTTCCTGTGACGTTTTAGTTTAGATAACTCATGACTAAGTTAGTTTTAAATGTATTCTTTGATGGCATGAATTTAGAGCACGATTCCAGTCTAATCAGAAATTATCTAACGTTATTCACAAGGCTGGTTGAAAACTATACCAAATCACAGTAACTGTGGATTAGTCAGATTGCAAACTTAGACTCAGTAGGACAGATAAATTTATCTTAAAGTTACTACTGAACATCTGCTTCTGAACACTTTTGCTAGTACCTTTTAACACTGATAGGAGGGAATAATAACTTAAGAGTTACCTTTATGAGAACATAGCAAATAAAAAAATAAAAATCAAGCTTCCTGCTTGACCAACTTGATCTCCTTCTACGACCGGGTGACCCGCCTAGTGGATGAGGGGAAGGCTGTGGTTGTGGTCTACCTGGACTTTAGCAAAGCCTTACAGGCTTGGGGAAGAGTGGCTGGAAAGCGGCCCAGCGGAAAAGGACCTGGGGGTGCTGCTCAACGGCCGGCTGAACATGAGCCGGCAGTGTGCCCAGGTGGCCAAGAAGGCCAACGGCATCCTGGCCTGTATCAGGAATAGTGTGGCCAGCAGGAATAGGGAGGTGATCGTGCCCCTGTACTCGGCACTGGTGAGGCCGCACCTCGAATACTGTGTTCAGTTTTGGGCCCCTCACTACAAGAAGGACATTGATGTGCTGGAGAGTGTCCAGAGAAGGGCAACGAAGCTGGTGAAGGGTCTGGAGAACAGGTCTTATGAGGAGTGGCTGAGGGAGCTGGGGTTGTTTAGCCTGGAGAAGAGGAGACTGAGGGGAGACCTTATCGCTCTCTACAGCTACCTGAAAGGAGGCTGTAGCGAGGTGGGTGTCGGTCTCTTCTCCCAAGTAACAAACGATAGGAYGAGAGGAAATAGCCTCAAGTTGCACCAGGGGAGGTTTAGATTGGACATTAGGAAAAATTTCTTCACTGAAAGKGTTGTCAGGCATTGGAACAGGCTGCCCAGGGAAGTGGTGAAGTCACCATCACTGGAGGTATTCAAAAAACGTGTGGATGTGGTGCTTCGGGACATGGTTTAGTGGGCATGGGTGCTGGGTTGACGGTTGGACTCGATGATCTTAAAGGTCTTTTCCAACCTTAATGATTCCATGATTCTATGATTCTATGAAAACAGCTTCAAACAGTGTTTAATCAGCATAATATCTATATGTTTAAACACAGGAACTAATGAAACATGCTGCTGTTCTTGTCAGCCACTTGTGGCAAAGGCCCCATGCACACTTCATGTATTAAAGTCTCCCCTGGATTATCTGAAACTCAGACATCTCCCAACACAAATAAATACTTTCATTTGGAATGGTTGAGTAAATCTCCTGGATTTCATATGTTTTAGGAATCAGAATCTAGGAAAAGATTGCGCTCTTGTCAAACTTTTGGCTTACACACGGTGCCAAGCCTGGGGTACAACTGACTTCTTGCTTCTCTCCTTTTTCCAAGAAGGACAATAATTGTTGGCTGTGTGACACCCCTTATCAGTTCAGACTTTGGGTATTTTGTATGTAGAGCTAATAAGTTCTGTACAGTCCTAACTGACTCCTGCCAACTTGGACTGGGAGAGTAAACAGACATCAAGGATCTGCTTTCCCTTACATATACAGCCTCAGCTTCTGAAGAAACATAAGGACGTTCAAGCCCAAGCAAGTCCAAGTCACAAGTGAGCAGTTTGCGGCTATAGAGTAATGGAAAGCCAGTGTAAAAAAGACAAAGCATACAGTGTCTCTAGCCAAAGTACAAGACAAATGATACGTCAAGTCCTAAAATTGTGTTTCGCAGCTTCAGCTGTGCTCAGACTGTGAAATACCTGAGCACTGCGGCAATAGGAAAATATAAGCCATAGATATTGTCACTGACACAAGATACTGYACACAATATGGCAGAAAACAAAACTGTATCCACTTGTCAACAAGTTGGGTTTGCTTCTATTTTTATTATTAGAAAGTAAGAACAATTCTGCAGTAAATTAAATCCATCAGACCGTGGGGAACCAGAGATTAGTCCAGAATATGATGCAGGATGTCTTCGTTACTAATATTCATACCAAAATCTGAAACCAAAATCTTGTGCTCGGACACTTCAAGTGCAAGTGTAATTAATCTTCATAACAAGAATTCATGTCCTGTTTTAAACTGAGGGAACTTGGAATACATTTGGGATTCTGGAGTAAACGTATGACTAGATGCTGAGCAAAGCAGAAAATTAAAATGTTGAAATGTAAATTGCCATTACTTTCCAGGGGTAAGATTTTGGTAAGATTAACTGAGTAGTCCATAGCTGTTTTCTGGCCACTGATTTGACCTGTCTGCACATTTCTGATGACAACATTACACTGGGTTTTATTGCCATTTATATTGGGGTTTTATTGCCACGCATGAGGCTCTTATGACCTAGGTTAGGGCCACTTACTACTGCAGGGCAAAAATCAACCTACCTAACTCTGTAGTGAGTCCTACCGATATCAGATGACTAGACGTAAGGATAAAATCCTGATTTCCAGCAACCGAACTCCCTTCGACATCAGGTAAGCCCAGCTCTCCCCACAGAGATGTAAACTGAAGCTTGGGTACAAATCTCCATCCACTAAAGTTTCAGACCATCATGAAAATATTTCTTTTCTATCCAGAACGCAATATTTTCAAGTGACGACGAGTTTTCACCAGAAGAGACTGCCCATTTGCTTTACCTGCATCAGCAGCTGTGATCAGTAGTACGTACTGCTCCTTTGCCTCCCGGTCCAGGCTCTGCACCAAGCGCAGCTCTCCGCTGGCTGAGAGAGTAAAGGCTCCTTCTTCATTTCCAGCCACCAGAACATAAGTAAGCTTGCTGTTTAGGCCTTGATCGTCGTCCCTTGCTACAACCTACAAAAGCAATGCAAACACGTGGGAAGAAATATCAAGAACTGATGAGTGCAGGGTCTGTAAAATTTTATTGGGGTAGAGGAAATACTCTCTATGACAGTAATCCAAATTAACGGATTGAATTAATGCAGATGCTTTAAGGGCTAGTATAAATTAGCTGTAATTGTAAAAATGACTTAACACAGTGGTGATATTGTCTTAAAAGCATAGTTTGAAAATATTAAATAGTTGATTACTTATTTTTCTCAAGCATAAATACAGTGAAGACTGCGTTGGGGCTCAGTGAAAACCACAGATGATCTGGTATAGGCTGAGCTCTGTATCAAAGCAAGCATTGCATGTCCTGCTGACTGAATTCATTTAGTGCTCTTCCAACATTTGGCACAGAGCCTCATCCCATGTAGGCAATAATCAGATTGAGAGATTTGTTGCATGAAAGTTGAGATTGGGATGAGAGATAGGACTCTTAAAGTCCCAGTGTAGGTGGGAAGATAGGTAGGGAAAACACAAACAAAACTCCAAAGCATAATATAAACTTTTGGTAAAAAGCAAACAAAAAAAMCCCCCACCCAAACAAACAAAAAGGAAAACAAGCCAACAACCACTGCATGTTAGATTACAGCCAGGAGGCAACTTTTCAATTGTCTTGCACCCTTTTAATTTTGGAGGAAAGACACTATGCATTAATACCATATACTGAGGCATGCTAAAAATTGTAGGAGATAGATACATATTTATTTGTTGAATGTACTCACCTGAAGAATAACTTTCGGGAGCGTCTCTAAATTCTCAGGGACGTTCACAGAGTATGGAGAAAGCTCAAATGTGGGAATATAATCATTGACATCCTTCAGAATAATACTGACTGTCGCAGTATCGGTCCTCGGGCTGCTCCCGCGGTCAGCCGACTGAACAGTCAATGTATAGGAGGGCTTTTTCTCTCTGTCCAAAGGCTTGGCAACTGTTATCACCCCCGTCACAGAATCGATCCGAAACTCATTATTGGCATCTCCACTCACGATGGCATAGCGGACCTGCCCGTTTGTACCTTCATCTCCATCCGTAGCAAACACCTGGATTAAATCTGTCCCTGTCAAAGTATTTTCCCTCACCTCTACTTTATAAAGCTTTTGGGCAAAAAGCGGGTTATTGTCATTAATGTCCAGGACTATAACCACCACATCTGTAGATGAAGAAAGGGGTGGCTGGCCCTTGTCCGTGGCTACCACAGTCAAGGTGTAGTTGGACACGGCTTCTCTGTCGAGCTCCCCGGTAAGCCTCACTTCACCGTCAATAGTGCCGATGCTGAATTTGTTTCCCAGGGGGCGGAGCAGACTATATTCGATGTAGCTGTTCGGACCGCTGTCGGGATCGGTCGCCTGTGCTTTGAACACAATCGTATCTATTGGCGTGTTTTCYGGGACGTAGGTCAGCTTCGGGGAGATAAAGCTTGGAGGGCTGTCGTTCACGTCCAGCAGAATAATTGAAACTTGGGCTGTGCTTGTGTACCTGGAGGCCGGGAGAGGGGCCATGTCGTGGACTTGCACGACGAGGCTATAGAAAGACTGGCTTTCCCGGTCCAAAGGCTGCCTGATGCTCAGYGCCCCGCTGTTGTCGATGCCAAACTGCCCTGCGCTGTCCCCGGAGGCGATGCTGAAGGACAGCTGCGAGTTGGAGCCTGGTGGGGTGGGGAGAAGAAAGGCAGAGAACGTGACTTCATCCCACTGACCTAGATATAAATGTTTCTGGCCTCATTTCCTATGGAAACGAGGACTGTACGATCGTGCTGCCTGTTCAGCCTCCTCATCACCATTTTTGAATCCATCAGCTAATTTCAGACAAGTTTCACAGTGGAGCAGAAGCCTTTGAAATAATTATTTTGTGACAAGAGTTGAAGAGAGAGGGAAGGATGTTAATTGGAGTGGCTGCAGAGGGAACGGCCGTCAGAGCTCGTCTCTGCATTTCATTCAGCCGGAGCTGCACAGTGGCAACATGCGTAACTTTTCCCCATCTACAATGGTCAGGGATAAAGGTATTGAAGGGTTTTCCTTCAGAAACCAAGACTCAATAATTCTGCTGCTCACTGAACAGCTGTTTTCCTCTGTTTTCCCCAGTTCAGCTARGCAACATTATTATTAATGTAATTATTTCATGAATTCTTCCACCCRATTAAAAAAAGCCACAACCAGAAACTCCCAAGCCTAGTTGGAGCAAGCCAAGAGTGAATACTGGGGAGAGGTATGCTTCCCATATACGGCATGGTATTCCAAAATATCAGATGAACAGCCCTCATCTTATGATCGAAATATAACTAGCAATTATGGTCAAGGGAGAGATTTATAATTCTCATAAGGGAAATGCATTCTGAATCTTGACAAGGCTGTGAAATGACCTTAAATATGCCATGCAGGAAACAAATGTATGTTACTGCTTCAACTCCAGAGTTCACCCTAAACAACTAATTTTTGGGAACACCTAATTGAAATGAGTTTTCTCTCATATATATATATGTGTGTGTGTGTGTGTGTGTGTGTGTGTGTGTGTGTAGACATCTTACTCCTATTTTAATTAATTATGAAAATTTTGTTTTCTTGTTTTGGGTCATAAAGACTGTGATTTAGGACTAGTAGATTATGACCATTTGCTACTAACTGACCCCTCAAACTTGCTTTTTCATGCAAAGAAACCAAGCTGTCTGCTTAAGTAGCTGATTACTTCGCTGTGCGATTTGTCATTTTTACTCAGAAGCTCTTTTCCCTCTGACTGAATTGCTTTGGTAATAAAATTATTCCTGCATTAGATTTATTAATCTCTGCTGTTGATTATGCTCAGACTTGGGAACTCTAGTCTTACTTGTCTTTCCCCCAGCGGCTACTCTAATTGGCATCTTTCCCTCTCTCTTCTTCTCTTGTAGGAGCTTAATTATAAAATAAACAGAACCAAACATGAAAGACAAAATATTTTAATGCAGTTAAAGAAATTAATACATTTATATGCCAGATATTAGTGTTTCTACATTACTTTGATCAAGTGAAGCACTGTGAAAGTTTAATGCTAGTCTATTTTTTGTTCAGCTGTATTTTCAAATGACTAATTACATGGATGATTGCAGTAAAGTACTTTCTGGTAATCCAAGATTTTTGTCAATTGACTTTGGAGATGGGTAGGAATTAGAAGAATTCCAGGTAGGAATTACAGAAGAAAATGACTTTAAAAATACTCTTTTTTTCCCCCCACTGTTATCTATGGTGGTGTTTGTTCCTACAAAATTTACTGCTTGTTCTTCTTTATCTCACCTCTGTGTACCTTTTCATTCCTTGTCCTGTATTCTGATAGGTTTCAATGGTGCTAATGCTTATATAGGTTAAACTGCAAAGCAGAAGGAGAGTTGCCTAAGTATCAGTGGAGCCAGGACTGCCACTTAATGAACTATTATTTTTTAAACACAGCATGCCAAGCCGGCATTGTGCACATCATCCATCCCCTCTCCCCAGGTTTGGAGCTGCATTTTTCTCAGGGAGAATGTAGAGGCATCCTCTTTGCTGAGCTTTGGGTTTATTTAATCTGGGGGTAATCTGATAAAACTCTGAGTGAGAGCTCAGACATGGAGCCACCAATTTCATGATGATGCTCTTTTAAGGGTCTTGTTTCTATTTTTATTTATTTACTCATGAGACAAAAAAAAAAATCCTACTTCTCCCCCATTCTGTAAATACCTGTAGAGTCTAACTGGGAAATCCCACCGGTTTTTGCCTGAAGGAATATCTTGCTATACTTTTTAACAAGTAGACAAGCAAGTGCTTTGCCCTGAGATTCTTCCTGTTAATTTGATGTGGAAAAAAATAAAATTTGAATTTCAAAATGAATGTGTTTAAGTGTTAAACCAAGTTCTTTATTGCTCTGTAAATAAACAAGAGCTGTAGCTGATATTTGCCATGCATCTGTATATGACACTGTTCAATCTGAGATAAACAGCTACTGTTTTCCAAGGGGTGTGTCAAACAAGAAAATGAAAATGAGAGCAGTTTCACTATCACAACGTTTTTATCAGTGTCTATCCTAAAACAACAGGCATACCTCATTAGAAAATGTCTTTTCAGAGCTCCTTCAAACCATGGGATCATATAACATAAATAATCAACGAAATTATATTTGTGTGCATTGAGTGCATTATCTGTGAGCCACATGCAGAGGAATATAGTACTAGCTATTTCTGTACTCTAAATAAATATAAGATGACACAGGATAACAAGTTTTGGTTTGAAACAGGAACACCAATAGATCATAACATTTGCTGAAGTTACAGTCCTATGGGGGAACTCAACCTGGCATGCTCTTGGAATGAAATTTCTGCCCTAATAATTTTAAATCCAGCCTGTTAGAAAAGTAAGTGTGCCATAAAATATAAAAGGCAAGATATCTGACTTTTCATTGCATTGCTTTTCAAATACTCATTTGTTTCCTTGATAATTGAGTGCATGATGAATGTAAAATGATACGTCAGTGCTATGATATAGTTCACTGCACGCAGATGGAAATTAATGTATGAGGTGCAAGAGAAAAGGAAAACAGACCCATAATGGGTGAAATTAACTTCCAAAAAGATTTGAAACCAAGCATTGTACTCCTAACAGGAAAATAAGAAATAAAAGAGGAGATAGATTAGACACAAACCCATTTATCTACAGGTCTGAAGGAACAATCGCTTCCCTGGATATACGATGCAAACACAAGTTCCTCCTCCAACTTATAGTTAGTTTACATGAAAGAAAAGCTTTAACAAGAGTGGTGAAAGAGAGATCCATGCAAGAATAGCCAATATCACCAAGTTATAATTTCTTTCTTGCTGGCTTATCTTATGGAATCTCTTCTCGCTCACTTTCTCAGTTTGATCTCAAAACCAGTTGCACAATTTTTACCATGGAAAGTTCTATCCATCAGCACAAAATTCATGTTCCCACAAAAATGTTTGAGTTCAACAACTCAGCATTTCCTGAGGAAAAACTGTTTTACTGAATAATCTCGATCAGTTCAGTCATTTTACGTGCATAAACTGGGATTCCTTGAAGCATGTAGGTGCTTTGCACTTGAAGCACACATTTCAGTGTAAGACATTTCTATGGGCTTTGCTGAGCCACTGTCAAGTTTAGAGGAGACAAAGTTGCTTAACGTCACAAAAATAACCTTCACCTGTAAAGTCACTATGAGTGTTATGAATAATTTTGTACTAAGTCACACTGACTAATGTCTGTGGACACTTAAGAAAATGTAGTATGCTATGAAATGATTTTTATGTATTTTATGGCCATATTCTATAATTATTCTCACTTGGACATAAACTGTATGGCAAAATGGTTAAGCAAGCTATGAAAGACTGTATCTTTTACACTCCAACACATTAACACCTTCTAGATGCCATAAATAATCCCAAGATTAAAGCTTATTTTAATGAGAAACTTTCCCATGATCTCTTTTAATCATTTTTTTAACCTCCACTATCAATACTCTGTAGATTGCAATTCTCTTCATGATACACTTAAAAGTTACAGTACATTTAAGATGATTGCAAATGACGTCTCATATTGCCAGAACCTTATTTAGAATATATTATAAACTTTAAGAAAAAAMCAATCTGAAAGAACACTTAGGTCTAATTTAAATGTGCAACCTAAGCCCCAGGGGAGAAATCATGGTGTTCAACTGCTGTAACAGGCTCTAGGTAAAATACAACTCTGCAACTCATTTCTGCAACAGCAGTTAAAAGCAGTATTTGACTGTATTTTTAATTTATCACAATTAAAAATAAGGAAGAAACCACCCACTTAAACCTAATGTGAAATGTGAGAAAAATAACTTATTTACACAGCATGCAGTGAATTTAAGCACATGATGGCTTCCTAAGGATAGCCCTAATTTGCCCTTTCTACTAGGTCTTCTAATATCTTGCTAAGGTGAAATACGTATTTATCATCAGAGATACAGAATATGAGGAAACGCCTACCATCATCCGCATCAGTGACGCTGAAGTTGAGAATAGCGGATCCCGGAGACAGGTTCTCCATCAAAGACGTGCTGTATGAGGTCGTGCTGAACACTGGCGGGTTATCGTTGATGTCCAATATATTGAAGTACACTCTGATGGTAGTAAATTGGCCTCCGCCATCTTCCGCACGGACGGTAAGAATGTAATACTGCTGCGCTTCRTAGTCCAGCGCACGAGTCAGGTTGAAGACTCCAGTAACGGGGTTCAGGAAGAAGATACCCTCTTCATCATCTTCACTTACGGTGTACGTGATTTCCCCGTTGATACCGGAGTCGTCGTCAGTGGCTAGAATGGCTGCYACCAAGGAACCTGCGCAGCATGACAGGACAACAAAATCAGTCACTCGCAAAAGCAGCTCACCGGCAYGGTCAGAGCCAGCTCATCATGAAGCAGCTCGGTAGAATAAGAGGTATCCTCCAGTAGAAATTCAAGCCTCAATATTGTATGACTAACTACGATGAAAGATTTTTCGAAGCTGAAAGGAACAGTATACAGTATGATGTTTATTTTGAAGGGCTATTGAAAAAAACCCAAGAAATGGCCAGGAATATTTGTTTTTATCTTTAAATGGGAACGTGTCCAGATTAGATATCAACTGGGGCAAAAATGCCTTTTCTCCTGCTAGGTATTGAGTCTTTCTACGACTCAGAGGACCCTCTCCTCCCTGCAGACAAATACAAGTTCTGAAACCTTCTAGATATTTCTTTCTAAATGCAGAAACCGAAATGTCAGTACATACCAAATATCCCGGCTCTACTTTTTTGGAAAAGTGCCTCTGCAGGGTAACTGCGGTTAGAAAACTAGAAACCTTATAGGGGTCCCTGCTTCACTGTTTTCTGAAATTCAACTCCTTGTGAGTTTGTGCCATTGTTTTCATTTCTGCATAGCTGCGTTYGCATGACTGACCTGTCTTACTGAAGTTTGGAAATTAAGTGTTGCTGTTTAGTATTTCGAACACTAATTAGAATTAAGATCAGTTCACTTCCAAGAAAGTAAATAATTTAATTTCTTTTCCAGGGAACTAGATGAATTACATGCGTTCCAGCTCAGTTAACTCTTTAGAGCAACGGGACAATGRAAACCGCTTATCATCAGAATGAAGAAGAGTGATACAACTTTCTTTAAKCTAGCTGAATATGCTGATATCTTTTTACATCCATTTAATTACCTCACACTTTAAGCTTTCTGATTGCGCGTTAATTGGAGAAGAGGGCTGTCCCGAAGCTGGATGGAATTACCAGCCCTCCAGCGAGTCTGCAGCCCAGCGGGGTCAGGGAAGCTCAGCCGAGAGCCTTRCTGAGGCCCAGGGAAGGTACAATTCCCAGTCGCAGCTGCCAGACTGCAAGGGGAACAGGGATGACTCTCTGGGATAGCGAGCGGAGCCCCGCAGGGGAAACCTTGCACTGCTTCCCCTCCGGATGAGCCCACCAGCCGCTCCGGGACTGCTGGAGAGCGGAACAGGAGAAACTGCAGCACGTCAAGCACAAAATCAGCCTGCTTCTTCCTTCGGCATCCATCACTGCTGAGCCGGGCATAAGGCACAAATGTACACCCCATAAATGACTAAAGAGAGAAGCCTCATCTTAACGTGGAGGGAATTACGCTCGCCATTTCCAGGGTTATTCCTGCTAAAACAGACCGAGCCTCAGGACTCTGAGTGACAAGAGAGAAGAGCATAGCTGGGGATCAGCAAGCGAACTGCCTTGTGCTACACAGACRTCTCCATTACTTCCAGATCAGATTCCTGAGGCGCAGCTGATTGCACCGTAATCCTTTAAYGCAAAACACCATTCAATTTTGGGATTGTGACTGTGGGACAGAGYGCAAAAGTTGGAGGCACAGGGGTAATCTTGGTTGTCCCAAGCTGAGCCTCCCACACTTTTAAGTCAAAGCCCTAATAAAAGCTTGAAAGTTACCAGTGTTATTTGCATCTCCTTTGTTTATTCRTGTTTTAGAACAAGCTTCTAAGATGCTTCCGTTACTAATACCCGCAGATACTGCTTTTATATTAGCAGTCTGTATAAAATACCAGAAACTTTTTATTGCAAGTGATATTCCTTTCTCATCTGGAGACATATAATATARCACAGTTTTTGAAAACTTTTTTCTGGTCTAAATATTTTCTAGCTTACGACCTATCTTTTAAACATCAAAACACACTTGCATATGAAACAAGCTTTAAAAAGAAGAAAACAACAACTTAAGAGGTCGGTGATCATATTTAGGAACCAGAATTAATTATCGAAAGGTTAGATTTTCTACACAAACCTTGTCAAAAACAGGAGTCAAAGATAAGATCAAGGAAATATGACGTGTTAGGGTTAGTAACTGAGCGCATATAGGGAACGCTATTAAGGAATCAGTGTATTACTGGCTGCTCAATGGTCACCCATTTTGTGATCCTACAGTTGATGAATTAAGTACTTTAAGTCATATTCACTGAAGACGGCTCACTAAATCAATACTAGCGTCACCATTACATCTTCATGATAGGTTATACTGTTTGTATCCTGTAAGTTGTTCCTCCTATTACTTTTCTGTTTGCTATTTTTTAAGCAGTCGCACTCAGAGGCTTCCACTGGGATACAGGCATAATTCCTATTCTGCATCTAGGATTTATCTGAGTGGCAACCATTTCTCTATTTCCCATTGAAAAGAACTTTGACCTCACTAATGATACAGATTTCCTAGAAAGCACACTTTCAGCATGATGTGATTTCCTCCATTTCTCCACCGCRTCCAATAGACACCTTCAGCATCTTCTGCCTCCTGGCCAAGTCAGACAGGTCTGCTACCCCTYCCCCCTCAAGTCCCTTTGGATGGAAAAAATGAAAAAAATCAGTCAATTTTAGGGCCATTTCCTATTTACCTGGAGTGGCATCTTCCGGGATGTCGAAGGAATACACTGGCTTGGAGAATTTGGGGATATGGTCATTAACATCGCTAACAGTGATGTTTATCCTCATGTCTGAGGACTGCAGGCCATCATCAGCACGAACCAGCAAGGAGTACTTGGAGCGGCGCTCCCGGTCCAGGCGCTTCGTGGCTATCAGGTCTCCTGACTCGGGGTCAATGTGGAAGCTATCATCCGCACCGCTGATAATAGTGTATGTGACGAGGGCATTGGCTCCCTAAGTAAAAACAGAAGTGGTCAAATCAAGTTATTTGCCAGGAAAACCACATCATAATTTTCAGTAAGACAAGAATCATTCCAGTAACTGCACTTGGCGAATATTTTTCAGAAAAGTTTCCTGTAATAAACAGCCTTCCTGCCCAGTCCCTGCTTCAGTCCCCCAGCAAAGACGCATACGCACACAATTTTTATTTATGAGATGTGAAATGACAAGATTACCCAGATACTTTTTGCTCCACTGTTCATAAAAGGACCGCATCCAGTCAATACCTATTTTAATTTCAAGCCAGCATCACTGAGCAGCGTAACGTCTTCCCTCTCAACAGGGATCAGTGTTTATTCTTCTTGTTTTATGTTCAAAGGTTAAATTAAATCTCTGCCAATGGGATTAGCTCTGCCTTTCCCACTCTCTGGAGGTGGGATGGAGGGAGGAGGAGAGGGAGGGATGCAAGGAGGGAGGACCAGGGGCGGCYATGCGGCAGCTCCAGCAGCCAGCACGCACGGCAAGAGTTGCAGCTCCCGGTCAGGAGAAACTCATGGGATCCATGCTTGCACCAGCCCCTTACAGGCCAGTTTCTGCATGGAAATACATTTACCCCTGTAAATGAACAGCCCCAAAGTGACAAATCATGTGTCATTAAAATCACAGTTCTGATCTCTTGGGTTGTGCTGGAAGTCAAAAGCATTTGTTTTTGGGTCAGACAAAGTATCACATTCGTCCTTGGAAAAAAAGGATTCACATGGACTTYAAGCATTTTGGTTAAAAGGAAAATTAAGGAAAAGTAATTTTACACAGAAAAATGATCACCTTTTTTTTTTTCCCCTTAAAGGCTGAAATTAAAACTTAGGAAAAAAATATGGAAACTTCCATTCAAAAAACACTGACAGAGTGCAATTTGCTTCAGCCCTACCCCATCACAAACACTGAGAGAAGTCACCTGCATCCGGTCTGTATCATTGATTATTAGCAAGAAAAACAATCTGCCTTACAGGTCTTAGCTCTGAGGAGTACTGAGGTTTCCTAGAAAAAGGGATGCTCCCTGAGCTTTGTTTTCACCCACCTCCTGGGGATGGGTTGTGCAGTGTGATGCTGCAGCCAGAGGGTGGTCCAGGGGATATACGCAGCTGGTTAGAGCACCCAGCACCAGCTTGGGTGACATTTCCCCCAAAAACCAGGACTCAGCTATAAATTTTGCTTCTTAGCAGACTGACATTGGTCTTTAAGGGAAAACAGAAAGAGACCTAAGATCCTGGGGTCACGTCCTTCTTTTCCAAGACAGGCTTAAGRGCACTGAAGGTCTGGTAACCAACATTGGATACACGTACCTATACCCCGTGTGCTGACTATGCCCGGCACTGCGTTTTGGTGGGCGAGCAGATATTTACCGTGCCCTCCCCTGGTGCCAGGCCAGAGCTTGGGTTCCACAGCTGAAACCTGCTGCTGGTGCGCGAGTGGCACTTCTGTGGTGAACAACAGATCAAACAGATCAGGGAGAAAGAAATTCTATAGCTGTTCCAAACACTCTTGCCTAAAAAAGCACATTAACAGAGAGAAACACCCGCTTGTATTTGTGAGATGAGAGACAAGCGCTAGTTACCTGACCTTAAGAGAGTGCCTTGTGCCAAACTTTTTCTCTGGAGTGTTGTTTCAAAGAGTCGGACTGAGCTAACTGATAAAATGAAATTTAGAAAGAAAACAAGCTTCTACAGGTGCCCAGCCCTGAAGAGCTGCATGCAGTGCTTCAGCRTACACAGCATCTGTGTGCTCAGGTGTACCTGGGGGACGTCACAYGCTTTCCTTCAATTGTACAGCTTAGCAAAAACATCTGATGAGAATTTAAGATTTCAGAGGTGACCACATTCTTCACCGCTTGTTTGACTAGCCAGCGTCCTCCTAATAGAGCGCAGCTAAGACCACAGCCACATGTGATACTGGTTTAATCAAATTAGTAACTTTACATGAGTTAGGTGASAAGCAAAACAAAATACAGATATGTAAAACCTATTAAAAAGCTGTATAGAAATTTCCCATCGACAACTGACTTCAAAAAGTTCCAAAGTGCTAGAAGTTGTTTTAACTGTTAAAGCCTTTGGTACCACTTAGCACCTAGAGAATGCCTTTACATCTTTTCTCAGATCTCTACAATATAACAGACAAGAGTTTRAAATTTGCTGCCTTCATACTACTATTTTAAATTATTTGTAAGAGGGGTTCTTGTACACAACTCAGCCATAAGTTTTAAGAGTTCTCTCACTTACACTTTTGAAGCTTTGATTCTGAAAGCACCTGTGCATGTAGCAAAGGCAGCATGCCGTTTTACTGAGCTGCATATATGGGTTGCATGTGCAAAGAAAGAAGCCAGAAAAGTGTAATGTCGCAGGAATATTATATGAAAAAYAAGGAGCGTTCACTGTGCCCTCAACTTCCAAGAGGGATGGGGAGTGGGGAGGAAAGGCAAGTATGTCGACCCCAAAATGCATATTGCTAAAAAACCTTGGACTCTTTGTAAAGGGTTTGAGTTACAAATGTTCTGGTAGGGAAATTGAAATAATTCCTTTTTATAAAAAGATTGACTGATTTCTATCTAAGGTAACAAATCAATTCCCGCTGGATGGAGTGCTTCAGAATGGAGAACAGATTAGGTGCAGTTTAGGAATGGTCAAAAAGAGGCTGGAGCATAATATATTGCTAAAATCTTAGCTATGTTTGCCGTATCACAGCAGAGAGTGGTAGTTCAATATTTACTTCTTCCTAAACTGAAGACAACCAGCTACAATTTTTGTTACAGATATGCACCTTTCCAAAATCCTATTTTTTGTCTGTAYGTCAGGCTGCTACCAGAAACTAAAGGAAAGAACAAAAAGTTCATAATCACATTCGTACTATTCCTGAGGGTGTTCCAGTGGTTCCCCATGTAGTAGTAAGATTAAGTACATCAATTAAGAATCACAGGACCACTAACCAAGCTAACACAAAAAAGGCCAGAAATAAAATTCTCTTGAGGGACTTGAATTACCGTGTTATTTGAATGCAAGAATTGCTCATTGTTGTCAAGTATAACCCTATATTTTAATGACAACACAAACTTCTTTGCATACTCATATTGACTTTTTAGGCCTTTCCCCAGTGGAAAGAATCAGTATGATTAACATTCTCATAACTTACTTTCCAAAAGAAATTAATACATCAAATTATATGTGGATATATTTGCCTGACGCATACAACAAGACTGCAATATCCCTCACTAAGCTGACTGGCCAACTGTTTAATATCAGTTGCTCAAAGGCTTTTCCTAATTTCTCAATAAGTCTTTAGTTGCAGCATCCTCACAGTAATGAATCTAAGCAGGCAAAACGATTTTGCAAACTGGTTCATGTACAGAGCACGCATTTTAGCATTATTTGTTTTCCCCTCTTTTTGGTGAAATAAAACCTTCTTCAGGAAAGGATAATATTGATATTAAGTAGATCTAGTCAAAGGGCGAGCAGGCATTATCAAAATTTTTCTTGTTTTCCAAGGTTCGTCTCACATTCATTTTATTRCACACCTTGAAATTGGGCTCAACTACAACATCTCTGCTTCAAAGTTAGTTTAGATCTCAAGCTGTGTTCTTAAACTGAATGTCAGTAAATCCTTATCACAAGCTGGGCAGTCCAGCACCTTCGCCAAGTCATCAGGTATGGTGTATGATGAGATGGATAACAACAAAACCATCTAAAACCAAAATGTGGGGCATTTTTGGCCATTAGTAGAACCACTCATTATGAGATGTTAGGAAAACATTAACTCATTATATACAAATCAGTAAGCAGCCTTCAAGTAATAAGAGTATTTGACTCACTTGCTCGTGTGTGTTTGCCTGTGTGTGACTCCAYGATATTGAATACAGTTTCGTGAATGGGCCAAACGCAGTTTAAAGCATGGCCACAATCACTCCCAAGGCCAAGCTCTCACAAAGGGAACAAGGGAACAGGTAAAACCATGTATTTCCAGAGCAGCATTTTTAGTACAGATATTAAAATATGAAACTATGCTCCTACCTCATCAGCATCCATGGCTGTCAGCTGCAATATTTTAGATCCATCTCCTATATTCTCTTCTACGGTCAGATCAAGCATATCTGTGGGGAATACTGGTGGGTTGTCATTGATATCCTGAAGTGTTATTTCCACCTGTAAAAAGCAGGAATTGGAAAAAGTTGTGTAAGCACTGTGACTTAGATGCTGATTGGACCTGAATGTTACAAATCACATAATTTTGAAAGCAATCAGGTAAATTGTTCTTAATCACATGAATTAGAACATTCCCAAATCACACCAACAACAGGAAAAGCCCCTCCAGATATTAAAATTCCACATTGTTATAAAATACTCCTAGGAAAGCCTCTAACATAAATAAAGTTAATTTGACTTGTTGATAGCAACTGATTTTAAATGGTCCTAGTCTAGTTTATATTGGAAAAGATCCACTGATAGACTGTCATTGTAATCCTCAAAGTCAGCCCCTGGAGGATAGCTGCCAAGTCCCGGGGCAGGAGATCATTCAACCATTAAATGCTGCCTGACATAAAGATGAGGTGGTGTAAAATTCTCTCTGAAATGTTTATATATTGGCAACTCTCCGTTCTGAGGGAGGAAAAAAACACCCTTGCACTTTATATTTTTTTAAAAAATAATCTGTTTTTCTATCTCTCAAAGCTCTCCTCTAATTGCAAACATAATTGTTACTTTAGAAGCACCCACTAGCATCTACTCTCCTTACCTATGCACACCTAAACAAATGTTCTTTTCACATGTGATATTTGTATGCTTTTCCAAGTAGTAACAATAGTTCCTGAAAGGTTGTGGTGTGTTATTTATTCCTAGTTTTTCATTAGCAAGATTGCTGCCCTGCTGATGCTAATTCAAAAAGCTGCAGAGCTCCRTTTTCCCTTGTTGCCGGGTATGGCATGTAATATTCCAAAAAAGAACGAAAGAGAGGACACAGCTGTTTTACATTTATCATGAAAAAAAAAAAAAGGCTTGTTTTGGACCCAAAATATTAAATGGCCACCAAACTCTGAAGACTCGCTAATGAGAAAAATGAGTAGCTGAAGGAAGTCTGTCTTTATTGCTCATCAAGGAATAGAGAAAGGTAGATAGGGCTGTTGCACAGGAAGGAAGGCAAAAGTATGGATGACTTAAAGAAGATACCTAGGTTGACAGACAAAATATTATTTATACTACAGTAACTGCCATGCCATTATCCACAAGGGATCTCCCTGCACTTAGTTGAAAATATACGAGTTAGGCTGCTCTGGATATGATCAACGCAGACATCTCTGGTGATCTGAAGTTTATGATTTCTACTATTTCTACTCACCTGCCAYAGTATTTTCTTTTTTCATTCTGTTTTCATACAGACCACCAATTGCCAAGCCATTCTGACTTGATCATCAGGACRATCCCAAAGATAAGCACTTTAGTGACAGAAGCTTGGCTGTCCCCGCAGAACAACTGAGTCACCTGGGCTCACTTGCTGCATCTTTCCTYGAGCTCTCAGTGGCTGCACCCTAGGGTTATCGGTCCTCTGTGGGCTTCCTGAGACCACAWCCTGAAGGATGCCTCACCCTTCTGCCCTCCAAAAGGCAACTGTTTCAGAAAGCTTAACATTTCCACCAGACTTTGTGATGGAACAGATTTGGTGTGTCATGCTACTGTTCTTCATCAAAGACCCTGAAAATATATATTGCTGTAGACACGTAAATACTCTGAGAGTATATCTGATCCTCACACAGGATCAGTCAGAGGACATATATAAAGCAGAGAAGGCTGCAAGGAGCTCAGCTCTTTCCCTGATAAGCATTTTTCCTCCAACAGGATTTCTTCAGAGGGTGGAGAGATCTAGACCATTGTGGACATTATGGCTACATTGGTCTCTGGTCAGTATATATRCCATACAGGGAGAGACCTTCCACCTGGGGATCTAAGCCATCCTCAGTCACCTCAARTAAGTGAGCTTTTTTCTTTTAATTATTTTATTTTTTTTTCAGTTGGTGTTAGGCATTTATGCCCACAGTAGTTTACTGTTACTGTCAGCCTGCCAGAACTTTTCCACAGCATTGAAGAGAACTGAAGTGTCTTTAAAAACAGAGGAAATATTACATTAATATTATAGATATATCYGCTGGAAGTGCAGACAAAACACTGGTCCTATAGGCCTTACATGGCCTTGTATAGAAGGCCGTTATTTATTTATACCGTATTTAATTCCTTTGACCATTCACAAATGGTCCATAAAACACTTCATGGCCTGACACAGATTAACCCAAGAAGGTTTTACCGTCAMATTTAAATCCCTGACAACAGAAGCACAGGAAGCACTGACCGGAGCATCACAAGCATTCGACAACTAACTAACCAGACACAAACTTTCAGAGAATAAAACAGCCTACGTTGGTTTTCATGGTGACTGCTGCATCTGGGCGACAATTAATCACAGAAATGGGAGAGAGGCAGTAATGACAGAYGAAGGATTTTGCCAGCTATCCTTGCCAAGCAGGTCCTGCCCCATGAACTGGCACAGCAAACTATGTATGCTCTTCTGCTCAAAGTATAGCATTTCCCCAGATATGGTTTCAAGGTAAAGCAGCTGCGCAGCTCTGCAATTTATTTATTCATACCATATATGTCATGCACAGCTAATGTTTCAGCTGCAGGTGACGTTTCACCACCAGAACCCATTTTCATGATGAAAGATTGCCCTTTGTAAAAATCATATGAAAAATATATGACAGCTTCTGGGGTTTTGGGTTAGGAGCYGTGCGTTGCCTACAGCTTGCATAACGTAAAATAGACAGAATCCAAGAATACGGATGGCTAAGGGTTGTGGGACAAAATAAATTAGTTATAAAGTCAGATTCTGGAGAACTGAAAAAGAGGAGAAGAATAATAGAGGATGTAATTTTATCCTGAAAAATCAGCTCACAAGTAAACAAAGACACTGTATTTTATACCGAAGACGTGCTTTAGATGGTGGAAAAATAAGAAATTCTCAAATAAGGAAGAGAATTTTTCAGAAAGAGATCACAATATTTTTAAAGAGCATTTACACCATGATTTACTATTTATCCACAGGGCTTAGATAATGCATATTGCTTCATAATTCACTGTTGGCTAAGTCTAATTAGCCTCCCTGTGTAAAGCTATCTTTTTACTTCRGCTGTAATTTATTACTTCAGCTTACACACAGTACTGGCAAACCTAAGGAATAAGATCCTGGGATGTGCCTGTTTGCAGAAAATTCACTGAAATAATACATCTCTGAGAAAGACTTGAGAAAAATCTTCMCATTTTCCCCAAAACAAAAGAGTCCGTTAAGTTTTATGCCAARGGCCTCATTTAAGAAACTCATCCTGAACGAGTTTGGGTGTAAATTGAATGTCCAGTCGTCTATTCAGGAGTTCAGAAATTAATTTCACTTTGAAATTATTTCAGAAGTTCTGATCCCAAGCAGAAGCTCACAGGACAACCACAACCACAAAGTCTTTCRTTGCCATGGGGCACTGGAAGATTTCAGCATGTCTTATCACATCTTTACTGGGGAGGAAAAAGAAAAAAATCCACAAAGCTTTAATCAAACATCTAAACTAAATCCCTCCCCAACCAACTGCCTCTGTCTTTCTAATCCCACRTTACATTTGCATAAAGATATCAATGTGTGTCACTTGGATTCTTGAAATACACAGTTTGATTAATACCACATGCTACCAATTAATAATTACGTGCAATTCTGCCTCAGACTTAATGAAGGCAAGACAAGGTGGTCATGGCAGTATTACCGGCCATCTTGCCATGGGCGTCGTGTTCAGAAGGGTCTACAGAACATGTGCTGTGCTCTTAGCTTGCACTGATGGCAAAACACCCACCAGCGACAACAGCAAGTACAAGAATAAATATCTAGGAAACCAAAGGCCTCAAAACCTGAAATATGCCACAGGAAGAAAAAAAGGGAGCTTAAGGGATTTGTCCAAACCTTGGTCCCTGGAACAGGAAGGAACCATTAGATGACAACGTCTATACRACCGTAGGAAGCAACGTGCCCAGGCTACATGGAAAGTGATAACCRCCACCTCCTTCTCCAAATTTATCCCATACGGGGAATATTCTTGCCTGACCTCAAAGCCATCAGTCAGTGTGACTCTAGGATGCAAGCCAGAGACACAAACCAGTCACCTGAGAGCACTCCACTCAAAGTACTGCACTACGGCCAGTCTTCGACCAAAAACTTTTGCAACTTTCCACCTGACAAATCCACGATTCCCATTTATATCAACAGTACCTTTAATATAAGACCCAAAACTTCTTACTGTYACTCAGAGGACTCAAATATAACAAAATACAGCGGCAGCAAAGGTAGTGAAGCATGTTTGCTCACACGTTTGCATCCTTTAATTCTCTAAATTGCTCTCTTCGGTGGTCGAGGCACTGATGTGGGCTTTGCTCCTCTGAACAGCCTTGAATTTCTGCAGAAGCCATGCGAACATAAATAGTCACAGACRTTTCTAAATCTGTTAAGACTGTGATAGAAAACTGATTAATAGATTCAAAATATCGCCTTGCTTTATTTGTTCAAGGGGAAATGAAAAAATCAGAAAGCTTTGTTCCGGCCACGTGCGTGTGTGTGAAAATCTCCACAAAATTAYTCTATTTTTGTACAAATATTAGTATAATGCTTTTCCCTCACATGTTTAATGCGTCTAGAAAAAAGACTGAAAATTAAAGCTTTCCCTCACAGTTTATTCTGCAGAAAAATACGCGTTGCTTATTTACTATGCCTTGTAAAATAAATACAATAGTTTTACATATCGATTTCTATGCAAACTATCTTTGGGTGGGTTTTTTTKTTTKATTTTGKTTGGTTGGTTGGTTGTGTGTTTGTTCATGTTCGATTCAACCTATATTAAACTAAGATGCAAAAATAYAGGCATACAACAAACCACAGAGATTAGCAAAAGTAGCGAGTCAAACAATACCACAAATTTCCTCGTGTCTGAATCAAATTTCTCATTCTGTAGGCTTAGTAACATTCTCACAACAGTGCCATGCCCCTGCCACTACTACAGATGGTCAACCCATCCTCATCGGCAACAATTTGATTGCTGCAGCCTGCTGTCGCAGACTTTTCAAAGCAGAGGAAGTATTAATTACYTTGATCTTGTTAAGATTCTTGTTTGCTGCTCAAATTAGTCTCTTGTGTTTTTTCTCCATAAACAAATTCAGAACAGATTGAGGCAGGGCAGCACTCACCTCAAACAGTTTTGCCTCAATTTACTTTAAACGTAGATGCAAGAAAAATAAGAGTTCTTGTCTCCATTCAGACAAACCTCAGGTCTTATCAGATAGAAGGAATCATACCAGGACCTCCCTTCATAAAGCATACAGTACCTATTTAAGCATTTAGGGCATGAACCTGAACACAAGAAGTCACTGGGAAACTCAATGTTGTTTCAAAATGTTGTCTTTACTTTGAAGAAAGTAGAAAATACCCTCTTTGAATTAACTGATGGCATTTATGAGGAGTCTATATGAAAGAGGCCCTTTACAAAGAGTGATGCTGCAGTGTAATGTCTTCAATAGCTTCATGCTTTGTACACGGTTCTGAAAACAATTTATTCTGGGGGGCAAGGAGAAGCTCAATTATGATGGAAACGAAGAAAAAAAAGATTATGTATGTGGTTAATCAAAATGAATATGAGTTTGCATTTGAACAATCTATTCTTATTCTAAATATTTTGTTGAATTAAGAAACAGTTGCTAAAAGACAAAGTTTCATTTCTCAGAGCAAAAGAACCAATCCACTTCAAAAATACTAGTACCCCAGACAACTATTACTGAACAGGCTAGACAAATTCCATGCTCAACATAAAAAACTTAACATGAGAGTTTTATTCTGGAACAAGAAATTATTTTAGTGACCAAATTTACTGGGTTTATGAGCTACAAAGGTATGTAAAATAAAACATTGCACTGGAAGGCAATGTGCCAAATTCTATCCRATCGTAACACCTTCTATAAACCAATGGGCTTATTTGGCCAGAACCTGTCACTCTGGTTTAATATACTTATTAACATTTATTTTTCTTTTATTTCAAGGTGAGGAGGGTTTATARACAGAATACTTTTCTAAAGTTCTTCCATCTATCGAATGAAAATGAGGGGGGAAAAAAAGATGGCACAGGAAACTTGAATGAGCTCGTGTGGCAGCGGCAAGTTTCACCGGGAGTCCCAAAACACATGCAGTAATTCTTGCTTGCAGCCACCCTATCCATGTTACATGCTTGATCAGAGATCTATAGATAGAACACAACCTAAGAAGAAAGGAAATCCCAGATGTCTCACGCGTTCAATACTTCTTCAAACGCTACAGCTATTTGATTAAAGATCAAACAGAGTGGAAAGGCAACAGCTTTTCTTTCAATTTATACGTTGTTGAGTCATTCGTCTTCTCTTTGCTTGCTGCTGTGATGTTCACTGCCTCTCTCAAGAGGTACCATCTAATAATCTACAGACAGCATTGGCACACATCGCCCTGAAGACATTTGTTTATGTTTAAGYCATCCTTCATATTAAAAAAATTAAGGAGCTTCTTCTTTGCTGGAGACTATGGCTGTGCGTTATCAATTTTAACAGAATAAAAGTGAAAGGATTCTATTCTCCACCCCTTGGTAAATACTCTACATAATATCATTCATGATGATAAAAAAGAAAAATTCAACTATTAATTTATCACAACCCTGTAACTAACGAAGAACCTGGCCAACACTAGTTATTTTTCTCCTGCCTCCATCACTTTGGYCTTTTTGTTCATCCAGCAAACAATGCTTCGCTAATCCCGAAAAACACACATGCATGTGTAGATTCCTTTTTTATTGATGTGAGTAATCATATTGGCTACTCACATCAGTGAAGTTACGGTTATATTAAATATTTGCAGGACCAGTGTGTGCGTGCTTCCTCCGAACTGCGAAGGCAAGGGTACAGAAAGATTAACTATCATCAGAGTACAAGCAAGAAAAATGCATTTCCAGAAAGAAAAGAAGAAAAATCCTTCTTTTTWAAAAAAAACAAAAAMCAACAGTATCTTGATATTCCTAGAAAATCTCTAAAATAATGTTTCTAATAATGATAAAAACCCATAGGCTATTCTGAACCAGTGTCCCACCTTGCTCTAACTAAAATACTGGGAAACAGTAAGCATGGGGGCGAAAAATAAACATGTTTTAAAATTGCTTGAATAACCAATGATAGCAGAGTTCAGGAAGGTGGAAAACCTGAACTACAGACCATGCATATTTATAATTTCCACAACAAGATGGAAAACCCGTATAAAGAAAATGTCTTGGGACAAGGCAATAGCTTTTGCTTAGACAGAGGCTGGATGAGGCATCTGAATATCCCATTCTCCAGGAGGCAAAGAATCCCAGTGCATGCGAGTACAATCAAAATCGCATTAGTCTGTTGTGCTGCAGGCCAGCAAACCTGTTAAATAGAAATACAAAGTTGTTAAGAATCCCACTATTAACAGTGGGAAGATCGCAGCTGGGGAGAAAATGTGAAAAAAAAAAACCTAAAAAGGCACTGTTTGGAAAAAAAAAAGGCAAGTTTCAATGTCCAGGGGCAGCAGCAGTCACTTGATCTTTGAGTTTTGGGGTAACACCTTGGAAAAAAGTCAGGTTAGTGAATATAATCCAATCTCCTTCTAGTACATTGCAGGCAAAGTCCCTAACTTTAGGTGACGGTGACAAGCGCTTAGGCAATAAATGGATGTGTCAGCCATACACTTAGATCTTAGACACTTCGGATCTCTCCACAGAAGGAGACCACGGCACAAGACTTAAATTTGATGTCTGAGCTCAAGAGTACCTTAATGAAAGAGAGGATGTGAAAGCTGTCCCAGGCTACACGACTGCCCCCTCCAATCACCCCAATGCAAATCAAATATCAACCCACTAAAAGACAACAGTTTGAGCCCATCTGGAATAGGGATTATAGCAATATTTCCTTTTCCCTCACAAAATCAGGCATTACTATTGATTACCAGTCTTGAAATTGTTTGGAAACTTAGGGCTCAATGCATTTTGTCAACATGTTTCCTTTTCTCCGTTAAATAAACATGCATGGAAACATGATTAATAAGATTTATATGTAACACTGGAATTTCCCAGGTAATTTTAATCCATGGGCTCTAATTCCAGTATTTTAACACCACGTAACTTTCCCGGAGTTAAAATCATGTTGTAAAGTACAGTTTAGTAAGGCAATTTGACGTTTTGCAACCAACTCACTTCTATAAAGCACTGATATTTTCTAAAAAATGCTGGGAGACCAGAGTGCTTTCAAAAGCTCAGTGATTTAACTGACACCATCAGAAAAATCATAGAATCATAGAATAGTTTGGGTTGGAAGGGACCTTTAAAGGTCACCTAGTCCAACCCCCCTGCCGTGGGCAGGGACATCTTCAACTAGATCAGGTTGCTCAGAGCCCYGTCCAGCCTGACYTTSAATGTTTCCAGGGATGGGGCACCTACCACCTCTCTGGGCAACCTSTGCCAGYGTTTCACCACCCTCATTGTAAAAAAATGTCTTCCTTACATCTAGTCTAAATCAGGTGTAAATCTGCTTTCATTGTTATTTAAAATTGAAAAGATGTCACTTTCTTGTTTTGTGTCTAACAAATACTCATCTTAGTGCTGCAAAGAAAAGGTGCCATAATTTGTTTCTTCTTTCTTTCCCTTTTTTTTTTTCTGTTAAGGTGACCACTGGGAGTTGCGCTGCCTGGAGTCTTGATTAAATGTTTCACTGCATCCAGAACACTTCATCATGCAGCATAGCCAAAATCTATTATGGCTTGCAAGTGACTCATGCTTTAGCTATGAGAAGACCATAATAAAGAACATTTTACATAAAAATGCCAAAAAGGTTGGTAATTTAATCTTGATTCGAAGTAGGTATGCAAGGTCTCTGCGTCCAGCCTGTGCTCGCCTGTGCAGACAATAAGGCATTGTCTGGAAACGCGTTACCTACTGTGGTTACATCTAAGTCTTTGGCAAAGTCCAGATGATACCGCCACTGAAAAGAAATGGCTCGTTCTTGTGAGAGCGCTGCAAATACCACTTTTAGCAGACATGCAGTATGATTTATCCATTCGTGCTAGGGGTCCATCCTGGGCAGAATAGGGGTCCATCCTGGGCAGAATATTCATTAAAACCAGCGATATGGGAAATGGCATTATTAGCCCGTGAGTAAACACATGTGGCTGAAAAATTGTGTCCCTCTACACGCTCACGGAAACAGACGAATAAACACCAGAGCAGCCTACAGAAATTAACTTCAGGAACTGGTATTTGCAGCCCTTACTCCTTGCATGCATACCATCCACCGCAGAAGGGGACACAAGCGGTATCCTGACGCAGCCATTGAAGAAATAAGCACTGGACCCGGGCGCTCGCCCCCACCGCTCAGCGGCTCCCTGATCCGAAGTCAGAAGCAAAGGTGCTCTCTGGGCTCCCCAGACTGACTCCCTCCACTTCAACCAAGCCATTCGCCTGTTCAGATACCCTGTCAAGTCGTCCCAGGCAAAGATGTGTCACGATGTTGTGTTATGCACACTGGGGCACAGGGAAAGGAAGGGTTGGATATTCAAATCTTGAGAAAGGGCAAGTAAAGCAAACAATACAGGCTATGTTTCAATTACCGATTACTTATTGCTCGGGCGCGTTACATGCACACAGCCACGACTAAACGGCATTCCTCCAGCAAAGGTGACTACTTCTGCCAACCCAGGAGAAGGCCACTAGCTAGGACAGGACATTGCTACCTCCAACCCAGTCCCAAAACACCTGCAAAGGCTCACTGAGGATGGGGTGCAAGAACAACAAGTGGGGCTTTGGGAGCTGACTCCATTGTTTGAAAAGCCAGAACAGAAAAAAATGATTTTCTAAGGGCAAAGCAAGCCAKGTTGCCATTCCCACTCCTCCTGAAATCAGTATTTTTAAGCAATTGTTTAAGTGCTACATTATTTACTGCTCCCTAAAAAGAGGCACGGTCTCACATGCAACAGAGGGAATTAAGACTGGGTTAAGGAATGCACTACTCAAACCTTGGCTAGTTTAAGAAAGCAACAGCACGCTGATTTTAAAACACACATCAAAACATACATAATCACATACATGGAAACCCGAAATAATGCAACTTCACAATAAATGAGAGATAAATATCAAAGCGGTACAAGGAATGAAAATGATAAGAAATGCCACAAGCAGTCATGGTTTTTCCCCCCTTCACCACCAAACCCATAAATGAAATACAGGTTATTTTGTCAGTACTGGTAAATGATTAACATGTGTAGCTCAGTCAATATTCGTACAGTTTTAAAAAGAGATTGATTGTTTGAATAAGTTATTTTTAAATCCATTTCTATGGGACCAACTAACAAACTAGGACCTCTCCCAGGTCTGCCCAGAAAGGGCAACCCAATGGGACCAACGCATAGTTGGGCTGGCACTAAGGACCATAAGCTGCTCTAAATGCATACGGCACCCGTGTTGTCCTGGTTTTGACCGGGATGGAGTCAATTTTCTTCCTAGTAGCTGGTATAGTGCTGTGTTTTGGATTTAGTATGAGAAGAATGTTGATAACACACTGATGTTTTAGTTGTTGCTAAGTAGTGCTTACACTAGTCAAGGACTTTTCAGCTCCCCATGCTCTGCCAGGTGCACAAGAAGCCGGGAGGGAGCACAGCCAGGACAGCTGACCCAGCTGGCCAATGGGGTATTCCATACCATATGATGTCATGCTCAGTATATAAGCTGAGAGGAGTTGGCCAGGCAGCAGCAATTGCTGCTCGGGAACTGGCTAGGCTAGGTGGTGAGCAACTGCAACGTGCATCACTTGCTCTGTATATTCTTTTATTATTATTATTGTTACTATTTTACTTTATTTTAATTATTAAACTGTTCTTATCTGATCCCACGAATTTTCTTACTTTTACCTCCCAGTTCTCTCCCCCATCCTACCCGAGGTGGGGAGAGTGAGCGAGCCGCTCTGTGGTGTTTAGTTGCTGGCTAGGGTTAAACCACGACGTGTGCACGTATGTATGTATACATGCATATAACAAAGGCCAGGTTGCCGTGCCAGCCTACCTGCTCAGAGCAGGCACAGGGAGAGGGACATGGCAGAGATGTTGCATGTCTCCTSTCCCACCGAGCAGGTCCCGACAGCGCAGCCCAGGCGGCTGGGACAGGCGACCACCAGCACGCCTTCCCTGGCGTGAACTGCGACTCCTCCCACAGCTGGAGAGCATCAGTTTTCCAGTCTGTTCTGGCACAACATCTCAGAGAGGTTTGCAGCACAACTTATAGCCCAGGCAGTATTGCATTCAGTTAGTCCAGGAGACCTTGAATGCGTACATAGCCCAACTTGTAACCTCAACGTGCAAACGCACTGACTTGGGGAGCACCATGGGGGTATGCACCTCAGTGACCGCTACATGTACCAGAAAGACCAGTTTACTACGGCACATGTTAAGAGGTACAATCGCTTCTTGCGCTGCCGTCAGGGCACTGTGCATGGCAAGGAGGGCAAGGAGAGCAGAGCGGCTCCATCTGCCCCTTGGGCGCTGAGTCAGCAGCACTGCTTGGCCACTGCAGGGACCAGAAAAACTCCTCCACCCATCCTGCCTACCCATGGATGCTGGGACATGTGCACACATGTGGTCCTATGTCATTTCCCCAGATAAAAGGGGTGATTTTCTCATAAAGACATTAATTCTTCTGTATCTAGCAGTACCTCTAGTTACAAAACCTATTCCAAATACCTGCCAAACCAATACAAACACTTGGCAAACACTTGCTAGTGAGGTTTTTCTTTTTGGTTTGGGTTTTTTTTTTTTTTCTTAAATACTCAAAACATTATACATTTGGGAACCATTTAGTTTATAACTTTGCATTTAATTAAATGAGGTCTACTGCCATGTAATAAGAAAAGGATTGAATTGGTAAGAACATTTCTGTCCATGCCAGAAAAAAAAAAAAAAAAAAAAGGATAAAGACAGAAAAAGTAAGCATTAGCAGTTCAAGGATGGGAATGTCACACCTCTAAATTAAATAAATCACCTAATTAAACTTACAGGTGTGACATTTAAGACCCGTTCAATCATCAGGACAATAGGATAAATCCACTCCATCACTGAAGGCTGCCCAAACAGCGGAAGAAAAGCTCTTTACCCAGAGCCGTGGTAGAAAAAGCATTGCTATAGTCACTTAAGAAATCACAGGTTTTTTCTCTGTGAGTGGAAGGGAATTCAAGACATAGGACTGAATGCCGACTGATGTTTTGCAGTGTTACAAGGGTTCTATAGTGGCACCTTTCTGAGAAGAAACACTATATGAGTCTAAATAGATTTTAGCAAATAAAACACAGAAGGCTAAAGCGTTACTTTCTAGTTTCACATTTAGAAGAACAGGGGCATTTTCCAGAAAGGCCTAAAAGCTTTTCCCCCCCCAGCATCAAGAGGCTGGTAGCAGGGAACTGCGGGGCCAGAAACTCCAAATATTTCCGCATCCTCCTACAAATTTCAGGGAAATGCCCTCCTCACCTTATTCCTCGTTTGCAGACTGCAGTCTCCTCAGCAGCTTCACATCTGCTTCTGCAGCGTAGGGGGGGGTTCCCTCCCCGTGGCCACGGGCCACTTGCGGCCAGAAGGGCCTTTTCATGTGGCCACAGATGGACCTTCTCATTGTGGCTGCCCTCAGCAGAGCCAGCTGACCATCAAGGCTACAGTGGTGGAGTCTCCTCTGCCAGCAGGGCAAGTTCTGGCTGCTCAGAGGATCTCAAAAAGGTCCGATGAGTTTGCTCAGTGCCAGCAAGTCCGCACCACCTGGCTACACACTGCAGGTCTGTATGCCTCTCCTCTCTCCTGCATGGCTGTGAAAGCCACTGCAGATCTGCTCAAACATAGGTCACATGAGACTTAAAAATACTGTACATTCTCTGGAACATTTTGGGGGCAAACACTAGTCCTGGGAAGGCTAAAACAGATTCAACTTAGATTCATCCAGCTTCATTCTTGGTGTCAAGGAATTTGCCAAGGAGAGAGACAAGGTTTCAGCCTAATCAGATTAGGGGACATTTAGAAACACGTGGAGTTTTTCATTTGTGGGACCCAGACAGCAGCCCCCCWGGTGTCCATGATGGGGAGCTTTACAATGGCTATGACAGCAAGTAAACCACAGCTGCTCAGCTCTTCTGAAATGGGAACACATGCATTCAACCAGGGTCCACCGGCGCAGCGTGACTGAGCTATGTCCCCCAGGTCACCAAAGGCAGCAGGAGCGTTGCTCCACCGCGGGGTCAGGCAGCTGAGACTGGCTGGAAAGGCCCTCTCCTCCTCCTGGAGCTAACAACAGCTCCGTGAGTACTGTCAGCTTGGGAAAAGGACATCAAAACACACGTCGGTGGGATGAGCGCTCATGAAGGTAAGCCCTTGGACTCCACTGCTATTCCTTGGCCCTCACCCCAAAGGCCTTCCAGGCTCATCGAGGGTCTTGCAAACGACGAAAAAGGTTAACGCTGCAGGGCTGCAGGTTTGGGGAACCTATCTTTAGAGAAGCAGATCCTTCTGTTTCCCTTTTCTTTCCATATCTGCATCTTCAAAATATACGGTTATGCTGCTTTCCCTGCTGACCTCATCAAAATTGAGAAAAATAGCAAATTACTTTAATTTTCTGGGCACACCAGCCCTCTTTTATCCACTTTTCTCCCATATATCAGAATCTTTGTTTATGCAGCTGTATCTTCATACAAATCTTACCCCAGTTATCTTTTTTGGTCAATCATTACTATACCACCTTTACTACGATTACCAAGTTCTTCTTGCTAACAGTAAACTGCTGCAGTGCGTATTAGATGAACTCATATACTTGGACAAAAAAGAAAAAATWAAGTCCCACATGCCTCCCAACTTTGTTTTTCGGCCCAACAACATTCAACTGGTCTACATTCTCTCTGCTTAAAAAATTGCTGYTTCTAGCGATGAGGTTTTGCAGTAAGACCCTTCTTAAAGCTGAATAAAGACAACTATATTGGGTCTTTAACAAACTGAGAAGATTCAAATTTACACATAACTACAAACTTTGATCTCCAGAAATGTTCTGAATAGTTGAATAACACTAACATTTTTTTGGCCTGGGAATGTGGAAGGTGGCTGAAACTCAGTTTATAAAATTTTTCATGTCAGCCAACAACAATTTGTTTCCCACATTTATCTTTTGAATTTTCTTACTCAGCCATTGGACTTTGGATTTGACATAGAATAATTTAGAAAATCAAGCATTAAAGACTATTTAAAATGTACCTTTCAAACTTATCGTTTCACCACTTCTGTAAATATATATATATATATGACCTTGGCGTGCTGAAGAAAAATAAAGCAAAAGAAAACAGGCATTCACAGAAATAACTGGAATAGCTGGAACAGTGTGCTTATGTGGGATTCTTATAGTCATCTTCTTTAATAAAGAATATGAAGTGTTTTATTTGAGCATAAATTCAGAGATTTGACTTTTATTGGTTCCTAAAGATCTGCTACATCTTTCCTTCTATGTAGAACCTACATCAACCTATGTTACACTCTCTGGCCTCTACAGTCAATAATGAGAACTTTTAATAGTCCAAACCCTGTATCGATATCCAAGTGCTACATTACAGCTCTCTCCCCTAATACCAATGACTTTGCACCACAGCCAATCTCTCGTTGACTTCAACGCGTTCAAAGATGACACCTTAAGGGAAGAGCAAAGAGAGACTGCAGACATACGTATATACAACACCTGAGCAGAGTGAACTTATTTAACAGTTTCTATGATTAATTCCTTCCTCAGAGGGTTGACTGATAAGCTTTTACTTCTTTCTAGCTGTAGTGTAGTACACTTCGAGGCTGCCTGGGAGGGGAGGACAGAGGTTAACGCCTGATGGTACACACTGCCCTGCAGCCCTCCTATGGGACACTCCATGACTGACCTGGGGACACTTCACAGCCACCTGCTCCCAAAGGACATCAGAAGAATGTGGTTTTATTGTGGATAGTCCTAAGCAAGCCCTGATTACTGAGTCAGAAATATCACAAGCAGTTGACAAGTATAGTACAAACACAGCTGTTAGGAAGGCTAGTTGGACTAGTCCAGACAAAGAATGACCAAACCAAAGCCTCCCTTCAATCAAGTCAAAACTAACTTTGAGTTTTGATAATCTTAGTATACTTTAAAGGGAAAAACAAAGAAGAAAGAAATATACTGGCATTTCTGCATATCTTAATTTTAGTGTGGCAGGAAGCAGAAACACCACAAGAGAACGGTTCTCATGGTATTTCCAGCACAAGTGAAACCAAAGAGACTTTTCCTGTTCAGGTCCCTGTCTGATGTCCTGACTAAAGCTACTCAGCTACTCCTTGCATTGGGTTTTTCAACTATTATCCTGACCATGCCAAATCTTTGATCCTTTGAAAGTTCACCACCACTGGTCATTACTACAAGCCTCTGGATTTTTAAAAACGTATGAGAAGAATTTTAGCAGTGCTGAGAATCACCAGTTCCCTTCCGAGGAACATAATCAGGAAAAAAAAAAAATCAGAATGAATGTTCAACTGTAACCATAAAAGATTCAGAAATCCTTCACAGAGTTTAMGGAGCCTTAAACACATGACTAAAAGACATAATTCTTTCTGTGGAAGATTGAATCTAAGCTCAATGTCTCTGCATTTATCCTTTGTTTTGCTTTTCCATTCCTCAAAGGTGATAATATATGTCATGTCTTCAATAGGGTGTTTATGCTGTGGCATGAGATTTTTAAGAAAAGTATGTTTTTTCTAAGTGATCTTGTAGATTAAACTGCAACAGCGTCAGTCTTGCTGGTTTTAACTGAATCAAGCAATTCTATGTACTAGATGTACAAACTGGCCCACTATCCATGTGGAACAGATTAGAGGATGATCAGTCATTGTACGTTCACAATTGAAGCATTTCAATAGTTTTACAAACAAACAAGAAAGAAGTATTTTGAGGACAAAAATGGAATGGTTTACAGTGAAATGATTATATTATATTAAAGGGTAAGAGAACAGAAACAGAGGGTAGGCAAAAATTAATATATTAAACCAAAGAAAGTCATATATTGACTCTTCGTGAGAAAACTACAGCAACAAATCTGGGCATCATGGAGAAGTCTAGAAAATAATGCTGTATTTTTCCCCCCCTTTTTGTACTGTTTCCCCCATCACCACCTAAAATTCTAAATCTCAGCCTGGTTTGATCCTTTCACAGAGTATGACACAGCTTATTTTTTTTCCTCAGCATAATGTAAAAGAATGCCAGAGCAAAACTTTTATGTAAAAAATTATTTTCTAGTAACAAATGTAGTAATCCTTAAAGCTTTCTGAGAAAGTCATCAAGCAGCAGAAAGAAGGAAAACAAGGCAGCTGAAGAGTTCTGAATCATTAAAACAATGGCAACAACTCAAAAGCCTTCACTAGCTCATAGTGTTAATGGTGACAACAACATAATTACCAATGTAACTTCATAATGAACAGTTGGTGATAGGGCAACTGGGAAAGCGTTACGCCCCAAAGACATCATAGTGTGTTTTATAAGGATCTGTTTCTCTTACTACAATAATTGCATAGGAAGTAGAGATGCAGATGCTCTGCTTAAAAATATTCTATAGCTGAAAATATAAATACCTAACTAGAAACATACTGTTTGAAAAGCACTATTAGCATTTGTGAGAAATTAATAACATCAATTTTTGCATTTATCAATAGCTGCCTTTCAGCAGACTTCTCAAACATGATTAAGGCATCTTTGTAGTAGTAAAACGATTACTGTATTTGTCTTGCAAGGGAGAAAAATAAGTGACAGAGAAATAAGGTGATATGATTGGTATAGTGCAGTTTACGGCAGATCTGGCTGCTGGCCTAAGCCCTCATCATTCCTCATTTTCAGCCAGAATGTGATATTATCCAAAAGCTGTATGGACACCAACGACAAAGGGAGGAAGGAAACCTCTTGCAAGAAATCTCTGTCTTGCTCTCAGCCCCAAGAAAGCCCCCAAAAGCATGTGCATAATGCAGTCTTTCCTTCGGTGATTTCTGTGACCAAATTACAGTACAGGGAAGGAGAAGCTGCTGTTAATACAGAAAATACTTCAAGGGATGGTAAGAGAAACAGTATCCTCATTTTKGAATCCTAAGGTACATCGTCTAAAAAAAGACACACCGCAATTTGAAAATCCACAGTTTGCAAGCAGCAGAAAGATGAGAAAATAATCATACTGTAACTTTAGATTTGTTAAACTATCACAGAAAGGTACTACCACATGCTCAAAGTTTATTTACCACCTATTGCTACAGTGATGACCATAACAGTGAAATAATCCAGCTACAGCTCCCCCCAATCCCCAAATATATATAAAACTGAGCAGATAGAAGTTTGTCAAGCTTTTCTATTTATAAAACAAAAAATTCCACTTTGTGTACACTATTACACTTTTATTCTATTTATTAAGTAAATACATATCATGCAGGCATGCACAAGTTCAGAATAAATTAAGYGTTTTTTAGCATTTTTCCAGAATTTACTCAGTTCTTATGTGCACAAATGCCCTTTGAAGCCAATAGAAACAAGTCAAAGCAAGAACTCACTGAGAACTGGCTCAGTTAATCCCCTAGCAAACTTACTTGTGCTTTCCTGAACAACATCCAGCATCTTAACTGATACCACTGCGAAGTACCACACAATAGCTTAAACCTGTAACTGCATTTCTAATGGATCTGAGTCATTCTGCTGTGTAGCAATGATTAAACATAGATGCCATTACTTCTACCTGTTACCACTGTGTTCTGGAACAAAGAAGTGGGGGAAATCATTAGCATTTTTGAAAATTCCTTGAGAATTCAGCATTTAGTGACTTACAACCACTGCTCTATAACATGATCTATATTGCAAGCCTAGCTGTCAAAACCAGATGAAGTAAAAGTCTGAAACACTTGAATGGAATTATTAAATTCCTCAAGGAGTAAAGAAAAAGTAGCACATCTGTTGCCTTTCATTTATTCTTGGATATTTAAATGGCATTTAAAACCATAAATCCTAAATTACAGAGACATCAATAATACTAAGAGCCTTGAAAACAGTAGAATAGAAGCTACTACTCCTGCCTAGCATGATGCCATATGAAATTCTAAGAGTTATATAGCCAGTGTTGGATTTGCCTCCTTCACAGACAAATTTCAATCAAACTCAAAGCCTAAAGGACAATACCATGTTCAGTATGTTATTGAATGAAAATGTATTTCATTTTTATGTCAAATTGTGGTATAATAAATTCAGATGTATCAAGTAAGTATTTCACACTGTGCTAGTATCACATACTATAAGTCTCATTTTTCTTTAATAGCTGAATAAATGGATAGCAAATTATGAGAAGACTTACATGTCTAAGTGTGATGAAAAAGAAAACTGATGATGAGGGAAAACTGGCATCAACTTTTAACAAACCACACTTTTATAAGCACCTGTGCATATGCAGACTGCACAGAATAGCCTGGCACAAGTGTGTGAATAATTTTAGATGGACAGGTGGTTGGTATTTGGTTGAAGTTAGTACAGAACAAGGCAAATTAGACTTAACAGCAGTTTTTTTCAGTTTGGCTTTTTAAAACCAAGCTGCATCTCATTTTAGATACTCAAGGAGAGTTTTGACAAGTACCACCACTCTCATTAACTCACCACCATTCTCCAAGCTTTTCAAGAAATTTTGTTTGCTGTATCTCAGAAACTAGACATTTTCATATTTGATCGGGTCCATCAACATTTCTGTTTGAGATAGGGTCAGTTCTGATACTTAGGAGAGGTGTGTTAATTTGCTCAAACCTAATGGACACAATGAAAGTCCTAAGTTGTAAATGCCTCTGCAAATATAGCGTGGAAAAAGTTCAGCACCTGCCAAGCTGGTAAAAACCTGTCCCTCATCTATGCTATACCTTACATTACAGTTATATTCATATCTCTTAATGTCTTCATCTTCCAGGTCAACTTAATTTAAAATAACTTTCCCCAGGGGATTTTTGATAGCTACAGATAATGAAGTTAAGAAGTGCTGCTYTCTTTCTACAGTACTGTAGAAATATACTCATCTGTTACATTTGGTAGCAAGYAACAAATGCGAGTTGATCATGAAACAGGCAGGGAATGGAAAGCTCTGAAACTGGAATAAATACAGTAAATYTGTCGTATGTAGCCTGGTCCTCAGCCCTCTCATCATTAGCTATGGGATGGACTAAGTGTGCAAATGACCAGAAACTCATTAAAATGAGACTTAATGATGCAGAAATTAAAAATAGCCAGGAAACTATTTTCTGCAACACAAACAAATACTTAAGGTTGTTTTCGAGTATCTGCTGAGTGTGGCACATTTAACATTAAAAATGGATTTATGTCAYCATCCTGACTTAAAAATATTAAGGATAATATAAATTTCTCATAACTTCAGATACATTACTTTGCTTTGTGATTTCTATCTGCTTATTCACRGAGTTTTCAATACAGTATTTAAATGCCTTTTTAAAGGCATCTTTACCTTTCCTTTATGCTTTATGAATCAATGACACACACGCTGCTGTGTGCCATTTGCTGACAGGTTATATTTTGTCTCAAAAGAAGATATTTCTTAAAATGATGAATTATAGATTGCTGGTATATTCAAAACATCTTCCTGATAACYATTACCCATGCATTTTTTCAAACATATTTCTTACATAGGCATCACCAAACAACACACAACAGCTTGCTTGCTTACTTCTTGAAGCCCAGTAATTCACATATGCTCTCCAACCARACCATGGTAATTCCCCAACATGAGACAGTATGCAAAATGTTGTAAGTATTTGCACTAYGCTTCGGGGAAAAAGTTACAGGTTATGCTTACAGTAATTCAGGTTAAAATAACAMCAGTAAAAAGAAATGACGGGGAAATATTTGTAGCAATGCTAATTGATGACTGGATTCACATTCTGTTTTCAGTTACCCCAAAATAAATCCTGAGAGACTCCAGCCAGGTTAATGCCTTTCTTTGCACGTGTTGCACAGACTAAATACTTGGTAAACACTGCTGAATGAATTAAAATGAGCCTATAATACAGGAAAGTTAAAAGGGTTAATTGAAACCTCTTTGTGCAGAAATGCAAAMCTCTCAAATCTGTCAAAATTAATAAGTAAGGCCAGAAGAAACATTACAGTTCTCCCGTCTAGACCGCCAGAACCTACAGTCTGCCTCACGTTAATGAATGCTATAGAAAATCTATTCCTTTCTTCGAGCTGTGATATTTGTATTTTACAGTCCGTTACCCCTTTAATGCAACAGAGGGGACTTCATTGAGCAATGGAATCCACCACCGTTTTAATCACCTTTGCTAACCCATGCTCTTGAGGCCATAGTAAAACTCCAAACTTGTTAATAACAGCCCACAGAAACATGCACAGAAAAGTACTGAATATCCAAATTGGGGTCCGGGCTGCTGCCAGGCAAGCAAGCACACAACTTGGTGCTCACGTTCAGAATAGAGTCAAGACAGTGCTGAGAAGCTGGATAACTCTATTTAGCCAAAATTTTCTATTTGCTAGAAAACAGTCATGGATATTCATTTCAAAACAATGAATCCATGGAAAAAAGTTCTCATAGTRAGGAAAGAATGTGCTAATTTGAAAAGTTACAGTTAAGTCACACAGCCTTGTTTCCTATAAAGCTCAGCTCTGTTATGGCCCTTTTGCCAGTCAGTCCCAAGCWCTCCACCATTAGGCTTGAAGAAATTGGGAATGCCTCTGGAGGTCGATTTAACTTTGAACCTCTGAGCAAATACAAAATATTTATCAGCATACACAACTCACAAGTTCATAGAATCAAAGAATAGTTTGGATTGGAAGGGACCTCTAAAGGTCATCTAGCCCAACCCCTCTGCCCTGGGCAGGGACATCTTCAACTAGATCCAACTAGATCAAGTTCACCTGAGTTGACTGCAACTGGCACAATCCCCTTCCCTCTTGTTGTTTCTCTCTGCTGGGAAAGGCTGACGTGAAGCTCAGGAGGTATGAAGCAGGCAGGAGACAGAATTAACAATTAGTTTTTCCAGCACTTAGCTCACAGCAACGTACCGCCCCTGAATCCCTGCATCTTTAAACTACTGAGGCGTCGGTAAGCACCCTCAGATAAAACTCATGTAGGCAACGGCACGTCTCACAACATACTGGTCAAAAATGAAGGCTCAACTCTGACATTGTTTTATCTTAATTTTCTGTGCCACTACATATATTGATGATCTAGACATTTCAGAACCAGAAAAATATCCCGGTCATGCCATATTTGAATTTMTTCATTTACAACCTATTGAAATGGTTTGATACTCTTCTCTGGCATTTACTGTTGAAAGCAAGGCTGATGAACCGACATGCTTCAGCATGAACGGAAAGTTTTCATGAGAAGTTACTGCTCTGTYAGTCTCCTCCACTACTAAAAACCAGGTGCAACCTGCTAATATTCTGGGGTGACAATCCAGCTGCAATTGCACAAATGTCAGTGCAATACACTTTCTAACCCATTTTATATATTGAAAATGACAAAGTGAATGGAACTGAGAAGAACCAGCTACCACAACATATATCTACTTTACACTTAGAGCACTGACATAATGCGGTGTCTCCTTCAGCCAGTGGGAGTCTGAATTCCCTGGGAATTAAATCCAGCCTATTAATTAAATAATTATTAAGTAATTAATTTGTTGCCCAGAGAATCTGTGGATGCCCCCTCCCTGGAAGTGTTCAAGTTGGACRAGGCTTTGAGCAACCTGGTCTAGTGGAAGGTGTCCCTGCCCATGGCAGGAGGGTTGGAACTAGATGATCTTTAAGTTCCCCTCCAACCCAAACCATTCTATGATTCTATGATTCTAATTATCCTTCTTTTTACATTACCAGCAAAAAGGAAATGTTTTGCCGCCTCTCCCATCTCCTCGTTTTTAACATGCAGGGTAAGTTGATATTTAATAGGACTTGTCAGCTTCCTGCACCCTGCGGTCTGTGTAGCCAAACCTTCTCATTTGAGCCCGAGCTCCTCAGCTGCCCGCCTTGCTCAGCTCCCAGATTTAACAGCTGCCTTTCCAGAGCCCATGGCACCCCAGAGATTCAGGGCTGGAATCAGAACAGTAACACACCAAATGCCAGGGGGAAGTTGTACGTTTAGTCAAGGTCTTTCATCTGAGAAAACTCTTTTTAGCCTTGGAGGACCACTTTGCTGACTATTAAAAAAAGATGACGACCTTCAGAAGAAAATAGGCGTTAGACTGCAAGAAGTTCAATCCAGACCAGAACCTTACAGAACACCTTCATCCTCGAGAGATATTTAGTAAACAGACAATCTTGTATGCTCCACAAGTTGAGAAATACAGATCTTTCTGCATTTTTTTTTCCCCAGCGAAGGAAACTAACTTTCTCCTCCAATTTGTGAAGACAACTCCCTGAGAACAAAATATTCTTGCAAACGAAAAGCTGCATAATACCCCTCTAACTGGCATACGTGTACCTAACGTTATAGAGAGAACTTAGCTGCTGTAGCTTACTTCGAAAGAAGAATAAATGCAGGACCTGGAAACGAAGTCATGTAGAAACACATCTGGTCATACTCAGTTAAATGAGGAAATAAACACAATGCAGAGTATGGCTAAACACTGCCTCTTCCACTCTCTCTAATGAAGACCAAAACCTGGAGAATCACAGATGCTTAGTGATGCAACTGGAAAAAAAAAAAAACCCACACAAATACCCAAACAACCTAATTTGTGCAAACAATATATAAATGTAACTAAACAAAAAGTAAATCTGATTTACCAATTCACAGTAAGTCTTGCTAACTAGTCATCACCAAAATGGTCATACTTGCAGACAGCAAAGAATATACGGCAACTTAAACGACTAGAGCTATATGGAAGATGACATTATATAAAGGCAAACAAGACAAATTGTTTATAAACAGTTTGCTTTCATGAGAGGAATTAAAACCAACAAATACTTGCAACGTGCTTTTCTTTAATAGCTCATACTTTGAGCAGTTTACTGCCTACCCACTTGTTTCAGTAGGTATTGTAAATAAAGAGGAGTACGTGCTTTGCCAAGCATTAAGCAGCAGATTACTAATGGTTACAATAGCTTGTATGAATTCAGAATGAACAATGACTGTCTGTATTTATGTTTGGTAGTTGAATACCTAGTGAACTTAACTTTCTTCCTGTCTAAAATTGTTTCTTTGAACATTGTTAAAGGTGGGTGAGAAGCAGGTTTAAGATTTTTTCAGTATTAATTTTGTCCAGTTGCTCTCAGCCAATGTTATTCCTCCTGCCCTTCTTTGTAACTAACAGCGGCATTATTAGTTGCTGATTTTGTGCAATAATTTCAGATCACAGCAGGCAGGAGGTTTCCAAAAAGCTTTTCTGTATGTGCYGAATGCCACCACACCTCTGTGAGTACTCTGGCCAGCGTACGGCAGAAGACATTGCGTTTCGGACCCTGCTCTGTCACCCTGGTGTAAGGGGCCACAAAAGTGTAGGGAATCCTTTTATTTCTCTGGCCTTGACACCGACACTAGGCTCGGATGGGAGAGCGGCTCCAAACTGCCTCCTCGTGCCGGTGGCTGAGCCGCAGGGCTGCTTCTCCCCTCCCGACTCCATCCTGCCCAGGGATGCCCAGCTCCAAAATAGGTCTGACCCAGAGCTGGAGGGAACCAGGCAGAGCAAACCCCTTTCATTTCCCCCACGATCTGCAGACTTCAGACAGCAATACCTTTCATGTAGCGTAGMGGCAGAGCCACAATTGAGGCCTATGATAATTATACCTTATGTCGGTTTTAACTTTTCCCATCTTAGCCCTTAGAGAAAAACAAGCAAACGAAAAAATCCTACAAAGAAAAACCTTACAAAGCAGAATAAGTTTCCCAATGGGACTTTGCAAGCCCACACCCACAGCTCGGCACGCCGGGGCACACRGTGGGGCACAACCAAGCAGAGGTGACCACCGAACTCGCCGGAGGAGCCCAACTGCTCTGACATCCTTTCGGGCAGTGTTCTGGGGTCTCGGGCAGCCTGGATGTCCCCACACTCAGGAGATACAAGCTACATACCTGGGGCGTGACAGTCCTGTTGGCACCTCTGGTAAATCCATACCTGCTGCCACAACTCCTTCTCATTTCTTATTTTTCAGGCTGATGAACATGTACTTAATGAACAGTAGAAATGCAAATAGGAATCCTAAGTCAATTTTCTCCTCACAGATAATTATCTAAAGTAGTTTGACACATATGAAGACATCCTTTTTCCACTAATGTTAGACAAAAGTCTTTTCCCGYGTTTCTAGCAGTCCCTGGTAGAACACCACGGACGTCAGAACGGCATTAGAAAGCAGCTTATGAAGTATATTATCATAACTCACTTTGCATAAAAGATCATTAAGAATATGCAAGTAGCTTCAAAATAATATTTGTCCACTGTATTTCAGTAAGAGCTTGATGAACTTTAAACTTTTAGTTCTTGGGCTTAGTATATCTAGTGTTGTTTTAATAACTTCGTACTTTGCAGATTTAGAAAGCCTGCTGCAAACCATGATTTCCAGTATTTGTAGCTCTAACTTAACACACAGCTACAACATTACAAATACATTGCTGAACCAATAAAATCATCACAGAAAGCATATCAAATTCTGCACTAATTTTTATACTGTACAGTCATTGACCTCACTGGTACTTCCTCATTAAGCTTTCTGTACCACACTTACTTTATATCATAGCAGCTTATCAAATTCGCTAATTTATGTACAAAGACAACTCAGCTCCTCTGATTTTTAGTACATTTATGTGTGCATCTTATTAAGACCAACTCTATTAACACCACAAATTCAATAATCAGCTTGACAAATAATGTCATCAGACTACATAGAAACAGAGCAGCACTTCAATTTTTTTCTTCCAAACTTGAGCTTGTTTCCTGGTATTGAAATCATAATTAAATTACATCAAAATTCCTGCTGGTGTAAATCCTATTGACTTCAATAACTATGCCAGAAAGTGGTCCATTATGTTAGTCATCTGCTACAAAACAGAAAACAGTAACCATGTAACAAAATAAGGCCAACTAAAAAGATTTATTTTACTCTTACCACATGCCCCTTCGAATTGTGTAACTCTGAACAATGGCTATGATACCATCTCGTTTCTCTAAAATGTGACTAAGAAAAGGTGACTAAGAATTTAAATTGTCGTGCTTTTTTCCTGCAGGCATAAAAATCTTCTTATTTGTACAACTTATGCACCACAGCAACAAAAGTTGTGTGTCTCATTTGGCATAGGGCCCGGTAACGCTTGCCAAGTGCCAAAGGCTCCAGTAACCTAKATAACTTTTACAGAACTGATGCACGAGAGAAAAAAGCAGGTCGTTGCTGCATTTGCTACCAGCTACAGCCTTAAAGCCCAATGGATTCAGGGCAGTGCTTTAGAGTGAGCCATCCTCTCAGCAGACCCTACTGGAAAATATACCTGCACTTAACAGGGTACAGTTTAAAAACAAAGAAAAAAGAGAGGTAAATTTAATTCCTAACAATTTATCAATGTACATCKTAAAACCGAGAATAAATTAGTACTTCTGTAATTATGGCATCTGCTCTTAAGCCTTCGCATGTGCTTGCGTACACCTGCTCAGCACTGACCTTAAAAACATGACCAGAGACCATCTCACAACTTCTTCAAGCCAAGTGAAAAAAAAATATATTAAGTTCACATAGTGGGTATGAACCCACTGATGGGACTAAGCTAATGATCCACCAGATAAAAGTTCAGTTTAAAAAAGGTGTGTGCGGTAGCCCTGGGCTTTATGTTTTCAAATACAAAAACGTTTGTGTGAAACTGGAAGAGCCATCTTCCAGGAATGTATTAGCCAAAGAAAAATCTCCATTGGAGAGCTTCCTCATAAGTATTCATTGGCTAGCAATGGTGTTTTACAAACAAAGAATTTAATAAAAATGCTCTGTTAAATATACTTTGGTAAAAAGTCTCATCCAAACAAAAAGTTTATGGTCAGGAAAAGCGAAGCGCCACATTTTAAAGCAAACAGCTGTCAGCATTAACCCTCCCTGATATTTTAGGAAGAAGGTTTCTGAAGGTATCAAAGTAACACTTAATTCAGAACAAACCTGAGCCAGCTGCAGGGGGATCTCAGTAGGAGGGACAGATAACCAAGTCATTTCAGTGGGAGTTTGAAATGTGACATACCTTAAAACTGAAAGCTACTGAATATCTACAAAGCCTTCATAAAGTCTCAGAAAGACAATTTCAAACAGAAGGTAAAATATATTCAGTATTTAATAGAGACTGCCTGTTTATTCCCTGTTGACAGCTCCACGCAGAGCGGTATCCTGCGGGATGGCTGCTCCCCCTCTGRGTGCCCACTACCGAGATTATTTCAGGGCTGGCAAAGGAGAGCTTTTATCTCAGTTTCAGTCTTGGCTCTGCCAAGTACATGTGAACCAAGTGGAGGAGGTCCAAATATTTTGCTAGACGTGCAATTTGTACTATCTGTGTTCTCGTCCTACGGAAGCAGCGGCGGTACACACCTTTGTGGTGCAACTTCTACTTGCTAATATATCCCATTTTTTTGAAAATGCTGTGATATGTCTTCCATTGTTTGTAGCTCGCTCAAAATGCAGCTGCACAGTGATAAATGGGTTGACTTAACATGACTATGGGTGTATTAATGTAACAGTATTAATTAAATCTGACTTATTTCGGAAGAGTCTAATACTGTTTTCCTTGGCCGAGTATCCACCTACTTGCACTCTGGAACGTGGGATTTGCAGGGTCTGCCGCTTCCTTAGGGAAAGGAGAAGAAAAGATCACCTGAGATACCACTCCCAATTTCACCCACAATTCATCCCCCCTCTTCTAGGGGCAGTGGTGGTGCCACAGAAGGTACAGTTTTCCAAAAATCTACCTATTTCCTTCTGTTGACTCAGGTTACTGTCCCTTCCTAACCTCGCTGCTTTTATTCCACTGCGGTTAATACCTATGTCTCTCTCTGTATATAAGTAGGCAGATTAAATACCAGCTAAGGCAACTGTCCTCTAACCATTGAAAAATTAACCAGCTCCCTTAGGCTTTCTTCATTGGCCTTATTCTCTACCTGCAATCTTCTCATAATTTTATTGCTCTTCTTTGCATGCTTCAGTAACCTTCCTGAGCAAGCAAGCAATGCTGTGGGCAACGCAGCAAGACAGCTACGCGTAGTCAATATGTTCTAGTGTTTTACAAGCGACCTTCCAACACACTCTTCTGACATGGGAGGTATGAGCCATTTAATATGTCCCTTCTGGAGAGCAGTTATGTCCCAGCATTGTTTCCGTGTCATGATGGATTACTCCTGAAGGAGAAGCAAGGGAGGGTAGGAGAAAAGATTACCTGCTCATTCCCAAGCCATTGGCATAAGATTTTATGTAGACTTTTTTTCTAGAGGAATGCAAAAGGAGACCACCTAGAGAACCAAAGAAAGGGTTCATAGGCACCTAAAAGACAACAAGGAGATAAAAACCAGCGAAAGCCAACTGTGTAAAACAGACCTAATTTCCTGCAGCGATGGAGCAACAGACTGTGCGTATAGGGGAAAAGCCACAGATGTTGCATCTTTCTATTAGAGGGAGTCTTCCCATCTGAACACAAGCCAATAATGTKCCCCAGCTGTAGGAAAGACAAACAACATGCTAGGGCACAAAACCAGGAGTGTCATGTGTATGGCATGAGAAATAATCCTTCTGTTCTGCTACTCATAGGCTCACCTTAGCTACAGCACTCAGGTCAAATTGCAGTACAGAATGGAGCCAAAGGAAAGAGCTCAGAAAAGAGGAGCAACCATGACCCTAGTCATTAAACGTGACCCACCAACTGAATGATATTGAAAGAGCTGAGATTCAGTCTAGAAAAAGAAGGCTGGGAGAAATGAGATGGAAATAGCCTTAAAGCATGAAGAGAAAGAGAATAAATTGTTCTGCATGTCTAAAAACCAGAGGACTTAAACAGTAATAAAAGCAACTTAGGTCAGCAACAGAAGGAAATGCTGCAGTGCTGGAAGGGAGGAGAGTCTAGGAAGGAGCAGGAGAAGCCACTGCCAGGAACAATGAAGGCACACCAGCTCCTGCCTCTGTGCTGGAAAACATGCAGGTTCCTCCCAACCCTCCCTCCTGCGATACCTTAATAGTTCAGGAAGCAGTTTAGTTGAACAGTTACTACCAGCAGTTGATAAGACCAAGCTGGTAGAGACCTCAGTGAGAAAACTGAGAGGGCAACCAAAATGAAGCTTCAGACTGCASCATGGCACCATCCATAACATGCAGGATACTTGTCTGCATCCCTTTTAAACACTGCGTAACACAAGCCTTTATTCAGGGATATTTCAGTGTCAACACCACCTTGAGCACTATCACCAATAAAAGTCGAGACTTCATACAAAAAACATCTGCACTTGATTTGCTCTTCCTGCTGCTCTGCACATCACCACCACAATTACAAACAGAAGTATTTGGCTCCACGCCTTGCCCTTTTATTACTTTACTATGCTTCACTGCCAATCCTTATGGCAACAGAACTTGCAAAGTCATGGACTCTTATAAAAATCTTATAATACTAAAACCCTGTACAGTGAGATTCCTCCTACTTTTGGACACCGTGGGGTTTCCAGGTATTGTTTTTGTTCTCATCTCATTTTATATTTAATATAATAGCCAGAAATATGAGTCAACAATAATATTTTTTTTTTCAGTCTTAGGTATTTCCTTTTTGCTTTCCCCAGTGCACTCTGCTCTGATGATTTTATTTATACCGCAAACTCCTTGGGGCAGAGGCAGTGTGTACTGTATGTTCTTAATCTGAGTTTACAGAAGAAGTTGGAATACTGAATTGTGATCCTCGCTAGCACACACTGAAGCTTGCTTCATCATTTGACCTAAGCGCTGTCCTAGGCTAAGGCTGAGCCTACAGCCTACCGGAGTAAAAGGCGTCCCTACAACCACCGCAGAGCATTTCTCACAGCATCACACACGTACCAGCTAGTCGCCTGCTCAGAAGCACACCAGCTGCTGCTCGTGAGCTGCCTGCAATGGATTACTTAGTGCAAGGTGATGGGAGGAATAATAATAGTAGTTTCAACAGATTATAAGCATGTTACAGAGTTGAGGGATAAACTAGGTCAAAAGCAAATAGCAATGAGATTCGAAAATTTTCCTTTAGAAGTCTTCCCAGTGCTGCAAAATGAAGAGGGCTGCCTTCTGCAGTGCTTGCCAGCCATTCAAATTCTGTGCCATATGGTGTTTACTTTCCAAAAACTGTATCTCACTTGTCCAAAAGCTGGATGTCATGGCAAGATTTTTTTAGGGGGGAGGGTCTAATCCTTCTGCACACAATTACTTACAATGCTTTTAAAGAAATAAGAAAAATCCTACAGAGATACCTCTRAGAATTTCTGTATTACTCACATTTGTTATTCAAGTTAAACTTGATCAACAAGAAATAAGCCAATTAATAAAAAAGTCAAACCTCAAATAGGTGAAAACAGTTTGGAGAGCACTCGTATAGATTTTTCACAGTGAAAAACAACAGAGACACAGATGAGACYCAAACCAACAGCGATGCTGTTGTTGGAAAAGGCAAGCCACCACTCTGGGCACGATGGCCGAGAGGCAAGGTCCCACGGCAACGCTTCACACCAGGACCCACCAACACCCAGYGCTGCCCTTTTTTAGCCCAAACAGCCAAACCCTCAAAGGCAGATGGTGCTTTTAAGTTTTTCCCTGTAGAGGAAACACCATCCCCATAGYGGGATTGCTGTCTTTTTGGCAAACGTAAAGAGGGGGTCAGCAGTGCATCCACATCTTTCACCCGCTCRCCCACCCCATTTTATTTCGGTCGTTGGGACAAAATTAGTTTTTATCCTTATTGGTTTTTTTGAAAGATTATTTATTCCAGCACTGAGAAATAATCATCCCCATCACCTGAAGTCATTTAAGAAGAAAGTAGAGTAGGTAAATGCTGCCATCTACACATGGCCAACTGAAGGCTTTTATGCCAGGCCTGGCCATGAAAATGCAGGGAAATACACTGCTCCGCTCCCCTCCACAAACTACTAACATACTGTTTTAAAGAGGTTCTTGAGGAAGCTGAAACCAGTGTTATGGGAAGAAGGAATGTCCTGGAAGATTTAAGTCCCATAAGAAAAGGTACATATTATCTAAACCCGTAAACGAGAAGCRTACATAAAGTTTGAATTTGCGACTACTGTGTCAAAAACAATCCTGTCATTGAATTATCACTTTCTTTTCCTGACCTATACACACAGATTACATTCTACAATATCTCAGCTGTCAATTAGACATTTATATGACACTTACAATATATTTTAAAATAACATTTCATACGGCAGCTGTGTTTACAGAAGGAAATATTTTTATAGGGCTCTTAGTAACAAATGCCTCCCATTTCTGTAAGTCTGTCGTTCATTCTAATTACCCCCATCACTTTCCTAATGAAATCTGTCCCTGGTAGACAGATTATCATCTGTAAAGTTCAGAGAACAGCATTCATCTATTTTGGCATACCACCTGTAAAGGACATTAGGATGTCAAGCTTCAGTTACATCCATGACAAAACATTCACAAAAATACAAATCTTCCAAATTATTATTTTACTCAAGATTGAAACTATTAACACTATTTTAGGTGACAGAGTACATGATGGAAGATAGCCTCTTCCACTTCTAATCAAAGAAACAGAGACTAAAATAAAATTAAAAAAGAATAATTAAATACTATCTCAGTGGTTTCTTTTTCTTTCTGCGGTTTAAATCTATTTGCCGTCTTTACCTAATCTATGTATACATATCTGCATGTATTTTCAAAACCCATGTGCTTTAAAAGCAAATATTGACACTATGGAGTTAAAGTTGTTATCTACACMTTGGTATAACGCCCTTATACAATATTGCCCAAACCCTGACAGCAAAAGATCAAAGAYCTCCCACCTTGGACTTCACAGATTTGGTAAGAAACTTCACGTTAGCTGAATAAAACCTGTGGCTCGCTCAACCTTTACTTAATGGCAACGGCTTCTGAATGTGCATTATACATTTATTTATCCCCACTTTGACCTCTTCAGGTGACGTATCCTCCTCCCTAGAGTTACAGCGGTATATGAATATTTTAGCAACCTTTGGTGTCTTTTACACTCAAGAAGATGCCATGAGAAAGGCAGCCAGTTAACCGGCTTCTGCCCACATTTTCAAAATGAATGCATTTCTGTCGTATCCTCACACAATGCTGCAAATGGCAAAACCCTTTTTCCATACGCACTACGCAGCAGCTGAAGAACTGTAAATTAAAACTAAAATATATATTTGTGTGAAGCTTTCATTATTAACAGAAATGATGACCAAAAAAGATTCAGAAATGAACACAGGGGCTGGAAGAAATACTGCCCTTCCTGACACTGTGAAACACATCCTCTTAACTGAAAAAGGGATGCACATCAAGAAGGCAACGGTGGATAAGAAATGAATCTGAAATCTGAGCTCAGTATTGGTTTTGGCAGTCCTTGTTCTCGCCAGAACAATGCAACGCCCTGGGTTGCAGAGAAAGCACGTGCCTTAACAGTCCACCAGAACATCTCAGGTAGGTGTTTGCTAGAGAAAGCCATTGCTTTTTGTCAAATCTACTGGAGAAGAGGAAWGAAAAAAAAAATCCTGTAACATTTTTTTGTTTAAACCTGCCTAGAATGTTTGTAGGACTAACAGTTATTAGTAGGTAGAAAGGTAAGCCGACATACAAAAAATTCCTACCATTGACAGCAATTCATTCATAAATGCCTTAATTCATTTTCCAGCTCAGAATACATTTATTCCTATTTTGGGGCACTGCGGCTTGAATTGCTATTTATTAATTGTACTATATTTCGGCTTGGCCTAAAATTTGGGTACGTCTGAGTTATTCAACCCTGCTAGGATTAGCAGTCCTAAAACAATGCCAAGTTCTTCTGTCCTGCGTTACAAACACAAAAAAATAAGGCTGGAAAAATCTGGAAATCAACTAGTTGGTTCATATCCATGCCCAAAGAGAGGATCAACTGTACCTGTGGTATCCCAGACAGGCACTTCTGTAACCACTCAAAGAAATGTATACTAAAAACTATTTTAAAAACTCCCTGGACATGCCCTTTCAAGGCATTACTAACTTTCCTATTAAAAAGCTCTCCAAGTGATTAAGCAATCCCTCCCCTGATGCACCAAGCCAAAAATAGCTTTTTTTTTGTTGTCCAATAAAGAGATGAAGCTGCAGGAATCACACATGTTTTTGAGGGCTGGCACATCGCCTCTTTTCTCTTGTCTGCTATTGTTTAGGTGATGGGCACAGAAACAGTCTTCCTCCACAAACAGGCATGAAAATAATTTCTGTTTCAACACAAACAGTCCAACAACAATTATTTGAGCATACTCTTTGCAGAGCACTGACGTGGTTCTTATCTTAAATAGCTATGAAGATCAAAAGCTCTTTGGCCTTTTGTTTACTCTCTAGATGCTCCTGAAGTAATGTGATTGATTTAAATGTCTTGTCAGGTTATACCTCTCCTGGTGCCTTCTTCTCTTTTAATTGCCTGTACTGCTATGTAACAGCATGAGAATGATCATACTGGGTCAGACCAAAGGTTCACCTGCTCAGGCCTTCAACTTTRCCGTAAGCAAGAGCCCAACTTCAGTTCTGTACAGTTACTATTTGTGAAAGATGTGATTTATGAAAAGCATGTATAGAAAATTTTCTTAAGTAAAATGTGTTCTATTGCTAGGATTTTGTCCCTGTCCTTTTCTCTGCTCCCCACGCCCCCAATTTGGGGCTGAAAAATCAAGTCTAAAACCATGGAAATAAAAAAAAGCACAGGAACACATATAAGGATAATTCCCCCTCAGCTTCCAGCCATCTTCAGTTCAASGATTCTCGAGCAAGATGTGGTTTCTATGTATTGCCCAACGTCCCCTTGAACCCATGCCAACTGCTAGTGCACACAATGCTTCTTGGTGACAAGCTCTGAAGCGCGGCTCCATCAATTGTGTAGAGAACCACCTCCTTCCATTTCTTCTGGAAACCAAACAAGTTGCTAGCTCCTTAAAGCACATTTTTTCTTTAAACCAACATGATCCGTGCTGTTGCAAGTACTACTCTGACAGACCGTATAGTCCTACACTCGTCTTGATGGCCTGTCCCTCAAGACCCAGGAAAATTATTTCGGAAAAACAATCAATGCCTCGACAGAATTTACTAACTGACTACTGGATTAGGATAAAGCAAACTGCTCTCTAGATCTAAGAAAATGAAAAAAACTTCACTGTTTCTTGTGATAGCTAACTGCCTGCATCCTGCCTAGGACCTRACAGAGAGACAAACCTTCCAACACCCAACGCTAGCGAAGCAGCACCAGGGGGAACATGGCTAAACACTGACCCTATGCAGAGCTCTGGCAGGCAAACCCTGCTCCTCGGGGGAAAAAAAGAAGAATGGAAAGAAACGAGAAGTGACAAACCTGATTGTCTTTGCCCCATTATTTGCRGAGAGGTCTTTCAATTGCAAAAACGGCTGTGTAAATCCAGTCCCAAAATGCTGARTTTTTTTACATCTGCACAGGCGGATATGCTCATACATTACTTTTTGTGTTGTCTACCTCAAAAAATAACTTAGTCACAAATTACAATGATTTTGGTTTTCCGTTGCAAATGTACATTTTTCTCTCCCCACACAGGATATTGGTAAGACAGAGGCACACATGAAGAGAACTACCTTCACAGCTCGCTCGCACAAAAATGCCACAGATCAATCTCCAACTTTTGTATTAAACAAACAGGAAAGGTTAGAAGCGAAAACAGCCAGTGCTGGAAGTTTACAGATGATACTAGACTCTCTATTTCACACTTCGGGTGCTACTTCTATCACTTCTGAGCTCTCCTGCTGGTGGAACAAGATCAGCTCTTCAATAAAAAACATCTGGCTGAAGCTAAACCAAGGCATGTGATAAATGATATTCATATTCATGGCAGAAATATAGCCAACACCATTATAAAGGAAAAAAAAAAWAATCTACCTCTCCAATATCAACATCTGGAGATTTTCCTTAAAACTATTGCATTTAAGAGTATTAGATGGGTAAAGTACCAACACTGGATAAAGTCACCTTTCTATCCATCATTGGTAGCAGAGATTGACACGGTGACGCCTACCTGTGGCTTCTGGTCTGTAGTTCCCTGCTTCTGGTAAAGGAAAGGGAGTCATSTGAAAAGATGATAGACTACAACAGGCGACCGTGTTTTGTATCAGATACGTAATGCCAGAGGTCTTGCAAACCTTAAACGTTTTTATAAGCAGATTCTTCATGCAAATGAGTCAGTAACCACATCTCACCTTGTTCTAGCCTATTATGAGACTGCCCATAAGAAAAACAACCACCACTGAAAYGGGTAAAAACAGGCAAGGTTTTCCTACTTGTGCTGGAGTTACATAGCCTTTTCGAAAAGATTMGATATCTTTGACATGCCTTTGAGATGCATTTTAATAAGCAGAGGAGYTCTGTGGCCTGTGAAAGCCGGGGATCAGGCTGGGCGTCACGGTGGTCTCTTTGGTCTTGAAGTCCGAAGCTATTCATCGACTAATCCCCTCTTCACGACCATGGGAGACGGGCTCCTGGGTGGCAGCTCTGGTGCACAGAAAACCCTACAGAGGTTTAGAAAGTGTGGCTTATGTGCTCGGAGTCCAGCTGATCCTCATGGATATTCAAGGGAGAATAAGATTAATAAGATATACAGGGGAAGCTTCTMCAAAACACGAAAATCAATAGTTAGGAGAATAAATAGCCACTTCCAGAAGGTATTTAAAAGCAGCTATCAAGCAAATTACATTAAAAATCTATGGAGTTGGTAATTAATTTCATAGGTAATGAATAATAAAGGCCGCCATCTGTGCATCCAACTTGTGCGCYGTGGCTCCGAGCATTACACAACTGCGTGTTGAACAAGTGTTCCTGGAAAACAATGAACTCGCTGCCTGACCTGCTCAGATAACCTCTCATTTCTTAGCGGTCCATGCCTATCTCCAGTGTACAGTCAGCGACGGCTGACTCGGAAACAAAGTAGACCATTGAATAAAATAGCAAGGTGGAAAAGGTGAATTTATGAAAGTCCACCAGTGGTTTGTTTTTTCTGCACAAAGCAATTTCTACTCTTTCAATTCTCTGAGATCAAAAATGGTTCCTGTCCCCAGTGCTGCCAGGGCTTTTTAAAGTTATCGCTCTGGGTCTCCAGCCATCTATCTGTGCACATTTCAATAACATTTACTCCTGCTGAATAATTCAACAAAAGCAAAGATTTGCTATTGGCAGTCTCTAATCTGAAGGCAAAACTTAAAGCTTGCATTTTGTTTATTAAAACTCCCAGAGGGGAAAAATAAATATATCTCTCCTCTTTGACCCTATTCAGGACTTTGCTTTGGGGACCGGCAGGAGGAAATTCATTCCTGTCCAAAGTTTTGATTATGGGCAAAACAGCTGACAAAATTGCAGGCCTAAGGGTTAAGACAACAGTGACAAATATGATTCGGTGACATTGGACATGGCAACCCGCTCCAAAAGYCCAGGCCCCTGCCCTGGCAGGGCGGCAAGGGCTGCATGGATGAAGAGCCCACACTGCCCAGGTCTGAAAGGACACAATGGACTTCAAGGAAAAGACTTTTTTTTTGTACGTGATTGTAAACTCAAGGAAAATGAAGCTCTGCTTTAAATACTGCGTGGAGGGAAGGTCAGGCTGCTATGTGCTGCAAGAGCCTCACCAGCTCATGGCTCTGATCTCACTCACCAAAGATAACTTGGCCAGTTGTTTGCCACCATCACTTTCCCTTTTGATGCCTACAATTATTAATCTGCCGCTTCAGGTCTATTAGGAGAATACCGTGAGGCAGGACGGCACCACAGCCCTCCGAAACCGCACAGCATCAATCTTCCCTCRGTTGCACCCTGGCATGAAATCATACTGACATCATGCAACCTGGAGCTGCATGGAGAGCACAACCTAAAATTTAAAACAGAAGCCGTAATAGGATACATTTTCATTTGCTACCCCTCCATATTTAATATAGAGTACATCATCCTCCTGTCCCATGGCAAACTCACTAGGTTGGGGTTTTTTTCATCCTTGCTCTTCATCCATCGAGCAAAATGTCATCAGTGATGACAGTACAGCTCTTGGTAAAGGAATTATGTGTTAACTTGTGCTCCCTCTGCTGCTCCCGCTGCAGTACAGCAAAATGCAGCTTGATCAAATCTAAAGATCGCTGGCGTTTCTGCCAATCGCTTTGTTCTATTTCAATAGTTTTTCTGCCCTTTKCTTTTTTTCTTTTAAAGGGGAGATTTTAGAACAGAGTAGTGAAGTATGCAAACACGAAGGATTTTAAACAAAGTGATTTCTGAGACGACAGATCCAAGTGGGAGACTAAGCCGCTCAGGGACCCCAAAGTCCTCCYGGCCCAGCTTGCGGGGGTGACGTGCAGGGGGTGAGGTGTCCCCTCCCCAGGGGGGATGCAGAGCCGGTCAAAGGACGTATGAGGGACCTGCACTTGCAAACACCCACCGCTCGTCCCCCGCGGGCTGCTGMCGTGCCGCCGCGAGCACGTTTCTATTGCGGCAGTCACGGGGAGCCCGGCTTTCCGCCTTTGGCRAGGATGCCTTCCCTGCAGGGCCATGGCGTGTTAGGGGCAAAAGGGAGGGAAGAAGAAGTTTTAAATCTTTAGGCAATTGGTAACCATAAAACTGATTACAGTTGCCCATTAAAATGTAAAGATTGGTAACAAAGTCTATAGAAAGAAACATTTCTGCAGAATCACGGATCATTCAACCCAGTTACAAACAAAGCCTTTCAAGAGATGGTTTGGTCATTTATGGCTAAGCATGCCCTTGATTTCTACAGCTTGAACAAYACCAAGTAAAACAACAAGTGGTACTAATTCATCGCTACCAGCATCACTCAGACCCACAACAAGACTATTAAAACCAGTAACGTTTTTCCCCTTTACTCATAATATTTTATACAAAAGTACCCAATTGTGTTTACTGTCAGAAAGAAACTAATTTTASGAGAAACACTGAAAAGGAAACAGGAAGAATGTCCGTGAAGAAGGAAGGCTATGCAAGCACACATACACATTCATTTGCTTTGAAACCTACATCCTGACTGTCTCAGCGAGTTCAACAATATAAATAGAATACGCCTAGTAGGTCTAGCAACAAAGTACAAACTTTCTGTACATATATTTTTGCTTGGTCCGGGGAAAATACTTCCCTCAGTATCTATAGTGTTTTAGGATTGCAGGTTGGATAATTTTCCTTTTTCTGTGTTTGCTTGTATTTTTTTAAAAAGTAACTCTAAGGTACCTCATAACTCATGAGGTGTCGTGAGGATGGAGAAGGTGGGAGAAGACCCGTTCGTGCTGCAAGGGAGCAGGTACCAGCCGGTGCCGCAGCGCCCGCTCCCCCCGCCAGCACCGACCTGCTGGGGCACCGGCCTCGCCGCCGCGCTCGGGCACACCCAGCTCTACTGCCATTGACACCATGAGCCTTATTCAAYGTAGAAGCAGCAAAAAAGCCATAAAGATGCTCAAAGTTACAGCGGTAAGATTTAAGCCGGCCAACCGAAGGAGTATCTATTGCAATAGGTACACATTAAAATAAGCAGCAAGAAACCGATACACAAACTATCGATAATAAAATGTTAAATTCACATTATCCATCTTCCCTTCCTGGAGAGAAATTGTGCTGACAGGAAAGGCTGGAGATTGTGCCTGAAGTTTCCTAATCTTCCACTTTAAACTGGACGCTGAGGCCTTGCACTGACCTGGTGATGCTTTATATTCTTAAAAGGGATGTGTATATAAATAATTTTGTTAGAAATCTATTTGGCATTCRAAAACAAGGGAAGGAAGCCTATCATTTACTGACCATAACTTTAAAAAAGAGAGGGTGTGTGAATGTATGCTTCTTTGATAAATCTTCCTCCCATGTATAYACCCATATCAGCATTTCCTCCTCCTGCCGATTTCAGAACAAAAATGCGCAGCCTGAGTGAACTTCTATTTTATGCCACAATAACCTATCATTCCGTGGTTAACAAAGATCACTTGGAATTTATTCTTCTAAAAGACAGTTAACCAATCCCTGTAATTCAAAAAGACTTTTTCCCCATCAAAGCACTGCAGGATCACCGAGGAAACATTTCAGAGCTCAGCATCCAAGATGTGGGCATTATGTGCGACACAAAAGTATTCTGGAAAACTCAAGCCTCTGGTATGACGCTGTAGCAATGATTCAACTTTTTGGCATGCTCCCCTTCTACGATCATCTGAAAACCATCTGAGATAACCTCCAAAGAAGATCCGCGCAAGGGTCTCCCCTTCCTTTCTCCCGACGGAGAACAGTAATCTCTTTTATTTCTACTGTTAAAACAGGACTACAAAAAAMCAGCAAGGAAAAACAAAGCCTGTTTGAAAACAAGAAAGCCAGRCATCCAGCATGAGCTTCTCGGCCAAGCTTGAGGGAATCTCACAGCCGGTCGCTGCCACAGCTCCGGATGGCCACGGCTTCCATCTGCTTTTACCATCATCTCCATCTTCTGGTTTAGACAATAGCAACAGGTGCAACAACACCGAAACCCGAACAAAACAGCCTAAGGAATGTGCATGTTTTCTGGTGTAAAGGTTTAAGTAATAATAGAGAAGCACTTGATGGGTATCGCAGCTCAAAGTCACAGGATGACACGCAACCTTCCAATACAACAATATGTACAAACAAAAATTATGTTATTCAACAGGAGCGAGACTTTTTGACCGTGGTGTTTGGTAAATGTGGCCAAAACATCACATTCAGGGCTTGATACTGAAATAAAAACATAGTCCTCAGCTGTTTTCCCACTTTGGGGTATTCTGATTTGGGGTAATTTCCCTCCCCCCAGTTTTATTTTAGCTCTGTAAAACGTCACCTGTTGTCACCACTTTTTCCCTACAGAAGCATCCCTGCCAGAGGACCAGACAGAGCAGGCAGCCGGGGAGGAGCCCACAGCCTTTCACCTTCAGGTTACAACTTGGAGATACCAGCCAGGTATCAGGTCACTGGAAACCAGCACACTGACACCCGGGGACAAGGGCTGGCCACAGCACACCCGGGGTCAAGGACCAAGAAAGACAGATGCTGAATTGCCTACAACTGCTGAAGACATTTTAATATTTAACAAAATAAATCTCAGCCAGGAAGAGTGCTTACAAAGCATGGTGACACACAGGTTGGTTTTTTTTTCTAAAAAGGAACAAAAAAACCCCAGAGAAGCTGTGGATGCCCCATCCCTGGAAGTGTTCRAGGCCAGGTTTGATGGGGCTTTGAGCAGCCTGGTCTAATGGAAGGTGTCCGCGCCCGTGGCAGCGGGGTTGGAACTAGATGATCTTTAAGGGCCCTTCCAACCCAAACCATTCTATGATTATTCTATGAAAAGCATATTTTCAAGTATAATAAAGCGTCCAAAGATGGCACATGTGTGTCCCGACTTTTATAAGGAGCACTTCAGGAATCAAAACTGGTGATACTTCAATTCTTTTGGGAGGAAAAACCCATCAGGCTCTGCAATAACCCAGTTTCTTTTCAGGATGTAACACTCATGAGAGCAGATACTCAAATATAAGCTCCTTTCTCTGAAATGCAGCAAGTAAAACTGTTTACACAAGCCTAGTTAAGGGAAAGATTGTAAGACGTCATCCCAAGCCCTCACATCGTAACATGTCTGTCTGTTGGGTCACAGAAACACTCAGCCCCACATTTCTCCGAGGTCCAGGCAAGACGGGAGGGCAGGACCCTCCGGAGGCGAGGGGCAGGCAGGATCCCCAYGCTCCGCCTTGCACAGCCCACAGCAAACCGCACTCCAAAGGTGCCGGCTGGGCTTCACAGGGACTGAGTCCTTACCTTCTGAGGGGCATTACAGCTACAAGGAACTCTTTTGTGCTTGGGGGAATGGCAGAAGACAATGTGTGTTTGCATATTTTCCATAACTCAGTTGGCTAGTTTCTGTAGATTGTTTGTTGCCTCTTTCCATCATCCCTGACGTGGACGCAGAAGGAATGCCTGCGATCCAGGCTGTGAGTGCTGAGAGTCAAGAGAAGGGGGTGGAAACACAAATATGAACTCATGCTTTGCAATTAAAAAGATAGATGATACCAACAACTTCGTTCTTATATGCAAATGACTGGTTACTACTAAAACTTTTTTTTCTCCCTCATCCTGAATTTATTTCTTAATATTTACTTTTGAACTAGCATATTTCCAAAGGATATCTAACAAAAAACCTTGCCAAATATTTTCTCTTGTGAATTCCTGAAAAAGCACATTTCTGGTCTTTCCAAACTATGGTCCCTCATTAAAAAAAGTGACCCATGCATAAGGAGCAGAAGTGCCAAAAGCATGCAGTGAACCAAAGAGAAAAAAAAAGTGATATTTTCCTTAAAAATGAAGACACGCAAAACATGATCCACAGCTCTGAAATCTAGAAGGCAGAGCACTGCCGCTCCACAGCTAACCATAAAGAGGACAGTAATTTATCATACTGGTGATAGTGTAGCATCAGACGGAGTAACGACACAGGGCCCTGACCTCTCATTCCAAGCATACGTCTTAATTTGGCACGAGGAATGTGTCCTGTCGTATTGTCCTGCTGATGGAGCTCAGTTTTATATAGGAGTTCTCTGCATTTTTGGCAACCGTTAGCAAGTCATCATGATTTTTCATTTTCGTAAGTATGCTGCCAGGAAACACAAGCCAAAAGCCCAAGTGTCAAACTTTGTTGAACAACGTATGCACACAGAAGAGCACTGGGAAGCCAGCTCTGGTCAGACCACTGCGCCTTATTGCAGCCTTTCAGGGCTTAAAGGGGGCTTATAAGAAAGATGGGGCAGACTTTAGGAGGGCCTGTTGCAATAGGACAAGGGGGAATGGTTTTAAACCGAAGGAGTGTGGATTCAGACTAGGTATAAGGAAGAAATTTTTTATGATGAGGGTGGTGAAACACTGGCACAGGTTGCCCAGAGAGGTGGTAAGTGCCCCATCCCTGGAAACATTCAAGGTCAGGCTGGACGGGGCTCTGAGCAACCTGATCTAGTGGAAGATGTCCCTGMTCATTGCAGGGGGGCTGGACTAGGTGACCTTTAAAAGGTCCCTTCCAACCCAGACTATTCTACAATTCTTTGACCAAAGTGCACTGCTCACTTTATGGGCATAGCTGAACTCCATTTTAACCCCACCAGGCTTACTTTACTTCAAAGTATCTATCAGCTTTCCTAGGAACTACCCAAGGCCCACCTTATACCTGTTATTGAATTTATAACCCAAGCTGKTTTTTTAATTTTATTTTTATTTTTAATTTTGTTTAAGAAGTGGCAGTACTGGCAAGCCTTAAACTGCTTTATATCGTGGTTCTCCTCAATTATCTATTTCCAGTAAAGCTGCATTTCTGTCTGGGCACAGCTCACCCTGGCATCCAGCTGACAGCAGGGGCCAACTCACTAGATGCGTCCTCGGTGAGCGCCAGATGCCAGGGTGACAGGGGTTAACTCCTGTGGTCGGACCTCTTTTTGTGAGCGCTTGGTCACAAGACTCCCTTTTACCCACTCAGCTGCTTAAAATAACTTTTCTCAATTTATACGGAGCAAAGATTAAATGACTTCAAAAGAAACTAATACTGGCAGATGAAAGGAAATAATCTTATAGATATGTGAAGGAACTAGCTGTTTCTTTATTGCAAGGAAGGAGGTCCCTAGCTCCACCACTTCATTAACATCTGCAATTTAACAGGGTCTAAAGGCCCCCAAAGCCTATTCACACCCATCCGACAACAAACTCAGTAGTAAATGACAACCCCCCAGGAGGAAGGTACGTGCCTTTCGAAACCCAAGATGCAAACATATCCACGGGACATAAGCCCTCCATCTTCTACCGTTTATATTTTATTTATTGCGCTTTCAAATCCCAGCTGCAAAGCTGAAGAGCGAGAGAGATGTAGTTTCTCATTAGCGAGAGCAGTAAAACCTGTGAGAAGGAGCTATAAAATAATGTCCAACATACCTGTGCAGAAAACCCCCGGGATACCACATAAACTAAGACTGGCTGGTATTTTTCATTTAGTTAAATATGAATATGAGTTTTCCTGATCCATCTCAGTTGTGCCCTTTTGTTTTACTATCCCGAGTTCATTCCTGCCTCCAAATTCTTTCCCCCTGGGGAAAGGTTATAAACTTAATCCTGGAGTTTGCTTCACACATCATTTGCAGCTTGTCAATGGGTTTTTGAATGTCACCATGTGAGGAATAACATTAGGTGGGGGAAGGGTCTAAAGATTTCATTTTGCTAATGGAAAGAAGAATGACAGTAGTGCTGCAGTGCTGTTCAGGACTGAAAGAAAGTTGTTTTTTTTWAAAAAAAGGAAATTAATAAAAAGATTGTACGATCACATGTTTTTTCTGCAGTATAAGTGACTATAAAAGATCTTTTAGTCCATAGTTAGTCAATTACTCTGTTAGTACCTTTGACCTGTGAAACGGAGGATGAAAAGTCGTTCGTTAAACTAGCTTTTTCCCCCACTTCTGTCTCAGTTGCAYGGTAGATTTTTCTTCTGAACAAATTACCTCGTGGCTCACTTCACCACTGATGCATTAGCAATGTGGTCTGCAGATACAATCTGCCAGGCTATGGAAAAAACCTTCCTTAGAGCTTTAGCTCTCAGGATGTTGCCACCTGGTAGTGGTTGCCTGATATCCCTGACTACAGGCAAATCATTAGCTGGAAGAACTGGGCTTAAGAAACAGATTCCTGCCTAAATTGTCTTCTAGTTATGCGATTTGGGCATTTTTCTTTATTTGTCATTACTGAGGGCATTTGTGTCTCTTAACAGTTTATACTATTAAGAAATCTTCTCAAGAGCAAACTGTTTTCAGCAAGCATTGAATGCTTAAAGCTGTATTTTCTCTAACATCAGAAACACTTCCTACCAAACAAACGGGAATTTTTTGGCACTCTCTCAGGAAACACCTTCATTTACGGGGAGGAAAAAAAAAAAATGTTATCTTAATGCCCTTGCTACATATAATTTAAGGAAGCGCACATCACATCACACGGACCAAAACCACACCAAGTGGCATTCAGTAAAGCTCGAGGGTGGGATTACACACCGGGCAGCTTGTTAAACACCAGGCTTGCTCGTGCCTTCAGGCTGACTCCTGCCCTCGGGACCACAAAGAGCTGCTTGACTTAGGGGAACTCCTCGGGGGGATTTTCCAAACCCCTCGGGGTCGGTTGCTCCTCTCTGCCCTCAGCGCGGGCACAGTGCTCCCAGGGTGGCTAYCGTCCCGGGGGATGCGGCAAGTCTCCCCACCACCTCCACGGCTGCTGGGCAGGGAGGGCAAGGGCATCCCCCACTGCCGGGCTCACCGAAAGCCCTTGCCCTGCGCAAGGACGGAGCTGTAAGCCACGCACAGAAAGCAAGCCCTGATCCGAAAGCATGATCTGAAATCCTGTTAAAATGGATCATCTAGCCATCGACATTCCCTCCTCTAAAGCCGTGGCATTGCTAAACATACACACAAGTCTCGTCTGTTATTCCCTCAAGCAAAGCCAAATTATCCAGTAATTGGTATTTCCAGTTGTTGCTGGATAAAGCAGCCGGTGGAGACGCGAGTTAGGGACGTGCACTGCTGTACAGGGGGGAGAGGGCATGGAAGCAAGACCACCGTGCCTGCCGGCAGGAGCACCACCACAGCTGCTGCCTCATCTCCCAGATAATTCAAAGATGGACACGGTGACAAGGAGGTCCTTTTATCAACTTGGGGTCCGCAACACCCACCGAGAAGAATGCGTGAGACACACCGCGGACAGAAAACAGAAGATGATCCAAACAGCAGGACTGCTCCTCTCCGGATGCGGCCGTGTCAATCACAGGATGCAGCTGCGACGCAGGCAGCTCTTTGACAAAGCAGCCCGACTCTTGCCTGCTTGCCCGTGCCAATTTTAGACAGGTTTACCTTCGCGGGAATAACGAGACCCAAGAATTGTGCCGGGCAAGACCTAAAAGCCGCTTTGATTCATAAGGAAAGCCGCAGTGCGTTGTCGTTCCCGAAGCACAACCAGGCCAGCCACCCCACGTGCCTTTGGCACAGCCGCTGCTAGACCCGCAGCAATCGTCTCCGAAGCGTACGACACTTGAGACTGGTATACACTGACGTGTGCCTCCAGACAGTAGCTTCTAAGAGACAATTTACATAACTAAGCCTTTCTGCGAAGAAAATTGGAGCAAGCCGTGGTTTGTTAGCTTCCCCTTCTCTGTTTTTAAGAAAATGCATTTCCCATGATATAAATGTGTGCGTGGTTTATAAGGCAAGCTCTGCAACCACTGCATTAGGACCAAACATGGAATTATGTGCAAGCCTGACAGGGATTCATTTTAGTCTTGAAAATTAACAGTAGGCAATTAGAGCAACACTGCAGAACTACGAGGTGGCTTTTGCAGTTAGAACAGAAATTCTCCAGTCCACACTGGACCACACTCCACTGGTCTGCACAGTGCCTTCCATAAAAAAGTTAGTAGAAAGGTAAAATGATACAAACCTAGGGGACAGCATTGGAGTGAGGCTCAGAAGACTCACCTCTCTGTGCCTGTATCTACCCATGCTACTGCTCATCTTGTCTTGTGAATGGTAAGGATTTCTGGATCATAAACTGGACTGTTTTCTATAGGTGGAAAGATATATCACCACTGGCAAGCCAGCATTGCTAGTTAGGTTCCTAACGATTACAATGAAGCACAGCCACTCTACGTAAACAAGCTGTCCCATATTAACATTGCCAGAGAGAGCTCATCTCTTCTTCTTGAAGAGATAACAGTAACAACTTGATCCAATTAACACAGCACAAAGCAAGGGTTTGTAATTCTAGGGTGGATGCTCTCAAATGTCTTGTACAGCTTTAGCAAAGGGAAGGTTTGCTCTAGATTAAAGAAAATACTCAACGTTCATTTTTGCTTAACATGGAGCAAAGCAGCGTACAGAAATGTATGAGCCAGCAATGGCCAAAAGCAGGGATGATGTCTACCCCTTGCTTGCTTTGAAAGAATGTTATGTTTCACAATGATATCACTAAATTACTAGCTGGTTTTCCATTTTAAAGTTACTGTGAAGTTGCAGTACTTAAGCAATCATTCTGACTGGCTGCCAAGCCACTTAATCAGTTACATGCATTTTAAATAAAAGCTGTCTAACTTACAAGAACTACATCATCTAAATTGCCTATCCCAAATTGCAAGCAGAAATATGTGCTTTTATTCTAACAATGCACGGAGAAAAAGTTGAGAAACTACATAGAGAATCAGCTTGCTCCTTGAGATCATGAAATCCTACTGCAACCAACGGCAGTGGGATTTTTACTAACTTCAGAAAAATTAGAAATACACCACGTTACATTTCTGCAATATCCAACCACGTAACCACTAAAAAAAGTGCCAAGCAACTTGGGAAAACTATCAGTAATAAAAGCTGAAGATGGAGAATAGATCTACTCAAGGCTTAGATTAATACAATGGAAGCGATAAATCAGAGATTCCACCCTTTCAGTGCTCAAGAAGTTGGAAAGGGGTAAAAATACAAACACCCCAGGCTTTCCAAAGAGTCAGAAAGTGTGCAGAAAGGCCAGCAGTAAGGTCTAGAGCCTGGGAGCTGGCAATGAAAACGCTTTTGCTCTCACTTTTCATATTGGGGCAGAAATGAAGGTGTGGCAAGTAATTGGAAGTCATGTTGACGTCCTGACAAATAAAGACATGTGTCTAGGAATAACTTTCCACCCTACTCTCCTGTTGGAATAATTCCATTAAATATCACAATGGGTCAGATCTGAAATTTTTCATTTAACTTCAGACAAAAGGGCTACAACTTAAGAAATATGTTGGAAAACAGCCATAATGCTATGGAACAGCTTTGGAATTAAAATGGCAGTTGCCTGCAGAAATACTAAATAGCAAGAATGATTTTTTCATTTTTTATGCCTGCAGTTCTTTACAGATATTGCTGTATTTAATGCAATGTCGCTACATTACATTTGTTTATCTACAACACAAAGCACCATGATTTGACATCTTAATACACTAGCTCCGAAATTCAGTGAAAGCGGATTTTTTTTTTTTGCTTGAATGAGTAGCAATAACACAGAGCTTTCTCTGAACACTCAAATGTCATCTTCTCCTGACCTGATGTTCCTTTTTCAGTCAATTCTTTTCCCTGGTTTAAAGGGGCACTGAGCTGCGAGAAAGGAAAAAGGCAGCTATAGAAATGCTTGCAAGCAGGAGTGACCTGACAGCATCGGCTTGCTGGGATGTGCGGGTTGCTGGCCCACAAATCAGCTAAAAATGGATAATCTCCTGGGCGAGGTGATAAGATTACAGATCAGACCAATTACAGTTGGAAGTGCTTCCTAGGACTAATCGATTAAGGCACCGTAGGTCTAAGCTGAGGACAGCATTTGGTCTGGCGGGTGCTAGGGAGAGCGCAACGTGCCTCTGCGGGACCCGGGCTTGCTCCTGGGTCTTCAAGCAGACCACTGGAAGATACCCAGTAAGAGGTATCTCAGGCAGGCAGAAGTCATTTGCTGCCAGAGTCCACGTTCGAGTCCCATTTCTGCAGTGCCCACAAGGTTGCCTTGAGCTTCCAGTGCACCAAGACCTCCTAATGCCTGATCTTCCTCCATCATTTGCATCACTTTAYCCCCACCACGTAAAAGCATAAAGAGACCCCCGTTTCCATCCAGACTGAGGAGCTCGCAAAGCTCAGCTACGTTCCAGCATTCACAACTAGCCACTTTGTGAAATACAGCGTGTTAGTTAAAGCCATCACATTTAGGAATCCACGTTTCAGTTTGATTTTAATRATGTCATTCATGATTCTTAAATTATTCATAAAGTACTTCCACTTACCCAAAACAATTCCCTACCTCTGCTTTTTTTTATTTTTTCCTCCTCCATTAAAACAAAGATAATCTGAAATAAGTGGTTTTCCACAGCGCCATCCTCAAGGCAATTATTTTGCTGCAGAAATGCAGTCAGGAAGAATAACCTCCCCGCGGYCTCTTCGGGAAGGCAGGAACCGAGCAAAGCCTTCAGAAAGCCAATCTTTCAGCTTCGATTCTTCCCACACACATCTCAAATCATCTCCTGCATTTCTTCTGCTCGTTTGACTTCTAAAGCTCAAGCAAAGCAGGGATTCAGATAAAAGCCAGTGGTTAAAAAAAAACTCAGCCACTTCCTATAGTGATCTTTGTGCAGCACTAACCCCRGGGTGTTTTGGATGCTGGGGAGTGTGGGTCGGTTTGCTTTCAGTCAGCATCAAAAACTGCGGACTTTGCTTAGGATAGCAGTTATATGCCATCGCATAGTTCAAATTCAGAGCAACTGTGTACATTGTTTAAGAGCTACAGGCGTGAAAAATAACTTTGGCTTTCTAAAAAGGAAAATTCAGCTGATGAATTTCAGAAGATTTAATAAATAAATAAATAAATAAAAAGTACTTGCACAAGACCAGCTAAGCAATTCATGAAAAAAAACAAATAAAAAAACCCAAAACAGTAGTACGTATTGCAATGAGAGAAAAATGAGGTAGCACATCCCAGAGGAACATCATATATACACCTAAATAAAACAAATAGCTTTCATACATATGCATATCTTGATATACGTTCACAAGCCCACAATGGGCAATTCAAAAGAATTAATGAAACTCTGGCTATAAAATGAGACTATGAAGATGTACCTAACTGTGTTGTCACCTATGAAGTCACAGCCACTGACACTGCGGTAACCCCACAATGCACGCCAAGAAAGGGTCTGATAAATACAGAGRAATATAAAAAAAATCCAGTTACTTGTTCGCTAGTCTGACAAAAGCTTATCACACAGACCGCTGTGAGCTAGCTACCTCGTTCCCCTTCCTCTGGCCTCAGAGACTGGAAAGAAAAACCCAGCCATCACGTCTTGCCACCCTGCTCTCCAGAAGCCCACTATTAGCAGATCTCATTCTCTCCCAGTTTCATCATTATTTTTGGATAAGGAAGGTATGCTTGCTCGATTTTTTCCAGCTTCCAATCAGTTTCCTAGTTCTAAAAATTATTTGAATGAAGAAACTTCTGACATCGCAGAAAAGGCTTTTGCTGCCAAAACCTGCTTAAGTACTTAAAAACCCCCAATGGTTCTGAGCTTTTGGGTGGTGATTTTTCCTCATGCAGTGGTGAAACCTTCAGGACTGGGCTACRCAACCAGGCGTGGGACCCTGAGCAAGGAGAGGGGTTCGCTTGGCTGCTATGGGGGGGTATCAACCTTTCGGAGCCCAGATGAGAGCCTGGACGCCAAGGTAAAAGCCTTAAGGACTGGCAAGAGCCTTCTCTCAGGCAGCATTTAAGGGCCAAACTTGTTTGTTTGGACTCCTGGCACGTTTCCTTTACCCKCAAAACCACATACAATTTGCATTTTTACTTGGTTTAAGTTATTTTAATAGCTCACGAGATTAGGCTTTAACTTGTTGCAACTTCACTTTAAGTGCAGGCTTCTTAAAGGAAAAAATCATTTACTTTGAGTAACAATTTTATATCCTGCATATGATGCTCAAAAAGGATCAAAACCTTCCTGGAGAAGAAGTTGGAAAAACCAGTGCATTAGGAGGAAACTTGGCTGGGGGTAGAGCTGCTAGCATCCAGTAAGAGTGGGAAATGATGGTAGAGGTAGAGGGAGGGATGAGAAAGACAAGAGATTAATCGGGTAAAAGGAGACAAATGATGATTCGAGGTCTTGCAGGCGAGTGAATAGGGCTGTGACCGTTTTGGGAATGAGCACGCATGAGTGGAGGGGGAGGAGGAAAAGGTCTGGGACGTGCATGGCAGAGGCGGTAGGGTTGCACAATGAGCAGAGGATGAAGCATGCACGTTTCCCTCAGAGGAGAAGGAGYGAGAAGACTGTATGAATATCCGCATTCCCAGGCGTACGGAAGCRTCTGTCTGGATGCCTATGTCAGACAAAGTCCAGGACGCATGCAGGTGAAGGGGAAATAAGTGGACTGATGGATTCATGTGAGCACACCTCAGTGTCTAGATTATTTTTAACCACAGAGTACGAACAAAGCAGGTCTCAGAAGAAAGAAATCTTTAAAATAATAATTCAAACCACCTGTAGTTATTGTTCTTAGCCTGTAGTACCTATTAGGAAATCTTGGGAAAACACATCTGGATTCCCRAATTTCTTTTGTATGAGCTGTTCTTCAGCAGCAAGGAGGACAAAAGGGATGAATGAGSATCTTATGTACCCTTTCACGTATGCATGGAGGAGCATGGTACAACTTCCTCAGCTTCATTAAGAGCAAACTATTTCTCACTTAAGGGCAAGCCCCTTTCATTATACTAATATTTCTCTACCACAAYCGCTGGAGTCCAGGCGCAACACGTATCCACCACTGAGGAGAAGCAGCCCCTCAGCCTTGGGACACTGCAGCTACTGTTCCCTCTCTGGGCTTTGTTTTCCATCTTCCCTTGTTTTTCCCCAACAAGCCATGGCGCAATCACTGCTCCGGCACGCTCCCCTCCCCAAACCCCAGCTGTCAATACCCCCTCGCTCCGCTCCTGGATATGCGAGCGCTCCAGAGTCAATCTTCCCATGAAAATCAAGTCAATGACCTGCCCTTCCCTGTTCCTTGAGAACCAAAAAAAAAAAAAGACAGCCATAATTTTTCTTCCCCTCAGTTCTCACGTGTTGTTAATGTTCACTTGAGTTGTTAGGCAATACAAAATGCATTAATTCCTCCAAAGTGAGTTCACCATGAAAGATTTAATTGTGGCTGATTAGGCATAGTTTTCTCTTTCCCCACCCCCCTCTTTTTTTTTTTTTTTTTTTTGGTTGGAGGAAAAAGAGGAGCAGAATGCAAAGATATTTTTCACTCAAAGCCCACGTTAGCCTTATTATCTAATCAAGTGGAAAGGCCTTTGTCTGCCCTGGCCCAGCCAAAAAAAAAAAAAAAAAAAAAGTGCTGCAATAAAAACCTTTAAGACTTTTCTCAATCCTTTGTTATCCCAAAAGACCCAAGTTTAGTCAATTGCTGTCACATCACTAGAAAGAAAGAGAGGAGGAAAACAGAAAAGAAAGAGAAAAGACACTGCTGTAGCTGTTTAAAAAAAAAGGTACTTTTTGTAACCCATGAAGAAGTCTGRTACACAAAATTGCACAGTAACTTTTAAAAGATTTGCATTTAAAAGATTGAATACAGGTCGCTTCCCTGTGACCATAGAAACATTAGAAAAGGTGGAAAATTCAGTCTACTGAACTTCAAATGACTTTATTAAAGTGGCACTAATCAGAACCCAAGGACACAAGGTTTTAGTGTTTGGGCTAACAAAGTGAATAACCCTCAAAAGTCGAATGACCTTCTAAGAGCATTACTTTTAAAAAAACCACTTGTCGACAGCAAGTTCAATAAGAAATTGCCTCTAAGAAATGAGTAATCCCATGCAGCTCACAAGAACACAACTGAACTATGTCTCTGAAAACAGGAAGGTACGGCTCATGTAAGACAAAAAACTACAAAACTGTTAAATATTATCCTACGAGGACAACCAGGCACTTGCTTTTATTTGTGACAGCTTAAGACGAACTTTAAATGAAAAATATGAAACAKTAATTTGAAGTTAACTCCCACATGTAATGAAACATGGGGATGAGGACAAATATCTAACAAGTTTCATTAAGAAATGCTGTTTATCCGGGGCACAGGTAGACATTGGCAAATCACTGAAAATAAGTTACATTCCCATGACATCTTCTATCATTAATCAGAAGGTTATCTGAATCACAGGGCGTTGAATATATTCATTCACCCGAGGCACCACCACTTCTATCAGGCAGGCATCACCTCCAATTCAGTTTTGTCTCCTGAGTTATACCAGATACTCCGTGCTTAAAACTTGGTGTTCCTCCCCATACAACACCCTGCAGCTCTGGTCAGTTCTCTCAGTTCATATAGCAAGGATTCTTCTCAAGGTCACCATCCTTTTGAACCTTAACTACTGCATCTTCCTTCTGTTTTATTTATTCAAGTCTTTCTAAATGCTTCTAGTGAAATATTTTTACCATTGTTTCTCGCTTTATAGGTTGGGGTTTTTTTGGTGATTTGGGGTTTTTTTTTTGGGGGGGGGGTTGGGTTTGGTTTTTTCTTTCTTAAAACTGAAGCAAACAAGCTTTTCTGCCTTAGAAGAAAACTCTGCATAGCAAAATTAAGGTGTATCACTAGAGGAGATATCTGTTTGCACACTTGAATTCAGGTAGTGCAGAAAACGAGAGAAGATGGGCAACTCCTGTTGATAAGCACATGCTAAGATCCCACTAGACTGATGCTCTTGATACGCAGAAGCTGATGCAGTTATGTGTCTTCACTGCAAGAGCTAACTTCACTGTTACCTACCTAGCTGCATTCAGCATGGCCTGACTACACCTACATATACTTTCATACTTTCATCTGTTGTTCCACACTGTTTTGGACTTAACCTCTACCCAGTCTTAACTCACGACTGAACTCTACCTTCTGTGGACCCACAAATACCGTGTCCTGCTCTATCTAAACATCCCCCTTCACAAAAATAATCTGACAAATACCATTATGCTTTCAACTTAATAAAACCTCGCTCCTGCTGGAAAAACCTACAAAAAAATCTGTGAACGCTACCATAGGACTACATCTTTCTCGAAGATTTCTTCTCAAAAGGTATCTAAGCTCCAGGCCTTACAGTGCCCTGGCATTACAGCTGATGGCACTTACCATGTTCTCATTGATCTATGTTACTGAYTTTTGCTTTTGTTTGCTGTGTCTTTTATACCAGTTTATAATCGTTTTTGATGTAGGAACCACCTGTTCTAAACAATCTCTAGTAATAGCACAGTATCCTGTAATACGGATTTAACAGACTTAAAAGTTAACAATATCCATCGGTGCCAAGCAGGTAGCTTTCAGTACTGAGAAGATCTAGAAGGTGGCAACAATTTCATTTGTTTAGTCAAAAGTCTTCATTATGCTTCCAAAGTAGCATGGCACAAACAGATAGACCACACCAATGCCTTCCTTTTCAGTAGCAAGATTATATTCTAGTGATGTGAGCTCTTTAACTACACCAAGCAGCAAAGCAGCACAATATCTAGCTGATAGAGCTCTAATCTTTAGGGATCCTTTAGTACCAATATTGCCCTCAGATAAAAGTAATAAAAATTGGAATCCATCAAAATTAAGAATTGAAATTAATAAGAACTGTTAGTTTTCCTATTGCCAAGAGAGCCTGCGAATAAAGAGAAGTGGAGAACCTGCAAGGCAGGATTTGTGAAAATAAAGGGATGTGCTCAAGCATTAAGAAGGACCAGGGAAAAGCAATCTAAGAGTCAGAGGGGGAGACAACTGCCTTTAGACATGACCATGGGCAACACTGGGGCTCGCTGACCTTTAGTGATGGGGCCCCAGCTAACAGGGCAGATGCAGAGGTTTCAAGTACTGGTATAGGTAACTGCCCCATGCTGCTATGTGACTTACCTCTCAAACTATGGGGGAAAAAAATTAGCAACATCTACCCAAACCTGCCAAATACGAATTTGTAAAGTTCATTAATCTAAACTCAGAAGTGACTAATATTTCCGACACATTTTGGGTGAGCTGTCATGGCACAGACTGAGTAATCTCCTTTGCATGACAGAGTCCAGGCTGGGATCGATACTCAGTATTGTAGACCTTAACCAGAAGTTTATTCTTCCCTACAGTAGCCTTTTTTTGCTTCTTTGTTAATTTTCCTGGGCTATGGCAGAAAGCTATCAGGATAACATTATAAGGAATAGACAGCAATACCTTCAGGAGTTACCAGTATGTTATCCACAGGAAGACACATCATCCTCTTCAGGAGCATAGCAGCAGCATAGCCATACAAATGGCTATGTAAGCTCCAGCAGCAGAGCCATACAAATCTCTCAATGGTGATGATAGGATGATTGCATCCATTTCTTGGCTGTCCTCTACATAATACATAATGTGTGCTGCTATGTCTAAGATCTTCCACAGTTGATACTGCCATTTGGACTGAAATGTTTATCTATATAAAAAGGATATCTCAAAAAATAATCCATCGACATGAAAATTCCTAAATGTACGAAGCCTGTAAGGAGAGAAACAATTCCTTTTCCTTTACTTATATATTATTCCATATATTTAGCTGATACAGGGACACACATACATGACAGACCTGACTGCAATGTTGTCATCTAGGCTCAACTCTCACAATTGCATGAAATAGTTTATTATTTTCTTCTTCCCACCAACATGCATATTCTTATGCTGCTAGGAATGCACATCAAATCCTGATGAAGACAGCAGTCTAATAAAACAAATTGCACTTAAACTAATGCAAATGCAGACAATTCCATGCGTTCTGCCTTGCATTATTATACTTGTCCCAGCCATAACTGAATGGCTGGATCCAATGTCTGCCCAAGTCTCACAAACCTCCATTGCCTTTCAGGCAAAACTTTTTAGGTGCACAAATTTTTAATAAGATATTATACCATATTCATAAAGGAAATGGATATGGTCTTACTATGCTAATTATTATTATAATTAATTTTTTTAAGTTTCAYTGTTAATAATAATTTTGTTCAGCAATTAAGGAAATCTTAAATATGAAATTAGCTATCATACATAATTTCTCCAGAATTAATCCTCTGCATTAGAGATGCATCAATCGGTAGTTAAGCAAGTATTAAGTAACTACAACATAACAAGTAGCTCCAAGCTACTTAATTTCTTAAATGTCAGTGAACAAAGGTGAATGTTTTTCAACTGACTCATGGAAATAATCTCACTGGAGATGAAAGCTCTTTAAACACTATTTTTTTATTAGATCAYTTCTTTCATAAGTTTACTTGATGAATATCCTTCATTTGAAGTATTCGGTAATTAGTCCGGTCAAGGTCAGTGCTGCATTCATTCCTACCCTTTACTCAACAAGAACTATTTTTGATCTAAGAAAGCTTAGATTAAAAAAACAAAATTATTTCTTTCAAAAGGGTAGTGCGTTTGTCCCATAAATTCTTTAAGTAGAATAAATGGATATTAAAACAGTTTAATACTACAAATGCTAATTCTAAATTCAGTCCCAAGTAGGACCTCAGTTATGGGATTAAATTAAGAGAATGAAACAAAACAAAAATACAACATGATTGTAGGAAAAGAAATGTACTTATTACTGCAACTTGACTGTGTCTTTGATTAACGTAGAGAAGCTCAACAGTTTCCAACCCTTGTTTTGGTAAGATTTACGGCGTCGGAACAAACCCCGATTTGCACCAATGTAAGATCAGGCAGAACCTTCAGGAGGAACAAAATATTTCCCTGTTTGCGGCCAAGGCCAGATGTGATACGTGAAACCAAAGAGGGGAGATGCCTGCCCTAGACTAGCAGTCGGGCAGGTAAACGTACAAGAAGAAAGAAATGTTGAACTGATTTAAATAAATAATCATCTTTGGTTAATTACTTGTCCTCACGGTAGCCAAACACTCAGGTCTTKTTTGTCTGTGCTCTTTTCATGTCAGCAGGACTATACACAGTTCCAACCTGGTTACTTCAGACCCYGAACAGAACAGTTATGAATGTACCATATAATAGGATAACAGCTAATGCACATAATCCGCGAGTAACAAAATAGGCCGAGTAAAGGAGATCTTTCTGTTCTGCCTGTAAGAAACCACAGGGATGCATTGCGCCGCTTGCTTACCAAAGAGATGCCAGCGAAGTCTTTCTAAGAAAAGATCTTTGGTTCTTAAAAATTGCACTACTTCAGCAGTAAACTCACAATGAAAAGAGAACACTCATTTGCATCAGCTTTAAACATCCATGTTCTAGTGCTACAAAGCCTATGGCTGATAAAGTACTCTTTCTCCTTAGCAATAATTGTAATGAAAATGCAAAGATCTGGCAAGATATTTGCTTCTGAAATACTTCGCTATTACCATGGAGAATCTGGAATATCCACCACTGCACTGGAACAAAATGAAGATAAAGGAGCTTGAATGCTACTATTATTGTTAGGATTTCTTTCTTCTTTTTTAAAGGCTCTGTGGATTTCAAAGGGATAGGAATTAATCACAGAAATAAATCAAATACTGCTGCCAGTAACAGAGCAGGAAGAAGTGTTAAATAAGAACAACAAATACAAGTGACTACATACTCAAATAAACACACACACACACATATATAATTAACATTTGGAAATTAACAGAAAAGTACCCATGGGTGCCGTCAATGACAGAAAACTAGAGTACAATAGCAAGAAAAATATAACACCTGCCTTCTAACGTAAAGGTTTGTTACCTTACAGTTTTTAAGTGATCCTCTCGAGTCAAGGCCTGAGTTCTTACACAAGGAATTACCTTGCAATGATTTCACTTTGGGCGACCGCTCTAGTAAGTAGTTCACAAAACCGAGAGCGAGAGGCAGGCAATGGTGGGAGCCCTTGGGGCAAGCCTCCTTCGCTCCGTAGCATCATTGCACATGCACGCAGTGAGTTCATGGCCTGCCTGACTTTCCTCCCAAGATGATGCTTTGGAGACATGGGCTACAGGACTCGGAGCCAGGGCAAAGGCAGGAAAAAATAATAATAATAAATAGAACGAGCAATGATGGTTAGTTGGATCAGGGGCTCCACTTCACCTCTTTCCCTAGGGAAGGTGACATGATATATCATCCCATCTTCTAACACCTTGCCCTGACCACCTCTCTCCAGCTCTCCTATGTGAGGCTCTCTGTACTCTGCAAGAGGGACATGGGTGTTTATCTGCCTCCCCTGCCAGGGCACACAATCACCAGGAGCCCTCTGTGCAAGATATAAGGACAGATAACAGAAATTTATAGAAAATCAAAAAAAAAGAGGTGAAGGCTCAGTACAGAGAAGATTCTAAAGAAAATGGGGTTATTCTGTGGCTCCAGTTATGTGAAGGATACAGTATGGTAGCTCTTCCCATTGAGAGCAAAGTCCAGCCTTACAGAGGTACCCCTTCCCACGCAAAACAGGCACACAAGAAAGGAACCAAGTCCTAGGAGATGCCCGGACGCTCCAAACCTATTGAAAGCTTTGATACTAAGGTCCAACACAGGCCACTTTCAGAAAATGAAGCCACTGTCATGAAAAAAATTAATACAAACCAGCCTGGAGTAGAATTTATGTTCCTCAAAAGAAAGTAAATCCTCAAGATGAGAGACCACCAGACCATCGCACCACCGTGCCATCATCCCACCAATGTTTTAGAAAGCCAGGGGAGCCAGACAAAACCTATCAGCCTGTAACACAAACACTCCCTCAGAAATATATGTTAGGCTTGGACTTGAAGTTGTAAATTTTTCTGATGACAGTATTCATATGCTGTAAGAGACCTAATTCCAGCATCCGTCAAGATAAAACTAAATTTCAAATGCTTGAGGGTGCGCAAGCTGGAACTTACGAAACTAGCATTGGTTGAGTATGATAACTTAGAAGGAAAATGACTTCTAGGGGACTCAGAAGAGAACATTGAGCTGGAAGCTACTGACAGGCATTGACTGTGTGTTTACAGTCGCAACCCACAATGCCATATTTATGAAGTAGTTTTACAAATGGTTTATCTTTCAAAATATAAAAATTAAAGTCACCACATTGAAACTTTCCTGCTGTAACTTTCACATCAGTCTACACATAACATCTGTTAAATGGATTCAAGATTACCACAACGTTACATAAACTTTTGTATTTTAAAAAATTGTGGTGAACCATATAGCTGTACCCTACTATTCTTCTTCACATGACGGGGCGGGGTGGAGAAAAAAAAAAAATCACAGCAATTTACAGAGYGCTAACAGCTAATGCAAGGAAAACTCTTCCCCAAAAGAACAAAGTTTCCAGAAAGTAAACCAGGGGTGGTCTTGAGAGAGGTTAAGAACAGAGAAATGCAACTAATGTCACTGAACAGGAGCAAAAACTGTGGTGCCCCACAAATCACGGTATCTCCACAAGGTTTGCATCTATTTACATAGATTGGGCTGTTCCTGTTGAATCTGATTCGTACAAGATCGATCAACCCTCTTACTGTCCTGTTCCCTCCTAAGTGCATCGCTACTCTGCAGGCTCCCATATGCGAAGGAGGCATTCTTAAATAATTTGGAAGATTTGTATGATGTAAAAGCAAATAATTTCCTAAAGCACAACAGAAGCTCAGCTCTCCTCCCACTTTAGATAAAAATCAAATCCCAGTTTAGAGAGACAAGTAAGAAGATAAATATTTTGATATAACAAAGCTCAAGAATACATTTTACAGAAGCATATGCTTTTTATACATTACTCTTGAAAACGTAATTTCAACAGAGTCGAATTTGATCCCGGTAAAAGAAATACTGAATATTATGTAGACTTCATTCAAGAGATGCTTAATTACATGTTTCAGCATGCTACAATCATCCCTGGCAGTCACCAACAACGTGGAGTTACAAGTGGAACGTGACAGCCATTGCCAACTGCGCTAGGGTGCCTTACCGTTCCCTTATTTATAGAACAAATTTCTCATTTTCCCAGATGACACCAATGAAAAAATTCACACGTTCACAGAGGGCACGTCTCGAGTCTCATTACTTTTCACTAGGCATGTAGAAACATCAAGCCAGAGCAATGTCATTTGGCTTAGAATTGGTAGAACTTACCAAACACCTGGTTTTCAATTCCAGTGTTGCAACATATGTAAAAACTGTTGGCAAATCGTTCAATATAGGTGTTACTTTATCTACAACCCAGGGAGAAGGACAGCTTTTTTCTCTCCAGAAAACACCAAATGACTTGGAGCATACATTATTATATTCAGATCTTGACAGCTATCACATGGAAATTAATGTTTCTGGCTATATATAGTATATTGTGAAATATTCGGCTGTGTTTCCATTGTGCACAACAACAACAAATCCAACTGTCTCATTTCTACATTCTTTTATAAGCATTTTATATGCTCAGTGGGGGGGACAGAAAAAGAACTTAGTTAATCATTAAGCTTTTTCTTTCTAAAAGCAAGCCATGCTGACTGTCCCAATTAATCAATGTCTGTGGGAGTCGCAAAGGAAATCTAACGCACMGTTTCTGTTTCAGAATCCTTTATTCTAAACACCAGACTTCTGTTTTTTAAATAAAGAAATACATAGACAGCTAGGTATGTGTTATCATCATATTAAAATATATTTTGGAGTGGTGGTGAAAGACAGTATCTTTCAGCCTAATAAAAGCAATTCTTCCTTGTCACTACAACTTTCTTGAATGAAAATTAAAAAACTGTTAATAAACTGAATTTCTTCTAAAGAGGAGATTGCCATGTAAACTTGGTTAAACATTTATGGACCATTGAATACACAATCTAGTTCATACCCTTCCATCTGCAGCTGAACTCGGGGGCCATAGGAAGGTAGACCTGTTAGCACCAACCTGCTCTCAAGCACGCTATAAGCATTTGCCGATCGCTATTCCTGATGTAAACAGAAACCTGCATTTACTATGGGATTCACTAGCCAAATTTAGCCAAATCTCCAATACAGTGGCTTACTTTAAGCAAGGCACGCAGGTCCCAGCATAGACACTTTGAGAGGGTGAGTCTCCCACCCCATGATAGAYGGGCACGTTCCCCTTCTTGATTGCCTCTGAAGGACAGTCTCTGGGAGATATATTGTCCTTCCCTGAGGAGATACTGGAAGCCTCGACAAGTGGCTTATTAGTATTACAAAGCTCAAGTTACATGCTCTGAATTCAACCGTAAGTGCTAGATGCATCTGGAGAACCAAATGAAGAAATACCTCAGTCGTAACGTTATAGTCCCCACATCAAGCAAATACTGAATACTGAGGAAGAAAACTTGCAGGGGATGAGAGCTTGCAGGTGACTCCAAAACTCACCACCATTTCAACTGAAAGGACTGCTGGTCCTGACAGCAGTAAAAGAAGAAAATAGCTTCATTCAAACTGCTTTTGGTGAAGTCCTTCGCCGCAACRCACACTTAAACATTTCTCAAGGATTTCCCATTTTAGTAAGCAGCCCATTTTATCTAACATAGCAAATATTTTATTTTCCTGTAAATCGGGAGGTGGCCTACAAGAAGTCTTGGTGCTATCAGAAGGTCAAATTCTGTTAGCCTTACACTAGTAGTCCTTCTGGTCTCCAAGGAACTAACCAGAGGAGTGAAGACAACAGGATTTTGTTGCCAGGTCTTTATGCATGCACACACTCAAGTTTCTCAACAACTACATTTTCTAAGCCTGCATCTTCCCTTCATAAAGAACCATTGTTACTCTCAAGACATATTACTTTAAATAATACTTTCATTAAGATAAAACATGTAAGATTATGTAGGTGGGCATATCAACACAACCCTTCATAGTGCTGCCTTTTTTTTGTTGTTGTTTTTAACTCCTGTTCTTTGCTTTTCCTAAGCGCAAGCAACTATCAGTAGCTGGAATAGATGTGGTATGTGTACAGTTTTTAGGCTGTTTACATGCTCCCACCGTACTACTTTTGATGGCTTCTCCATTCTTTTTCCCAGCCTATGTAAACATCAAGTACCTACTCCCTGACTTAGGTCGGATAAAGCAGCTCATTTTTGTCTTTTTAGAATTACGCCACAAGAGAAAGCACTCTAAATTAATACTAGATAAAGCTCCCCTTTATTTTTAAATCATATGAATAGCGAGCAATGCATATGTTTACAAATGAATTTCTAGAGTTTAATTGACTTCTCAACGGAGGCTCCTACAAAATTCTTCTCCATTAAGTTGTCCTGTAGCACATTTCACGCTATCATTTATTGCTAGTTGTTTTCCTTGGAGTACTGTGCTAATACCATTGTCTTATATTCCTTTTYACAGAGCTATATCCATGTAAAGTGCCTAATTATAGACTGCAGAATGTCTTGATTTCCTTATTTCCTTGGCAAAGGCGAGTTTTTTGTTAGACATTTAGTGTTTACCCTGTGTCACTTTCAATATAGATTTTAATTTACACAAATAGGTCTGTCTTATTTACTCGGGGCCTCATTTTCTGCTTGGTTATACCAATGCAAATGAAGAGTAATTTAATCAAATAAAATATAGTTACAGTGATGGAAAATTAGCATAACTCAAAGAAAAGCCAGTCCACTGTTAGTAATAATTTCTTTTATAAATTCCAGATTCTCATGCTTGTACATTTTTTTATAGAGCCAAAGCTGTAATAACAGTGATACGTTTTCATGGAAAAAAAGTAGCATTTTTCTGCTCACACAAAGGGCTTTTTTTTTCTTTTTCCGAGGGAATGTAGCTGGGCTGCATTTATTTTTCTATTTGTATAGTAGTAGCCACAATTAATAATCATAACATTACGGTGTATTTACAGAAGAGACTGTTTGCACATACAAGACCTCAAGGCATCAAAAAAGCACATTAATTTTTATAGCACTGAAACTCAGAATGAAACACTATCTCCCTCCATCAGTTTCGGGCAGCTTTGCTGCACCAAAAAAAATAGTATTCCAATGTCTGTTTTAAAAACATATACATATGGGGTGATCAAGGAAGGTGAGAAAGAGCATTTAGAAGACAATAGACCAAAACAGCCCTGTTTTGGAGGAAGTTTGGTCTTAGTTATTTACAGCATACCATTAGGAGTATGACTTTGCAACTAGATTTATAAAATATTAGTTTCTATGAAAAACAACTGCAATATGTCAACTTAATGACTGCAAATTGGAAAAGGTATTCAAAATGAAATTTATTTGCCCTAGCATGAAGTCTCAAGTACCACCTTTCATGCTCACCAGCAAGAACATCCTGCGGATTTCCAGCTGTCACGAGCAGAACRTTACTGCCATCATTTACAAAACAAGAATCTTCCTTCAGGCCTTCTAATGGAATTGCCTGTTTAAGACTTTGCTTTAAATAGATGGAGGGAAAAAAAAAAAGGTCTTGCTTCTACTCCCTTCTCCTCAGCCCTGCCCTGATGGATGGTGTTGTTCATGGGCATAACAGATCCAACAGACTTGGAACAACCACTACATCTGGTGACAACGATTTATTTCTGCAAGCAACTTTAAAGTTCAGACATACCATTTTTAGATAGCGACGACCAGTTAATTTCTACAACAATAAATAACAAATGCTAAGAAGACCTGGACTTTGCTCAGATTAAGAGTCTGTGGGACTTGCTCTTCCTTTACGTGCTCCCTCACATGTCCCTGTCCTGCGGTGCCTCGGCTTCCTCCTCTGCCAAACAAACTSCAGACAGACTTAGGCACTACCCCCTCGGAGGACAAGACAGTATTTATACATATGTGTGTATACACACATATAGACATGTTTATAGACACACACACATAAAGCAYGGTAATAAACAAATAATCGTGGTAATAAACGACCTGAGGAACAAGGAGACACGAAGGGGCCATGTAAGAGGAGAGCTAGCATTGAGGTTGGCTATGAGCAGAGGCAGCCACGTGCTTTTAAGGCTTCTCAGTCCAATATTTAGGAGCTACTTTCAGCAAAGCATTGGGATTTTTCTATTAGCAGATAAGAACTGAAGGTCAGACAGCATGACACAAATCCCTGAGGACACGTTATTGTTCGTTTGTTACAGAAACCTAAAAGGAGGGCTTAGCTCCAGCCTTTGGCGTCCTACCGAGCAGGGGTATTGAATTTATATAACTCCTTTCCTACACTGTAAAATGTATTAAAATAAACATATTCATGTAGTCGTCTTCCTCCCCTCTTGCCCCTCTCTCACACACAAACTCAAAACAGTACCGAGCAGGAAAAAAAAAACAACAATAAGAGACACCTTTATCAGCCTCAGCCATCTGTGTTCCTTCAGTCTGATCCAAGTATTTTGGCAGGCATGTGCGCAGCTTGCTCCTACCCAATATCATCCTGCCCTGCAAGAAAACGTCCGCTCCCACTTCCTCCCCTCTCCACCAGYGCACGGGTCAAGCGGCGTTCTCAGTCTGTCGATCGCAGGACTTGAAATAATAAGGTATCGGTGCTTGTGTTTAATTAATTACCATCTCAACACAATCACTTAACCTTATTCTGAGTAACTGCAACATCACTGGATAACACGGCACGGAAGAATAAACAGATGATAAAAACCCATGCAACTTTCGGTGCTGACCATAGGAATTATTCGGAGTTAAGAAATTTCTACATAAAAATAAAACAAAACAAGCTGAGTCCTCGAAAGTTGGAAGTGCAGGAGTTAAGAGTGCTGTTAGAGAGAGAAAACAGTGGAAAGAAAACCTCTACTTCATATAAGGTCACCACCGCCATAAATAAGTTTCCAGACAATCTGACATGACCCTACTGGGGTTAAAATCTGGATTTTCATTAATTTGTTCACTGAAATCATAAAGGTTCAAATTCTTTTCTCAAAGCAGACAGGCATAAAAGCTTTATTAGGCAACTTTCAAAGGGAATAGAATCGTGCTCAGAAAAAAGTCATTTAAATACACACAAACAAAAATGCAGGTCTCAAAAGAATAAGAGTGCAATAAACTCCTGAGTTCGCCTTCTGTTTCTAAACAGCCTTGTAATTGCAACATGTCTTCATATTTCAGACAGCATGACAGTTTGATGGATTAAAAAGATTTGTTATATTGAAAAGAATAAAGAATGGGGAATGAGGAAAAGCACCAGGAAACCTGAAGTATAATATTGTAGAAGAAAACCCCTATGGAAAATTCAAGCTTTAAGCACATACACTACAGATGTGTACCATAGCTCACGCATCTTATTTATTCCTCTGAACTATTCCAGTAGAATTCTCTTAATTTATCAAAAATGATCCAAAAAAGAGTTGACATGAAAAGCCCTCAACTCAGTTTTCTCTCTAGCTCTCCAAGGAACAATTTATCTCCTAGTATACTGCAAGGGAAACATTATCCCATATTTCCCCATACACAGTGCCTGTGGCAAACCCACACCTCCAGCTTAAAGTTCTAAGCAGCRCTGCTTCTATCTGAATATACATCTATGCCCCGTGATGTGAGCTTGTTTATTTCTCTCCCCAGCTGCTTCAAATTCTTGTTTTGATAGCCAACTGCTATTGCAGAATTTATTTCAGCACTACCTAGTGTTGGATGCTATTTAAATTAATTTGGTCCAAGCAGAATATAAATTCTGAATGTAGCTTAAAAAGAAGACTACAGATTTGGGTAGGTAAACCAACATATACACATTCTTAGAATTAATGGTCTTCTCCTGGATTATATTTCAAGAAATGTCGCAGCTACCAAAAATAAAACTTTTGCCTAAAAACCCAAAGAGGACTAGATATGAAGCGCTTGCTTAAAATTGTAAGTTAATATTTTACTCATTCATATTCTAGACAAAAACACATCTTGAAAAGGCTTCAAAAGCATTAAAATTGAAAACCTCAAAAGGAATCCTTAAGGAAAAAACTTAAATGATTTTATAACTAAAACTATCACTCACTAGCATAACTCACTGGGTGAAAAATTGTTGTTTGTTCATTCTTTGCTTCACAGTAGATGTTAAACTCGCATCAGCGGCAATATCGGAGCTGAGCTATGAATCAGCTCCAAGCAGCTCCACGCCTGACGCCTGGCAGAAAGCCACCAGCAGGACCTGCTCCCAAAGGCAGGACACACACACACGGGTGCCACGGTGCTGGTCCAGCTCCGCTCTCCGGGAGAGCAAGGACAGGAATGAATCGCAAAGCTGTGATGGAGACCACCAAAAGTGGTCACTCTCATAGCACAGCTCATAAATCCACTCTTCATTCCCATCAGTGATGGTGACCGTTATGCTCTGTACTAAGCTGCCCCACAAAAGATATATCCAACTAAGGGCCTGGAAATGAGTCAAAAGTAGCCTGTAAGACACAGTCTCCAAGCTCATCAGTTTTATCAGTGCTGTTCATACAGAATTAAATAAGCAGATGACATGCCCTCCACGCAGAGGCTGGGCACGGGCAGGCTGGGCACCACGGTACAGCTCCAGTACAAAGCCCCAGCTCCCAGGGGAGGCAGGAGCACTTGACATCTTGTCATGCCACAGCAGTGGTCCAGAAGACACCTACCAACATCAATCCTTGAAACAGAGGCTTTAGTGTTCTCTTATGCCCTTCTATTTATTAAAAACAACCCAGAAACGTCAGAGTTCAGGTTACTGGGGACATACTGCAGCGCAGCACAGGCACACACGTGCCACACCAAACACAACGCACAACGACTTTGCTCTGAACCTTCATGACCTATCTTGTATCACAGGTACTACGGAAGAAACAAGCGTGCCCTTCTTATTTCCCTTCTGAATCTCCTAAAAACTAAGACAAAGAATCACACTGCCATGCTTCCCTCGCCTTTTACACACTTCTTTGCTCGTAATGGCAAGTTGGGGTTTGACTCCTGCTTGGGACCAGTCCAGACAGATACCTGATGAGAACTGAAAATGGTACAGGCAGATCCTACAGAGAAAACYACACTGTTGCTTGACCCACTGTGGTTGTTTTCCAAGCACATCGAACTCAGTGGCTGAAGAAAGAATTATTTTGACACGTGCACGTACATGTGTATTCAGAAGAGCATAGGTAGCCACAAAGCTGGAAAATGTGATATATGCGATGTATGAAATCAAGAAATATGTAGATTTGATATATGAAATKATATATGCAATATATGAAATCAATAAAGTTACAATTTTGTGTTAATGCTGATGATACTTCACATACTGGCCATATGGCACATCTCAAAGCTAGTCCCGCATGTTTCACTTAAAGATCTGTGAGAAAAATCCTTTCTTCATATTTCAGCTCTATTAGAGCATCCAGATCAACTTCATGGGGCTCTTAGGAGTTAGCTTCCCTCACATGGCCACGGCAGGGAACCCAAACTTGGCCAGAGGATGCCACCTCCAGGCCACAGGGTAGAGAGAGGGAGAAGGTGATGCACTGCGAAAAGATGCTCTTCTCCAAAAGAAGGAGCCCCCAAAGCTCCTTCCATCTGTCCAAGCCTCAGAGGCTGCTGAATGTTTTCACCACGAGCACGCCTTTCTCTCTGTAGAGCTGGATGTCTGGGTGGCTGCGTTAAATAGAGTAGAACCCTTATGCACTAATTGAAGATCACTATGTCAATACAAGCAATAGCCTATTAGCAGTGTGTATGTGCGAAGACTGCAGAATATGAAATGCTAAGGCAAACGCTTGTTTTCATTACTTTTTGCATAGCTGTTGGCACATAAATCACCACTTCATAATAGGCTCTTTGAAATTCTTTTGCATTAGTTATGTAATGTGACTATATATATTTTTACAGTGCAATCATAGCTATCAGTTTCCATCTGTTCTACTGTCCTTTTGGTATGTTATTGCTCTCAGGAAGTAAACAAAAATAGATCACTACAAAAACAAACCTGGGTGACAGTCTAGACTAAGGGTCTAATTAAAAATAAGATTTACTGGAATAGAGAGAAACATCATAGTAAAACAAAGACACAGTTTCTCTAACATATCTGGTATTATTCTTGGCAAAGTGAAGTAAGGCTATAAATTTACTGAAACAAATCAGTGTGGTACTGATGTACCATACTGATCTGGCATCACTTTTCCTGACTACAAGAATATGTTAGGAAAACTCTTTGTTTTACTTCAATTTTAGTCACCGTAAATTTATTTTCTAATTAGAACCCAAGAGTATTAGGGCTCRTCTACACACAGGTTTTGCACAGACACAATTACATGGGTAAGAAACCAAACTGACTTAACAGTAATGCTACTCCCTAGTCTAGACACAGTTAAAACAAACCATATCAGTAGAAATATGTCATGCTAAGGGTTTGCTTTGATATAAATTAAACGGGCACCTTGTTATTGGAGGGGTGGGAAATGGCCCTTGGAGTGGTGGTTCACCAACCTCTGAAAAGACTCAGAAGAGACCATGGAAATGTCTGGAGCCTCCTTCCGTCAGTCAAAAGGGTACGAACATCCTCTGATGAGATGCAGTCTCAAGGTTCAAGATATGCGCAGGAAACGGGAAAAGACAACAGCAAAGATCTCAGGAGCCAACGACGATGTAGTCTCTACCCCAGTAAAGCTAGTGGTGAGAGCTGGAGACACCAAGAGGGCAGGCAGGCTTTGGTGACCAACTTCTGCAGTTCTCCTAAACGAACAGCCAGCGATTGCTTCACCTAACACTAACACGTGGAAARAAACCTGCACTCCAGCAGCTCTGGGGGGTATCATTTTACAGGAAAAGAACTCACTTATTAACATCAATAGAACCCAAGAATCATTTAGAGATTTGTGCGAAGAATTTAACACTTAGCAAAAATAAGCACATGAAAATTCTGCTCTGGTTTTTGGCTATTATTTGTAGTGTTTGCATTAGAGACACATGAAAAATAATATTTTCCATAATAAAGAATGTTGTTTTTAAAGTCTAGTGATTTTTAACATAAAAATTATGAAGTGACCTCACATCCAAAAATGCCCAGAGGCTGCTAAAATAGCAAAGAAATGAGAAATTCTAGATATTAAGAAAACGTAGCAAGGCAGAATCATTAAAGAAATTAGAGAGGATGAAAAAAGGGACAACTCTGAACCAAAACTCACAAATTGGTTTGGAACAGTTTTCAACATAAGGCACATTCATCTCCCACTCTAGTTCAAGGAGAGCTTAGAGATCCCTTTTCAGATCAGTGCAAATGACAGCAATAACCTAAATAATTACACGTTTCTCAGAATCAGTAATATCAGCACTAGAAAGAAAAAAAAMCTGGCTTTGGAGCTGGGACAAGGCAGCAGATTTTCATTGTTTACTCAAACGTTTCGTAAGTAGTTTCCTTTGTCAAGCTACAACTAACGTGCTATGTATCATTAAAGAATAAAACGATTTATAAATAGTATGAACACAAGGAGTACCCCATTGTTCTTATTTGTGCTGGTAAGTACGAGACATGCCAGATAAGACTTCTCTGAAGTGGGTTTCAAATTCTCTTACTAAGTTTAAAGCCCTCCACCATTAGCCAGCTTGGTTAGAAAAGTAACACCTTCAATGTTTTGCCCCACCAATCCACCCCTTTCCCTCTCCCAAAGGGATGTGAGGTCTAGCCCCACATCCCTGAAGCGGTACCCAGCCCGAACAGCACAAGGGATGGATGCATCGTGCTCCTATGGCTCGGGCAGCCTCTCCTGCAACGTATGCTGTCATCCCTGCTTAGCAGCATCTTCCCTTTCTTAGTCCAGGTTTCTGGAGCTCTGCACCAGATAAATGCAATGGAAGAGACAGTTTTTTTTGAGTATCTCCATCTCACTCCTAGGTCCAGCGAGGACCCGCAGGGTGCAGCAGTGACACAGAGATAACTAGCCACAGKACCCAGGCTGAGCTGAGTCAAAAAGCTCCACATAAAGTAGTTACATCATGCGATCGTGGTTTTATGGCCATGGCTGCGGTTCACACTGAGTCAAGGTGAAACGCCCTATGATTTTCTTTCCAGGAGGAGGCGGCCATTCATTCCGCTTGTCTTCATTAATTTCCAGTAAGCATTGTCTAAAATCCCCATATCTTGCCTGATCAAAGAAAGAACACTTTTTTCCTAGATTGCAGATTTGGGAGATAAAAGCCCCCCCCCCCCAACTTGGAAGTCCAAGCTTCCCAATAGCGCCAGTCATGAAACGTAGCACAAGAAGCAGCTACGAAAGTACAATGCAAAAGAAAACTCAGCACCTGATGTTCCCTGTCTGAAAATGAAGACAATCGCCCCTCTTTTGAGAGCATGTTAACAATCACAGGTAAGAAGTGCTGCTAGGATCATTGATCTGCCTCTCCCAAGTATTTCCATTTTCAAATCAATACCATCACTAAATCTTTCATTCCAAGTTTATACACTTTCCTCATTTATACCCTTCTTTCCCTTCCTTGGAAACTATGAACCTAGTTAAAGTACATGAAAGATGTGTAACTGAAGAAGTAGTTCACCTCCCAAACTGTTACCCTCTCATTTGCCATACATGATACACAAGTTAGCACCACTGGTCCCTAGCAAAYGCATTGCTCCTTCCAAGGAAGCCATCCACTGAAGGGTTAAACATGCAAACTAGAGATCCTGTCTAATTCCATTTAATCCCCAGTAACACAGCACAGAAGATGAGGTATTGTCCCTGCGTTCCTATTATTACTGCCAGCCGAGAAACAGGGTACAACATACGACCACCCAAAATATCCCACAGCATACGATCATTGTTTTGGGAGGCAGGATTGAATAAAGTCACATGGTTTTCAAATGATGCCAATATGCATTAGTCATTCTATATTAAATATAAAATCATGATGGTGAAACCCTCAGCCCTGCCTGAAGAGGTTAAAAGAGAATTTATGTTGGAGAGCCAAGAGAAAGGAGCTAAGCAATAGCTGAGTTTTTTCTTTCAGCAGAAACACAGAAAAAGGCATAAAATGGCAAAGAAAGGGGCTCCCTCCAGGACACCTGCATTATATTTTTTCTTATCTGAGAAGAACAGTGCAACACCTAATGATTAATATAAGAGGGGAAAAACTAAGACTGATCACAGAACACATTCACACAATGTCAAATCACCTCGTTTGTCACTATAGATTACACAGAAATAGGCTAAAAGTCCAAAATAAAAWAAAAAAAGCTTTCAAATTCAATAACAACTATTCAAAATTACACCACTTAAGTGTAAAATACAATGGAACAAGCACTTGGGTATTTGCAAATCTCAAAGTATTTGGTACTTTGAGCATAAAGCTTTACCTTACAACTTGCACTTTTCTGATCCCCCCCTTTTCTCTCCACTTAGTAATAACAACCACAGAAACATACACAAATATGAAACCTAGTGCTAACAAAAAAAAAAAAATAAAATCCACAAACTGTAAATAAACTGTTCTTTGTTTTCTAAACTCTTTGCTGTTGCTTTACTGAAAATATAATGTAAGCCTTCAGTTTCAAGGCATGTCAGCTGCTTTGGGTTCAGAAGGGSATTCACCACAGCCTTGCCATTGCACAGGTCTTCCCTTGGAYCCYCTCCTCAGAAAGGGCTGGCATACAACCCCGGTAGCTATGCAGTCAGTGGTGCTATAGTCTGATCCTAYAGGGCAAACCCTAGGGATGGATGAGAAAGACTGGGAAGAGACCTTTTCAGTTGGAGCACTGGGTGGATCTTTTCAATACAGCTGATATTTAAAAAAAAAAAAAAAAAGTAGAGTTTAGTGACAGAATTTGGAGAGGGGGGAAACTACACCATTTCCCAAGGACAAGGATTGATCCACTTCTAGAGTAAGTGGTTTCACGCAAGCCTGCTCTTCTTTTATACTGCCTGCTGGCTAGACAAAGCCTAGTCACTGCTCCAAAGCTGTAAATACCCCTATTTCACACCAGGTATGTGCCACACAAAACCATTCCTAAAGTCTACATTAGACAAAAGATCTATTAACTTCCTTGCTACTGCTGCTCTCTTGATTAACCTCCGCCAGCAAGTTTAACACTGGGTGGCTCTGGGWGCTCAGTGGTTCACTCGCATGCCTCCGCGCAATGAAGATGATGTCTGGCATCAGGGCAGCAGGCATAGCAGGCAGCGAAGGAGAATGCAGAAGTTGTTAAGCATATCCTATTACTGTTTTTCCCTTTTCTTTAACCATATTCAGAAACAAAACTCAACATACTCTTCATAAGAGAAGGAAGAAAGAAAATACACAATAGTCAAGCTTTTTCCTGACACACACAAGAGAAAACACAAACAGAAAACAAACAAACAAACAAAACTTATATCCAGCTTATCTGTTCAGAAAGCTGTCAGGTATAGTGGTACCAGACCAATTAGGCTTTGTCTGCACACCTGCACTGATGCTTTACAACTTACTTCTCAAGGGAGAATCTAGAATCAGTCTTCATCTTGCCATATGTACCAAAAAAAGTTGAAGACATTATGGGCAAAAGAACACTTAAGTTTTGTGGCTTTAGATATTCGGCAGTTTCATGCACATTCGTTGTCCCTCGCCAGTGTTCTGGTTGTACCACCGCTCAAGCCATCACCTTAAACACCAGGACTGGAATAAAACATTAAACCTTCTGAATTACACATTTGATGCACAAAGACTTTAGCACAAGTGTGCTTTAAGGTGAGTTTCCAAAGAYAAGAGATAAAGTTCACGTACTTGGGTTTTGGCTGTTTTTTTATGAAAGATTGGCAGCAAACTCTAAGACCAAAATGTGTGCACTGCATACATCAAACCAAAACCAAAAAAAGTTGCCATCCAAAAGCAACATGGAAAAAAGCTGCATTGCTTATTCAGCACCCACGAATTTTGCTTGCACAAAGAATGTCACTGTAGCAGCTCTTGTTCAAGTGTGGGACAGCAAAAGCCACTGCAGAGAAATTCAATCAGTCAAGAGAAAGACTGCATATGGTTGTGTTTTTTAAAGTTGATAGCTGATTATAATTTATAATCTATTTCTAAAGGAGCACAGTAAACTAATTATGTTTGGGAGAAGCAGCATTTTAGAAGCCATGAAGATACAACCAGTAATATGAAATCCTAGCTCCCAATTGTTGATTTCAATGTTCTTTACAGAATAAAACATTTGCTTTTGATTTCAGGAGTGATTTGTATGCAACAATGTAAAATTTGTTTAAATTTTCAATGGTTGTTCTCTTCCCTGCTCACCAAATATTCRTATTAAATACGTGCGAGACTATTGCAAGCATAGGGTCTCCTATGATTCCTTCTCCAGTCAAGAAACTCTTCGGTCCTGTGGGCAGACTCAAAGTTGAAGGATTGTGATCCAAATAGCTGCTGACAAAGGCTTAACCCTCAAAACAACTGTCCGTCAGGACAAAATATGATGTAATAATAATAAAAGAAAAAAATGATAAAGGTTTAATCTTTTACAAATTACTAGCAGRGGTACAAGGACCTATATAACAGGAATCTTCTCATAAAAATAGCATGAATTATTTAAACCAGCAGCACAGGTAATTTTCCAATACACTACTGCTCTTCAAAACACGATAATCAACAGCACATAGCACASACACTAAGATGAGCTCTCTCATAAGTGCTAAGAAATCTTTGAGTTTGAACAGTGCTCAAACTCCCTGCCTAACACTTACTTCGTAGAGCATCAGTCACTGCCAGTATAGGAGTGAGGTTACTTACCTATACAGATCATACTTAAACTACAGTAAAACAACAGAAAAGTGGCTATGAAGAGAAAAAGCTACACCTGCCAATTAAGAATTAGAAATACCATATCTGCTAAAATAAACAAACAAACAAACAAACCACCACAGTATCCTTGATGGCTCAAAACTAAGACACAATTCCCATGTGRAAGCATATCTGGGGGTAACACCTGGGATGCAAAGGGCTATGCAATATTGAGGTAATATGTTCAGCTGGCGAGGGAAATGGTGGAACCACTACACACTACCAGCATCCTCTGCTGGTTGACCCACTCAGCAGTGCCAGCCCCAAACTTCCAGGAACTGCAAGTTAAATGGCTCATAGTGAAGTGCAGAAGGCAGCCTCAGAAGATGGTGCAACTTAAAACAAACACAAGGCTCCCTTTCACACCAGGCTTCTCAGTATTCCCACAGAAGACAGCAAGAATGGTGTATACGATCAGCTCCGTGGCTCAATTACCAGRCGGAGCAAATAAAACATTTGTACTTCGCAGATGATGTTTCAAACCTGTTTKCCACCCTTTGCTCCTCAAGCTAGTYGTGCAGAGAACATTTAAAGACCCTTCAGTCAAGGCAAATAGCTTTGTGATAAGGAGAGTTGCCAGCCRAAATGTTACACTTTTACAGTCTGTCACATCCAAGAACAGAAACAAGACCATTTTCATACTCATCAGTGAGGGTAAAGAAGGAACCTAAATTGGGGATGCATGAGGAGACACATCTGAGGGACTTAACCAGGCAGGGATGCCAAGCATATCAAAGACTTGAGACACTAGATGAGCTCTTCAGAGAGCAATCCCCTGCTGGCCAGTTCTCAGACAAATACTGCATGATGATGGTAGTGAAAGAAGTTCAGTTATAATTCACATAGGAATAGAAAGACTTAAAATAATTAACGATTGCTAAAATGAGAAGGCACACAACACTCCAAAATGACCRTGATTAAAGCTTTTAGCACCTAAAGTATTTAATACCTAAAATTTATTTGACCAACGTTGTGCYTACAGTAGCCTCTCTCAAATTTCTCGAGGTGGCTTTGAGGAAAACAGTTTGAGGTATACTAGTTGAAAGGTTATCTTTAACTAATGAATAAGCAGACTTAGCTTTCAGGTCTTCTGCTGTGCGCTACCATCTGTAAAACAGCTAACAACAAATACACACAATGGCTCGTTTAGAAAGCAAATAGGTAAATAATTACTGAATAAAAGCTTTACCTCTGCTCGTTGCGTGCAGGGCAAAACAGACGACTTTTCAATGGCATAAACATCCACCAAGTAGAGACGCGCTCCTTGCTCCCTGTCCAAAATGGCAGCGGTCTGGATGACACCAGTATGGCGCCCGATGGTGAAGAGGCGCCCGAGACTCTTATCTTCGCATCGGACAGACACGATGTAATACTCCACCTGAGCTTCGGAGCCCCGTGGACTCGCYGCTTCAATAGATATCACATTTGTCCCGATAGGCTCGCCTTCTTTTAAGATGGTTATGTATTTCGGCTGAGTGAAGACAGGCCCATCAACCCCTTGCAAAATTATAGTCATCTCGGTGGTGGATTTTCTCCTTTCAGGGCCAAGATCCGTGGCAGAAACTATGAGATTGTATATGAGCTGAGAAGGCACCAAAGCTGACGCTATTCTTAAATCTCCGCTATAGCGATCCACAATGAAGGTTTCGGTATCTCCATTGACTATTTCATATTCCACTTCTCCGTTGGCGCCCTCATCAGGATCCGCAGCAATAATTGTCGTTAGGATCGAACCGATCACAACTGAAGGGTCGGCTGCAAGAGCATTTTGCGATATGAACACGGGAACATTGTCATTTTGATCCGTCACCAAAACGGTCACATTCTTCAAAGCAAATCGTCTGGACTCCACAGGAACAGCCTGATCRGTGGCTTTGACTGTTAACTCAAAGAGATTAGCAAACTCACGATCTATTTCAGCATTGGTAAATATTGTCCCTCTCACTTCATCTATACGGAAGTGATTACCCCTTGGCATCTGTTGAATGATTGCATACGTTAGCTGCCCATTAATATCTGCATCCGGATCATGAGCAGTCACGGAAATGACAGAGCTACCAACAGGAACGTTCTCAACAATAGATTTAAAAATGTCCCCCGGAGGAAAATTAGGAGGGTTGTCATTAAAATCCCTAACGTGTATCACCACTGACATTGTAGATGACCGTGGTGGCCTTCCTTGGTCTTTTGCTGTTATATTTAGCTTATACAGAGATTGTGTCTCAAAGTCCAATTTCTTTGCAAGAAAAATGCTACCGGTATTGGGACTGATGCTAAAGGTCCCATGATTGTTTGTCCCCGTAATGCTATAGTGGAGGTCAGCATTGTCACCTGAATCAGAATCAGTGGCAGTGACAGATGACACAAGTTCACCGACTCTCATATTTTCCAAGACATCCACTAACAAGGTTGATTTAGGGAAGGAAGGACTGTTGTCATTTTCATCCAATACATCAATGCTCAACATGCAAGTTGAACTTAGGGAAACTGCTCCAGAGTCTACTGCTTGGATGACAAGCGAATACAATGCAGTAGCTTCATGATCTAGTCTGCCTACTAAGGTCACTTGGCCCGTGCTGCTCTCTATTGCAAACTGTTTTTCTTCATTTCCCTTGATTACAGAGTAGTGAATCAATCCATTAACCCCTTCATCAACATCTGAGGCGGAAACCCTCAGAACCTGTGTCAGATTTGCTGCCAATTCTGATATAGTAGCTTGGTAGAGATCTTTCAAAAATTTGGGGGCATTATCATTGATGTCTTTCATGTAGATTTGTACAGTTGCCTGATCCTTTAGAGGCTTTGGCAACCCCTGATCTGTTGCTATTACCGTGAGACTAAATACTGCAGCTCCCCTTTGTCTCATAAGAGCTTCTCTGTCAAACTGATGAGTGCTTCTTATTTCCCCAGTTACCGTGTTCAGCTCAAAATCTGGCTGCATATGCTCAAATGAGTACCTGACTTCACCATTTGGCCCAAAGTCTTTATCTACGGCATTTATTTTACCTACATATGATCCACCTCTCTGCTCCTCTTCAAAATAAAATACATAGTTGGTACTGTTGAACAGGGGCCTATTATCATTTACATCCTCCAGAATTACGGTAACATTCACAGTAGCATTGAGTGGTTCTACTGCTCTATCAGAGGCAACGACCAGTAAAATATACCTCTCTTGAAGTTCACGGTCCAGTTCACTCTTTATATACAGCTGACCATCTGGGAATATGCCAAAGGCATCCCCAGTATTTCCTTCCATTATACTATAAGCTATTTCACCATTCACTCCCGAGTCTTTGTCGGAAGCCTGCACCTTAAAGAACCTGGAATTCACAGGCTCTGACTCCAAAATAGTAATTTCATAGGAAAGCTGGTCGAACACAGGCGGGTTATCATTTACATCATGGACAGAGACAGTCAGGATAAAGTTAGAGGACAGCTGTGGCACCCCCATATCCGAGGCCAGGATTTCAACCTGGTAAGACCCAGCATTTATGTCAAGSGGCCCCATTAAGCTTATGGCACCTGTTTGTTCATTGATTGAAAACAAGCCTTTTGGGTTTTGCTTAAGGCTGTAAAGGACCGCACCATTAACACCTTCATCAGGATCAAGAGCTTTGGCCTGGAATATGGTATGCCCAGCTTTCCAGTTTTCAACCACATTTACACTTTCCACTGCGTGAATAAAGTGTGGGGAATTGTCATTTAAATCTTTGACAGTTATATTGACCATAGCGTCTCCAGTTATCGCCCCACCACTAGCGACCACCTTCAGCTGGTAAAATGCTTGCTCCTCTCTGTCAATAATACTGGCTGTGGTGATCTGCCCCGTCACTCGGTTGATGGCAAACATGCCCCTTTGGTCACCTGTCGTAATAAGGTAACTGATGTTGGTGTTGAGGTCCATAGTGGAAGCAAAAACAGTACCTACGTGGTAACCTAGGGCAACATTTTCAAAGACAACAAAACTGTATATGCCCTGGCTGAAAACAGGTGGATTGTCCTGGGTGTCCAAGACAGTGATGGTGACAATGGCTTGGTTCTGCGACTGAAGATGGCCACCATCAGTGGCCACGATCTGCAACTGGTAAGCAGTTTTCTCCTCCCTGTCAAGGGCTATTTTGGTCGTGATGACCCCTGTCTGGCCATGGACCTGAAATCTGGAGGTGTCTCCAGCTGAGATGCTGTACTTGACCGTCCCATTGGGTCCCAGATCAGGGTCCGTGGCAGACACTGTGGTCACATAGGTTCCAGCTGGCTCATTCTCTTGGATATGGGCAAAATACTGAACAGGGTAAAACACAGGGCTATTGTCATTCACATCCAGGAGGCTCACGTTAACTCGGGCTATTGAAGAAAGGGGAGGAGAGCCTAAATCAGTGGCCAGGACCTGCAGGGAGAAGTGAGCCTGCTCCTCCCGGTCCAGCTGCGAGATAGTGCTCAGCTTGCCCGACACGGGATCCAAGCGAAAGATCCGGCGAGGGGTCACCGAGGAGGAGCCAACCGCTGTCAGCGCCGGCTCAGCTTCCTGCAGGGAGAAGCGCACAGTCCCATTGTCCCCCAGGTCCCCATCTGTGGCACTCAGGACCAGCAGCTCAGTTCCTGACGGGGAGTTTTCAGCCACGGACACCTGGTAGCCCTTGGGTTGACTAAAGCGAGGTTTGTTGTCATTGACATCCAGGATGGTCACCACCAGCTGTGCATAGGAGAACTTGGGCTGCACCCCCTGGTCACGGGCACTGATGTTGAGCACCACCTGAGAAGCAGTCTCCCGGTCCAGCCCGCTGGAGATGGATAGGCCCACAGCGTGCCCGGCAGTGCCACCGTCGGGGCCAGCCGTGGTGACCAGCCCACTGTGCTCGCTGATGCGAAACCAGCCAAGCTCATTGCCCGAGACGATGCTGTATTTGAGGTTGGCGTTGAGGCCCGAGTCACGGTCCGTGGCACTCAGACCCCGCACGTAGCTACCCAGGGGCACCTCCTCACTGATGTTCACCCTGTAGACYGACTGCCCAAAGACAGGGGGGTGGTCATTAATGTCATTGACAAAGATCACCAGGCTAGCTACTGAYGAGCGGCTCACGGGAGCCACCACTGCCCCATCGGGTGAAAGGGAAGAAGTGGGGGAGCCCGGGGATGGCGGCAGGGCCCCGTAGTTATCAGCCACTGCCACCGTAAGGTTATAGGCYGGGATGCGCTCCCGGTCCAACGCAGCCGCTACCTTTATAAGGCTGAGGTTGGGTACCTTACTGCTGTGCACCTCAAAGTGCCGCTGCTCGTTTCCCGCCAGGATCGATACAGAGATGTTCCCRTTGGCCGCGGGGGAGTCGGCATCGCTCACCGTCAGCAGGGCCACCACCGTGCCAGGGGCCGCGTTCTCGTCCACAGAGGCAAAGCGGGAGGTGGCCGGGAAATAGCGAAACTTCACCCGGGGCTCGTTGTCATTGACATCGAGCAGGCGGATGAGCGCCTCAGCCCGGCCRCTCAGCGCCGGCACCCCTCGGTCCATGGCCTGCACCGTCAGTGAGTACTGCTGTCGCATCTCATAGTCCAAGCGCTCCCGGATGCGGATCACCCCGCTCTCAGGGTCCACCTCAAACGGGAGGCTGCCAGTCCCCTCCCCACCACCACCACCATCACCTCCTTCCAGGCGGTAGCGGATGTCAGCATTGGTGCCTTCATCAGCATCAGCTGCAGCCACCTGGAGAACGCTGGCCCCAACAGGCGCATCCTCAGGCACTCGTGCCTGGTAAAGAGTCTGGCTGAAGATGGGTGGGTTGTCATTGATGTCCTGGACGGTGACGTTGACCTGAAGGTACCCCCGCCGACGGGGCTCACCCTTGTCCTCCACTTGCAGCAACAGCTGGTAGGTGGGGGTGGCCTCCCGGTCCAGCCCACCTCGGGAAACCAGGTGCAAGAAAGCTCCTTCACCGCTGGGGTTGAGGGTGATGTTGAGCCGGAAACGCCCCTCCTCATTGCCAGCCACAATGCGATAGGAGCCGTGGTCTACACCATTAGTGCCACTGTCAGCATCAGTGGCCGTGTCCAGGATGAGCTGGCGCCCGCTGCCCGTGTCCTCCTTGAAAGTCACCACGATGGAGGGGTCGGGGAAGACGGGCGCGTTGTCGTTGAGGTCGAGCACCAGGACCCGCACCTCGCTGGGRTAGGTGGGCTGGCTGGAGAGCACCACCAGGTCCACCACGTCGCTGGCCAGGCTCTCGCGGTCGATGGTGGCGCGGGTGTGCAGGGCGCCCGAGGTGGCATTGATGGAGAAGAGGGCGTGGTGCTCGCTCAGGCGGTAGGTGAAGCCGGGGCGGGTGGCGATGGTGCCCACCCAGGTGCCGGGCGGCTGCTCCTCCAGCACCTGGAAGACCTGCCGGGGCTCCGCGGCGGCGCCCAGCGGCAGCAGCAGCAGCGACAGCAGCAGCGGCGGGGCCCCGCGGACGGCGGGGGGGCGGCCCATGGCGCCCCGGGGAGGGGGCAGCGCCCCGACCGCTGCCGCTTCCCTCCCTCTCTCCTCACCCACGGAGGCTCCGCTCACCCTGCCCCGCCACGGACAGGGGCAGACCCGCCGGCGCGCCGCGCTCACGGGGCTCTCTTCTGCTGCCGCTGCCGCCGCCGCTCCTCCCGCCGCCGCCGCCGCCGCTCCGGGGCTGGGGGGCGGCCGGGGGCGCCGCGCCGCATCGCCGCTCAGCAGCCGCCGTCGCTACCGCCGGGGTCCCCGCGCTCCGCTGCTCCTCAGCAGCCGCCGCCCCACCACCATGCCCGGGCGCGGGCGCCCAGCGGCGGTGCGGGGCCCGCCGGGTCTGTAATCCACGGCCGCGGCGCTCGCCGCCGCCCGGCCCCAACTTTGCCCGGCGCTCATTGATCCCTTCCCTCTTGACGCCCGGGGCCGGCTCCCCCCACGGCCTCCCATTGGCCGCCCCGCCACACCCAAGATGGCGGCGGCGGCCGGACGCGGCCTCCGC